>CM022303.1:619095872-619695872 GCA_011799875.1 Thinopyrum elongatum
AGAACTGGATAGTATGGCTCTGGGATTGCTTTCCGCAGGGGAGGTCTGAGGAGGATATCTTGGGCGAGGTTGATGACACTATATTACTTTAACATTATGCTAATCTTGCACTCTTCTAATGCTGCAAGACCGCCTGAAGGTGCTGAAGATGCTACGTCTTGATAGGACTAGGCTTTCCCTCATATTTTGGATTTCTGCAGCCCAGTCCACAATAAACCCCTCCTGTTGATAATTGCATATGTAGTGTAGATCCTTGGCTTGTCTGAGTACTTCGGAATGGTACTCACGGTTGCTTTGCTTTCTTTTCTTCCCCATATCTGTTTGTCGCAACCAGAGACGGAGCCGGAGCCAGCTTGCCCCCGCAGACGGTACTACTACTACCCTCCTGGCAGAGTACTACTACAAGAGCGTCGACGACCAGGGGTAGGTTCGGGAGGGTCCTAGCAGGGAGGCCTACGGCTTCGATCGTAGTGTGTTTTATTTTACCCCGCCTTCTTAAAGGGTATGTAACTCTGTTACATCTGTACCCAGATATCTGATGCTTCCTGCTGACACTTGTATGATCGAGCTATGTATTCGAGCCCTCGAGGCCCTGGCTTGTAATATAAAGCTGTATGACTTTATTATGTTTTAGAGTTGTGTTTGTGATTCTTCAAGTGAGTCCTTAGGCTTGCTAATGTGCATTTGCGTGTATGATTAGTGCATGATTAAGCCGGGGTCATCACAATACCGCAAAGATTTTAACCTTGCGCCCATGACCAAAACTCATTTTGAAGCACAAGTACCATAAAAATGGTTAATGTGAAAGAGTGATCGATTTATGCTAATGGGGGGAGGGAGAGTTCACTGAGAAACAAACACTCCCCCTGTCCATGCCTACATCTAGAACAAGATAGTCATGATGAATGCGGTGGGGTGTGCCTAGATTCAAGCCACATTGCTCGAATCATGATATTTAGCTCACGCCTGAACTCGCGAAATCTTGCTTCATCCAATGGCTTCATGAAAATATCCGCTAATGCTCTTGAGTGTTGACAATAGATAATCTCAATATCTCCACGCTTGATGTGGATCCCAGATGAAATGATGACGAATCTCAATAAACTTCGTCATGCGATGTTGCACAAAATTAGGGAGATTTGTTGATAGCACTTCATTGTCACATAGAGAGGCAACTTTGTCACAAGTGATACCGTAATCCTTTAAAGTTTGTACTCATCCATAGAAAGTGCACAACAAACTTACGGCGGTTACGGACTTACTCTGGCTCGGTGGTGGAGAGAGACACACAATTTTGCTTCTTCGAAGACCAACTCACCAAAGAGCGACCAAGGAATTGGCACCCTCCGGAAGATGACTTCTATCCACAACATCTCCCACCCAATCCGATGTCGAATATCCAATGATATCAAAGTTGCTCCTGGGGTGACCATAAGCCAAAGTTTGGGGTATGAGCCAAAATTCAAAGATTCGCTTGACCGCCACATAGTGACTTTTCTAGGACGAGTCTTGGAACCTTCCAACATTCCCACACTAAACATAATATCCGGTCAGATGCACAAAGGTAAAACAAGGATCCAATGGAGCGATTATACTTTTGATCCACCGCTTTTACCGATGGACAATGTCGAGCTTGCATTTGGTTGGCATTGGAGTCTTGGTCGCCTTGACATCATCTAGCTGAATTTCTTGAGCATGTCCTGGGTATATTTGGCTTGGTGTGAATGTTCCTTCTCTTCTTTGCTTGAGTTCGAACCCGAGAAAGAACTTCAACTCTCCCATCATAGACATCTCAAACTTCTCAGTCATTAGTGCGGCAAACTCATCATTGAAAGATTGTTAGGAGAGAGAACCAAAAATAATATCATCAACATATAGTTGGCATATGAACAAGTCCCATTTACCTCTTTAGTGAAATGAGTGGGATTGATTTGCCCAATTCAAACCCACGATCTTGCAACACAACTCGGGTAAAGTGTCATACCACGACGTGGGTTTGTTTAACGCCATAAAGTGCTTATCGAGCTTGTATATGATTGGGGAACTTGGGATCCTCGAACCCTGGGGGTTCTTGACATATACCAACTCATTAAGAGGACCATTAAGAAATGCACTCTTCACATCCATTGTGTTGCAACTTAAAATCATGATGAGATGCATATGCAAGCAACACAGCGATAGATTCAAGGCGAGCAACGGGAGCAAAAAGTTTCACTGTAGTCGATACCCTCGACTTGGGAGAAGCCGTGGTGCTACCAATCTTGCCTTGTTGCGAGTGACGACACCATTCGCATTCTGGCTTATTTTTGAAGATCCATTTGGTTACAATGCATTATGATTTCCTTTGGCCTGGCACCAAATTGCCAACACCTTATCATTAGGTTTCACTCAAATATATTCCTCGGGCTGCTCTTGATAAGGTGGGCAGGGAGGGATGTGGTTGGTTTCAAGATACTAAGGGGTTTTCTGTAAATTGGAGCAGAGAAGTGATATCTGTTGCAAAAAGCCACAACTTAGCTCACATCGTAGATACTTAGCTCACACCATCATCACAACAACTGAGTGTTTTTTATAAGAGTAGAGATAAGGAGAAAACTTTCAAAAACTTACCTAGGAGCATCAGAAAAAGATGTAAATTTGCATGTTTGGAAGACAAAAATGTTATGACTTTGCCATGTGATGACGAGAAAATATTTCTCAATTTGCCATGTGTAGAAAACACATTTTCTTATAAAATGGCAAAAGCAATATAAAAAATGTGCCATTTGAATATTAGAAACATTTAAAAATTTGTCATGGCTTATACACCAAAGCGTTAAATTTGCAATCAGAACAAGCCCCCCCCCCCCTAAATTTACATAATTGAAGGGGAATAGTAAAAAATGTAAGAAATCATTTGTAAAACAACATGGAAAATATTTTGGAAAAATAAAGAAATGTAAAATATTTACATGGAAAAATTAGAAAAAAAGGATGCATTTTTAAAAAACAAAATAATACCATCCCAAACTAGATATTTAGATCATGGCAAAATGATAAGAAAAAAACTACTTGTACCATAGCACATTATAAATATCCTGGCAAAAAGTACTACCTCTTTATGCAAAATGTTTTTGGATGGCTAATTTGAGAGAAAGACATGAAATTGAAAGAAAAGATAATTAGCATGGCAATTTTAGAAAAAATATATTTTGAAAAACAATAAATATCATGCCAAATTAGCTCTGTAGATCATGTCATATGTGGGAGAGAAAAGTACTTGTATCATGGCAACTTATGTATCATGGCAAATGATTTTTGCATGGCTAATTTCTAGAAAAAGCCATGGTATGGCAAAATAGCTAAATTGCCATGGCAATTAGAAAAATGTATTTGTAAAAGCAAAAAATCATGGCAAATTAGCTCTGTAAACCATGACAAATGGGAGAAAACTACTTGTATATGGCAACTCTGCATGCACGGCAAAATTACCACCCTATATCATGGAAAATGTTGTTTTGCATGGCAATTCTGAGAAAAAAGACCGATGGTATTGACCCAAAAGCTAATTTGACGTGATCTACATACCTCAAATTGGTATGCTACTGTAAAAAAATATTTACGAGGAAAACTCTGATATATTCAATCAAGTGTCAAGATAGTACGAAGAACACAGAAGTAAATTACATCTGGGTTCGTAGACCACCTAGCGGCAACTATAAGCACGGAGCGAGCCGAAGGCGCGCCGCCATCATCGCTCCACCCTCACCAAAGCCGATCAATCCATGTTGTAGTAGACAGTCGGGAAAATCGTGTGGCAAAGACCTACTGACTAGCGCATAGTAGCGCCGACGATGGAGAGAAGCGTAGATCGGAAGGATCCAACCTATGACACATGAACGAAAGAACGGATCCACGTGGATTCACTGCAAACAAACGCACCGACAAAATCTCGCGAGATCCACCGGAGACAACACCTCCACACGCCCTCCGACGACTTAGAAGCATCGCCTGGACATGGGCTAGGGTGGGGAAACTTTATTCCATCTTCAGAAAGCCTCCGCTGCCTCAACTCTCTAAGCAGAACACAAACCGTAATAAAGCTCAAAAAAATATATCAAAAACAGAGCCTAGCCCTTGCCGCCAGCAAGGGCCAGGATCCACTATGCCTCCATGGCCTAAAGCCATAGGAGAGAGGCAGTCCGGCGGGTGGCACGGTGGGAGGCATAGGAAATCCTAGCGATTGGGTGCCCTCTGCGTACAAGGCTACGAGCCAAGGGTACGTAAAAGGTCCTAGTGATTTAATTTCGAAAAATGGTTTATGATAGTTGCATCCAGTGTGAAAAAATAGTAACTCCCATGACAAAAAAATGCCAATCTTTAAGATTTCATATTAAATTGCCACAAAAAAACATGATTGGATGATGGCAAAAATCCTGAACACCGAGGACTCAAAAGATGGTCGATCTCATGTGCCTAGTTGGCCACTCGGTATTGGTACACAGTGTCCTTTTACAACATTTTTTTTCACATACATAAATACAATTTATACCATGTTCAAGCATAACACGTTTGTGCTTTCAAGTGTTTTGATCGTTGGTTAAAGACTTGCAAAATTCTTCATGAAACCTAAGAGAAGAGAGTACTACACTACAAGAAATATGTCACTTGCACCCATCACTATTGGTCAATGAATGGTCAGTTTTTCATTTGCGACCGTTTTGTGACCAAAAACAGATGGTCAAAAGCTGACCGTCTTTAATGGAATTAAGCCTTCTTTGTGATAAGGTCGTTGAAGGCAATGACCAAACAAAAAGGTCGTTGATCCTACGACCATTGCTTTGGTCGCTGGTAGCCTGCCCAGGCCACGTCGGATCCGATGTGGCAAGTGACGTGCAAACTTGCGACCAAATGGAAAGGTCGTTGATTAGAATCAGCCCGCTCCAATTCGGTTGTCTATATGGGCCGAGCCTAGTAATCAGCCCATTAATATATATTTTTCGTGTAACTTTGGTTAGCTACATCGGCCTGCGCCAACAATTCAGCCTGTTTTATTCTAGGCCATGACTATTGATTTTCTATTTTTGGCCATATTATTTTTTGTGCTGGTCCCACTGGTCAAATTGGTCTCACTTGTATGCTGATATTCTAATTGGACCCACACGTCAGAAAATTTCAAAAATTGTCAAACTTTTTCATAAGTGGGTACCCATGCCAGGTTTCGTTTCACACGTATTGAATTATATACACAATCAATATTTTCAAACAGACTAGAGAGCAAATGAAATTCATCAAAACAACACTAAATAGTCTATTACAACCTTACACTTGCCTAATATTACAATACATAATATGCTACTCTTGCTGATAGGCTTCACGGCTTCGCATGCTCCGTACGTTTCACTGTGTAAAGAAATAAGAACCTGAGGCAGCGTACAAAATAGCTAAAGCAAGAATTGGCAACAAATTTCGTGTATATAAATAGTAGACTAATACTAACCAGTATGTGTTCATGGAATGACTAAAATGTAGTCACTAGACAGGAATATTGGTATATGTATACTCAACATGTGCAACTCTTAACTTACTATACTATTAGAAGACATGTAAATTCATTCAAAATATTTAAAGTACACATGAGAAACTAAAATTGACCTGTAAGAACGAGTTCAATCAAAATCCAGGCATGTAAAATTTAGCACCAGTTAGAACAGATATACCAAACCAGACCATAATCTCATGCATCAGGATTTATGGTTCTAGCACAAACATCAAAATAGACGGGGATACACGCAGCAGGCATACCAGTTACTATAGTAAGAGGTCCAGATGGTCCATGAACTGGAGGAGTATGCAGGATGGCAGTAGTGTAGTAGCTAGGGACGAGGAGGATGAGCTTGGTCCCATCGCTACTGGACCGGGAATCAAACCCCCCACATTGAACAGAGCACATCTGGAAAGGGGAGGAGGAGGGGAATGGCTCACCGGTGCAGATGCCGTCGTCCTTCTTGTGGGTGTAGCGGCCGGCGCCGGGCATCGTCGCGGCCAGGAGGAACCTGCCGCCAGAGCAGACAAGGGCGTGGGGCAGGAAGCCCTCCAACTCCAAGGCAGCCACGCGCGGGGCGGGCGCTCTCCAATGGAGCGCGCGGGGTGACGGAGGCACGCGCCGCCTGGACTCCATGTCTGAAGAGCATGGAACGCGCGGTGTTAACATTCCTCTTCTGCCTCTCACTTCCAATGGTGCCTGCCAAATAAATTCAAATCCTTGAGGTGACAGTTACCTATGTTGTTGTTGCTCAGATTCTTGGTTCAAAGAAGGTAAGGCAAAATCATCTGAACATAATCTACAGGTCACGGATGCTAAAGATGGAAAATTTACAGCTAACCCAATTGAACCTACATTAATATCATACCATATTTAAAAGTGAGCACCCAGTTCAGTTAAAATACAATTCATGATATACTCCTACTACTTACCTAAATTTTGCTAGAACTACATTAAACCAACAACAATGTATATACAAAATATATAAGAGAGCACTCGATTCAGCAAGTAGATAGACAACTAAATTGGCTTTCAGCAAGTTCAGGTTTCTTATCCAAAAGGATGAGATGAAATCTGCTCCTAAAATAACTATGTCATGTGCAGACTTGGAGAATGACATGAAAGGCTATTTACTACTCATAGTACACAAGTAGTATTTCCATCAGTCAGCTACACTAGCACGTAGTACAAACATGGTATCACAGACATTCTCTAATTGACTAGCACCTAAATATATAAATGCATCAGTTCAGGAAATCATGACTTGGACATGTATTAACCAAAAAATTAGTGTTGCATGGCAAGTGACTGATTTTAAACGAGAACAACTTGATTCTACTAGAATGTGATCCAAGGCATTCAAGAGAAATAGACATCGCGGAGACAGGAAGTGTAAAGGAGGGGAGTTCCCTGGATCTTGATTGTTCTTTCTCTCTGGGCAAGTTCCAGGCTTGAGAAAATCAGCTAGCAGCCCCGTGTTGGAGAAGAGAAGCGGTGGATCCTCGGAGATCAACGACAAGTAGTGAGGAGGCAAATGGCGTCGAGTTGGAGTAGCAGGAAGGCGTCGAGTTGGAGAAGCAGGAAGGCGTCGTGCGAGGAACAGACAAGCCTTTGCGCACCAAATCTGCATGATGACAAGAGACATGTTGTTAATGGTTGTGAGCAAATAATTATGAAAATATATGCTTAAGTGCAGAAGACCAGTAATCAAATCATAACTGAGATGATGAAACTACATAAAAGGCCTTTGGAAATACTATGCAAATGATACTGATCACATGCACACCAATCATTCAAAAAACTAACTGCAGTTCTCATCAACTGATCAGCAATCAGTGCATCAACAAATATGGAACAGCAAGCACAACATCGCTCCGTATCATCATCCAGAGCATCAACAGATGAGTAAAAAGATAATAACTACACTGATGTTTTACCAACACGCTCGTATCTGTTAGAAAAGAAATTGTGACTAGCTCCTCCCTTGAACAAGCAAGAATACCAAAACTAATAGCCCCCATCCAGGCAGCCAGCCAGCCACCGCATCGGCAGCCTCTAAAATAGACTGGCATTGCTATGAGGCCTCTAAAAATTCATGAAATACACAGTGTGTAGATCTCCACATAGAATAATTGAAAAAAAGCGCTCATTGTAATAGTTTGGGCTGTACAAATGGAGCCAAAAACATGATGCTCTAGTTTTAATAAGCCTGCATAAATGGAACCAAACATGGTGTTCTTTCTATCCAGCACGTACAATCGCAAGTGGTGTCCACAAAAAACCAACGGACTGACATAGCTACCAAGCCTTGAACAAATTCTATAGAAATTGAACAAAGCTCCAGTAGTAGCTAGTGTCGTAGGCTGGTGCTTGATCAAAAAACAAATGGTGCATAGAAAATAAATGGCTTTGACACGGTACAAAAATGGAACCACCAAACATGCTATTACTACAATTGAAAAAAAGCAAAGCAGATCGATCTGGGGGCAGATCGAGGGGTTGAGAGGGGAAGCTCACCAGTTACAGGTCTGAAGGAGGGAGGAGGAAGCAGCCATCCGTTGCGGCGCTGGACATCTCATCTGCCTCCTCCGGGCGAAGAGAGCTCGTTGGGAATGGTCGGCGTCGAGGAGGGCGTCCTGGACACCGGCGGATGGGGAGGAGAAAGGGCAGGGCCGGGGGTAGGGCACGCCAGGCGGGGAGGAGTTGCCACTGCTACTGTCCTCTGCCGAGCAGGAGAAGGAGGAGAAGAGAGGGCGCGGCAACACGGATCTGGGAGAAGATGGGGTGGCGGCGCCGGATCGGAGGTGGGGGAATCGGTGGCTCTGGCGATGGCACCGCCGATAGGTGGAGCCCCCGGGGTTTCCGGACTGCTCGTAGTAGATGGGTGTGGACGTCGGAGACCCTGAGGTGGCTGGTGTCGAAGGACTCGACGTGCTGGTACAGATCCTTCCGGCGGCGGGATCCATCTCGGGGAGGGTTGCGCGTGGCGCAGGAGGACGCGCCCATCGGATTTGGTCCGAGAAGATGGAGAAGCGGAGCGAGGGGATCACGTGGAGTGTGTGGGCGCCGCGGAGGCTGCTGGAATCGGCCGTAGGTGGGCGGCGGCGAGGAGAGTTGTGGAGGAGACGGAGAGAGGAGGCGATGAGTGGTTGGGTAGGGTTCGCGAGGACGAGGACTGGTTGGTGCGGTGTTTTCTTTTTCCTTTTTTGAGAGGATGGAGGATGGACGTGGGATTGCTAGCAATGGATGGTAGGATGTCTGCCATGTCATCGATCCGTGCCACAAATGGTTCCACCAATCAGAATCAAGCTTATGTAATTGTGTTTTTTTTCTTTTGTTCTTTTATATTTTTTACCCTCTTATTTTGGGTAAACACTCAACATATTAGCCTCATGTTGTATGTTTAAATGACCCAATATTGTGCACATGTGTGTATCTTAGGATTTCAAACAATGATGATTTTGGGGTTTTCATTTGCATTGCACACAAAAATCATTTTCCTTTCACCGAGAGACCAAAATGAGTTTTTCTGTGAAGGACCTACCATATATTTGTTGCAAAATTGGACCAAATAATTTTTCTAAAATTAGGCCATATTTAATGTACAATTGACCAAATGGTTTGGTGTCAAAGTTTGATACCTTCGTGTAAAGACAAATTTATGTTGATAGCTGAAGCGGGTCAAATTTGACTCAGCTACCATATAGTTTGCTTTTTATTTCCTAAAAATCATTTATAGGTACATAAGTATCATTTAATCGAGAGAATACCAAAAAATTTCCAAGATTAAACCACTAGCTAGGAACGGTCCATGCCCGCCGTTTTGACCGCATCTTGAAATGGGCTTAAAAATTCAAAAATATCAAAAAATTAGAAAACCTCCACATTGTGTCATAATTGTGAACGAGTACCAGGAAAATAATAAACTTGTAATACACGCAATTATTTTTAAAAATGTTCTAAAAAATGAGCTATCATGTGTGTGAAGATTCAAGCTTTCAAACAAATGATCAATCCTATGGGACATTAATGGAATAGTTTGCTACACATGATCTCATTGTGCACAAGGGTACATCTTGGAATGTCAAACAATGTTGCCGAAGGAAGTTTCATTTTCTTGGATGAAAAATTTATTTCCATTTTCGAGTGCCCAAAATGAGTTTTTTGTGAAGGCACCACCACTACTGGAATCAGGATCTTTGCCGTCAGCCAGTTCTTTGCCGTCAGTTAGCTGACGGCAAAGGAGGTCTTTGCCATCAGCATACAGAAAGCTGACGGCAAGAAAAAGAGCGGACGGCAAAGACGGTGTTTGCCGTCAGCCAGTTCTTTGCCGTCGCTAGTGGACGGCATAGAAGCTTTGTCGTCCGCTAAGGACGGCAAAGAGGGAGGGTGGTGTACCAGCGAGGGCCTCCTAACGGCCACCTTTCTTTGCGTCAGCTAGCGGACGGCAAAGAATCTTTGCAGTCGGCTAGCTGACGGCAAAGAAGTGGCCAACTAACGTCCGTAGCTAGGCTCTTTTGCCGTCCGCTAGCAGACGGCAAAGAGCTGTGACCTAAACTAAATAGCCGCCAGCCCCACGTCCCTCTCTCTATCTCCCTCTCTCTCCCTCCTCATCACACACGAGCCGCCCCGCCGCGCTCCGCTGCCCCGCCTCGCCGCCCGGCGCCCCGCCCCGCAAGCTACGCCACCCGCAGAACCGCCCGCACGCCGCGACAGCCCGAACCCACAACCACGACGCCCCCAGCCCGTCCGCCCCGCCCCCCGACTAGCCGCCCGAGCCGCCCGGCGAACCATGCCGCCCCGAGACGCCCCGCCCCGGCGCCCCGCCCCCCGGTGCCCCGGCCGACTGGCGCACCGCCCCGTCGCCCGGCCACCCAGCGCCCCGGCCCCCTCTCCATCCGGACCCCCTGCGCGCGCTGAAGGTGAGACATCCCTTTTTTTTTTTTTTTCTGTTTTTAGATTTAGTTTAATTAGTTTGTTAATTTATGCTTGGGTAGAGTTTAGTTTAGGTTTTGTTTCTGTTTTTTAGGTTTAGATTTAGTTTAGTTTAGGTTTAGTTTAGGTTAAGAAGAAAGAAGAAAGATGAAAAAAAGAAGAAGAAGAAGAAGAAGAAGAAGAAGAAGAAGAAGAAGAAGAAGAAGAAGAAGAAGAAGAGGAAGAAGAAGAAGAAAAGGAGGAAGAAGAAGAGGAGGAGGAGGAAGAAGAAGATTAGGGGTGCATCACCGACGAGACCGGGTCGAGCGGGTTAGGCGGTTCCTTGTTGTCGATGGAACCCTAAATAGCAAGTATCGTCGGTGCGAGATACATGTGGCCGTCGGTGTCGAACACTACATTCACGTCCCACAAGTGACGCCGGCGTCCGGCGTCCCACAGCAACAGTTCTCGGCGTCGATGGCGGTCGAACACCATTGCGAATTTGTCTGGCAGCCTCTGCGATGACGATTAAAAGGCAAGTGTTAAAACTTGAAACACCCAAACTGACTCAAGTCGGTTTGGTTGTTTGAAAATTTCAAAACTTGGCTTTAATCCTCATCGCAAAGGCTGCCAGACAAATTCGCCAAGGTGCTCGACCGTCATCGGCCACCAGAACTATTGTTGCGGGACGCCGGGCGCCGGCTTCACTTGTGGGATGTGGATCTAGTGTTCAACGCCGAGCGCCACATGTATCTCGCACCGTTGACACTTGCTATTTAGGGTTCCATCGACGCCAAGGAACCCCCTAACCCGCTTGTCCTGTTGTAAATATTTAGTTAGGTCGACGGAAAAAACAAAATTGCTATGTTACAAAATAGTTATAGTTTTAGTTTAGTTTTAGTTTTAGTTTAGTTTATTTTAGATTAGTTTTAGTTTTAGTTTATTTTAGTTTAGTTTATTTTAGATTAGTTTTAGTTTTAGTTTATTTTAGTTTAGTTTATTTTAGATTAGTTTTAGTTTTAGTTTAGAAGAAGAAGTAGAAGGAGGAGGGAGGCACAGGAGGAGGGAGAAGAAGAAAAAAGAAGAAGAAAGAAAGAAAAGAAGAAGAAGAGGAAAAAGGGAGAGAGGAGAGAAGGAGAAAGAAGAAGAAGAAGAAGAAGAAGAGGAGGAGTAGCGAGGGAGGGGGAGGAGGAGGATGTAGGAGAGACGAGAGGAAAGAAAGAGAAGAAGGAAGAAGGAAGAGAAAGAGAAGAAGAAGAAGAAGAAGAAGAAGAAAAGAAAAGAAGAGAGGAGAAGAAGAAAAAAGAAGAAGAAAAGAAGAAAGAAAAGAAGAAGAAAAAAAAGAAGAAGAGAAGAAGAAGAAGAGAAAGAGAAGTGGGAGGAGAAAGAAGAAGAAGAAGAAGAAGAAGAGAAGAAGAAGAAAGGGAGAGGAGGAGAAGAAGAAGAAGAAAAGAAGAAAAGAGAAAAAAAAAGATACCCCGACCCCGACCCGACCCCCGACACCCGACACCCCGACACTCGGCACGACACCCGACCCCGACACCCTTGACACCACACCCCGACCCGACCCCCGACCAACGACACCCTGACACCAACCCCGCCACACCCCAACCCCGACCCCGACCCCGACACCCTGACACCCGACCCCGACACGACACCCGGCACGACACCCCGACCCCGACACCCGACACCCTGACACCACACCCCCCGACCCCGACCACCGACACCCCGACACCTGACACACCCGACCACAACGACCCCTGACACCACACACCACCCTTACCCCGACCCCGACACCCTGACACCACACCCCGACCCACACCCCGACCCCGACCCTGACACCCCGACCCCGACACGACACCCCGACCCCTAAATAGCAAGTATCGTCGGTGCGAGGTGCATGTGGCCATCGGTGTCGAATACTACATCCACGTCCCACAAGTGACGCCGACGTCCGGCGTCCCAAAGCAACTATTCTCGGTGTCGATGGCGGTCGAACACCATTGCGAATTTGTCTGGCAGCCTCTCGATGACGATTAAAAGGCAAGTGTTGAAACTTGAAACACCCAAACTGACTCAAGTCGGTTTGGTTGTTTGAAATTTCAAAACTTGGCTTTAATCCTCATCGCAGAGGCTGCCAGACAAATTCGCCAAGGTGTTCGACCGTCATCGGCCACCAGAACTATTGTTGCGGGACGCCGGGCGCCGGCTTCACTTGTGGGATGTGGATCTAGTGTTCAACGCCGACCGCCTCATGTAACTTGCACCGATGGTAGTTGCTATTTAGTTTACCCGGGGACGAGCGGGTTAGGGGGTCGCTATGTTACTCATCTTTGGATTTAAATGTGCAGTTATTTTGTCGCTGCGAGGGTCCAGTGTTCGACGAGCTCCGCCCCTGCGTTCGTTGGTGAGCACAAATGACACCTCCGATGAAACTTGCTAGCTATAGGTGTCAATCATCAGTATGCGTAACCACTATGCGTCTCCCGTTCGAAAGGGTTACATCTATAAATATGCATGCATTTGCATATTTATAATCGTGATTCTTTCGAATTGTCCAACGTTATCCATGGACAGCCCGAGTATGTGTAGATTGGGTTCGTTTTCCCATATGCTCAGCTCCGGATCCGATGCAGAATTTCGTCAGTGCCTCCCTATTGTTCTCCGGGTACACATTCTCTCTGCTTATTGCCGAGATGTGTATCAGGAGAACAGCGGGGAGGTGCTGCCGAAATTTTGCGTCGGATCCGGAGCAGAGCATGGGAAAACGAACCCGATCTACACATACTCGGGTGGGATTAGGACCTATCTTTACCTATTAGCATGTAGGTAGGTTGCATGGACATAATAAAACTGACAAACTCCATTAACTGATGGATATGGTTTGCTTAATTATGTATATATTTCTTGTGTGTCCAGTAGGAAGTCAATATGAGTGATTGTGCATGGATGTACACCGGTTACACTAGTCAGAAAGTTTGGACCGAGGAATGGTTAACAAAAACCAAGGGGTTTGTTAGAGCCGCATTTGCAAATGGCCAGGAATTTAGCTGGTGCCCCTGTGCCCGTTGCGACAACTATAAAAAGAGGGACGAGCTTGAAATGAGTAAAGACCTGCAGAAGTTTGGTTTTACGCCTGGTTACATGGTCTGGACATTACATGGTGAGTCTGCCCAACGTGCCAGAGCCGAGGTTCGTCGTCGCACCGACGAGCATGGTACCGAGACTGCAGACATGGTGCAAGACTTTGACGATGCTCGGGACTCGGACGAGGAGATGGAGGAATCTGCAAAGGCCTTCACTGAAATGTTGGAGTCCTCAAAACGTCCTCTCCACGAGCACACTGAGCTTTGTCAGCTGGATGCCATCTCACAAATAATGGCTTTGAATGCTCAATTCAACTTGGGCAGAGAATGCTACGACGCGATGATGACAGTATTCGGACGATTTCTACCCAAAGGCCATGTGCTACCTCCAAACCTGTACCAGTCAGACAAAATCCTCCGTGCTCTTAAGATGCCCTATGAGAAGATACATGCCTGTGAGAAAGGATGTGTCTTATTTAGGCTTCAGTATGAGGACTTGAACTATTGTCCCATTTGCAATTCTTCCAGGTATGTTGTGGTAGACAACGGTATGGGTGAGAAGACGCAGACCAAAATACCCGTTAATGTTCTTCGGTATATGCCAATTGTACCAAGACTTCAACGTCTTTTCATGGTCGAAGAGACGGCCAGACAGATGACATGGCACAAAACGGGCAAAAGAACCGAACTAGATGCAGATGGGAATGTGATGATGATGCACACATCGGATGGTGAAGCGTGGAAGCGCTTCGATGCATTACATAAGGAAAAAACGGCAGATCCAAGGCATCCTCGAGTCGCCGTCAGCACAGATGGGTTCAGTGTGTTTGGTCAGATGGCAGCCCCATACAGCTGTTGGCCCGTGTTTGTCATTCCACTCAATCTCCCCCCCCCCCCGGGCAGATTATGCAACAAAAGAATATTTTCCTGACGCTGATAATTCCAGGGCCCAACTATCCGGGGAAGAATATGAATGTGTACATGCAGCCGCTTAAGGACGAATTGCAAGAAGCTTGGGATAATGGGTTCAAGACATACGACACCTTTAGCAAACAGAACTTCATAATGCGTGCCTGGTACATGTACTCGACGCATGACTTGCCGGCGTATGCGCTATTCGTTGGCTGGTGTGTGCATGGAAGGTTCCCGTGCCCCACATGCAAGGGAGCTCTTGAGTTTCGTTGGCTGACGGCAGGGCGCAAGTATAGTTGCTTCGACTTGCATAGACCATTTCTACATCCTGGCCATAAGTTCAGGAAAGACAAGAAGAACTTCATCAAAGGTAGAGTTGTCAAACACTCTGCACCACCTGCGTTGACAGGCCAACAGACCCTAGATCAGTTAAACGCTCTCGAGCCAGATCCAGAGCGTCCAGGGTATTTCAAGGGGTATAATAAGGAACACGCCTGGACTCACAAGACATGCTTCTGGGATCTGCCTTACTTCAAAGACCTCCTTTGCCCACACAACATCAACGTGATGCACACTGAAAAGAATATCGCCGAAGCCATTTTTGGTACATTGTTCGGCATAGAGGGGAAATCAAAGGATAATCCTAAGGCTAGAGTCAATCAAGAGGAGCTATGTGATAGACCGTTACAAAACATGAAAGAACCGAAAGGAAAGGGGATCAACTGGACGAAGCGAAAGGCATGGTTCAATCTTGGAAGGCCAGCTATGAAGGAAATTATTTTGTGGGTGAAAATGCAGTTGATGTTCCCCGATGGGTATGCAGCAAATCTAAAGAGGGGAGCAAGTCTTCAAAAATTGAAAATATTTGGTCTAAAAAGTCATGATTGGCACATATGGATTGAGCGGATAATGTCGGTGATGTTGCGTGGCTTCATCCCTAAGGATGAATGGCTAGTACTGGCAGAGCTGAGCTATTTCTTCCGTGTTCTTTGTGCGAAAGAACTATCGCCTGGCCTCCTAGAAGAAATGGAACAGTTGGCGCCGGAGTTGATCTGCAAGTTAGAGAAGATCTTTCCGCCAAGCTTCTTTAATCCAATGCAACACTTGATTTTGCATCTCCTGACCGAGGCACGATTGGGGGGGCCCGTGCAGAATCGTTGGTGCTACTCAACTGAGAGGATGCAGAAGACGCTTCGAGCAAAATGTAAAAATAAACGTAGAATAGAAGCATCGATGGTGGAGGCATTCATCACTGAGGAGGCGGCAAACTTCGTGACCGCACACTACGAAGCCAAAAATCGTCATTTGCATAATCCGAAGCCTCGGTACAATGCTGACGAACCTCAAAAGGGTCAATCCAACCTCAGCCTATTCAAAGGGAATCTCGCACCAGCCGATGGTTGGAAACCAGTAAGGTTGGATGTTGAAGAATGGCGGACCATTTCGCTGTATCTCTTCAACAACCTAACAGAAGTGCGGTCGTACATCGAGTAAGATCTCGGTACATTGTTTCACAACTTCTAATTCCTTTGAACTTCTCTTATTCCTGGATTTTTGATGCAGTCGATACGTCGCCATATTCTCGTATGGAGCGGTGATCCAAAAGGATTCCGTCGAAGAGTATGAGCTTCTGGCAAAACAAGGAGCCAAATTTCCCGGTTTCATCTCTTGGTTCAAAAAAATGGTAATTTCCATTAGACACTTTTTTTTCTTTGGCTAATTTGCGACTAATGCAACAATCCTTTCGTATTAAACTTGTAGGCTAATTCAGAGATTATGGATGCCGAATTGAGATAAGTAGCTAATGGTTTTGACTATAAGGTCCGTTCATTTGACAAATACGACATCAACGGGTATCGCTTTCGTACCTATGGCAAAGAGCTATCTATGGCCGACCAAAAGTCTACAAATTGTTGTGTCTCTGCTATCGGCGAAGGAGGTATCGAGTATTATGGAAGAGTTGAAGCAATTTATGAACTTGAATTCTATGGTGAAAACCCACCAAATGTCGTAGTCTTCAGATGTTATTGGTTCCAGCCGAGGGAGACTAGAAGGACTCATGAACATATAGGGCTGGTCGAAATCAAACAAAGCACCCATTTGGATGTTCCCGATGTCTATATTATGGCTCAACAGGCAACCCAAGTTTTCTATCTACCGTGGGCCTGTCAAAGTGATCCAAATCTCAGTGGTTGGGACGTCGTTTATGAAGTGCCGGCACGTGTTAGACCACCTCCCCCCAATGAAAAGGATTATGAACCTCACATTAACCAAGACACATATGACGAAGGAGAATTCTTCCAAGAAACACGTCTTTCCAAAAAACGTTTCAAGAACCGCTCTACTCCACCCCAGAACATTGAAGTAGACAACGATAGTGAATCCGACTTCACCCCTGAGCTGGAACAAGAAGAGTTGGAAGAAGAAGAAGTTACTGCTGCAGATGACCTGTCAATGCTTGAACGATTACGTAAAGGTGGCCTTCCACATGATGATGCATTTATTAATGATGATGATGAGCACGTCATTACCGATAGTGATGATGATGATGCTTTTATTAATGATGATGACGAGCACGTCATTACCGATAATGATTATTAGGTATTCAATTTTTTATGTTGTACTTGATTTATATAGTTATTTGTATGATTGTATGATTTATATAGTTGGTATTTATAATTTTCTTACTTTGTATGATTGTTTCTTATACATAGTGCCATGGTCTTGATTTCCGTCCCGGTCGGCCCTCGCCCGCTTTATGATTTGGATGTGGTAAATTCTCTTTCATAACTATTTGTTGCATTTCGCATTTATGCAAATTATGGCCATCAAGTTGACATAGAGATATTTTAATCTAGGAGGTATGTGAACCGGAATTTGAAACGGACCCTCTTGTCGAGAAGTTAAATTTAGTTGAAAAAGAAAATGAGTATTTGAAAGAAAAAATTAAAAGAATTGAAGAAGAGAAGATGACATTGGAGTTGTATGTTGCCGATGCCATCGATGATCACAAGATGAAGATGAATGCAATGCGCTTGAAGATGGATGCAATGCGCCTGAAGCTTAAGAAGATTAGAAAATATGCCATTGATAATGAGGCTTGGTATCATTATGCCGTTGGATCAATTGTTACCTTAGTTGTGATCTTCATCACATTTGTTATGATGAGGGTAAGTTTTCTCTAGTATTTTGCTTTACAAATGGATACTTAGCTTATTTTCCTCCTAAATGGCATAATTACCTAAGTTAGATAAAAAATAAGCTATAATTAGCTTATTCAGTTCATTTATGACATACTTAGCATACTTAGGTAAAAAATGGCATGATAATCTTTGTTAGCTCCAAAATGATATAGACTTAGCTTATTTTCCTTGAAAATGACATAATAACCTTACTAAGCTCCAAAATGACCTATTTACCTACCTTAGCTCTAAAATGACCTACACTTAGCATTTTTACCTAGCTTAGCAATAAAATGACATTTTTACCTACCTTAGTTAGAAGAAGAAGATAAAGAAGAGGAGAGGAGAAAAAGAAAGAGAAGAAAAAAATCTTCTTCTTCTTCTTCTAACTAGTCTTCTTCTTCTTCTAACTTTCATCTTTCCCAATTTGCAGATTTGCTTTACATGAGGAAGCTTGGATTCATGGAGTGTACTATTCTTGTGGTGCTTCCTTGTTGTTTATGAAAACTTGTTTGGATATGTATGTCTATATGGATATGTTGTTGGAAACTTGTTTCTGGTTATGTATATATGGATATGTTGGACTTTGTTGAACTATGTTGTTGGATTGGATGAAATATGTTGTTGGACATGCTGTTGGATATGTTGGATATGTATGCATGTATATCTGTGTTTGAAACCATGTCTAATTAATGGGATTTAAATAAAAACAGGGGATATATAGCCTCTTTGTCGTCCGCTAGTAGACGGCAAAGAGGACACGTGGCAGTCACCTGTGCAAACTGGGAACAATGGCTGCCTATTTGGTCATTTTGCCGTCTGCTGGCGGACGACAAAGTGACCATCTATGCCATCTGCCAGCAGACGGCAATGATTCAAACCTCTTTGCCGTCTGCTGGCGGACGACATATCTGGACACGTGGCAGCTTCCCAGTGTTGCCTAGCTGGGCTCTTTGTCGTCCGCCAGCGGACGGCAAAGATCTTTGACTCTTTGCCGTCCACTGGCGGACGGCAAAGAGCGCCGTTAACCCCCTAACGGCTCTCATGCCACCGCACTACCGTCAGCTGTCTTTGCCGTCTGCTGGCCTCGGATGGCGGACGGCGTAATCCTTTGCCGTCCGTTTCTAAGAAGCGGACGGCAAAGAAGGCCTTTGCTGGCAGGCTTTCATCTGGACAGTTTGCCGTCCGCTAGCGGACGGCAAAGCATTTTGCCGTCCGTGATCTATGCCTTTGCCGTCCGGCATGGCGGACGGCAAAGAAGCTGATTCCAGTAGTGTACCATATATTTGTTGCAAAATTGGACCAAATCATTTTTCTAAAATATTAGGCCATATTTAATGTACAATTAACCAAATGGTTTGGTGTCAAAAGTTTTGATCCACCTCTCGTGAAAAAGAAAAATTTCCGCCGATTCAGCTGGAAGCGGGTCAAATTTGAACTGCAGCTCACTGGTACGCGTCGGTGCTATGCAAACGGTTTTTAACCCCTTTCCGGGATGGCATTTGGAACCGTCGCCAAGTGAGTGTGGGCGATAGGGGGGTCCTTCCCACACGACCCAGAAACTGTCGGGGATAGGGAGCCAAGATGCATATACAGTACTCCTACTCGTTTGTGCTCGCATTGCCATCGCAGTCGGTATTCTGTGGTGCTACGTTTACGATGCGCGACCCATCACAAACGGTTCACTATTATAGAACATGTATGATAAGCATACAATCACACATATTTGCTTGTCCCAAACCGTATGCGATAACTAATTAAGAAGATTAGCTAATCGTCGTACGAGTGTCGGATAGGATTACGAAACGTCAGACCGTCGTAACATCATCGTACACGACAACTATCGCACACGCTATTCTGTGGTGCAACATTTATGATGCATACTTCATCAGAAACAGTTCATGGTTGCGAATCGTGTACGATAAGGCAACTATCACAAACATTTAGTTTGCCTGCACCATTTGTGATATTGTCTGACATCGCACACGCTTTGCAAACGGCAACTATGTGCATGCTTGCACATGTTTCCTCTCTATGAACCATCTCGGATTATGGTGTATATCGCAAACGTTTGTGTTTTACCAACCGTGTGTGCCGTAATGACCTGGAGAGTGTAATTTCACTATAATTTAATTGCTGCTATTTCAAATTGTACCGGATTTGAATTTGAATTTGAATGTATGCTATAGCTTTATTCATATCCATCAGGTTCAAACAACCAATGCATTATTCGATTCACAGGTACATATGTTCAAGAATTACATAAGAACCAAATAAAGAATGATGAACCACAGTTGTATACTTGTACTATTAAAGACGGAAAAGAAATAGGCGAAATACATTCTGGTTGCTGAACAAGGTGAAGCTGAATGCCCATATTGTGCCCTCCTCCATGCAGAAGGCACGCACGACTCTAGTCCAACCCCTTGTGATGGCCGACCACCCATCCTTCACGGTCTTCATGAAAACATCTACATAATCATCTTGTTCTGGTAGAAATACTTTAACCTTTGCATGCCCACCAATCATGTAGTTTCAAAGGTAATCTTGAGTAAACTGCTTTGGCAACCACTGCAAAGGAAAAAGATTCAGACATTATCATCTAACACAACTCATTATGGGCAGTAAAAAGAAGGCTGCAGAGTTCTTACTTACCATCCTGCAGTTCGCTGTTGTCTTGGATAAAGTGTAAACAAATAGTTTAATTGCCATCTTTGGACCCATTTTACTAACAATCTTTATCAGCTTCCTCACTTGATGCTGGTTCATCGATATCTCATTGCCCCATACGTAGAAAGGGCTGAAGCGCGGATCTTTACCAATGACATATGTACCTAAAAGCACCAAGTTAATATTAGAAGCTAAACAGCAATTGCACAATGATGTAGTACAACACTCTTTTATAATATCTTATAACATCCAATATACTCACATATTAGATGAATTAACATCTTATATTATGGGCCGGAAGGAGTTTATTGCATTCTTACAAATTATCGGCTGATTAACTGTTGTTGTATCCATGGGTTACAGTTAGTTTGAGCTAGTTTGGGCTCAAATAGCCCTAAAGTATATCTAAACATGAGGGCTAGTTTGAGCTAGTTGCATCTATAACCCACCCAAAAAAACTATCCAACCCAAGAGGTGCTAATTGGAGCTAGTTCTCCTAGTGCATTTATTGTCAATCTAACCCTGCCATCCAAACAACTCTTTGGATGGAGTTAGTTCAGGGTTAGTCATGAGCTAGAAACTAACTCTAACCTCTAACTAAGTTGAGTATCCAAACAGAGATGTGTTGTTGTTGTTGTTGTTGTTGTTGCTGCTGCTGCTGCTCTTCTACGTATATCTAGACATCATCAGAACATTAATGTAACACTCTTCCTTGTTGCTATGTAGCCTAGGATTGCATATTTAGACATTAAGTACAGTGCATGTTGCTATGTAGCCTCAGATATATTACATATGGCCCTAGTTAAACTAATGATAAATGGGTTGCAGATATATTTAATTAAAAGTCTAATTCACCGATTAGTCCCTTATCAACCCCCGGCCTATATGGTACCAGCTACCAATATCCTGAACAGTGAGCAATATAAGCCATGGGATGAAACTAACCTCGATGGAAAACAGCAGTCGTTCCCAAAATTGTCTTGTGTAGGTACATCGAGAAGCATGTTAAGCACAACAGGCTAAACATCAACCAAAATTATCCATGGCAGACAAAATAATCTCCAAAAGATAGCTTCAGTGTGCAGGTTTAAGCACGCTAGTAAAGCAAAACAAGTGGAAAGATGTGTTAACTGCAACAGGCCTAACATTTAACAACAAGCAAACATAGTCATTCAAACTGGTATTGTGCCCGTCTAAGTACACTGGTTATTGTTAAATAAAAATGGAAAGGCGTGTTAACTACAAGATGCAGCAACCAAATTTAGTCATTCATAGTGGTATTGTTGAAACTAGTACTGATGAAATTGAACTGCACAGTTCATACTTGCACATATAGAACATCACATTGTGAATAACTAGAATAAACAAGGCATACTACGAACAACCAAAGATAGCATTTGAAACTGGACATATGCTAACTACAAACAACCGAACAATCAAAAAACTTTAAAAGAGGCATATGCTAGCTATAACAGGCTTAACAGCAAGCAAATATATGCATTCCTATCGGTATGTTTAAAACTGGATTGATGAAATGTACTGCATAGTAAATAATTGTACATATAGAGCATCACATTGTGAACAACTGAAATAAACAAGGCATACTGCAAACAACCAGATATAGCAATTAAAACTGGACATATTCTCACTACACTACAAAAGGGACTCGACAAAACCAATCATGGGTTTCCCCCTGTGAAGAGGCATGGCAAAACAAATCATGGGTTTCCTCACTTGTCACAGATGGGCTCATTCCCGTGCGAAGAGCACGGACCCTGGATGTGCTCCATGTTGTCACAGATGGGCTCCTTCCCCTTAGAAGAGCACGGCTATAGGGTGCCCTCCCTGATGTCATAGACGGGCGCTTTCCCCTTGGAAGAGCAGATGGGCTCTTTCCCCTTGGAAGAGCCGGAGAGGGTGCCCTCCTCGTGGTCGCCGTCGATGAGGTCTGACTTGGAAGCTGTGGATCCCAAGCCAGCGTCGCAGAACGTGTCCTTCAGAAATGACAAAAGGGGCTCGATGGTGATGTAGGATGGCAAATTCTTGACAGCGAGCCAGAGGAGATCAGCGGCGGGGCCATGGATGAGATCGACGGCGGTTGAACCCGAGGGGTTGGGGGTGGGCCACTTAACCTGTGACATAGCCCATCTCAGGCCGTCGCTGTCAATGACCTAGATGTCGTAGCCGGCGTCCGCGACATACCAGCATAATCTAGCCCGCTGATTGAGTGGCTGCGGCTAGTAATGGTCGTCAGCCTCCTCGGCGACGTCGGCCGAAGAGACCGTGATACACCTCTTTTGGGCCAGTCGCTCCTCGAGCTCCACGGGAAGCGTAGCCGGGCTTATGCTGCGACGCTCTGGAGTGGGGGATGGGGATGGGGATCTGTGGGAAAGGGGGCGTTTGGCAGGCATCGTCTAAGAAACTCAGGGCGGCCTGGGTATGGAGATCGGTGGGTAAGCTGCACGGGCAAACTAGCAGATGTTGACAATGGAGGCCTTGCGGCGGCGGCGGCGGGGACCTTGCTAGGGTTTCGAGCGAGGGAGGGGGGGGTGTGTGCGCACGCCCGAGGAGGTTTTGGTGTGTGTGTGTGTGTGTGGAGGGGGGCGGGGATGTGTTTGAGGAAATGACGCGGGTACTGAAAATTTTACTATGCGGGGCGGGAGTCAAACGCAGGAGTGAAATGCTAGGGCTATTGAAAATTTTGATGATGGTGCATCGCACATGGTCCGAAGATAACAACCGTGTGTTAAGAAACAGAAAAACCCTCGAGGCGGGCAGATGTTTTTGAGGGATGCAGGTGGGATTGGGAACAAGAAACATCACACACGGTCGAAACACAATAACCGTGTGTTATCAAACAGAAAAAGCTGCAGGCGGGTAGATATTTTTGAGAGGGGAAGCCTCGTGGAGCCCAATGCACACGGTTGGTTTGAGTGAACCGTGTCTGTTGCATCATCCGACTTGTCTAATGTTCATAAATTTGGTGAAAAATGGCGCGGGAGAGGGTCAGAACACGAACACACTTGCATGTGGACCAAATTTATGTATGAAAAGGGTGGTTTGATTTTCAAATACCAAATGCAACTTCGATGTGGCACCTATCTCACAAAGCGCACAGTATTGCTTGCCCCCACCCCCCCTCGTGTCGGCACGAAGGGAATCCTAAGCTATGAATGCATGCCCCCTCCCCCCCAACCGAGGTTCACCTAGCAAAGTGCGAAGTAGCTAGCAGCCCACCCTCCCTCATGTCGGCACGAAGGGAATCTAAGCTATGAATGCATGCCCCCCCCCAACCGAGGTTCACCTAGCAAAGTGCGAAGTAGTAGTAGCAGCCCCCCCCCCCCCTTGTCTCGGCACGAAGGGAATCCTAAGCTATGAATGCATGCCCTCCCCAACCGAGGTTCACCTAGCAAAGTGCGAAGTAGCAGCCCCCCCCCCCCACACACACACACTTTCAGTTGGCGGGCCAGAGAGGCATCTCACCAAGATGGATTGTAAAACGGACCAAGAATAATCCACCTTGGTCGTACAACCTCTCTCTTGTTGTTGGTCAAAGTGATGGCCGTCCATGCGACCCCGGAGATGGGCTAGCTCGCCAATAATCACGCAAGTAGCTAGTCCCCGAAGACAACCACTGCATGTGTGTGGCCCAAACATATGTATGGAGAGGTGTGTTTTTGAGTACACAATGGAACAACTTTGATGTGGCACCATGATTTCGAACTAGAAATCCCCACACTGAGTGAGGGTTAGGTTGACGATGCATATGTATGTTACACCACACTTCAAGCTGACGACGGGGATTCATGCATGCATGCATGCATAGTATATGCGCTCAAACTTAATTAGGTCTGAATCTCACCATGACCTATACTACGATAACACGAACCAAATGAAGAATCCGCCATGGTAACCTATCTTGTTGTCGGTCAAGGTGATCATGCATGTCCACGCGGGCCCACGAATATATAGGCTTGTCGCCGATAACCACGCGAGGGAGTGTACCATTCGAAGGCAACCACTACATGCATATGTATGGAGGTGATGCGTGCATGCATGTTTGAATACCATTTCACAGCATTGATGTGGCGCGTGCATCGAAAATTGTACACTCCCCACACAGAGCGAGATCGGTTCATGACGTGTCGTTGTACTAGCCACTTCGACTCGATGGGAGGGATTCATGCGTACACATGCATGTGTGTGTGTTCAAACTGTATCATGCATGTCATCCCAGAGCATGACCTATATATATATATATACCGTATTACAAGCAAAAAAATCCCCTCCTAAGTCAAATTAACCTCTCTCGTTGTCAGGCAAAAAGTAGTGATGGACCAAGTGGGCCCACAGATGGAAAGCATCGATATCACTGATAACCGCTTAAGTGGGTGCGAGAGGACAACCACCATCGCTTTGCATGTGGGCCAAACATATATATGTTGAATACCCAAAATGCAAAACTTTGATGTGCCACATGCCTCAAAAACCGTAAACCATGCACCCACATAGAGCGAGGTTCATGAAGCGTACTACATATGATGGTCCCCTTCCCCCCTCTTTGACGCATACTATATGCTCCTACCGTAATACGTACAACCCAAAAAGAATCCTCATCGATGGTGAAATTAATTAACCTCTCCCGATGTAGGTCAAAGTGATGCATGCATGCATCGACGATGGCCTCGTGGGCCCACAGATGGAAGCGTCACACGTGAGTGTCCTAGCTAGGATAACCACCGCCTGCATGCATGTGGCCCAAAGAGGTGTTGTGTGATGTTTGAATAGCCAATTTCACAATTTTGATGTGGCACGTGCCTCAGAAACCGAAAAGTCCCGACACTGAGTGAGGTGTACTTGTTCACGGACGCGTACGTATAGTATATATGCTAGTCCCCTCCCACATCTTCGACGCGTACTATATACCACCATAACACAAACAAAAAAGATTCTACCTTGCTGGTCAAATTAACCTCACTGCCGGCTGTTCGTCAAAGTGATGGACGACGACCTCGCGGGCCCACAGAAAGCGTCACACGCGAGTATCGAGTGTCGTGTAGGACAACCATCGACTGCATGTGGCCAAAACATGTATGTATGAAAGGGTTGTGTAATGTTTTAAATAACGAATTCACGACTCTGATGTGGCACCGGCCTGCCTAACAAAACGTCCAACCCACACGGTGGCTCACAACTTGTAGTGTACTGCGAGCCACCCGCCACCCCCCAGACGCACACACCCACACACACACCGCGAATCCACCGCAACTACGATGCATGTTAAATTAATTATCCCGCGGTGAACATATGTTACCAAAGGAGGGACGTTTTGATTTCGAAAAAAAACAAAGATCATTAAGACATTTTAGTACATTAATTGATTGATTTTCTACGGGTATAATGTGCAAAAATCAAATTTGAGCTACATGCACACGTGACAGTGCACCTAAATGGATTGCAAAAACACATGTGTCTCACTGGGTGCATGTTTACTCCCCGTGCAACAAATTTCAAACATTGAGAATCTTGATTTTTAAATTCTAGTACATCCAAAACTTATTTGAAGTTCATGAAACTTATCGTGTTGTCATATGGACACCAATACAAAGTGGCATTGTACTTTTTTTTTGTCAAATTTGAGACCAGTTTTGATGTAATCTTTGTCTAATTACAAACGGGAGATTATTAATAATTGGGAACCAATAACCCAAACGGATTATTTATTCGAACCGTGAGCGTTAGACCAACAATGGATACGTGCCATGCTTCGGTTAAGCAATAAAGCGGCAGCATTAATCATCCAAATAGAAAAACAATATACGTGCCGCCGCGCGACCCGTGTGCCATGCGAGCAGGCGTGAGTTGACGGGACGCATGCGAGCAGTCCGCCGCGCAGGCAGACCGGGAGGCGTGCATGCAGGTGTGTGAATTGACGGAGGCGTGCTCGCTGCGCATTGTCATCGGGAGGCGTGCGAGTAGTTGTGTGAAACGACGATAGGCATGCCAGCAGTCCGGTGCGTCGGTTTGACCGCCGCCCGCCTCTCTCCCACTACTCCCACTACTCCATATTAATGGTGCGCTCGAGCGGCCGCACCCCCCATCCTCGCCACACACACAATCCTCTCTCTCCGCTTGCATCCTCGACGCCGCTCTCAGTCCTCAAAGTCGTCAGTGTATGAGGATGCCGCCGAAGCGCCCCATTGGAGGGAGTGGCGACGCCGGGACTGCTAAAGCACCGAAGCACGGCGTGGAGATGGAGACAGAGGTTGCCGTCACCGTCGGCGAGTTATCGCTGCACCCTGACATCATTAACGGCGTTGAGCTTCCACAGCCGAAGGCGGAGTTCCACACCGACTCTGGTGACGACTCGGGCGACAACCCCGGCGACGACTCCGGTGACCACTCCGACGACGACGGACAACTGGTTAGTCATCTATACCCATTTATGTGTCAAATAGATCCTCGGGTTTCTCTGGTTACTCTTGCCTCCCGCTTTTTGGAATAGAAATCCTATGGTTATGTTCTCCCAATCCATGAAATCTGAGTAAGTTTCGTTAGATCCGTGTAGTGTATTGATTGTTTGAATGGTACAAGTGATAAGTGATTAGTTGTTTCATCTGTGGAAATGATTTCTGCTAGTAATCCGACTAGGGTTAGTGTTCGTGCTAATAATTCCTAGCCAGGACTTGACAATTGATTTTGAATGACCTACATATGTTTGTGCCATTATTTTCTTCAAGATTGGTCTGTACATAGACAAATGTGCTTAAAAATCGAAACATAATCTCTGGATATGCATAAAAAATAGCCATAAATTCCTAATCCTAATTCACGGCATGTAAACATTGATTTGATGCCAAATTTGTTTTACTATTTGTATAGGTGCTGTCTGACGATGTGGACAGCAAGGATGAAAATGTCCAGAGGAGGTACAAGAGGCAAATCCTGAGGGAGCTTTATGCAGGAATGCATATCAGGCATATTAGGACCTGGGATGATGGCTATCGATGCCCATTTTGCTACCACAAGCTTCATGACGCGTATCAAAGTGTTCTGGCGCATGCAAGAGGACGGGCCGTTGGCTCCTTCAAGCAGAAGTATTCTCGCAGGGTGGCGCACGACGCGTATGCCGAGTACCTGGAGAAGCTTCAGGATCGTGCCGGCATGTGAGATGAGATGTGGGATCGAACTATGTACGCTTGAGCAATGCTTAATGACGGTTGAACTATGTACTTATGGTTGAACTATGCTTGTGTACGTGTATGCTTATTATCTATGTCTGAGTATGTTTAATCTATGTTTACTTATGTCTAACTGTGGGATATGGATGCAATCAGTTCGGTTGATGGGATATTGGTAGCACTATTTTGACCTTAATATACAATGGTCTTAGATTTTATTAACCATTCTCGAATCTGTTTACCTTGTCGATCTCACAGCACACTATCTGTATAGCTAACTCGACTGCGATCTTTGACATTATTGCACACAGTTGGTTTCTTCCACCATGTGCCCTGTAGAGCGCAGAATTACTTATCGCACTCGAGTGTCCATCATCACCCTTCTGTGTAACTTTGACCTCATCACCCACGGGTAAACTTATGACCGAAGTCATTCCACACACTTCGTTTTTACAAAGCTTTTTGCCAATAAACGCCCATGATTTGTCCCTCTTCTAGCCAACGCGTGGCCAAACTAGCCGGGCAGGAAGCTTGCGTGGTAGCGCGGGAACAGGCTCACCGACGATACATTTGGCGCCTCTTCGAGCCCACTCGTGGTCAAACAAAACACGTGCGGTGCGGTGTTGTCAAGCGTGCACTGGAATCCTCCGCTATGAACGCCGTGACAAGACGTGACGATTACAGGCCGGCTGGCCCCCATTTGTTACAGCGGCCATTTAAGCCTTGTGTCTCTTCAACCTTTCGATCGCGCCCCACCATTGCAAGAAGCACACCCACCACGACAAGCTCTTAGAGGGTATCCTATGAAGAACACGAAGAACAAGAGGGGAAACCCTAGGGCCGATCTTTCACGATTGGAGCGGATCCTACGAAGAACACGAAGAACAAGAGGGGAAACACGAGGGAAATCACGAGGGGAAACGAGAGGAAACACTCAAATAGACAAGAAACGATCACACATGTGCTATATCCTCGAAACACAAATAGATACACGATCCAAATCCAACAAAGGACGATACATAGGGTAACCGGTTCTTCTCCGTGAGGAGGTCTTGAGTTCTTCCCGTTAGGGGTCTTGAATCTAAGTGGATCTTCTCCGTAGAGGCACGGTCTCTCTCGGAGGAGTAGATCCGGGTGGATGAGCAAAGCTCTATCTCTCAAATGAGCTATCACTTCGCTAACCCTAGAAAGAGGGAGGAGGAGGAGTATATATAGTCTAGGTGGCGAAGGGGTACATGGGCATCAGCCCTTTACACTGTGCGCAGACAGGGGAAGCCGGACGTCCGGGCGACGGGCCGGATGTCCGGGCCTTCATGAGTCACCGGATGTCCGGGCGCTCAGGCCGGATGTCTGGGCTGGTGCTTTGGCTTGCTGGGTAGGCGCGGACCGGATGTCCGGGCCAGGGGCCGGATGTCCGGGAGCTCGCGTCGGGCCGGATGTCCGGGCCTCTGGCCGGATGTCCGGGCTGACGAGGGTGGCTTCTGGAGGTTCGGTGACGGGGCGCCGGATGTCCGGTGGAGGCACCGGATTTTCGGGCTTGTCGGGCCGGATGTCCGGGGCCTGGCCGGATGTCCGGGACCTGTAGCTGGTCGGCTGAGCTGCTGTTGTAGTAGATGCTCCAGGGGCCGGATGTCCGGGGCTTGGGGCCGGATGTCCGGGTCCTGGAGACCTCTTCGGATCCTTCCGTCGTTTCTCTTCTTCCATGAACTCGGGGACTTGTCCGTCTTCACGTCCATCTTCAGGAGGGCCTTCTTGGTACCTAATCATGCACAACATTCCGGACTTAGGTAGTAGCCATGTCTCGAGTGGATCAAATGTAATATCACTAAGGAAAGAAGTCACCTCGGTCTCGAGAGCTCTAGCTCGTGCTTGTGTCATAGGTCCTCTCGGCACTTGGTGAGACGATGGTAGGTCCATGGGGATGACCAAAGGATGCTTCGCATCATCTCCCCCCCCCTTGGGAAAGATCCGACCTCGGATCGAAATCCTCATCACCATGGTAGGGAGAGAGATCTTTGATGTTGAAGATGTCGCTCACGGTATACTTGTCACGTGGGATGTCGATCTTGTAGGCGTTGTTGTTGTAGCGTTCAAGCACCTTGAAGGGTCCATCGGCTCGTGGTAGAAGTCTGGACTTCCGTTCGTTGGGGAAGCGGTCCTTGCGAAGGTGTAGCCACACAAGATCTCCAATGTTGAATACCATGGGTTGCTTGTTGATGTTGAGCTTGGTCGCGAGTCGTTGTACTTGGCGCTAGATGGTGTGCCTTGTATCTTCATGAATCTTCTTGAGGTAGTTCACTCGGGCATTCGCGTCATGTTGATGCGCTCTTGTAGTGGTACAGGAAGAATGTCCAATGGGGACAATGGGTTGAAACCGTAGACGACCTCGAAGGGGGACTTGCCGGTTGTAGAGTGTCTTGCACGGTTGTAGGCGTACTCGGCGATGGGTAGGCACTCCTCCCACTCCTTGATGTTCCTCTTGATCAACACGCGTAGTAGAGTGGAGAGTGTTCGGTTCGTCACCTCCGTTTGGCCGTCGGTTTGAGGGTGGTATGCCGAAGAGAACAAGAGCTTGATTCCGAGCTTGGCGCATAGAGTCTTCCAAAAGTAACTCAAGAACTTGACGTCGCGGTCTGAGACAATTGTCTTTGGCACTCCATGGAGGCGTAAGATTTCCCTACAAAAAAGATTTGCAACATGTGAAGCATCGTCTATCTTGTTGCATGGTATAAAATGTGCCATTTTAGAGAATCGGTCCACAACAACAAACACGGAATCCTTTCCATTTTTTGTTCGAGGCAAACCAAGCACAAAATCCATGCTAATATCTTCCCATGGGTGGTATGGAATTGCAAGTGGCATATATAGACCATGGGATTGAGCTTTAGACATAGCTTTGCGGCATGTAGAGCACCGATTGGTGAAGCATGAAACGTCGCGGAACATCTTGGGCCAAAAATAGTTCTTGGAGAGCGTGGCGAATGTTTTGTCGCGTCCAAAGTGTCCCATTAGCCCTCCTCCATGAGATTCTTGCAAAAGGAGCAAACGAAGAGAAGACTCGGGGATACACAATTTGTTAGCTCTCATAAGATAATTATCTTTTATGTAATAGCGTTCCCAAGACGTATGCGTCAAACATTTGGCATAAGGGATAGCAAAAGTAGGATCATGCGCATACAAGTCTTTTATGTGCTCAAAACCAATGACATTCAATTCAAGTTGGGTAACAAGCATGCATTTGCGGGAAAGCACATCCGCGACAACATTTTCCTTACCTTTAATATACTTGATGACATAAGGAAATGATTCGATGAATTCACTCCACTTAGCATGACGCTTGTTCAACTTAGTTTGACCCTTAAGATACTTTAGTGTTTCATGGTCGGTATGAATGATAAATTCATGAGGGCGAAGATAATGTTCCCACTCACGCAAAACTCGCACTAAAGCATATAGCTCTTTGTCGTATATGGAGTAATTGAGTTGCGCTCCGGAAAGTTTCTCACTAAAGTAAGCAATTGGCCGCTTCTCTTGCGTTAACACACCTCCTATGCCATTACCGCTAGCATCGCAATGAATTTCAAAGGGTTTGTCGAAGTTGGGTAATGCAAGCACGGGAGCATGAGTAAGCAAATTCTTAAGTTCATGAAATGCGGCATCTTGAGATGGTCCCCAAACAAAGGGTGCATTCTTCTTACTCAAAGCATGTAAAGGTGAAGCAATGGTGCTAAAATCCTTCACAAATCTACGATAGAAACCAGCTAAACCAAGAAAACTACACACTTGTTGCAAGTTGGTTGGTTGGGGCCAAGTTTTAATAGCATTGATCTTAGATTCATCTACATGAACACCCTTAGAAGACACAACGAAACCCAAGAAAACAAGCTTATCAACACCGAAAAGGCATTTTTCCATATTAGCATAAAGGCGCTCTTTTCTAAGAGTTTGCAACACGGTTCTAAGATGGGTGACATGATCTTTGAGAGATTTGCTAAAGATAAGAATATCGTCAAAATAAACCACAACAAATACGCCAATATAGGGTTGAAGAACAAAATGCATGACTCTCATGAAAGTACCGGGTGCTTTGGATAAACCCATTGGCATAACAAGCCATTCATATAAGCCAAATTTGGTCTTAAATGCGATTTTCCATTCATCGCCTTCTTGGATGCGTATTTGATAGTAGCCACTCTTAAGATCAATTTTAGAGAAAATGGTGCCTCCGCTAAGCTCATCTAGCATATCATCTAGGCGTGGTATAGGGTAACGATAACGCACGGTAATAGCATTGATAGGACGACAATCAGAACACATGTGAAATGTACCATCTCTCTTGGGAACAAGGATTACCGGGATGGCACATGGGCTCAAGCTTTCACGTACATGGCCGTTGTCGATGAGTTGTTGTACTTGCCGTTGAATCTCCTTGGTTTCCTCGGGGTTGACGCGGTAGGGAGCCTTGTTAGGAAGGGGTGCTCCGGGGATGAGGTCGATGCGGTGTTCGATGCCTCGGAGAGGAGGTAGACCCGGAGGTAGCTCGTCGGGGAAAACATCTTGAAATTCCTGCAATAGAGAAGATAACACTAAAGGTAGATTGTGAGAGTTGTTAGTTTTGGGTGCCTCATCCTTGCACAAAAGGACATAGTGCATAACACTTGATGGGTTCTCACACACTTCTCTCATCTCACTTTTGGTGGCAAAGAGGAGTAGGTTTTTCTTGTCGCTCATCGTGGAGGCACTCGATTTGGGCTTGTGGCGCTCACTCTCTTTATGGTGGTTCGCTCTCTCACTATTTTCTCCATGATGGGTGGTTTGTTTGTCGGCGATCACTTGACTTGGAGACATAGGTCATAGCAAGTACTCCTTTCCTTTCATCTTGAAGCTATAGTGATTCGTCCGCCCGTTGTGGATGACACCTCGGTCAAATTGCCATGGCCGTCCAAGAAGGAGGTGGCAAACGGACATCGGAACGACATCACACTCCAAAGTGTCTTCGTAAGCTCCGATCTTGAAGGAAACTTGTACCATATGCTCGACTTGGATAGTGCCGGAGTCGCTTAGCCATTGAACCTTGTAGGGATGCGGGTGCTTCATCTTGACTAATTGTAGCTTGGAGCATAGTTCTTCACTTGCCAAGTTATGACAACTTCCTCCATCGATGATGACCTTCACGGACCTTCCATTGATGTCGGCCTTGGTGTGGAAGATATGGCATCTTTGGTCTTCTTCTTGTTGATGTTGAAGAGTCAAGACCTTAGAGACAACAAGAGTGGGGCTTGAATCTTCGTCACAAAAGACTTGATCATCTTCATCTTCGTTCACTTGTCGGTGCATAGCCACATTCTCAAGGGCTTCCATTTCGCCTTCACTCATGGAGTCGTATGTACCATCGTCGTTGAAGATCATGGTGCGCTTGTTGGTACATTCGAAGGACTTATGACCGTGGCCGCCGCATGTGAAGCACTTGAGTGAACTTGTCTTTATGGTCTCATCGGTTGGAGTAGATGATGAAGCTCGCGGCTTGAAGTTGCTTGTAGTAGGAGGACAGCTTGAAGTTGTCGAAGTTTTCTTGTAATTGGACTTGTCGCCGTTGCTTGTAGAAGGCTTGGTTGAGGTAGACGGTGTTGGCGTCGTTGAAGTTTGGGTGTTGGAGAAGCCATAGGACTTGGATGAGAACTTGGCATACTTGAAGTCATCTTGCACTTGACGTTCCGCTTTGGTAGCTTGATGTACTAGCTCGATGAGGTTCGAGTATGGTTGGAAGTCGGCGATCTTCTTGATAGGATGATTGAGTCCATTCAAGAAACGTGCCATAGTTTGCTCATCATCTTCCGTGACATTGGCTCGTATCATGGCAATCTCCATTTCCTTGTAGTACTCTTCAACGCTCTTGGTTCCTTGCTTGAGGAGTTGGAGTTTCTTGAAGAGGTCGCGGTTGTAGTAGGTTGGCACAAAACGTGCTCTCATGACATCCTTCATTTGCGCCCAAGTGGTGATTGGTGGTTCACCTCTTGCCTCACGACGCTCAATGACTTGTTCCCACCATATGAGGACGTAGTCTTGGAATTCAAGGGATGCCATAGCGATCTTCTTCTCTTCCTCATAGTTGTGCAAACGAAAAATCTTGTCGACCTTCAATGCCCATGAAAGGTACTCTTCGGGATCATTGCTTCCGTTGAACTTGGGCATGGTGAACTTGAGCTTGCCGTAGCGTTGCTCTTCATTGTGTTGGGGTCGGGGATGATGATGTCCTTGATGAGGAAGATTGTTTCCCTCAACTTGCTCTTGTCGTGGAGGATTTCCATTGTCTTGTTGCTCTTGTTGAACTTGAGGTTCGTGTCGAGCTTGTGGAGGAGCTTGTCGAGCTTGAGGAGGAACTTGAGGAACTTGTCGGTGCAACCGTGCTTGATAAACCCCCTCTTGAACTTCTTCGCTAAGTGCTTCTTCTTGTTCATGAGCTTGCCAGTTTCGTGTGGCGACGGCTCGACTTGAATCTCAGAGGGCACGTTGCGCCTCAAGTGCTTGAGCTTCTCACCGTAGTTGTTCTTGTCGTTGTGCCTCGGCATCTTGCTCGTCTTGGTGTAGGCGTGCGCGTTCTTCCTCTTGTTGGCGTTGACGTTGCCGTTCTTGTGCTTGCGCAAAGGTAGCTTGGTTTAGGCGATGTCGATGCTCTTGCGCTCGAAGTTGCTCTTGAGAATCGGTTCCGTGTAGAGGATTGTGGTTTGCTTGACGGTCTTGGCGCGCGGCTTGGCGAAGAGTGTTCGACGTCGGTGTACTTGAATTGTCGGAGGAGTGTCGACTTGAGTGGCTCCGTCTTGAGGAGGACGAAGTGGGAGAAGAGCGGTTGACCAACAAGGCACGATTCTCATCCATTCTTGCATCGTTCTCTTGTTTGTGTTGGTCGAGCTTGTGGTCGAAGTAGTCTCTTGTACGTTGCTCGGAGAGGCGTAAGTCGGTGGCGAGATTGTCGATGCGGTCGCTCATTGCTTGTTGTTCTTGATGCAAAGCTCGTTGTGCACCGAAGAGGTGGCTCTTTGTAACGTAGGTGTTCGGGTCATCATCTTGCTCGATGGAGAGTGGGTTGGTAGAAGAACTTGGCCTATCCATCCTTCCAAGCAAATATGTGAGTGGGAGAAAGAGAAGAACTTATACCAAATGTACCTTGACCGATGTTGAATATGGATCAATGATCACTCAAATGTGGAACAAGGAAATAGCACAATTGGTACCGGTTCTTGTCGGTTTCTCACACCTACACAAATAAAAGCTTATGGTGGAGCTCGGTTAGGGTGGTGGCACAAAATTCGATGCAATTGTTAGCGAGCCTCAATAATGTTGGAGAAGATTCACAAATTTGCAAATGCAACAAGTAGACCAAGCAAGTAGTGATACACGGAAACACACACACAACTAGATAAATGGGTTCGTGCAACCAAAAATGAGTGGAAAATGTGGAATCCACGGAAAATGCTCTTGTTGCACAACACTAGAGAGACGCTAGCACGATTGCACAATAGGCGGATACGAAACTTGTGCACAACCTACTAAGCAAAAATGCAACGACTTCTATCCCAAGTATGCTATATGTATAGTGTTCCGATGATATGATCCAAGATGATCGAGTATGACAATCTTAATGTAGTATGATGCTATGGTTCTTGCTTATAAGCTCGTTGCTTATCTTTTTCCTTTTGCTTAAAAGCTTGTTTGGCTCTTCCCCTTTTGAGCTCTTTCTCATGCGAGACTTCACGAACCAAGATAGCAATCGGGTATGCTATGACAACCTTGTGACACAAGAGATGATACCAAGATATGTACCAAGATGATATGGTATGTATGCTATGGGAAGTATGATCACTAATGTGCACAAGTGACGTTGCCAGCAATACTCAAAGGCTAGTCTCGATAGGCAAGATACGCAAAATTGGGCTATGGTGGTTATCAATGTAATGGCAAGGAGTAGACCAAGATGCCGTCGAGATTATCGTCCTTGCTTATGGTTGATGGTGTCCAAATGGTGAAGTGGTTGTTGTCGATGACGAGTCCGTGGCGAAGATGAGCGGCGGTGATGTTGATGTTGAACCGTCCCTAAGTTGCCGAAACGCGTTAGGAAACGAAAACCGCAACTCAAATTCTCAAAACAAAATGGGGCAAAATAGTCGGAGTTGGTAGCGGGAAGTGGTGGAGTTTGCGGAAAGCGGTGGTGGATGTGGAAGGGTAAGTGGGTATGCGGAAGTATACGTGGGCACTAGAGCAAAATTTGGCGAAAGTGAGGCGGGAAACGGGGCGGTGGATGGAAGTGAAGCTGTCAGGGGCCGGATGTCCGGGCTTCAGGGCCGGATGTCCGGGCTGGCCGGATGTCCGGGCTATCGGGCCGGATGTCCGGGCTCTGGATCCGTGGACGAACTCGAAAAACCCCGCGTGGAAAAGGCAAAATTCGGGAGATTTTGTGGATGGAAATTGGGAAAAAGATGGGTGAAAGCTAGATCTACTTGCAACACATGAAATCCGCGGATCAAATCCAACAAAACTTCATCACACCAACAAATCACAAAAAAATTTGGGGGGTTATTTTTGTGGGGATTTTCAAAATTGGGGAAGAACACAACAAAATTAGGCTAGAAAACAAAGGGTAGGGGCTCCAAAATCGTGATCAACCAAAGCTCATGATACCAAGATGATGTAGGGTGGAAACCCTAGGGCCGATCTTTCACGATTGGAGCGGATCCTACGAAGAACACGAAGAACAAGAGGGGAAACGCGAGGGAAATCACGAGGGGAGACAAGAGGAAACACTCAAATAGACAAGAAACGATCACACATGTGCTAGATCCTCGAAACACAAATAGATACATGATCCAAATCCAACAAAGGACGATACATAGGGTGACCGGTTCTTCTTCGTGAGGAGGTCTTGAGTTCTTCCCATTAGGGGTCTTGAATCCAAGTGAATCTTCTCCGTAGAGGCACGGTCTCTCTCGGAGGAGTAGATCCGGGTGGATGAGCAAAGCTCTATCTCTCAAATGAGCTATCACTTCGCTAACCCTAGAAAGAGGGAGGAGGAGGAGTATATATAGTCTAGGTGGGCGAAGGGGTACATGGGCATCGGCCCTTTACACTGTGCGCAGACAGGGGAAGCCGGACGTCCGGGCGACGGGCCGAATGTCCGGGCCTTCACGAGTCGCCGGATGTCCGGGCGCTCAGGCCGGATGTCCGGGCTGGTGCTTTGGCTTGCTGGGTAGGCGCGGGCCGGATGTCCGGGCCAGGGGCCGATGTCCGGGAGCTCGCGTCGGTCCGGATGTCCGGGCTGACGAGGGTGGCTTCTGGAGGTTCGGTGACGGGGCGCCGGATGTCCGGTGGAGGCGCCAGATTTCCAGGCTTGTCGGGCCAGATGTCCAGGGCCTGGCCGGATGTCCGGGACCTGTAGCTGGTCGGCTGAGCTGCTGCTGTAGTAGATGCTCCAAGGGCCGGATGTCCGGGGCTTGGGGCCGGATGTTCGGGTCCTGGAGACCTCTTCGGATCCTTCCGTCGTTTCTCTTCTTCCATGAACTCGGGGACTTGTCCGTCTTCACATCCATCTTCAGGAGGGCCTTCCTGGTATCTGATCATGCACGACATTCCGGACTTTGTTCCTCGGCAGCGTGCATTGCTCTAGACTTTGTTCCGTGATTCCGTCGCTCCATCTCCGAGGAAATCTTCAGGCGAAACTCTGCCGATCGAGACTGGTGGTGACCAACGGGCACGAGGCAGATATTCTCGCATTTCCTATTGTTTATTCGAGAAAGCTAACGTCCTGTCGACTGGACGTTAGCGACAGATCCGAACGACTCGGTGGCCGCTCGATCCAGATCGCGCACGCGCCCCGCCGCCTGATATTTTTCTCCTTATCTGTTTCTCCCACACCGATTCTCCACCCACGTCCCTCCATTTCTCACAGCAGCCACCGCCCCGTGGTACTCGCTCCCGAGCGCCTCCGCGTCGCTCCTACCGTCCAGCGCCCGCGTCGCTAGGTGAAGCTCGATCCCGAGCTGCGCGTCCCCCTCTGAACCGCTCCTTGGTCACCGGAGCCCACCGGTGAGTAGCTCCTCCTACTTCCTCCTCCCATATCCTCCATCTCTCTCATCTCTCATATTCTTTCTCGTAGCCATGGCAGCCCGAGGAAGCTCCAGTTCAGCCGCCGTCTACAGTGGAGCCGAGCTCGACCCAGAACGCCGCCACCCTGCCAGAGCTCCCCGCCACCGGATCTGCGTCGCCCCTCCTCGGATCTGTCCATCCGCGCTGCTGCGAGCCCCGTCTGCCATCACCGTCCTTCACCTGCCTCCTGCACCGCCGCGGAGGAGCAGCGCCTCGTCTAGTTCGTCCGTTATCAGGACTTTGGAGTGATGTATGCATCAGGTGCGATTTGTTTTTTGTACTACTCGAAGTGCGGGTGGTAGTTGTTCCCACAATCCACTAACATACCGGGCACTATGCATCTACTGTACCATGTAGAATGATTCACTGTAAGTTTGGGATTTATAACCTTCACTGATTATAATTAACAACGACAAACACTAATTATAATTCTATTCCCTGCTGTAGTACTATAGTTTGTTTTGTGTTATTGGAAATTTGTGGTACGAAGGTGAGGTTGGGGAAAATGAGTGGCAAGAATATGAGGTTTCTTTTTCTGGACCAGGTGTACTGTTCCTTGTTTCCTTATTTTGTGGAATGTTTTGCCTGGTAACTTATATGATGTTTAGCCTTGCAGCTTCTAGTGTGTCAGCATGATATGTGTTCAACTTCGCATCACTTTTTGCTTAGCAAAATCTGTATGATTTTGTTTGTAATGTGTTAGCTTGTTTAGCCTTTTTTCAGCATAATATCTCAAACTGTTTCTATTGACAATTCATATGCTTAACTCGAATTTGTTCAAACTCTACTTGAGCCCGATAACTTACACAATGTTAGCCTGGTAGCTTCTAGTGTGTCAGCATGATAACACTCACTTCGTTAGCCTGTTTAACTAATTTTTTTGTAGCATGGTAAATTCAATTGTTTCTATCTGATAATTCATATTTTTTTTGCCTAATAATTACACCGTCTGTAGCAGTTTAACTTGATCCGCTTTTTCAACACTTCATTTTTATTTTAAACCTGATAATGTATGCAACTCGAGGGTGATAATTTATAATATGGCAGCCTGATAAGTTGTGATGTGTCAGATTGGTTAACTCAAACTATTTTTTCAACACTAATGTTTTTAATTCCGCTTGATAAATTATGCAGCTTGAGCCTGATACCTTATATTAGGTCAGCCTAATAACTTCTATGGTGTCAGCATGATAACACTAGCTTTTGTTACTTTATTTAACTCATTCGATTTTTAGTGGTAACTTCAATTGTTTCTACTTGATATTTCATATTGATTTAGCTTTTAAATGACATTGTGTCAGCATGTCTAACTCTAACCGCTTTCAACACTTATAATTTTACTTTAAGCAAATAACTTATGCAACTTGATCCTGATAACATATAATATGTCAGCCTGATAACTTGTGATGTTTTACAATGTGTAACTCGAAATTCTGTCAACACTCATGTTTTACTTCATCTTAATGACTTACGCAGCTTGAGCCTGATAACTGATAATACATCACCATCATAACTTCAAGTATGTCACCATGACAACAACCACTTTTGTTAGACTAGTTAATTCATTCTATTTTCAGCATGGTAACTTAACAGCTCTACCTGATAATTCATACTGTTTTTACTTTTTAGCTTGATAAATTATACCGTTTGTAGCAGTTTAACTTGATCCGTTTTTCAATTTTTTTTTACTTTCAACCTGATAACTTATGCAACTTGCGGCTGATAAGTTATAATATATGTCAACCTGATAAGTTGTGATGTGTCAGAATGGTCAACTCAAACTGCTTTCTTCAACACATGTTTTTACGCCCACTTGATAAATTATTTTGCTTGAGTCTGATATCTATATACTACGTCAACCTGATATAGGGTCATGATAACACTCACTTTTGTTACCCAGTTTAACTCATTCGGTATTTCTGTATGGTAACTTCAATTGCTTTGTACCTGATAATTCATATTGATTTAGCTTGATAAATTACATCATGCCAACATTTACAACTCTAACCGCTTTCAACGTCTATAATTTTACTTCAACCAGATAACTTAGTAACTTGAGCCTGGTAACATATTATATGTCACCCTGATAACTTGTGATGTGTTGCAATGTCTAACTTGAACCGCTTTCAACAATCATGTTTTGCCTCATCTTGATGACTTATGCAGCTTGAGCCTGATAACTTATAATATATCAGCATGATAACTTAAAGTATTTCAGCATGATAATAACCACTTTTGTTAGCCTGGTTAATTCAATCTATTTTTTCAGCATGGTAACTTAAATAGTTTATACGTGAGAATTCATATTGTTTTGGACTGATAAATAACACCGTGTGTAGTAATTTAATTTGATCTGTTTTTTCAACACTTTATTTTTTTCTTTGAACATGATAACTTTATGCAACTTGATAACTTATGAAGTGCCAGCATGTTTAACTCACACTTTGTTAGCATATTTAACTCAATTCTATTTTTTAGCATGGTAACTTAAATTTGTTCTACCTGATAATTAATACTGCTTTAGCCTCATAACTCACACTTGTGTTTTTGTTATTTGTCAAAATGGGATATGTTAACTGTGTTAACTCTACCCTTGTGTTTTTGTTATGGTATATCTCATTCTAACAAATAACTAGGAGGCTGCATCTCTGATCATATCCCTAGGTTTAGGAAGAATTTAACATAGTTACCAGATTGATTATGCTATAATTATCACCATGGTACGATGCAGGTTACACTGTTTGCTAGGTCATAGCCAAAATCTCTACTCCTAATGGAGCAGTTGGTAGCCTGGTACTCCGGTTTTATTTTCGTCCGGTTTTATTTCCTCCCACCTCCCACCATCCCCTCCATGCTGGTTTTTTGTATCCACCAATTTATTTTTCTCTTAACATTTTTATTGCAAACCAGCACTTTCCTAACCTACAAAAGATTATGGATCTAACTTTCCAAACTTAACCAAATCAACCGATCCTTCTCATTATTGCAATTTGTTTTAGGAAACAAAATAACAGATTTTAAGGAAACAAATAACAGATTTTAATCTAACTTTCCTAAGAGTTGTAGCAGCGGCGAGCTCGTTCTCCTGCGTCCATCGGCCCATGTCCACCCAGGACGTCCGCCGCTCACCCCAGCCACCACCCTCCCGCACTACCAGTTCCCTCTTCTCTCCTTCCACCGATCAGCGCAGCCCACTGTTTCCGCCCAGCCAACCTTGTCTGCCCTCGCCGCCGGCAACCAGCCATCCGCCACCTCGCTGACTGTCCCCCATCTTTAGCCCCATCCTCCCATAGCTATGTTGCTTCTAGGATATTCGACCGCAGTTGTCCCTCAACGCCGGCAGGTGGTCACTCCGCCCCATCCTCCCATAGCTATGTTGCTTCTAGGATATTCGACCGCAGTTGTCCCTCAACGCCGGCAGGTGGTCACTCTGCCCCATCCTCTGCTCGAGGACGGCATGATCCCTCCCGTTCAATCTTTTTGGATTGATTTTATTTTGATTTTTTTACAGGAGCAGGTTAAGAGTTTGTGTAGATGCGTTCAAGGTTGGCTTCAGCAGCACGGCCTTTGCGTATGGACAGAACAACAGGGCAAGATCTTCACCATGAAAGGCTTGCATGATGACTCTGGCAACACCCTACTTCTGTTTGTGGCATATTTGACACTGCGGCTGAGGTAATTGCTTACTTGATGAGAAAAATCTTAAACCAAGACTGGTGGGATTACAAGTACTCCCTTCGTTCCTAAATGTGAGTATTTTTAGATATTCTAATATGAACTACATACGGAACAAAATGAGTGAATCTACACTCTAAAGTATGTCTATATACATCCGTATGTAGTTCATATCGAAATCTCTAAAAGGACTTATATTTAGGAATGGAGGGAGTACCTATCAAGGTTTTGTGTATGGGACAGGAAGTGGCTTTAGTACACAGATTTTACATAGGTGATTATACCAATTTATCATTTGTTGCCAGGCAAGGCCACCTGGGCCAAAGTTTTTTTGTCAGATTGGGTGATTTGAGTCTTGTTTTTGGACAGGCCGCAGACTGAGAATTCTTCCAAAGTGAGAAGAACAGGGTGGCGAGCGAGTCAATCTAGAATAATAGGGGCTGCGACAGCGAGCGCGTGGTGGCCGGTAAGCAAAAGTAGCATGCTCAGTTTTGCAAAGAATGTATGCCAATGTTGGTGACAGCGAGCAAGAAGTTGTATGGATTTCATTTAATGTTAACTTTCTCAAACTGTTCTTCTTTCTTGTCCTTTTCACACAGGGTGTTTGACCCTAACTGTTCCGAGGAATGAACTAAAGAAGTTGATGTATTAGTTGTCAGTGGAATCAACTGTATAGACACACTAAGCAACTCTGTTGCATCGCTAATTGTCTTTGGATTAACTGATGTGGACCAACTAACATTTGCACATTAAGTTTTCTTGTTCACAGCAAGTATATTCGCGTATGGGCTAACAAACACCGGAAAGACTTGCACGAGTACTGGAATTAAAAAGTATATTGTGCTGACAATATAGAGAAGGTATGTGTGTATGTGTCCCATGAATGCTGTTTTAGTTCACCTTTTTGAGCCACTACAGTGACCGTGCATGGTGGCCTGTGGCACCCGAGGGGATCTGAACGTTGGGGAGCTGCACTACATTGCGGGAGGGATCATGCAGCAGCAGCAGCAAGACGAGGTGGCCAACAACAGCTGGTGCACTACGCGGCGGCGGTAGTGAGTAGCAGCGGTAACATGAGGCAGTGGCGAGCAGCAGCTGTTGAACTATCGGGTGAATTGCAAGAAGAATGAAGCCGCAGTAACAACACATGATGATATAATTCATCAGGTATGACTTCTTTCATGTGCCTTATGTTTGAGCATGACTAGGAGATAGCTTGAGAAGAGAAGTTAGTGCACGTCCCCCAACTCTAATGTATCATGGTAGTCGCTTTCACTTCACTATTTTTTCAGTTTAGAGATACTCATGAGATGGAATACCATGCTATCTTTTTAAGCATAGACATATTTAGTGGATTTGATGGCTACACAAGTGTAGAAAATGGTCATTCATAAACATTAAAACCAAGCATTAATACATGCTCAGATAAATTACAGAAGTAACACATGCATATTGATGACTAAAGTTTAACAACTTGATTCTATTTTTAGAGTGACTAATAATAACACGAGTAACAAACACAGTAATTCAAGTAAATAATAGATAATCCAATTGGATGATTATGTATGGTTTGATTTTTTACCGAGGTATATACCGTAGTTTCTTTAGGGTTTTTAATCATATACATAGACCCATAGACCAAAAGGATGCAGATGATCTCAAGGTGATTTTGTTAGGTAGCCAAAATAGCTGTACAAAAAGGTTTTCAAATTTGATGGTATGCACTATTAATTATTACAAGATTTGTCGGTCGTGGAAATTATAAATATAGTATGGCAGGTTGTGCGGGCCTCTGTGCTATTTATTACTAATGGTTTTAAGTTATGTGGACAAAGCACATGCTACTCATTTCTGACAGCATTTGCTCTGCCCCTTAGGGAAGCACATACTTTGTGCAAAAGCGAGAAGGGGTATGAGGGAAGGTGTATGGACCAGATGTAGGGAGTAACTCGCTGAGGATGGCCCTCATGCGCTGCTTAATGTATCATGGTAAATGCATACATCCTGGAGCAATCATGACCAGTATCTTGAGGCACTCCTTCGCTCTCATGAGTCGGCACGCCAGCGCTTTGTCAAATGTCAAGTTTTAGCTATACACAAGTTTCATGGTAAGTGCCTTTATATCTCCACAACGTTATGAAGATTGTTTTTCTTTTCACTTGCAGCTCAATTATGGTTTAGATGGGAGCTTGAAGACTTGTGTCGTGTCATCGAGCGTGTTCATCGTTAAGAAGAATAAGTCAAACATACAGTTTGTTTCTTATATTTTTTATAGAGAATTATTTTTGTTTATTATGAACCATGGTTCGAGGGACACATTATTGTTGGTTACTGAACACCAAGCGCTATTCTGACGGGCTTAATGATTGTTATATAGGTGAAGGAAATCGAGCAAGAAGCTTCTGATCGTCATGGTATTATAATGCAAGAAGATCCCAATCATACAACACACATTGGTTTATTAGGAAGTCTGAAAGATTTAAGGGCACAGAATGCTCGCAACAGAAAAAAGGGTTTTCTTTGTGCCACTTCTTTGTTCTCTTCCATTTTTTGTGTTCCAACTCCAATGGAAGCAAGAACATGCTATTTAACCCCAATATGAATTATCAGCTAACATTTCCTCATAGGTAGAACACCATTTTGCAGACTTATGTCACTACTTTCCAGACTTATAGGAAAAAAACAAGATTTCACTGAAAAAGGTGCCTAACCCCAGGATTTTTCGATACTTTTCTTGAAATTGACTGGATTTGGAAGAAAATGCACTCAACCTAACAAATCCTGATATACGGTCATTCTGTGGGGCCACAAGCACCATCAATTACATTATCCCCGGTACCACACATCACTCCAATCAGAATAATTAAGCGGGAATGTTGGTTGGAAAGACAGAGAAATAGAATAATAAGAATCATATGGTCTGCTTGGGAAGATAGGCGAACAAAGCTCTAAGGTTTTCCTTCCTGCATTCAGAGCTTATCAATTTGTCGCATGCTATATTGTGAAGCAAAGCTATCTATAAATCGAGCATATCTTTTATCTGGAAGGTAGTGGGCTTTCACCCATACTCGCCCATCCACTTCACACTTACTAAGAAAGCACTGTTATGCGATGAACGATGTTGAATGCAAACATGAGAATATCTCAACAATGATGGAATGGATGGTAGAGCCGAAGAAGATTTGATAATGTAAATTATGATAAAAAAACATTGGCCTATTTGATAATGTAAATAATTTTTCACACTAACTCTTCAAACTTTGGATGACTGTGTGTTTCAGACCTTCGGTCTCAATTGGTTGTCCCTTTTATGTTTTGCAAGATTTATTTATGCCATTTCCTCCAAGAGGTAATACTTCCAGTTTCAAATGTGCTATAAATTCTCATGGCCACGAACTCTTTCAAGGTATCCAGTCTTTTACTCATTTTGTTTTAGCATAACCATATATCCCACTCTGCTATTTTATGTTCAACATATATGCTTGCTCTGCTCGAAAGTTAATTGCTCTAGACAAGTAACAACAAACATTGTTGAATGTAAATTTTAATTAAAAAAGTGGTACGGGGCACCTCTACAATACCATGGCAAAATATATTATACGTTCCTCTGCAACAAGCTGTCATCATGGTATTATTCCCCTAACATAATTGAAAAACAGAAACCACTGTCATATTACTTGAACAGATATATTAGTTGATGAAATGTAGGAACTTGCCAGAGGTGAAGGGCAAACACAAAACATTTAGGTCTGCCAACTGTTTGTGCTCGATTTGGTGTCGATCCTTGGGGCATGATTGGATTAAGAAGACGACATGTTTTCCTTTTGCATGGTGAGTACGGAAAATGGAATATTTCGAGAGAAAGAGATGTGAGGAGGTGTATCCATAGTCGTCGTTGGCGAGAGATAAGCCAAAGTTTTCTGGTCCGTAGCAACGCACGCAACATTTAAGAAGGGATTGGGGTCTCGACGGCCAAGCGAGACGAGGCAACATCAGATTGGAGGCGCGGTTGAAAGCGGCGACGAAGGAGCAATCATATGTGTGTGGGGGGTGAGGGGGTTGCACCTGGGAGAAGGAAGGACATGGTGGGTGGTCGGTTTAGTAGGGCTTTTTTTTCTTTCATCGTGAAATGGGTTGGTTGGATAGTAGAGATTAAGACGCCAACCGGCATATCAACCGCGCTTTAATAGTAGAGATTAAGATGTCGATATTATATCTATTTTCTACTCAGGTAAACCAAATACCCTTTGATAATTGATGAGTTTTTATATGTTTGTCGCTGTGGCAACGCACGGGCATTATACTAGTACTACAGTAGTGATGTAGTTACATGGGTGGTTGCTGTAATATCTAGTATTGGAATCGATAACTATCCCCGAGTAGTTCGAACAACATAATTTGTCGGTAAAATCATATGAATGGTATGGGTAACTCTTATAGATTGAGTGATAACATTCGACCTTAAAAAGTCATTGAAACGGTGTAAAATACTTTTCAGTTTTTCATGCCTGGTAAGTTCGGTGTGAATATGTTGGTAAGTTATGTAGTTGAGGCATGATAACTTCTGACCCCTCAAAAAAAGTCAGCGAAACATACAAACATAGGATCTAGTTTTGAAGATCTCGCCGCGATAGATTTATTGGTGAAAACGGATTTTGAATATGACCAACGGTTTGAGCTACAAAATATTTTGAATTTTTCAATTTAGATAGAATCTTTGCTGACATCAGCATTTTCGTCTTATATGCATGCATGCATGCAGTGGTCTAAGTGTGTATGCGAGAGGAGGTGTTCGGACCTGTGTCTAAGTACTAAAAGATCGGCTAATGCATGGATGCGTGCGGATCTGTTGCTTAACTTCCAGTCGACTGGAAGTTAGCACTGTCCTTGTTTATTCTCTGGTTTGGTGCACGACCCAAGAGAAAACGCGTCACCGGGAACGCAAAAGGCGGCCCTTTCTGGTTTTGGGCCTGTCGGTATGGTGGTGGAGTTTGACGTCTCCATTCTCCACCTGCGTCCCTTGCGTTATTGCATGTTGGTCCTACATGTGACTGAGTGAGCGTACAAAACAGTCTCTAGGTTACTCGAAAAAAAAAGTCTCTAAGTTCAGTTTATGTCATGGTAGCAACTTAAGGATGTCTTTTTTACGAATAACTTTTTTTTTTGAAAAGGAGGATGATCCCCGGCCTCTGCATCTGGGCGATGCATGCAGCTACCTGTACGACGTTAGTTGTATTTTTTGTGTTACTTTGGCTTGTCGGACTGTATGAACCTTGATTTTTACGCGTTGAGTTAACCCAAAAATATGATATACCAAGATAACACAGGGTGACCCGATCTATATATAGCTAGTGCAATAATGATGCAAATCTTCGGGTGACCCACTGCCAACACGACGAACTTGCAACATAACATAAATTCGCCTGAGCACACTCTAGCTCCAACCACAAGCGGTTTCGCCAACCATGGTAAAAAAGCTGAGGATAGCATCATACAGGTTGGAAATCACGCAGATTTATGGCCTCTTTGATTCACGGGATTTTGAAAACATAGGAATAGGAAAAGTATAGGGTTGGAGTGGCATGCCCATTTGAATTCTATATGATTAGCAAGGAGTGTTTGATGGCACAAGAAAAACAAAGAAATTATAAAAAGAGATTAGAATGGATGTTAGATTTCCTATAAAATGTAGTACAAAAAGTTCCATAGGAAAAATTTCTACGGGATCCAATCCTATGAATCAAAGGACCAACGCAGAAAAAGTTCCCAAGGATTTCAATCTTCCATAAATCCTATAGAATTCCTTTGAATCAAAGGAGCCCTTAGCTTTTCAATGCATCCTTGTTTGTTTTACTTGAAGCGCGTATGCATATTTTGCAACCGTTTTAACTTCAGACCTTCTGGCAGTCAATCCGAATCCGAAAGGGAATGTCTTATGTTCCATCTTTGTTCTCCTTACTTGATGATGGCCTCCTCTGCCTCAAACCTAACCATACAAAGATGCAAGGGTCTAGACCGTATAAAGTCTTCAGCATTCAAATTGTCAAACTCGGTCAAGAGAGGATTCACTTGTTAATTGGCGGCGGCGGTTTCTGTTCTGGTTCATTGGTCATACGGGGACTTAGCACGACGGGTTCCCTGCTGTCTACTACGATAAGTTTTGCTCGGCTGCGGCGAGGGAGAGACGATGACGACGACGCGCCTTCGGCTAGCTTCAGTGCTTGTAGTCGTCGGTAGGTGGTTTATAAATCTGGATGTAATTTTTACTATTTTTGACGTTCGTTGTACCATCATGATTGAAGATGAATGGATCGAAAGTTTTTCATGAAAACATAGGAAAGTTGGTATGGTTTCGCACTAAAGCATGAAAACGTTGGCCTTATGTGAGAATCTGACTGACCGACGGGGGTAAACTCACAAATTCCCCGAATTAAAAACGCAAAGAAAGTGAAGAAAAGGCGGCGATTTCTATCCCCTCCCCTCGCTCCCCCTTCCGACAGCAAGTGCGAGCTACTGAGCTCTGCTCCGCCCCCACCCTCCCGTCGCGCGCGCGGCCGCCGCCCTCCCTGATCCGAGAGCCAGAGAAGCCGGTAAGTCCCCTCCCCTCGCCCGATCGTCTCACCCGGCTCGCGAGCTAGGGCTCCGCGCGGTCGATCGCCGCTACCGCCGCGCGCAGCCGACCTCTGCAGCTCCGCTTGTTCGTTTTAATTTATTTTTTTCCTGAGGAGGGAATCTCCCTTCTTTACTCTCTTGATCGACCTGATTGTTTCGTATGGTGTCCTCGTCCTGATTAGTGGGTATTACTTATGATCTTTGAGCTCGATTCGAAGAACCTTCGAGGAAAGATCGCCTGTGTACACTGTAGCTGGTGCTGGGCTCTGACAGAAAATGTAGACAGATGACCTATTTGGCCTTCAGGTTGACTCATCCAAGATCCGATTACAACTCCGGTCAACTTAGTTTTGGAACTACTTATTTACCCTAGGTGGATTTGTTGGATATTTTAATCCTGGTCTGATAGGAGGTATGTCGTCTGTAGCTTATCTGCTGCTGCGTGCTGTGCTTATTAACTGGTCAATCAGTTCGATTTCTCTGGAAAGCATACCATTTGTTAGTTCTTCGTTCAGTTCACGCACTCATCTGATCAACTTCAGTGTTGCTTTGATCTTGTAAAAGTAGCATAATTCTTCAGTTTTGGATGGGGAGAAAAGAGGTACTGGGACTTGAAAGTGTCTGAAATTCTCACTCATGTGATGCAGAGGAATTACAGTGAGCAGATGCACACTTTGCTGTACTGCTGTGTTGCTGGCTCCTTATCCAGCCCCATTATTGCTAGTCGCTCTCATGTGCCATTTGGCTTGTCGGGATTGGTGCACAGAGGCCGGAAGAATCTCATGTGTAGGTATTAAGAGCCGAGACAAGGACCGACTAAATGGAGTAATTAAAACATTCTCCGGATATCTCCCTACTGGGTGGTTAAGATCTGCATATGCATCTCATAGGGTACGCTATTAAGAGCTAGGAATTTGTGTGTTCCTACATCACTCTCCCCGTAAGGTTTGCTGTATTTCCTTGTACAATCAGGCAAACATCCAAATGCTATTATGCTAGTAAAAGTCATCTTGCTGGTTGCAAAAAGTTGTTTTGGAACATTTCATCTGCTGTTTCTTGCTGTGTTTCAATGCTTGCTCTCTGTTTCTTGCAGTAATTTTCTATCTTTGAAGCCCATTGGAGGTCCAAGATCTTGTCAATGTTCGTCTGGAGATAGCATGACATGTCTGAACAGCAGGATCATGTTAGTAAAAGCTCTAGCTCTAGCATCAGCACCAGCACTCAGGAAAGCGAGGAGGAGGTGTCCGTAACTATCGGTAGCCTCCTCGCTCAAGCAAGGATCGACAAAGGACATAGTCTTGGGAGGCGCCTCTTACATTTGGGTTCAGTCCCGGTAATCAAGAGCCAATCAACATTTGTTACTTTTTAATCTTTTAGTGCTATTTCCTATTTGCTTCCTTGGGCTTTACCCCTAGCTGAGTCGTAATTACTCTGATGAGCTGTCTCTGAAGTCTGAACTGAACATAATTTGTTGGTCTAGTGCTCAATAGTAGCTAATGGTTTTCAACTTCAGTTTCGAGAAAATTTCAGCACCAACCGAAATCACTGAAATTCAGTGATTTCAGTTCGCATTTCGGCCAAAGGGCCGAAATATTCACTTGAATTTAATTAAATATTTGAAATTTTCAGAAATATTTTGAAAAATATTTGATTTGTTGTGTACTACTGAAATTCCTGAAATATTTTGGCCGAAACGTAATATTTCAGTGTCTACTGAAATTAATGAAATTCAGTGAATTTCAATGAAATCTCACTGAAAGTGAAAACCAATGGTAGCTACTCCCTCCGTTCCTAAATATAAGTCTTTTTAGAGATTCCAATGCGGACTACATACGGAGCAAAATGAGTGAATCTACACTCTAAAATATGTCTATACATCCGTATCTAGTCCTTATTGAAATCTCTTAAAAGACTTATATTTAGGAATGGAGGAAGTAACACGCATTATACTTTTGAACTAAAACCACCACACTTATTTTGGATCGAGGGGAGTAATTCTGAATTGCGCATTGCGAAATCAAATAACGAGTTTTTTGCAATCTTTTATGGCAAAATTACTAACACCCTGTTTTGCGGCAGCACCGTCCTCGAGTTAATGGTGAGATTCCTAATGTTGATAATGCAACCTTGGATCATGAAAGATTGTTGGAAAGGTAAAGATCATATCTTCCCTTCCCTCCACTTGAATGTGGACATCATTTTGTAGGATTAATCTTGTAGGATACATGTGCTGTTGCACCTTCTTCTGAAGTTGCATCTTTGATTTGACAGGTTGGGGACTTATGGTTTGGCCGAGTTTCAGATAGAGGGAGATGGGAATTGTCAGGTTTGTTTACATGTTTACCCAAAAAAAAGTTAAAAAGGGCATGAGGCGTAATAAAAATCACTATTCCGTTTCTTCAAGATAACATGTTAACAAACCTATTGTTGTGTTCAGTATGTTCTCATGTTTTTTAACCCCATCAATTACCTGTTGTTACAGTTTCGAGCTTTGGCAGACCAGATTTTTCACAATCCCGAATATCACAAACAAGTGAGGAAGGCAGTCATGAAGCAGGTAGTCTGTTTGCCTCAACCCATGGACATTCTGTAGTAATCTAAATAAATATATTGATCACATTGCAGACTTGATCATATAATTTCATTGATATGCAACTATGCTGAAGCCTGTCTCTGCTTTTTAGCTAAAGGAATTCAGAAAATGCTATGAAGGCTATGTACCAATGGAATATAAGGTGTACTTGAAGAAAATGAAAAGGTAGCACAGATTTTGCTGCTTAAATGCATGTTCACAGTTGACAGAGACAGTATACTGGGCTTCAAGTATATTCATAGCTTCGTATATATGTCCTGCAGATCCGGGGAATGGGGGGATCATCTGACCTTACAAGCGGCTGCAGACCGGGTAACATGCACTTCTAGTCTAATGATGGTTGAGTGGTTTCTATAGCAAAACCTTGTAATTGCAGCATTTTGACATTAATGTTCCCGTTGTTTATAAAACTCTACTATAGCTGAAAGCCCTGAGGCACAAAAAAAGTCCCACTTCGAGTCTATGCAGTAATATGTGTGTCTGATGTCATTGTTCACTATTCATGAAGATTGATATAGCATTCCCTGTATAAGATGCCCGAAATTTCTGATAACATTAACATTCCTTCGTATTATTGTTTTGAATCTTATAGTAAGAAGTTTAGTGATCAATCAGATTTCTGTCTATATTAATGCTTCTCTTGGAACTTTCATGTTCTCGTCAAGTCATCAACACACACTATCATGGCATTAGCATGTGTCATTACTCATGTTTATTATCTGCCTGACGCCTTTCTCCGTTTGTATGTCTACTTGCTCACAGTTTGGTGCCAAAATTTGCTTACTGACGTCATTTAGGGACACCTGCTTAATTGAGATAGTCCCCAGGGACCTGACTCCTACAAGAGGTGAGAGCCGATGCACTAGTATCTCTTATGCTCTTGTTTCCTGAATTCTAGAGAGATTTGCCTTTTTCCACGGCGCCCCGCGAAGATTTCGCTGGAAACATGCTAACTAATATGCTTCCTTGGCATATGTTTCAGAGCTTTGGCTTAGCTTCTGGTGTGAAGTACACTACAATTCCTTGTATGCGACTGACGGTGAGCGTTTGTTTTGCTTAGACCTGCTGATTTGGTGAACTACCAATGTTCATTTGCATCATTCCAGACCATGAAAATTTTAACAATCCATTCCAGTTACTGCATTATTCGGTCATTGATCAGTTCTATCTTCTAGAAATGAGCTCCTGTTGTGTGCACTGCAGATCTCCTGACTCGCAAAACTAAGAAGAAGCATTGGTTGTTCTAGGGCGGTACCGACTTCCGAGGGAGAGGAGCTTCTCTTTGCTGCAGCTGTTCTTCTCCCTTGAGCTTAGCAGGGTCTGCAATACTTTACTAGCGCTTACTACTACTCTGGCCATCATTGTAAAATCCAAGTCGAGACTGTTTTAGCACGCAGGAATTTTACGGGAACACATCCGCAAAAATATTGAAACGTGGCCCGGGTTTGTGTAGGATTATTATGAGGCAATGTACAGTAAACTTCAATGTACGTAGTATTTAGCAAGGAAAAAGCACATGGAATGTCAAACTCTCAGCTCCACGAGTCTTACGTTCTATAGTTCGGTGTTATCAGTCAATGATCATTAATTTGTTGGTCAATGATCTTTCCACGCTGTAACAAATAGACTTGAGGCCTTGTTCGGTTGCGCGTGAATCCGAGTGGATTGAAGGGGTTTGAGAGGGATTTAAACCTCTTGTAAGTCAAAATACGAACCAATCCCCTCCAATCCTCCTGGGGAGAGGATTAACCGAACAAGCCCTTGAAGCATGTCTGTGATTGTGGAGTGTCAAATCTTTCACTGTTTTATGCTGGCGCTGAAAAAAAATGATATACTCCCCTGTCCCAAAATAAACAAGTGTAGTGGCTTTAGTTCAAATTTGGAGGGAGTATATTTTTTCAAAACGGAAACAAACAACAGAAACAAACAAGCAACAAAAAAATAATCATCAAATAATTATACAACATGTACACAACACAATCTCACTTCCCCCAACCTCCCTCCCCCCTCTTTGTCTCTCCCTCCCCTCCCTCCCTCTCTCTCATCTACACATCAGCTGCGAATAGAAGAAGCAACATCAGCGTAGCATAAACTATCGTATCTCGTCTCTCTCTTCTTACTTGGATCTCTCTCTTTCACCCCCCTGATCCATTTCTTCTCTCAGCGGCAGCAGCAACGCAACATCGAAAAAGTCTCTCTCTCTCTCTCCCTCACACACACACACACACACACACACACACACACACACACACACACACACACATTAGTGTAGCAGCAGTAGCGTCACGAACAACAACAACAACAACGACACAAATCTCTCTCTCTCTCCCTCCCTCTCTCCCTTTGAATATGAAATTACTTCTCTGAAATATATGAAACTGCTATTTGTCATATCTGTAACTTGTTATTTCAGTGAGAAACGTATTGAAATATGTGAAATTACTTCCCTGAAAAATATGTAATTACTTCCCTGAAATATATTTCAATGTGGTGTTGCAAGTTGTTAAACTAATTTAACTGTATTTTGTGCAAGATATGTGAAATTTATATTTCAACGTGGTGAAACCAGATCATTTTAGCTTGTGGAAGTGTTATATATTTCTCAAAATGATTGCAATGCTTTTTGAAAGAGTTGAAATGCTATTTCAGTTAGATACTAACTGAAATAGCTATGTGTAGATGAGTTGTGGACAAAAAAAAAGTGAAACTGACATTTCAATGTGTTGTTGCATTTTTTTGAAAAAGTTTTATTTGAAATGAATATAATAAGTTTTTAAATTCTCATATATGTTTTAACATATTTCAAATCAATTTAAGGTGAGAGATGTTTATCCTTCGAAAAATAAGCTGACATTTCTGTACGTGTGTGTGAAGTGGGATTGGCTTCAGGCATATGCGTAAAGCAAGGGCCGTGGCTGAAATCACGTGGGTAGACCCAGCTGGTCAAATCACGTAGGTGGGGTCCAGCTGATGAAATACAGGGGCTTAAATGAAGATATGTGTGGAATATAGAGATACAACTTGTGACAACTTTTGAGATGGCAAGATTTTATTAGTCGGAGAACCACCAGTACATTCCAGCACGGGTAAAAAGAGGTCTGAAAGACAAAACAAAAGTCAAGCCCTTTTCGTCTCAATCCGAATTTGAATATCCGGCGGATTAACCTGCAGGCGGCAGCCCGAGACGCACCGACTCCGCATCGAATTCGATCGACAACGGCACGGGCCTATATAAAACGCACGACGGCGATCAGGCAACAACCGGGATCTGCGCATACATTCATGGCGACGACGACGACGCTGTCGCTGCCGTGCCCCGTCTTCGACCACCACGGCACCATTCCGCTGCGGACACCGGCGACGGCGAGGAGTACTAAGAGCGCGCGGAGCCATGGCGCGCCGTCGACGACGACGCTACCGGACGACGCCCTCTTGGAGATCTTCGCCCGGCTGCCGGCCAGGTCGGTCGGCCGCCTGCGCTGCGCGTCGCGCTCGTGGGCCGCCACGCTCACGTCGGCCCCCTTCGTGGACCTCCACCTCCGCGAGGCCAACCGGCGTCAGCAGCCGACCCCCAAGCTCTTCTTCACCACGGCGCACCCGGACAACAGATGGCAGCTCGATGAGGTCCTCACCAAGCCCTGCCATGGCCTCGTCCTGATCCGCCGCCTGCCCCACCACCGCCACTTCGTCTGCAACTCGAGCACCGGCGCGCTCCTGCCCCTCCCAGGCAGCCACAAGTGCCGGCGGCGCAACGGCGAGTCCTACGGCCTGGGCTACAGCCCGGCCACCAAGGAGCACAAGGTGGTGCGGCTCTTCTCCTCCTTCCACTCCACCCCCTGCTGCGAGGTCTTCTCGCTCGACGTGTCGGCGCACTGGAGAGCGGTAGCTCGGCGGTCTCTACCCTCGCGCGCCGCCGTGCGAGATGACCCGGCCGTGTTGTGCGACGGGTACCTGCACTTTCTCCAGGTACGACGAAGACATGGCGGCAGCATCGTCACCTTCGACGTCGGCGACGAGACCTTCGGTTCACTGAGGACGCCCCCGTCGGTGCAAGATGACGACAGTCCGCCCGAGCTGGCGGTGCTGGGCGGACGCCTGTGCCTTTGCGTCTTCCATGAACGTCGACCTCCCACTCGCAGCGACGCCGACCCTTACTGCATCTGGCGCCTGGCCTGCCGAGAGTCCGGGCAGTGGGAGAAGCTTTACCGCGTGCTGCACCCACAGACCTGCAGACCCCACAGGTAGAAAACAGCCCATTTATCTCGATTCCAGGGGCATTAACCCCGGTTCTGGAACCAGGACTAAAGGGTCGGGACTAAAACCCAAAACCTTTAGTCCCGGTTCATAAGCACGTGGCCTCTGCGGGGAGACCAGGCAGAAGGACCTTTACTCCCGGTTGATAACACCAACCGGGACCAAAAGACACTCACGCGTCAGCATTTGGCAGGAGCTGGTTTTTTTTTTGGAAGGGGGGAGGGGTTTAGGGGGTTTTGGAGGGTTAATTTAGGGGTTTCATATTGTGTTAGCTATCTAATAGAGAGAAGTGTCCTCTCTTTCTTCATGCTTAGTCGACGCTAGCTACTATACATATAGAGAGAACTCGACACGCTAGCTAGTAAGCAAATGAAGGAACCATTAAGTACACAAGATCGTCATGAACATATATAGAGAGAAGTGATCGACCTCTCTTTCTCCGAGAGATTGGTCGAACAACAAGTTTTCGTATATCTATCCGACGCTACTAGTTACATATATACAATATAAGATCTCTTACGTACAATCCCTAATATCTAATGTCAAATTCCACATGGTATTCTCTGGCTTTATTTATGACGTGGTCAAGAAAGAATCCTGCCAATTCCTCTTGAATTGCTCGTATGCGATCATGTGGTAGGAGTTCATCCCGCATCTGCCACAACTAATTTGAAGAAGGGGGTCAATACATATATATGAATGAAACTCAACACAAATGACGGTAATAAAATAAAATTGTGAATATTATTGCTTACGCACTTCATATTGTTTTTCAGAGTAGCCGCGCTTAGAGGTCGTCGCATTGTAGATGAATTCGCAAACGTAGTATCCACAAAAATCATTCCCGGCTTCCTGCCACAAGCACTTTACGAGAAATAGAGTTCAATCAAACTGATAATCAAGCATTATAAATGGTATTGGTGAAATTAGAATCAATGGGAGATGCGCGAAACTAGCTAGTAGAACTTACTTTTGGTTGTGTAAATCGCAGCTCCCTCGGCAGTGCCGGAACAATTCCGGTGAACTCTTTCCAAGCCCTGCCAGACAAAGAAAATAATTACTTGATATCAGTAAATGAACAAAGTTGCCAATATGGTGCGATAATGATCGATTGAACTTACTTCTGGAGCATTTCAGTCATGTCCGCATACTCCTGGGGATCTTTTCGTCTCGAGTCTAAGACGGTTACTACTCCCCGCTCAAGCTTAATCTCTAGCAGAATAAAGTGAAACCTGCGCACGCATGCATAACTCATCAATTACATTACTATAACCTCGAGTAATAAGGGAAACCGAATATGCATAAGACAGTAACACTCACTTGAAGTTGTAAGGAAAGAGTATTTTCTCTTTGTTTTGATTTTTAAGCAACGATTGTAGCAAGTTGTCCTTGGTTTCTGTGACATTCTTTTGAACCGTCCATTCATGTATGATATTTGGGTTAATGAACTCAATGTCATAGATTTATGTTTTTCTGCATTCGACGATCTTCAATCTACATAATATAGTGAGGATAATTATATATACATGAAATGAAAGAGCTGAGCTATATATAGAGACTTAATTACAGAAGTAGTACTTACAGACAGTAGCAAGTCACGAGTGTTTTGTCGAGGGCCTTTTGATTGTATAATTAGAATAACTCGTCAAATTCAACATACAACTGATCCATTCCAACGAGGTCGTGCTTCTCTTTAATTCTCAGCGTCAAAGTATTCTTCCCAGACTCGCTGCAGGTTTTCATGTACCATTCATGGAATCTTCGCATCATCGTTGTTAGAGGAGGATGATCAGGTTTGACGAGAAGCTGCCCGTACTGGTATCTGAATTCGTCCATCTCCATTATTTCAAACTCTACATCATCGCTCAGGTAATCAGCAGGATTGGTACCGGGCACCATCCCCGGCTGATTAGCGACGATATCGCTAGACACCTTGAGCGGGGGGCACGATTGGTTCGCCTGTTCGCCGAGCTGGGGATTTTTTTCCCACTTCTTCGTTCTGCTAACCTTGCATGCATGCAAGTACTTCCCGACCGCTCCGCTTCCTTATATGTCCTTTCAACAATGCGCTCATAGTTGGATTGCGGCGGAGACGGTGGTGGTCGCTTCAGGGCATCGATAGTGCGCTTCAGTTTCACCGGATCTATCGTCTTCTTCGGAGGTGGAGGTTTCCGTGCAAAATGTTCATGCACTTCGCCAACACTGATTTTCGCGGTTTCCTCGTCGGTCCTCTCATATGGTAACTTTTTCAGAGGCTTGAGAGATGGACCGTATCTGAATTGCTTCCCGCCTCTGCTTGTACTGCTAGCCGCCGGAGCGGCGACGGCTCTCTTCCGCTGTTGCTGACGAGGTGGAGGAGGAGACGGAGTTCTCCGACGCGTCGGAGGAGGCGGAGGAGGTGGCGGAGTGCCCTCACGCGCCGGAGGAGGCGAAGAAGGAGGCGGAGTGCCCTCACGCGCCGGAGGAGGCGGAGAAGGAGGCGGAGTGCCCTGACTCACCGGAGGAGGCGTCCAGTTTGGAAGCTTGATGTACTTCTTCCTCCATAGACATGTACTCCTCAAAGCATAAAGCAGCTGATTCTCCCCTTCACCTGTAGGGTGGTCAAGCTCGAGCTCCTCAAATCCCTCCATTATTTCATCCACCGTCACAACAGCATAGCCATGTGGAATCGGACAGCAGTGAAAAGTTCCGTCGGGTTGAGGAGGTGCAATAGAGCCGACAGCCGCCTTCAAAGTGAGGTTCTGCCATTTCGTCATAAGCTGGCAAAGTTGAGCCTCCGTGATAGTATCCACGGGGTAGCGAGGAGCCGTGGAATCAGGCTGAATGAGCTCCGTGGAAGCCACGCTGCTTCTCCGCTGAGATGGCGGGGTAGCTTCGTGCCGCTGAGATGGTTGGCCGGCAGCTGCAAGTTCCTCTAGCTTTACTAGTCTTGCATTGAGCTTCTGCATTTCGCTCAGCTCCGCTTTCCTCTTTCTCTCCCGGCTTCTATAACCGTCTGCGCCGGCAAACCCAACCACCCACGGAACAGAGCCTGGTGTGCCTCGTGTTCGTCCAGGGTGCTCAGGATTCCCGAGGGCCTCAGTCAGCTTGTCCTTCTCTCTGTCGGGAATGAACGTCCCTTGCTGCGCTGCGGTGATATAAGCCTGAAGCTTCTTGACGGGTATTGCAAGTTGCTCGTCTGTCCAACGGCACTCCCCTGTTTCTGGGTCCAAAGTTCCCCCAACCCCGAAGAACCAAGTCCTTGAATGGTCTGGCCAGTTCAATGTCGCTGGTTGGACCCCTTTAGCAAGCAGGTCTTGCTCAGCTTTGTCCCACAACGGCCGGGCTTTGTGGTAGCCACCTGACCCTGTGTGATGGTGATACTTCTTCTTTGCAGCATTTATCTTGTTTGTCTCTGACATTTTCTTGCCCTTGTCCGATGTCTTGTAGGCCACAAATGCGGGCCAGTGATCTCTTATCTTCTCATATCGGCCGGTGAAATCTGGAGTCTTCCCTTTGTCGACAAACTTTGTGTTCAACTCTTTCTTCCACCTCCTGAATAGATCTGCCATCTTCTTAAGAGCACACGTCTTGACCTTTGGCTCTATAACTGGCGTATTCGGATCCTCCTCTGGCGGTAGGGTGAAATTTGCCTTCAACGAGGTCCAAAGATCATCTTTCTGTCTATCGGTGACATAAGAAACTTCAGGGTCGTCCTTAGCTGGCTTATTCCATTTCTGGATGCTGATCGGGATGGTGTCCCTAATAATAGCTCCGCACTGAGCAACAAATGCGTCCTTGGTCCTCTTGGGTTCAATCGGTTGGCCATCGTCCGCGAGTTCTGTGATCGTGAACCTTTCATCCTAGCGCAACCTTTTCTTTGGGCCTCGTCTCGTTACAGAAGTTTGGCTCGATCCGGAGGGCTATAAAAGAAGAAAGAAGCGTTAATATATGTACATACCAAAATAATTAATGCATCAATTAGTCAGCATAGGCTTAATTAATATATATACCTCGCCGGACTTTGCAACAGCTCCCTCCTCCGTTCGGTCATCGGAGCCGTCATCATGGTCTCCTTCTTCCTCCGCCATTCGGTCACCGGAGCCGTCATGATCATGTCCTTCTTCCTCCATTGTTCGATCACCGGAGCCGTCATCCTCTCCTTCCTGACCATCGGTGTCGTTGAGAAACGACAAGACATCATCTCCGCCGAGGATTATATCCTCCAACAACTGTTCTTGTTCCAAGTCTCTTTGCTCCATAGTTTCTGCAAATATATATTACAACATGGCAATATACAAACATGAGAGATGGATATATTAGTGGCAAACATAGACCTAGCTAATATCACAACATGGGATCATATTAGTGGCCTCGACGCTTCTACGGTTTGGGGTGGCCTCGACAACGCTTCTAGGGTTTGGGGTGGCCTCGACAACGCTTCTAGGGTTTGGGGTGGCCTCGACAACGCTCTTTTAACTTGGTAAATTTGGGTGGCCTCGAGGCTTCTAGGGTTTGGGGTGGCCTCAACAACGCTTCTAGGGTTTGGGGTGGCCTCGACGCTTCTAGGGTTTGGTCGGGCGAGAGGGGGTTGATCGACGTCCCCCCTCATGTTGAAGAGTTACCGGAGTTTTCTATGAACAAAAAAAAAATACTACCTATCACATGACATGTCCGGCGACCGGACCGGACCGCCTCTCTCATGAATGTCCAACGTCCGGACCGCCTCTCTCATGAATGTCAAACAATGGATTCTCTTAACCTTTAAGGGATTTAACAAAATGGTGCCATTCTGGATGTGCAAAAAATGGTCCATATTTTTCCTGATCTCATCTACCCTTCTATATGTCACGTTGTCTAGTGTCAAAGGTTTCAAGAAAACCATGGCTTCATCATTAGCCGGAAGTAACAGGCGCATAATGGTATGAAGCTCTCCAAAATTGTTTTGGAACGGAGTCCCGGATAGGATAATTAATTTTTTGGTACGAAGTTCAGCAAGAGCCTTCCGAATATCGCTATTTGGAAGGCCTTTGCTGAAATTCGTACCAAAAAGCGAATTATTCTATCCGGAACTCCGTTCCAAAACAACTTTGAAGAGCTTCGTAGCATCATACGCCTGTTACTTCCGGCTAATGATGAAGCCATGGATTTCTTCAATACTTTGACAGACAACGTGACATATAGAAGAATATATATATATATATAGATGAGATCAGAAAAAAATTAGATCAACTTGAGCACATCCATAATGGGGGCATTCTTGATAAATCTATGTCAAAAGTTGCATATGTCAAAATTCAAACTTTGATATATGATCAAACTTTGATATATGATCAAACTTTGAGTCGGGTAGGGGCAGGAGGGGGTAGGAGATCGACAACGCTTTTTTTTCTAGGGTTTGGGTGGCCTCGAGAGTTGGTCGCCCGGTATATCGAGAGGGGGGGTGAACATTTTACCTTAGTAACTTAGAAAAAAAATGTTATCGGGGAGGGGGTATATCGACCCCCCCTCATGTCGAAGTTATCGGGGAGGGGGTATATCGACAATGACATACATACATGGAAAAAAATGATATCCATCTATACATACATAGCCACATACATATATACATGGAAAAAATGCTATGAAAAAAAATACATATATGAACAAAAAAATGCTATGAACAAAAAAATTAATACACATATGAACAAAAAAAATACATATATGAACAAAAAAATGCTATGAACAAAAAAATTAATACATATATGAACATCCATACATACATATAGCCACATACATATATACATTATATATGAACAAAAAAATTCATCATATAAAAAAAATCAACATATATAAAAAAATATGCACAGAGCCGGGGCGGCGGCAGCTCACAGCGGGGGCGGCGATGGCACTGCGACGGCGACGGTGGGGGCGGCAATGGCACGGCGACGGCGACGACGACGATGGGGGCGGCGATGGCACACGGCGACGACGACGGTGGGGGCGGGCCGGGGCAGGGGCGCGCGCGGCCGGGCACGCTCGGGGGCGGGGCAGCAGGGGCGGGGGCAGGGGCGCGGGCTCGGGGAAGACGATGGGGCACGGGCGACGGCGACAGCGACGGCAGTGGCGGCGGACGGCGTCGGGGCAGCCTGGCGGCGTCGATGAGCTCGGCGTCGTCGGGGGGAACTGGCGATGAAATTGGGAATTTTTGCTAAGTGTTTCTTATATAGCAATGCCTTTGGTCCTGGTTTGTGGGACGAACCGGGACCAATGCCACCCTTTGGTCCCGGTTCGTGCCACCAACCGAGACCAAAGGTCTGTTTTGGCCAGGCGAAAGGGCGGGAAGCACAACCCTTTGGTCCCGGTTGGTGGCACGAACCGGTACCAAAGGGTGGCATTGGTCCCGGTTGGTGCCACGAACCGGGACCAAAGGGGGGCATTGGTCCCGGTTCGTGCCACCAACCGGGACCAATGGGCTTGCACATCGGCGTGGTGGTGGGAGTTTAGTCCCACCTCGCTAGCTGAGAGAGAGCCGCACCTGTTTAAAAGGCGCGGTGCGCCTGAGCCTTCGAGCTCCTCTCTAAAGCAGGCTTTCGGGCCTAACCTCTCTGTATATGCCTGTGGGCCTACTGGGCCTTTTGCGGGTCTGAATCCTGGCCCACCTGGCTGGTTGGGTTTCTAGTCGTATTCAGGCCATGGTGGCCCAGTAGGCGGCATTTTTTTATTTTTTTCCAGTATTTTTGTTTTGTTTTTTGCATTATTTATTTTCTTTTGTTTTTTCTTTATTTTTTAATTCTTTTTGCTGTTAGGTCACAAAAATTATAGACTTTCTGTTAGTGCCTTTACTTTTCAAATTTGAATAGTTTAAATTTCAATTCTTTGAAATTTGTTTGAATCACTAGTTTGTGAATAACTTTACTATAAAAATAGATTTTTGAGTGATTCTTTTTTCTGCTATTTAATATTACTGTGTTTTATCATTATATTCAAAAACAGATTTTGTTATTTTAGTTTCTAACAAAAAAATTCTTTATGATAATTCTTTTTGCTATTAATGTTTTGAACAAAAAATATTTTGATAATTTTAGTTGCATACATTTTTTATAATTTTAGTTTCAAAAACACTAGAAGTTTATAAATTGTTTTTAGTTGATTCCTTTTGCTATTAGAGTTTTATAAAAGCTTTTTAGTTGATTCTTTTTGCTATTGCAGAATATTATAGTTTTGTTTTAGTTGATCATAATAGAATATTTTAATTGATTTTTTTAGTTGATTCCTCTTGATATTCGAGTTTCATAAAAGTTTTCTAGTTCATTCTTTTTGCTATTAGTTCATTCTTTGAGCTAAATGACCCTGAAATTGAAAAGCACTTCAAATGAACTGTGAAAAGGTTGAAAGTTGGCATGGTATCATCATATCACCCACATAGCATGTGCTAAAAAGTTGAGAGGGCTATGGCAAAAACTGGATGCACTTCGTGTACAAAATAGACAATCTCTTTCGAAGTATCAGGGTTTCGGACGAAAACTCATCTGTCATAAAGGGATTTCATTTTTTTGAACTTATTTGAACTCCAGACTTTTTGTGTGTTCAAAATGCACCATGCAAAATCACATCATCAATTTTCAACCCTTTCTGACTTCATTTGGTATTTTTCATGCATTTACTGATTTTTTTGAGCTAAATGACCCTGAAATTGAAAAGCACTTCAAATGAACTGTGAAAATGTTGAAAGTTGCATGGTATCATCATTTCACCCACATAGCATGTGCTAAAATTTGTGAGGGTTATGGCAAAAACTGGATGCACTTCGTGTACAAAATGGACAATCTCTTTCAAAGTATCAGGGTTTCGGACGAAAACTCATCTGTTACAAAGGGATTTCATTTTTTTGAACTTATTTGAACTCCAGACTTTTGTGTGTTCAAAATGAACCATTCAAAGCCACATCATCAATTTTCAACCCTTTCTGACTTCATCTGTTATTTTTCATGCATTTACTGATTTTTTGAGCTAAATGACCCTGAAATTGAAAAAGCACTACAAATGAACTGTGAAAAGGTTGAAAGTGGGCATGGTATCATCATTTCACCTACATAGCATGTGCTAAAAAGTTGAGAGGGTTATGGCAAAAACGGATGCACTTCGTGTACAAAATGGACAATCTCTTTCAAAGTATCAGGGTTTCGGACGAAACTCATCTGTTTACAAAGGATTCATTTTTTTGAACTTATTTGAACTCTAGACTTTTTGTGTGTTCAAAATGCACCATTCAAAGCCACATCATCAATTTTCAACCCTTTCTGACTTCATTTGGTATTTTTTCATGCATTTACTGATTTTTTTGAGCTAAATGACCCTGAAATTGAAAAGCACTTCAAATGAACTGTGAAAAGGTTGAAAGTTGGCATGGTATCATCATTTCACCCACATAGCATGTGCTTAAAAGTTGAGAGGGTTACGGAAAAAATTGGATGCACTTCATGTACAAAAGGCATTTCATTTCTTCACATGTAACTGCAGTGATATTCTAGATCAAAGGCATCATCATAATAGTTGTGGAGAGAAAGTCTTCACTTTTTCTTCGCTTGTGTCCTTTGCTTATTGCGCCGTAACCATGGATAATCTTCATCGTTTAACAGGGTGCTTGGGTCAGCCTTGACTTTGAAGGGAGGAATTTCATGAAACTTTTCATAATCTTCAGACATGTTTGTCTTGCCCTCCAATCCCACGATGTCTCTTTTTCCTGAAAGAACTATGTGGCGCTTTGTCTCATCGTATGATGTATTCGCTTCCTTATCTTTTCTTTTTCTCGGTTTGGTAGACATGTCCTTCACATAGAAAAGCTGCGCCACATCATTGGCTAGGACGAATGGTTCATCTGTGTACCCAAGATTGTTCAAATCCACTGTTGTTATTCCGTACTGTGGGTCTACCTGTACCCCGCCTCCTGACAGATTGACCCATTTGCACTGAAACAAAGGGACCTTAAAATCATGTCCATAGTCAAGTTCCCATATGTCAACTATGTAACCATAATATGTGTCCTTTCCCCTCTTGGTTGCGGCATCAAAGCGGACACCGCTGTTTTGGTTGGTGCTCTTTTGATTTTGGGTGATCGTGTAAAATGTATTCCCATTTATCTCGTACCCTTTGTAAGTCAATACAGTCGAAGATGGTCCCCTTGCCAACGAGTACAACTCATCAGAAATAGTGTTGTCACCCATGAGACGTGTTTGCAACCAACTGCCGAAAGTCCTAATGTGTTCACATGTAATCCAGTCGTCACACTGCTCCGGGTGTTTGGAGCGCAAAATATTCTTGTGTTCATTGACATACGGGGTCACCAAGATAGAATTATGTAGAACTGTGTAATGTGCTTGAGGCCAAGAATGCCCGTCCATACATATTATTGAGTCCGCTCCTAGCGTGCCATTTCCAGTCAGTCTCCCCTCATACCGCGATTGAGGGAGACCAATCTTCTTAAGGTCAGGAATGAAGTCAACACAAAACCCAATGACCTCCTCTGTTTGATGGCCCGTGGAGATGCTTCCTTCTGGCCTAGCACGGTTACGAACATATTTCTTTAAGACTCCCATGAACCTCTCAAAGGGGAATATATTGTGTAGAAATACAGGGCCCAGAATGGCAATCTCGTCGACTAGATGAACTAGGACGTGTGTCATGATATTGAAGAAGGATGGTGGGAACACCAGCTCGAAACTGATAAGACATTGCGCCAAATCACTCCTTAACGTTGGTAGGATTTATGGATCGATCACCTTCTGAGAGATTGCATTGAGGAATGCACATAGCTTCACAATGGCTAGTCGAACGTTTTTCGGTAGAAGCCCCCTCAATGCAACAGGAAGCAGTTGCGTCATAATCATGTGGCAGTCATGAGACTTTACATTCTGGAAATTTTTCTCTAGGATATTTATTATTCCCTTTATATTAGACGAGAAGCCAGACGGGACCTTCATACTAAGCAGGCATTCAAAGAAGATTTCCTTCTCTTTCTTGGTAAGAGCGTTGCTGGCAGGACCTTCATACTGCTTTGGAGGCATACCGTCTTTTTCGTGCACACGTTGCAGGTCCTCCCGTGCCTCCGGTGTATATTTTGTCTTCCCATACACGCCCAAGAAGCCAAGCAGGTTCACGCAAAGATTCTTCGTCACGTGCATCACGTCGATTGCAGAGCGGACCTCTAGGTCTTTCCAATAGGGTAGGTCCCAAAATATAGATTTTTTCTTCCACATGGGTGCGCGTCCCTTAGCGTCATTCGGAACAGATAGTCCGCCGGGAAAGATTACTTGTAAATCATTGACCATAGCAAGTATGTGATCACCAGTACGGACGGCGAGCTTCCTCCGGTGATCTGCCTCGTCTTTGAAATGCTTGCCTTTCTTTCGACATTGATGGTTGGTCGGAAGAAATCGACGATATCCCAGGTACACATTGTTTCTGCATTTGTCCAAATATACACTTTCGGTGTCATCTAAACAGTGCGTGCATGCATGGTATCCCTTATTTGTCTGTCCTGAAAGATTACTGAGAGCAGGCCAATCATTGATGGTTACAAAAAACAACGCATGTAGGTCAAATTCCTGTTGGTCTTGCTCATCCCACACACGTACACCTTTTCCATTCCACAGCTGTAAAAGTTTTTCAATTAATGGCCTTAGGTACACATCAATGTCATTGCCGGGTTGCTTAGGGCCTTGTATGAGAACTGGCATCATAATGAACTTCCGCTTCATGCACAGCCAAGGAGGAAGGTTATAGATACATAGAGTCACGGGCCAGGTGCTATAATTGCTACTTTGCTCCCCAAAAGGATTAATGCCATCCGCGCTTAAACCAAACCATACGTTCCTTGCGTCACCTGCAAAGTCTCCCCACTTTCTCTCGAGTTTTCTCCACTGCGACCCGTCAGCGGGTGCTCTCAACTTTCCGTCTTTCTTACGGTCCTCTTTGTGCCATCGCATCAACTTGGCATGCTCTTTGTTTCTGAACAGACGTTTCAACCGTGGTATTATAGGAGCATACCACATCATCTTGGCAGGAACCCTCTTCTTGGAGCGCTCGCCGTCAACATCACCAGGGTCAGCTCGTCTGATCTTATACCGCAATGCACCGCATACCGGGCATGCGTTCAAATCCTCGTACGCACCGCGGTAGAGGATGCAGTCATTAGGGCATGCATGTATCTTCCGCACCTCCAATCCTAGAGGGCGTAGAACCTTCTTTGCTCCGTACGTACTGTCGGGCAATTCGTTATCCTTTGGAAGCTTCTTCTTCAATATTTTCAGTAGCTTCTCAAATCCGTTGTCAGATACACCATTGTCTGCTTTCCACTGCAGTAATTCCAGTGTGGTACCGAGCATTGTGTTGCCATCTTCGCAATTTGGGTACAACCCTTTTTTGTGATCCTCTAACATGCGATCGAACTTCAACTTCTCCTTTTCACTTTCGCATTGTCTCTTTGCATCAACAATGACCCGGCGAAGATCATCATCGGGCACATCGTCTGGTTCCTCTTGATCTTCAGCTTCCCCCGTTGCAGCATCACCGTATTCAGGGGGCACATAGTTGTCATCATCCTCTTGTTCTTCGTTGTCTTCTATCATAACCCCTCTTTCTCCGTGCTTGGTCCAAATATTATAGTGTGGCATGAAACCCTTCTCAAGCAGGTGGATGTGAAGGATTTTCGAGTCAGAGTAAGACTTCGTATTCCCACAGATAGGGCATGGACAACACATAAAACCATTCTGCTTGTTTGCCTCAGCCACTTCGAGAAAATTATGCACGCCCTTAATGTACTCGGAGGTGCGTCTGTTACCGTACATCCATTGCCGGTTCATCTGCGTGCATTATATATAATTAAGTGTGTCAAAAACTATCACAGAACATCATGAATACAGAAGTGGCCAAATTAATAGAAGTTCATCGTCACATTAAAACCAAAGTACAGTAGTGATCAAATGTTATTACTGAAAAAATAAATACATAAAGTTCATACATAGTTCTCATTGAACAACATATAGCTCTCTAGAGCATCTAATCAAACCATTTCAATGCAACAACAAATGCGATCATAATCACAACTAAGGTAACAATTGATCCAACGGCATAATGATACCAAGCCTCAGTATGAATGGCATATTTTTTAATCTTTCTAATCTTCAAGCGCATTTTATCCATCTTGATCTTGTGATCATCGACGATATCCGCAACATGCAACTCCAATGCCATCTTCTCCTCCTCAATTCTTTTCAATTTTTTCTTCAAGTAATAGTTTTCTTTTTCAACTAAATTTAACCTCTCGACAAGAGGGTCGGTTGGAATTTCCGGTTCACATACCTCCTAGATAAAACATCTATGTCACGTTGGTCGGCATAATTGTCATAAACACTAAATAAAACAAATAGTTATAAAAGATAATATATACCACATCCGAATCATAGACAGGACGAGAGCCGACGGGGGCGGATACCAAAACCATCGTACTATATAATAACAAAAAATAATAAAAGTACGAAAATTATACAAGTATCAATCTAAATCATATAAGTAAGAATTTTTTTCTTTTAGAAAGAAGATAAGAACAAGAGGCTCACCACGGTGGTGCCAACGACGAGATCGGCGCGGGCGATCGACGGCGGTGAGGACGGGGACGGGACAGGACAGACCGCCAAATCTAGACAAATCTTGAGAAAAATGGAGTTTGTACAAGGAGCTTCGAGAGGAGAAAGTTTAAGTGTGTCTCGGGCATTTCATCGAACACCTCATGTGCATAGAATGTGAGCTAGAGCACCACAAAGCTCTCGTATGGCCGGCCAAAAAAACAGAGCAGTCGCGGGCAGGGGGTTTATATAGGCCTCTCTTTAGTCCCGGTTGGTGGCTAAAACCGGGACTAAAGGACCACTTTTGATCCCGGTTTCAGCCACCAACCGGGACTAAAGATTGTGGGCCAGGAGCGAGGCCCATTGGTTCCGGTTCGTGTCTGGAACAGAGACCAAAGGTGTCAGACAAACCGGGACCAATAACCCCCGATGCCTGGCCGGCGTCCTAGCCTCACGAACTGGGACTGATGCCCCCTTTGGTCCCGGTTCATGAGTGAACCGGGATTAATGTCTTTTTCAGACCTGGACCAAAGCCCTGTTTTCTAATAGTGCCCGAGCTCGATCTGCTGCGGGTACACTGGGTCTATCCCCTCGAAACATACCTCGCGGGCAACGGACGGAAGAAGATCATGTTCGCCAGGGAGGAGGGCGTGCTGGCATTCGACCTCGAAGGCGGCGGCATCCCGGTCCTGGAGTTGCTGGTCTCGCCGACGGAGCTCGTTTCCGCCGGCGACGACGAAGAAGCCACGATCACCCGCGGCACCGTGGGGTTGCTGGAGGAGAGCCTCGTGCCCGTGGGCCGCACGAGCGAGGAGGTCATCTTCTCGTCCCCGTGGAGGAAGGCGTGGTCGGACGTCCTCAAGTGGTTGCCGGCGCAGGCGGTCGCCGCCCTGACGTGCGTGTGCCGAGAGTAGCGCGCGCTGGCCGAGACCGACCGGTTCGTCAGGACGCACGCGCTCCGCGCGAACCTCAAGTGGAGCCCGCGGGTCATGGTTGTCCAGGCCCAGCCCTACACCCACGTTCTCGACTTCTACCCGCTGGAGCTCTGCGAGAGTTTGCAGGTGCGGTGCAGACCTCAAGCTTGATCCGTCCACGAACTTATTAGGCGCAAATATCTATGCATATGCCGGAGGACTATGTGTCTATGCAAGCATATAGGAACGAAACTACTACACACACGATGTTTCTTGCACGATGCTAGAACGGGGATCCAATATATCCCTTTCAAATACTCCCTCCATTTCAAAATATAGTGCGCCCGCGCTTCCCGAGGTCCAACTTTGACCATAAATTTAACCAACAAGACCGACTGCGGCGGGAGAAAAAATTATATAATTGAAAACTTCTTTTGAATACGAATTCATTGGTATAACTTTTGCTCCCGCCGCAGTCGGTCTCGTTGGTTAAATTTATGATCAAAGTTGAAGCACGAGGATAGAGGAAGCACTATATTTTGGAACGGAGGGAGTATTACATAGCTCTGTACAGCTTAGTATGACATCATCCCACATCAGCAGAGAAACAAGCTACACCCATTGCCCGTTGTTTGTTTGTTTGTCTCCATTTTTCTCTTTTTATTTGTTTGTCATCAGCACAAGCCACAACATCTAAAAGCATCTCCACTCCCCCCCCCCCCCCCCAACAGCCCCCCAGGCTGCTTTTTTATCGCCGGCTGAAAAAAGAGGCCCAGTCGCGCCCTGAGGAGCTCAAATTTCGCCAGTTAGGGCCGAAATTGGCGCCGGCGGACCCAGGCCGAACCTAACGCACTGGGGGCCGACCGGGGGCACCGAGGGAAAGAAAAAACGCGCCAAAACTTCCCGCGTCCGATTCCCACCCTGTGGACCCGCCGAGTCAGCGACTGCATCGTCGTCCTCATCTCATTGCCTCGGTTCCTGCGCGAATCAATGGCAAGGCTGCTGCCGGTCAACCTTCCATTGATCACGGGCGGCGCAATGAAGGCGAGCCGCCGCGCGTCTACACTGCTGCCGCCCTCTCGTCGCCCCTCGCTTCTAGCCGCACACCTGCCTCGCCACAGCCATCTCTCTCTCGCCACAACCCCTCTCTCCTACGCCGCCGACCACCCTCTCTTCTTTCCCCGTCTCTAGCCCAGTCGATGGCGGAGAGGTTCCCCGGCGACGGAGCGACGGCCAACGGCTTCGGCCGCCGCCACCTTCACCAGTGGGAGGCGCGCCTCCTCCACGAGGCTAACTACCCGGCGCCGCCGGACATGCGCGTGCCGGGCTCGTGGAGGCTCAGCGCCGGAGGCGTCCCCGTCCCCCGCCGCCGACCGACGCCGAACGCCGCGGCGAGATCGCACACATCTGGGCATCCCTGCCGGAGGAGGTGCGGCATCCGCCGAAGTACGCCCCCGACAACCATGTTCTTTGGACGGCGTACTTCGAGCGCCGCCACGCCGACCAGCTCGCCTCCACCAACGGCGCGCCGGCGCCAATGGGGCACCACAACGCCGACGGCCACCGCGATGGGGCGTCCCCGAGCGCACGCTCCACGCCGTCCTCGAGCTCCTCGAGGGCGGCAATGAGCCGCCGTTCGAGTACCCGACGGCCACGTTCTCGTGCCGGAGCGGCGGCTCGTGGCGGCCGAGGCGCATGGCAGGGTCCTCCTCCTCCTCCACCTCCGGCACAACGCCGCTCGCCGCCGTCAAGGCCGAGCCCCTGGAGACGCCGGCACAGCCGCGACGGCGGCCTCGACATAAACGAGGGGCGCCGCCAACCTTCCCCCCTCCCCGCGGCCATCTTCGCCTGCTCAGGCCGAAGAAGGAGCCGGCGACGCCGCCCGTCGCCGTCAAGCAGGAGCACGTCGACATGGTCGCCGACTTGGAAACCGGCCTGAAATGGACGCGGGACGGACGCGGGACGACGACGTGCGGGAGGAAATGAAGCGCCAGCGCTGCGCCTTGGAGGAGATCGCCGCTCGGCGCTGCGGCCGCGATGAGGGCGGCGTCATCATCCTCGACGACAGCGACGAGGAGGCGCCGACGCTGACCAACCCCGTCCGCAGCGGCGACCCAGGATAGGGCTGCAGAAAGGACGGCGGCGGCGACGGCGGCGGCTACACCACCTTTTACAAGCTCCTCGGCATGTTCCTGGCCCTCGATGGGTGTTTTTGTAAAAGACACGGGCTGCTCGCCTTCTGGCGGACGCATGGAAATCGAGGGTCGCCTTAGGCGAAGTTAATGGTGAGGGCCCGCCTCAATATGGTTTAGAAGTTATTGGTGACCGAACTATTGAAGTCAGCCGAACAAGAAGAACATGGGGAACTCGCCTCGCAAACCGAAGACTTTGAGGAATCACGAGGTGATCAACGGTGGTGAGTTCCGGCATTGAAGGCTAGTTCGGGGGATACTGAGGGAGTCCTGGACTAGGGGGTCCTCGGGTGGCCGGCCTATCTCTCATGGGCCGGACTGTCGGGCCGCATTATCTCCGGACCGAAGACCTCTGGTGCCTTGGTGTGTGCTCCAAGGCAAGATGGAAGATCCAGCGTTCCCTTGGTGTAACCGACTATATGTAAACCCTAGTACCCCTGGTGTCTATATAAAGCAGAGGGTTTAGTCCGTAGAGGCTAGAAGAACAATTGCCATCCTACTAGTTAGGGTTTAGTTCGTCTGATCTCGTGGTAGATCTACTCTGTAACCCCCTTATACACAAGCAATATAATCAAGCATGACGTAGGGTTTTACCTCTTAGAGAGGGCCCGGACCTGGGTAAATCTCGTGTCCCACGTCTACTGTTCCCCATCGATCTGACATCCATAGTGTCAAAACTGGCGGATCTCGGGTAGGGGGTCCCAAACTGTGGACCTCAGTTCGGGACCCCCTACTCGAGATCTGCTGGTTTACTATACCCCATCGATCTGAGGTCCACAGTTCGGGACCCCCTACCCGAGATCCGCCGATTTTGACACCGACAGTAGGCTCGGGGCGTCGGCGGCGGTGTTTTTTTAGTTTTTTAATTATGTCTTTAAATTTGTACAAATATGAATGAAACCCGCCTGAATTTGGTCCAAATTCGTGTCATTTTCTTCGAAATTTAGCCGAATTTGTTTTTCAAAAAACGGCGTCTGTGGCCAACTTGGGGCGGCGGTTGGGAACCCGACCACCCACACGGCAAAAATAGCGCCGGCTAGCCCCCAGGAGGCGATATTTCAGTCCCCGGGGGCACCAAATGGCTGGAGATGCTCTAAAGCTTCACTCCTAAATGGGCGTACACACTTGGGCTTCTGAAAAAGAACATCTAAAGCAGAATAAGGGCATGTACAATGGTGGCATATGGATATAGATGCCCCATGACAAAAAGTAGTTTGAAGCATCTACATTTATTTTTTCTCTCCAATGCAAGCTACAACTAGTGGGCCTCATTAAGAAATAGAAAATTAAGACTCTAGTACACATGCATCTCTACTTTTCACTCTAACCTTTTCAACTTTTGACATCGGACCACACTTTTTCTCTCCAAACACCCGCCTCCTGCAAAGGATCCCACTTCCCTATCCGAACCTACTTTACCTGATATCCGATCCTACATGGCATGCGAGGCATCACCTTGGGGCTTACATGCCCTAAAAAAACAAAAAATGCTTGACGTCGGCTATGATCTGGGCTTCGCCAGGTTGTGTGCATAAACTACTACAAGCTTAAGGGCCTTCCCTACGCAGGAAGAAAAAGTGTTTCCCGAAACAGTTTCTTTCTGGTAAAGAAAAACCTGCAAAAGCACCTAAGAAGCAGAGCTGTTGCATAGATTTTGGGGGACCAGGGCGAAAGTGAGGCCCCTTTATATAAACATCATAGCAATGGTAGATAATACTCCATATGCATCTACAAAATGTTATTAATAATTACTTAAACACATTCAAAAGGCAATATTTATATAAAATAACTTATACATATTGCCTGCAAATTTTCTTGTAAAATTCTTCGATGCAAAGCCACTTATGATTTTGGCGATGTAAATCTCATCCATCGATTTCTTCTTGATACATAATGTTGCCTACTCATTTAAGCTCTGTTGGGTCACTGTTTATCCGTAATTGTTCTTCAATAATTTCGAGTTGAAAAGCATATTTTCAGCTGATGCAACAATCACAGATATAGTACGTAAATCCGAATAAATCTTTAAACACCATGAGTTTTTAAAATCCTTTCTTCAAAGAAGTGATCAATTAAAATAAACAAATATTTAAAATGAAAATCCTTCCAACTTCTAGAATTCCTTCTTGGCTACCACATTTATCAAACTGTTTCTTCCTCTAGCACGATGTTTTACTGAAAATTGTAGAAAAATTGCAGTATGGTATACCTTGGATTGATTAGATCGACATCTGTGGCTGGACGCTCGTCCATGATGCGATGGCGTTGTCTGGTGGCAGACGCTCGGCGATGTACATTTGTCCCCACTCTGGCATGACCCTGATACTGCTTTTGATGCATGCCGTCTTTTCCGTGCATATGTTGCTGGTCCTCCCGTGCCTCCGGTGTATCTTTTGTCTTCCCATACACGCCCAAGAAGCCTAGCAGGTTCACGCAAAGATTCTTCGTCACGTGCATCACGTCGATTGCAGAGCGGATCTCTAGATCTTTCCAATAGCGTAGGTCCCAAAATATAAATTTCTTCTTCCACATGGGTGCGCGTCTGTCAGCGTCATTCGGAACAGATTGTCCACTAGGACCCTTTCCAAAGATTGCTTTTAAATCCTTGACCATATCAAGTATATCATCACCAGTACGGTGGCGAGGCTTCTTCCGGTGATCTGCCTCACCTTTGAAATACTTGCCTTTCTTTCTTAAGGGATGCCTGCTTAGAGGAAATCGACAATGTCCCAGGTAAACATTCTTCTTACATTTATCCAAATATATATTTTTGGTATCATCTAAACAGTGCGTGCATGCGTGCTATCCCTTGTTTGTCTGTTCTGAAAGGTTACTAAGAGCAGACCAATCATTGATGGTTACAAACAGCAACGCATGTAGGTCAAATTCCTCCTGTTTGTGCTCATCCCACACATGTACACCTTTTTCATTCCACACCTGTAAAAGTTCTTCAACTAATGGCCTTAGGTACACATCAATGTCGTTGCCGGGTTGCTTAGGGCCTTGGATGATCACTGGCATCATAAGGAACTTCCGCTTCATGCACAACCAAGGAGGAAGCTTATAGATACATAGAGTCACACGCCAGGTGCTATGATTGCTGCTCTGCTCCCCAAAAGGATTAATGCCATCTTCACTTAAACCAAACCATACGTTCCTTGCGTCATCTGCAAAGTCCTTCCACTTTCTCTCGATTTTCTCCACTGCGACCCGTCAGCGGGTACTCTCAACTTCCGGTCTTTCTTCCGGTCTTCTTTGTGCCATCGCATCAACTTGGCATGCTCTTTGTTTTGGAACAAACGTTTCAACCGTGGTATTATAGGAGCATACCACATCACCTTGGCAGGAATCTTCTTCCTGGGGCGCTCGCGCTCAACATCACCAGGGTCATTGCGGTTGATCTTATAGCGTAATGCACCGCATACTGGGCATGCATTCAAATCCTCGTACTCACCGCGGTAGAGGATGCAGTCATTACGGCATGCATGTATCTTCTGCACCTCTAATCCTAGAGGGCAGACAACCTTCTTTGCTTCGTACGTACTGTCGGGCAATTCGTTGTTCTTTGGAAGCATCTTCTTTAACATATCAACAACTTTTCAAATCCCTTGTCAGATACACCATTCTCTGCCTTCCATTGCAGCAACTCCAGTGTGGTACCCAGCTTTTTCTTTTCATCTTCGCAATTTGGGTATAACAATTTCTTGTGATCCTCTAACATGCGCTGCAACTTCAGCTTCTTCTTTTGACTTGCGCAATTTCTCTTTGCAGAGTTCATTTGTAGTGCTTTTCAATTTCAGGGTCATTTAGCTCAAAAAAATCAGTAAATGCATGAAAAATAGCAAATGAAGTCAGAAAGGGTTGGAAATTGATGACGTGGCTTTGAATGGTGCATACTGAATGCACAAAAGTATGGAGTTGAGATAAGTTAAAAAATGAAATGCCTTTTGTAACAGATGAGTTTTCGTCCGAACGTGATACTTCGAAAGAGATTGTCCATTTTGTACACGAAGTGCCTCCAGTTTTTGCCGCAACCCTCTCAACTTTTTAGCACATGCTATGTGGGTGAAATGATGAAACCATGCCAAATTTCAACATTTTCAGAGTTCATTTGTAGTGCTTTTCAATTTCAAGGTCATTTAGCTCAAAAAAATGAGTAAATGCATGAAAAATAGCAAATGAAGTCAGAAAGGGTTGAAAATTGATGACGTGGCTTTGAATGGTGCAAGTTGAACACACAAAAAGTCTGGAGTTGAAATAAGTTTAAAAAATGAAATGCCTTTGTAACAGATGAGTTTTTGTCAGAAACCCTGATACTTCGAAAGAGATTGTCAATTTTGGACACGAAGTGCATCCAGTTTTTGCGGTAACCCTCTCAACTTTTTAGCACATGCTATGTGGGCGAAATGATAATACCATGCCAACTTTCAACCTTTTCAGAGTTCATTTGTAGTGCTTTTTAATTTCAGGGTCATTTAGCTAAAAAAATAGCAAATGAAGTCCTACATAATGCATGAAGTAATTTGTTTGGACATAATGTTTCTTCGCGTTTCAAATGCCAAAACACATAAGTACCCTAACTATTACAAAGATTCCCTCCGGTTTGTCTGGAGTGGGACTTTCCAGATATATAAGTCCGGAAACTCACTAGAGAAGAAAGTGATGACGGTGGTCACATCCCAGCAGAGTGGGATCTTGCGGTATAAAACTTTTTCTTCGCGTGTGTCCCTTTGCGCCGTAACCATGGACAATCTTCATCATTTAACAGGATGCTCGGGTCAATATTCACTGTGAAGGGAGCAATTTCATGAAACTTTTCATAATCTTCTGACATGTCTGTCTTGTCCTCCACTCCCACGATGTTTCTTTTCCCTGAAAGAACTATGTGGCGCTTTGGCTCATCATATGATGTATTTGCTTCCTTATCTTTTCTTTTTCTGGGCTTGGTAGACATGTCCTTCACATAGAAAAACATGCGCCACATCATTGGCTAGGACGAATGGTTCGTCTGCGTACGCAAGATTGTTGAGATCCACTGTTTTCATTCCATACTGCGGGTCTTCTTTTACCCCGCCTCCTGTCAGATTGACCCATTTGCACCGAAACAAAGGGACCTTCAAACCACGTCCATAGTCAAGTTCCCATATCTCCTCTATGTAACCATAATATGTGTCCTTTGGCCTATTGGTGTTTGCTGGATCAAAGCGGACACCATTGTTTTGGTTTGTGCTCTTTTTATCTTGGGCGATCGTGTAAAATGTATTCCCATTTATCTCGTACCCTTTGAAAGTCAATATAGTCGAAAACAGCTCATCTGCAATAGTGTCGTCATGCATGAGACGTGTCTGCAACCAACCGGCGAAAGTCCCCGTTTGTTCACGTGTAATCTGATACGTCTCCAACGTATCTATAATTTTTTATTGTTCCATGCTATTATATTATCCATCTTGGATGTTTTATATGCATTTATATGCTATTTTATATGATTTTTGGGACTAACCTATTAACCTAGAGCCCAGTGCCAGTTTCTGTTTTTTCCTTGTTTTTGAGTTTTACAGAAAAGGAATATCAAACGGAGTCCAAACGAGCTGAAAATTTACGGTGATTTTTTATGGACCAGAAGAAGCCCCCGAAGCAAAAGAGTTGGGCCAGAAGAGTCCCGAGCCAACCACAAGGGTGGAGGGCGCGCCCTACCCCCCAGGGACGGTGCTACGGTCTTGTCGTTGACTCATGGACCCCCTGACGTGAAACCGACGCCAAAAATTCCTATAAATACAGAAACCCCTGAAAAGAAACCTAGATCGGGAGTTCCGTCGCCGCAAGCCTCTATAGCCACCAAAAACCAATCAGGACCCTGTTCCGGCACCCTGCCGGAGGGGGAAATCATCATCGGTGGCCATCTTCATCATCCCGGCGCTCTCCATGACGAGGAGGGAGTAGTTCACCCTCAGGGCTGAGGGTATGTACCAGTAGCTATGTGTTTGATCTCTCTCTCTCTCTCGTGTTCTTGATTTGGCACGATCTTGATGTACCGCGAGCTTTGCTATTATAGTTGGATCTTATGATGTTTCTCCCTCTCTACCTTCTTGTAATGAATTGAGTTTTCCCTTTGAAGTTATCTTATCGGATTGAGTCTTTAAGGATTTGAGAACACTTGATGTATGTCTTGCTTGTGTTATCTGTGGTGACAATGGGATATTCACGTGATCCACTTGATGTATGTTTTGGTGATCAACTTGCGGGTTCTGTGACCTTGTGATCTTATGCATAGGGGTTGGCACACGTTTTCGTCTTGACTCTCCGGTAGAAACTTTGGGGCACTCTTTGAAGTTCTTTGTGTTGGTTTGAATAGATGAATCTGAGATTGTGTGATGCATATCGTATAATCAAACCCGCGGATACTTGTGGTGACATTGGAGTATCTAGGTGACATTAGGGTTTTGGTTGATGTGTGTCTTAAGGTGTTATTTTAGTATGATCTCTAGGGCTGTTTGTGACACTTATAGGAATAGCCCAATAGATCGATCAGAAAGAATAACTTTGAGGTGGTTTCGTACCCTACAATAATCTCTTCGTTTATTTTCTGCTATTAGTGACTTTGGAGTGACTCTTTGTTGCACATTGAGGGATTGTTATATGATCTAATTACGTTATCATTGTTGAGAGAACTTGCACTAGTGAAAGTATGAACCCTAGCCCTTGTTTCGAAGCATTGCAATACCGTTTTTGCTCACTTTTGTTACTAGTTACCTTGCTGTTTTTATATTTTCAGATTACAAAAACCTATATCTACCATCCATATTGCACTTGCATCACCATCTCTTCGCCGAACTAGTGCACCTATACAATTTATCATTGTATTGGGTGTGTTGGGGACACAAGAGACTCTTTGTTATTTGGTTGCAGGGTTGTTTGAGAGAGACCATCTTCATCCTACGCCTCCCACGGATTGATAAACCTTAGGTCATCCACTTGAGGGAAATTTGCTACTGTCCTACAAAACTCTGCACTTGGAGGCCCAACAACGTCTACAAGGATAAAGTTGCACAGTAGACATCATAATCCAGTCGTTAGACTGCTCCGGGTGTTTGGAGCATAGAATATTCTTGTGTTCCTTGATATATGGAGCCACCAAGGCGGAATTTTGTAGAACTGTGTAGTGTGCTTGCGCCCAAGAATGCCCGTCCATACATATTACTTGGTCCCTTCCTAGCGTGCCTTTTCCATCCAGTCTGCCCTCATGCCATGATTCAGGAACACCAATCGGCTTAAGGTCAGGAATAAAGTCAACACAAAACTCAATGACCTCCTCATTTTCATGGCCCTTGGAGATGCTTCCTTCTGGCCTAGCACGGTTATGAACATATTTCTTTAAGACTCCCATGAACCTCTCAAAGGGGAACATATTGTGTAGAAATACAGGACCCAGAATGGCAATCTCTTCGACTAGGTGAACTAGGACATGCGTCATGATATTGAAGAAGGATGGTGGGAACACCAACTCGAAACTGACAAGACATTGCACCAAATCATTCTGTAACCTTGGTATGATTTCTGGATCGATTACCTTATGAGAGATTGCATTGAGGAATGCACATAGCTTCACAATGGCTAATCGAACGTTTTCCGGTAGAAGCCCCCTCAATGCAACCGGAAGCAGTTGCATCATAATCACGTGGTAGTCATGGGACTTTAGGTTCTGGAACTTTTTCTCTGCCATATTTATTATTCCCTTTATATTCGATGAGAAGCCAGACGGGACCTTCATACTGAGCAGTCATTCAAAGAAGATTTCCTTCTCTTCTTTGGTAAAAGCATAGCTGGCATGACCCTGATACTGCTTTTGATGCATGCCGTCTTTTCCGTGCATACGTTGCTGGTCCTCCCGTGCCTCCGGTGTATCTTTTGTCTTCCCATACACGCCCAAGAAGCCTAGCAGGTTCACGCAAAGATTCTTCATCACGTGCATCACGTCGATTGCAGAGCGGACCTCTAGGTCTTTCCAATAGGGTAGGTCCCAAAATATAAATTTCTTCTTCCACATGGGTGCGCGTCCATCAGCGTCATTCAGAACAGATTGTCTGCTAGGACCATATCCAAAGATTATTTTTAAATCCTTGACCATATCAAGTATATCATCACCAGTACGGTGACGAGGGTTGTTCCGGTGATCTGCCTCACCTTTGAAATGCTTGCCTTTCTTTCTTAAGGGATGCCTGCTTCGAAGAAATCGACGATGTCCCAGGTACACATTCTTCTTGCATTTATCCAAATATATACTGTCGGTATCATCTAAACAGTGTGTGCATGGGTGGTATCCCTTGTTTGTTTGTCCTGAAAGGTTACTGAGAGCAGGCCAATCATTGATGGTTACAAAGAACAACGCATGTAGGTCAAATTCTTCCTGTTTGTGCTCATCCCACACACGTACACCTTTTCCATTCCACAGCTGTAAAAGTTCTTCAACTAATGGCCTTAGGTACACATCAATGTCGCTGGAGGGGAAATGGGCCTAATGGGCCAAGAGGGGAAACGCAGCAGCCAGCATGGGCTGCTGCGCCCCCATGTAGGCCGAACCTGGAGGGGAAGGAAAGAGGGGAAGAGAGAAAGGAAAGGGAGGGATTCGGCCTCCCCCTTCCTTCCCTCCTCCCTCCTCCGGAAAATATGGTAAGGGGGGGGGGGCGAATTGGACTAGGCCCCCAAGTAGGATTCCTCCTACTTGGGGCACCCCAAGGCTGTCTCCCTCCCCCTCCCACCTATATATACATGGGGAGGGGGCGCCTAGAACACACACCAATAACTGTTAGCCGTGTGCGGCCCCCCTTCCACAGTTTACACCTCTAGTCATATCTTCGTAGTGCTTAGGCGAAGCCCTATGCGGATCACTTCACCATCACCGTCACCACGCCGTCGTGCTGACGGAACTCTCCCTCGACACTTTGCTGGATCAGGAGTTCGAGGGACGTCATCGAGCTGAACGTGTGCAAAACTCGGAGGTGCCGTACGTTCGGTACTTGATCGGTCGAAACAAGAAGAAGTTCGACTACATCAACCACGTTAACAAACGCTTCCGCTTTCGGTCTACAAGGGTACGTAGACACACTCTCCCCCTCTCGTTGCTATGCATCTCCTAGATAGATCTTGCGTGAGCGTAGGAATTTTTTTGAAATTGCATGCTACGTTCCCCAACAGTGGCATCCGAGCCAGGTCTATGCGTAGATGATATGCACGAGTAGAACACAAAGAGTTGTGGGCGGTGATCGTCATACTGCTTACCACCAATGTCTTATTTTGATTCGGCGGTATTGTTGGATGAAGCAGCCCGGACCAACCTTACATGACCACGTTCATGAGACCGGTTCCACCGACAGACATGCAACTAGTTTTGCATAAAGTTGGCTGGCGGGTGTCTGTTTCTCCTACTTTAGTTGAATCGAATTTGACTGCGGCCGGTCCTTGTTGAAGGTTAAAACAGCAAACTTGATAAATCACCGTTGTGGTTTTGATGCGTAGGTAAGAACGGTTCTTGCTAGAAGCCCGTAGCAGCCACGTAAAACTTGCAACAACAAAGTAGAGGACGTCTAACTTGTTTTTGCAGGGCATGTTGTGATGTGATATGGTCTAGACATGATGTGATATACGTTGTTGTATGAGATGATCATGTTTTGTAAAAGTTATCGGCAACTGGCAGGAGCCTTATGGTTGTCGCTTTATTGTATGAAATGCAAACGCCATGTAATTGCTTTACTTTATCACTATGCGTTAGCGATAGTTGTAGAAGCAATAGTTGGCAAGACGACCACGACGCTACGATGGAGATCAAGGTGTCAAGCCGGTGGCGATGGAGATCATGACGGTGCTTTGGAGATGGAGATCAAAGGCACAAGATGATGATGGCCATATCATGTCACATTTTTTGATTGCATGTGATATTTATCTTTTATGCATCTTATTTTGCATAGTACGGCGGTAGCATTATAAGATGATCCCATAACAAAATTTCAAGGTATAAGTGTTCTCCCCGAGTATGCACCGTTGCGACAGTTCGTCGTGCTGAGACACCACGTGATGATCGGGTGTGATAGGCTCTACGTTCACATACAACGGGTGCAAGACAGTTTTGCACATGCGGAATACTCGGGTTAAACTTGATGAGCCTAGCATGTACAGACATGGCCTCGAAACACTGGAGACCGAAAGGTCGAACGTGAATCATATAGTAGATATGATCAACATAGAGATGTTCACCATTGAAGACTACTCCATCTCACGTGATGATCGGACATGATTTAGTTGATATGGATCACGTGATCATTTGGATGACTCGAGGGATATCTATCTAAGTGGGAGTTCTTAAGTAATATGATTAATTGAACTTAATTTATCATGAACTTAGTCCTGATAGTTTTTGCATATCTATGTTGTCGATCAATGGCCCGTGCTACCGTTCCCTTGAATTTGAATGCGTTCCTAGAGAAAGCTAAGTTGAAAGATGATGGTAGCAACTACACGGACTGGGTCCGTAACTTGAGGATTATCCTCATTGCTACACAGAAGAATTATGTCCTTGATGCACCGCTAGGTGAAAGGCCTGTTGCAGGAGCAGATGCTGATGTTATGAACGACTGGCAAGCTCGATCTGATGACTACTCGATAGTTCAGTGTGCCATGCTTTACGGCTTAGAATCGGGACTTCAAAGACGTTTTGAACGTCATGGAGCATATGAGATGTTCCAGGAGTTGAAGTTAATATTTCAAGCAAATGCCCGAGTTGAGAGATATGAAGTCTCCAACAAGTTCTATAGCTGCAAGATGTAAGAGAACAGTTCTGTCAGTGAACACATACTCAGAATGTCTGGATATCATAATAACTTGACTCAGCTGGGAGTTAATCTTCCAGATGATAGTGTTATTGACAGATTTCTTCAATCACTGCCACCAAGCTACAAAGGCTTCGTGATGAACTATAATATGCAAGGGATGGAAAAGACAATTCCCGAGCTCTTCGTAATGCTCAAAGCTGCGGAGGTAGAAATCAAGAAGGAGCATCAAGTGTTGATGGTTAACAAGACCACTAGTTTCAAGAAAAAGGGCAAGGGAAAGAAGGGGAACTTCAAGAAGAATGGCAAGCAAGTTGCCACTCCCGGGAAGAAGCCCAAAGCTGGACCCAAGCCTAAAACTGAGTGCTTCTACTGCAAAGGAACTGGTCACTGGAAGCGGAACTGCCCCAAGTATTTGGCGGATAAGAAGGATGGCAAAGTGAACAAAGGTATATTTGATATACATGTTATTGATGTGTACCTTACTAATGCTCGTAGTAGCACCTGGGTATTTGATACTGGTTGGGTTGCTCATATTTGTAACTCGAAACAGGAGCTACGGATTAAACGAAGATTGGCTAAGGACGAGGTGACGATGCGCGTTGGGAATGGTTCCAAGGTCCATGTGATCGCCGTCGGCACGCTACCTCTACATCTACCTTCGGGATTAGTTTTAGACCTGCATAATTGTTATTTGGTGCCAGCGTTGAGCATGAACATTATATCTGGATCTTGTTTAGTGCGAGACGGTTATTCATTTAAATCAGAGAATAATGGTTGTTCTATTTATATGAGTAATATATTTTATGGTCATGCACCCTTGAAGAGTGGTCTATTTATGTTGAATCTCGATCGTGGTGATACACATATTCATAATATTGATGCCAAAAGATTGAAAGTTGATAATGATAGTGCAACATATTTGTGGCACTGCCGTTTAGGTCATATTGGTGTAAAGCGAATGAAGAAACTCCATGCAGATGGGCTTTTGGAATCACTTGATTATGAATCATTTGATACTTGCGAACCATGCCTCATGGGAAAGATGACTAAAACTCTGTACTCCGGAACAATGGAGCGAGCCAATGACTTATTGGAAATAATACATACCGATGTATGCGGTCTGATGAGTGTTGAGGCTCGCGGCGGGTATCGTTATTTTCTGACCTTCACAGATGATTTGAGCAGATATGGGTATATCTACTTGATGAAACATAAGTCTGAAACATTTGAAAAGTTCAAAGAATTTCAGAGTGAAGTAGAAAATCATCGTAACAAGAAAATAAAGTTTCTACGATCTGATCGCGGAGGCGAATATTTGAGTTATGAGTTTGGCCTTCATTTAAAACAATGTGGAATAGTTTCACAACTCACGCCACCTAGAACACCACAGCGTAATGGTGTGTTCGAACATCGTAACCGTACTTTATTAGATATGGTGCGATCTATGATGTCTCTTACCGATTTACCACTATAGTTTTGTTGGAAATATGCCCTAGAGGCAATAATAAAGTGGTTATTATTATATTTCCTTGTTCATGATAATTGTCTATTGTTCATGCTATAATTGTGTTATCCGGAAATCGTAATACATGTGTGAATACATAGACCACAACATGTCCCTAGTGAGCCTCTAGTTGACTAGCTCGTTGATCAATAGATGGTTACGGTTTCCTGACCATGGACATTGGATGTCGTTGATAACGGGATCACATCATTAGGAGAATGATGTGATGGACAAGACCCGATCCTAAGCATAGCACTAGATTGTGTAGTTCGTCTGCTAAAGCTTTTCTAATGTCAAGTATCATTTCCTTAGACCATGAGATTGTGCAACTCCCGGATACCGTAGGAATGCTTTGGGTGTATCAAACGTCACAACGTAACTGGGTGACCATAAAGGTGCACTACAGGTATCTCCGAAAGTGTCTGTTGGGTTGGCATGAATCGAGACTGGGATTTGTCACTCTGTATGACGGAGAGGTATCTCTGGGCCCACTCGGAAATGCATCATCATAATGAGCTCAATGTGACTAAAGAGTTAGCCATGGGATCATGCGTTACGGAACGAGTAAAGAGACTTGCCGGTAACAAGATTGAACAAGGTATAGGGATACCGACGATCAAATCTCGGGCAAGTATCATACCGGTAGACAAAGGGAATTGTATACGGGATTGATTGAATCGTTGACATCGTGGTTCATCCGATGAGATCATCGTGGAACATGTGGGAGCCAACATGGGTATCCAGATCCCGCTGTTGGTTATTGGCCGGAGAGATGTCTCGGTCATGTCTGCATGGTTCCCGAACCCGTAGGGTCTACACACTTAAGGTTCGGTGACGCTAGAGTTGTTATGGGAAATAGTATGTGGTTACCGAATGTTGTTCGGAGTCCCAGATGAGATCCCGGACGTCACGAGGAGTTCCGGAATGGTCCGGAGGTGAAGATTTATATATGGGAAGTCATCATACGGTCACCGGAAATGTTCGGGGGTTTTCCGGTATTGTACTGGGACCACCGAAGGGGTTCCGGGGGTCCACCGGGAGGGTCCACCTGCCCCGGAGGGCCCTATGGGCTGTATGGGGAAGGTAACCAGCCCCTAAGTGGGCTGGGCGCCATCCCCCCCTAGGGCCCATGCGCCTAGGGTTGGGGGAAACCCTAAAGGGGGGTGCCCCCCTCGGCTTGGGGGGCAAGCCCCCTCCCCCTGGCCGCCGCCCCCCCTCTAGATCTGATCTAGAGGGGCCGGCCCCCTTCCCCCTTGGACCTATAAATAGAGGGGAGGAGGGAGGGCAGCAAAACCTCATCCAAGGCGCAGCCCTCCCCCTCTCCAACACCCCCTCCTCCTCTGTTTGAGCTTGGCGAAGCCCTGCCGGAGAACTACAAGTTCCACCACCACGCCGTCGTGCTGCTGGAGCTGTCTTCCCCAACCTCTCCCTCCTCCTTGCTGGATCAAGGCGCGGGAGACGTCACCGGGCTGCACGTGTGTTGAACGCGGAGGCACAGTTGTTCGGTGCTTAGATCGGAATCGACCGCGATCTGAATCGCTGCGTGCACGACTCCTCCAACCGCGTTCTTGCAACGCTTCCGCATCGTGATCTTCAAGGGTATGAAGATGCACTCCTCTCTCTCTCGTTGCTAGTCTCTCCATAGATTGATCTTGGTGATGCGTAGGAAAATTTTTGATTTACTACTACGTTCCCCAAAAGTGGCATCATGAGCTAGGTCTATGCGTAGTTTCTTGCACGAGTAGAACACAAGTTGTTGTGGGCGTCGATTTTGTCAATTTACTTGCCGTTACTAGTCTTATCTTGATTCGGCGGCATTGTGGGATGAAGCGGCCCAGACCGACCTTACACGTACACTTACGTGAGACAGGTTCCACCGACTGACATGCACTAGTTGCATAAGGTGGCTAGCGGGTGTCTGTCTCTCCCACTTTAGTCGGATCGGATTCGATGAAAAGGGTCCTTATGAAGGGTAAATAGAAATTGGCATATCACATTGTGGTTGTGGCGTAGGTAAGAAACGTTCTTGCTAGAAACCTATAGCAGCCACGTAAAAAATTTTGCAACAACAATTAGAGGATGTCTAACTTGTTCTTGCAGCATATGCCGTGTGATGTGATATGGCCAAAAGGATGTGATGAATGATATATGTGATGTATGAGATTGATCATGTTCTTGTAATAGGAATCACGACTTGCATGTCGATGAGTATGACAACCGGCAGGAGCCATAGGGCAGGAGCCATAGGAGTTGTCTTAATTGATTGTATGACCTGCGTGTCAATGAAAACGCCATGTAATTACTTTACTTTATTGCTAACCGTTAGCCATAGTAGTAGAAGTAATAGTTGGCGAGACAACTTCATGAAGACACGATGATGGAGATCATGGTGTCATGCCGGTGACGATGATGATCATGGTGCCCCGAAGATGGAGATCAAAAGGAGCAAAATGATATTGGCCATATCATGTTACTTTATGATTTGCATGTGATGTTTATCATGTTTACATCTTATTTGCTTAGAACGACGGTAGCATAAATAAGATGATCCCTCGCTAAAATTTCAAGAAAGTGTTTCCCCTAACTGTGCACCATTGCGAAGGTTCGTTGTTTCGAAGCACCACGTGATGATCGGGTGTGATAGATTCTAACATTCGAATACAACGGGTGTAAGCCAGATTTACACATGCAAAACACTTAGGTTGACTTGACGAGCCTAGCATGTACAGACATGGCCTCGGAACACGGAAGAACGAAAGGTCGAACATGAGTCGTATAGAAGATACGATCAACATAGAGATGTTCACCGTTGATGACTAGTCCGTCTCACGTGATGATCGGACACGGCCTAGTCGATTCGGATCATGTATCACTTAGATGACTGGAGGGATGTCTATCTGAGTGGGAGTTCATTGAATAATTTGATTAGATGAACTTAATTATCATGAACTTAGTCTAAAATCTTTACAATATGTCTTGTAGATCAAATGGCCCATGCTAATGTTGCCCTCAACTTCAACGCATTCCTAGAGAAAACCAAGCTGAAAGACGATGGTAGCAACTACACAGACTGGGTCCGTAACCTAAGGATTATCCTCATAGCTGCCAAGAAAGCATATGTCCTTGAAGCACCGCCAGGTGACGCACCTGTTTTCCCAGCAACTCAAGACGTTATGAACGCCTGTCAGTCGCGTAGTGATGATTACTCCCTGGTTCAGTGCGGCATGCTTTACAGCTTAGAACCGGGGCTCCAAAAGCGTTTTGAGCAACACGGAACATATGAGATGTTCCAAGAGCTGAAAATGGTTTTCCAAGCTCATGCCTGGGTCGAGAGATATGAAGTCTCCGACAAGTTCTACAGTTGTAAGATGGAGGAGAATAGTTCTGTCAGCGAGCATATACTCAAAATGTCTGGGTTGCACAACTGCTTGTCTCAGCTGGGAGTTAATCTCCCGGATGATGCGGTCGTTGACAGAATCCTTCAGTCGCTTCCACCTAGCTACAAGAGCTTTGTGATGAACTTCAATATGCAGGGGATGGAAAAAACCATTCCTGAGGTGTATTCAATGCTGAAATCAGCGGAGGTGGAGATCAAAAAGGAACATCAAGTGTTGATGGTGAATAAAACAACTAAGTTCAAGAAAGGCAAGGGTAAAAAGAACTTCAAGAAGGACGGCAAGGGAGTTGCCGCGCCCGGTAAGCAAGCTGCCGGGAAGAAGCCAAAGAATGGACCCAAGCCTGAGACTGAATGCTTTTATTGCAAGGGAAACGGTCACTGGAAGCGGAACTGCCCCAAGTACTTAGCGGATAAGAAGGCCGGCAATACCAAAGGTATATATGATATACATGTTATTGATGTGTACCTTTCCAGCGCTAATAGTAGCTCCTGGGTATTTGATACCGGTGCGGTTGCTCATATTTGTAACTCAAAACAGGAGCTGCGGAATAAGCGGAGACTGGCGAAGGACGAGGTGACGATGCGCGTCGGGAATGGTTCCAAGGTCGATGTGATCGCCGTCGGCACGCTACCTCTACATCTGCCTACGGGATTAGTTTTAAACCTCAATAATTGTTATTTAGTACCAGCTTTGAGCATGAACATTGTATCAAGATCTTGTTTGATGCGAGATGGCTACTCATTTAAATCCGAGAATAATGGTTGTTCTATTTATATGAGAGATATGTTTTATGGTCATGCCCCGCTGGTCAATGGTTTATTTTTATTGAATCTCGAACGTGATGTTACACATATTCATAGTGTGAATGCCAAAAGATGTAAGGTTGATAATGATAGTCCCACATACTTGTGGCACTGCCGCCTTGGTCACATTGGTGTCAAACGCATGAAGAAACTCCATGCAGATGGACTTTTGGAGTCTCTTGATTATGAATCATTTGACACGTGCAAACCATGCCTCATGGGCAAGATGACCAAGACTCCGTTCTCCGGAACAATGGAGCGAGCAACCAACTTATTGGAAATCATACATACTGATGTGTGCGGTCCAATGAGCGTTGAGGCTCGCGGTGGTTATCGTTATGTTCTCACCCTCACTGATGACTTAAGTAGATATGGGTATGTCTACTTAATGAAACACAAGTTTGAGACCTTTGAAAAGTTCAAGGAATTTCAGAGTGAGGTTGAGAATCAACGTGACAGGAAAATAAAGTTCTTACGATCAGATCGTGGAGGGGAATATTTGAGTCACGAGTTTGGCACGCACTTAAGGAAATGTGGAATTGTTTCACAACTCACGCCGCCTGGCACACCTCAGCGTAATGGTGTGTCCGAACGTCGTAATCGCACTCTATTGGATATGGTGCGTTCTATGATGTCTCTTACCGATCTACCGCTATCACTTTGGGGTTATGCTTTAGAGACTGCCGCATTCACTTTAAATAGGGCTCCGTCGAAATCCGTTGAGATGACACCGTATGAATTATGGTTTGGGAAGAAACCTAAGTTGTCATTTCTGAAAGTTTGGGGATGCGATGCTTATGTCAAGAAACTTCAACCTGAAAAGCTTGAACCCAAATCGGAAAAATGCGTCTTCATAGGATACCCAAAGGAAACTATTGGGTATACCTTCTACCTCAGATCCGAAGGCAAGATCTTTGTTGCCAAGAATGGATCCTTTCTAGAGAAAGAGTTTCTCTCGAAAGAAGTAAGTGGGAGGAAAGTAGAGCTTGATGAGGTAACCCCTCTTGAACCGGCGAGTAGCGCAGCTCAGGAAGATGTTTCTGTGGTGCCTGCACCGACTAGAGAGGAAGTTAATGATGATGATCATGAAACTTCGGATCAAGTTGCTACTGAAATTCGTAGGTCCACGAGGACACGTTCCGCACCAGAGTGGTACAGCAACCCTGTCCTGGAAATCATGTTGTTAGACAACGAAGAACCTTCGAACTATGAAGAAGCAATATCGGGCCCGGATTCCAACAAATGGCTAGAAGCCATGAAATCTGAGATAGGATCCATGTATGAAAACGAAGTATGGACTTTGACAGACTTGCCCGATGATCGGCAAGCCATAGAGAACAAATGGATCTTTAAGAAGAAGACAGACGCGGATGGTAATGTGACCATCTATAAGGCTCGACTTGTCGCTAAGGGTTATCGACAAGTTCAAGGGGTTGACTACGATGAGACCTTCTCACCCGTAGCAAAGCTGAAGTCTGTCCGAATCATGTTAGCAATTGCCGCATTCTATGATTATGAGATATGGCAAATGGACGTCAAAACGGCATTCCTTAATGGTTTCCTTAAGGAAGAGTTGTATATGATGCAGCCGGAAGGTTTTGTCGATCCTAATAATGCTGACAAGGTATGCAAGCTCCAGCGCTCAATCTATGGGCTGGTGCAAGCATCTCGGAGTTGGAACATTCGCTTTGATGAGATGATCAAAGCGTTTGGGTTTACACAGACTTATGGAGAAGCCTGTGTTTACAAGAAAGTGAGTGGGAGCTCTGTAGCATTTCTCATATTATATGTGGATGACATACTATTAATGGGAAATGATATAGAATTCTTGGAAAGCATAAAGACCTACTTGAATAAGTGTTTTTCAATGAAGGACCTTGGAGAAGCTGCTTACATATTAGGCATCAAGATCTATAGAGATAGATCGAGACGCCTCATTGGTCTTTCGCAAAGCACATACCTTGACAAGATATTGAAGAAGTTCAATATGGATCAGTCCAAGAAGGGGTTCTTGCCTGTATTACAAGGTGTGAGATTGAGCACGGCTCAATGCCCAACCTTGACAGAAGATAGAGAAAAGATGAGTGTCATCCCCTATGCCTCAGCCATAGGGTCTATTATGTATGCCATGCTGTGTACCAGACCTGATGTGAACCTCGCCGTAAGTTTGGTAGGGAGGTACCAAAGTAATCCCGGCATGGAACACTTGACAGCGGTCAAGAACATCCTGAAGTACCTGAAAAGGACTAAGGATATGTTTCTTGTTTATGGAGGTGACGAAGGGCTCGTTGTAAAGGGTTACGTCGATGCTAGCTTCGACACAGATCTGGATGACTCTAAGTCACAAACCGGATATGTGTATATTTTGAATGGTGGGGCAGTCAGCTGGTGCAGTTGCAAGCAAAGCGTCGTGGCGGGATCTACATGTGAAGCGGAGTACATAGCTGCCTCGGAGGTAGCACAGGAAGCAGTCTGGATGAAGGAGTTCATCACCGACCTAGGAGTTATTCCCAATGCGTCGGGCCCAATGACTCTCTTCTGTGACAACACTGGAGCTATTGCCCTTGCCAAGGAGCCCAGATTTCACAAGAAGACCAGGCATATCAAGCGTCGCTTCAACTCCATTCATGAACATGTTCAAGATGGAGACATAGATATTTGTAAAGTGCATACGGATCTGGATGTCGCAGATCCGTTGACTAAACCTCTTCCACGAGCAAAACATGATCAACACCAGAACTCTATGGGTGTTCGATTCATCACAATGTAACTCGATTATTGACTCTAGTGCAAGTGGGAGACTGTTGGAAATATGCCCTAGAGGCAATAATAAAGTGGTTATTATTATATTTCCTTGTTCATGATAATTGTCTATTGTTCATGCTATAATTGTGTTATCCGGAAATCGTAATACATGTGTGAATACATAGACCACAACATGTCCCTAGTGAGCCTCTAGTTGACTAGCTCGTTGATCAATAGATGGTTACGGTTTCCTGACCATGGACATTGGATGTCGTTGATAACGGGATCACATCATTAGGAGAATGATGTGATGGACAAGACCCGATCCTAAGCATAGCACTAGATTGTGTAGTTCGTCTGCTAAAGCTTTTCTAATGTCAAGTATCATTTCCTTAGACCATGAGATTGTGCAACTCCCGGATACCGTAGGAATGCTTTGGGTGTATCAAACGTCACAACGTAACTGGGTGACCATAAAGGTGCACTACAGGTATCTCCGAAAGTGTCTGTTGGGTTGGCATGAATCGAGACTGGGATTTGTCACTCTGTATGACGGAGAGGTATCTCTGGGCCCACTCGGAAATGCATCATCATAATGAGCTCAATGTGACTAAAGAGTTAGCCATGGGATCATGCGTTACGGAACGAGTAAAGAGACTTGCCGGTAACAAGATTGAACAAGGTATAGGGATACCGACGATCAAATCTCGGGCAAGTATCATACCGGTAGACAAAGGGAATTGTATACGGGATTGATTGAATCGTTGACATCGTGGTTCATCCGATGAGATCATCGTGGAACATGTGGGAGCCAACATGGGTATCCAGATCCCGCTGTTGGTTATTGGCCGGAGAGATGTCTCGGTCATGTCTGCATGGTTCCCGAACCCGTAGGGTCTACACACTTAAGGTTCGGTGACGCTAGAGTTATTATGGGAAATAGTATGTGGTTACCGAATGTTGTTCGGAGTCCCGGATGGGATCCCGGACGTCACGAGGAGTTCCGGAATGGTCCGGAGGTGAAGATTTATATATGGGAAGTCATCATACGGTCACCGGAAATGTTCGGGGGTTTTCCGGTATTGTACCGGGACCACCGAAGGGGTTCCGGGGGTCCACCGGGAGGGTCCACCTGCCCCGGAGGGCCATATGGGCTGTATGGGGAAGGGAACCAGCCCCTAAGTGGGCTGGGCGCCATCCCCCCTAGGGCCCATGCGCCTAGGGTTGGGGGAAACCCTAAAGGGGGGCGCCCCCCTCGGCTTGGGGGGCAAGCCCCCTCCCCCTGGCCGCCGCCCCCCCCTCTAGATCTGATCTAGAGGGGCCGGCCCCCTTCCCCCTTGGCCCTATAAATAGAGGGGAGGTGGGAGGGCAGCAAAACCTCATCCAAGGCGCAACCCTCCCCCTCTCCAACACCCCCTCCTCCTCCGTTTGAGCTTGGCGAAGCCCTGCCGGAGAACTGCAAGTTCCACCACCACGCCGTTGTGCTGCTAGAGCTGTCTTCCCCAACCTCTCCCTCCTCCTTGCTGGATCAAGGCGCGGGAGACGTCACCGGGCTGCACGTGTGTTGAACGCGGAGGCACCGTTGTTCGGTGCTTAGATCGGAATCGACCGCGATCTGAATCGCTGCGTGCACGACTCCTCCAACCGCGTTCTTGCAACGCTTCCGCATCGCGATCTTCAAGGGTATGAAGATGCACTCCTCTCTCTCTCATTGCTAGTCTCTCCATAGATTGATCTTGGTGATGCGTAGGAATTTTTTTGATTTACTACTACGTTCCCCAACAAGTTTTGGGGTTATGCATTAGTGACAGCTGCATTCACGTTAAATAGGGCACCGTCTAAATCCGTTGAGACGACACCGTATGAACTATGGTTTGGCAAGAAACCTAAGCTATCGTTTCTTAAAGTTTGGGGTTGCGATGCTTATGTGAAAAAGCTTCAACCTGATAAGCTCGAACCCAAATCGGAGAAGTGCGTCTTCATAGGATACCCAAAAGAAACTGTTGGGTACACCTTCTACCACAGATCCGAAGGCAAGATCTTTGTTGCTAAGAATGGATCCTTTCTAGAGAAGGAGTTTCTCTCGAAAGAAGTGAGTGGGAGGAAAGTAGAACTTGATGAGGTAATTGTACCTACTCTCGAATTGGAAAGTAATTCATCAGAGAAAACCGTTCCCGTGATGCCTACACCAACTAGAGAGGAAGCTAATGATGATGATCATGAAACTTCGGATCAATTTACTACAGAACCTCGTAGGTCAACCAGAACACGATCCGCACCAGAGTGGTATGGGAATCTTGTACTGGAAGTCATGTTACTAGACCAAGGCGAACCTACGAACTATGAAGAAGCTATGATGAGCCCAGATTCCGACAGATGGCTTGAGGCCATGAAATCTGAGATATGATCCATGCATGAGAACAAAGTATGGACTTTGGTGGACTTGCCCGATGATCGGCGAGCCATAGAGAATAAGTGGATCTTCAAGAAGAAGACTGACGCCGATGGTAATATTACTATCTACAAAGCTCGACTTGTCGCAAAAGGTTTTCGACAAGTTCAAGGAGTTGACTACGATGAGACTTTCTCACCCGTAGAGATGCATAAGTCCATCCGAATCATGTTAGCAATTGTCGCATTTTATGATTATGAAATCTGGCAAATGGACATCAAAACTGCATTCCTTAATGGATTTCTTAAAGAAGAGTTGTATATGATGCAACCAGAGGGTTTTGTCGATCCTAAAGGTGCTAACAAAGTGTGCAAGCTCCAGCGTTCCATCTATGGACTGGTGCAAGCATCTCGGAGTTGGAATATACGCTTTGATGAAGTGATCAAAGCATATGGTTTTATACAGACTTTCGGAGAAGCCTGTATTTACAAGAAAGTGAGTGGGAGCTCTATAGCATTTCTAATATTATATGTGGATGACATATTGTTGATTGGAAATGATGTAGAATTTCTGGATAGCATAAAAGGATACTTGAATAAGAGTTTTTCAATGAAAGACCTCGGTGAAGCTGCTTATATATTGGGCATCAAGATCTATAGGGATAGATCGAGACGCTTAATAGGACTTTCACAAAGCACATACCTTGATAAAGTTTTGAAGAAGTTCAAAATGGATCAGTCAAAGAAAGGGTTCTTGCCTTTGTTGCAAGGTGTGAAGTTGAGTAAGACTCAATGCCCGACCACTGCAGAAGATAGAGAGAAAATGAAAGTCATTCCCTATGCCTCAGCCATAGGTTCTATCATGTATGCTATGTTGTGTACCAGACCTGATGTGTGCCTTGCTATAAGTTTAGCAGGGAGGTACCAAAGTAATCCAGGAGTGGATCACTGGACAGCGGTCAAGAACATCCTAAAGTACCTAAAAAGGACCAAGGATATGTTTCTTGTTTATGGAGGTGACAAAGAGCTCGTCGTAAATGGTTACGTCGATGCTAGCTTTGACACTAATCCGGATGACTCTAAATCACAAACCGGATACATATTTATTTTGAATGGTGGAGCTGTCAGTTGGTGCAGTTCCAAGCAGAGCGTCGTGGCGGGATCTACGTGTGAAGTGGAGTATATAGCTGCTTCAGAAGCAGCAAATGAAGGAGTCTGGATGAAGGAGTTCATATCCGATCTAGGTGTAATACCTAGTGCATCGGGTCCAATGAAAATCTTTTGTGACAATACTAGAGCTATTGCCTTGGCGAAGGAATCCAGATTTCACAAAAGAACCAAACACATCAAGAGACGCTTCAACTCCATCCGTGATCAAGTCAAGGAGGGAGACATAGAGATTTGCAAAATACATACGGATCTGAATGTGGCAGACCCGTTGACTAAGCCTCTTCCACGAGCAAAACATGATCAGCACCAAGACTCCATGGGTGTTAGAATCATTACAATGTAATCTAGATTATTGACTCTAGTGCAAGTAGGAGACTGAAGGAAATATGCCCTAGAGGCAATAATAAAGTTGTTATTTTATATTTCCTTATTCATGATAAATGTTTATTATTCATGCTAGAATTGTATTAACCGAAAACTTGATACATGTGTGGATACATAGACAAAACACTGTGTCCCTAGTAAGCCTCTACTAGACTAGCTCGTTAATCAAAGATGGTTAAGTTTCCTAACCATAGGCATGTGTTGTCATTTGATGAATGGGATCACATCATTAGGAGAATGATATGATGGAGAAGACCCATCCGTTAGCTTAGCATAATGATTGTTCAGTTTTATTGCTACTGCTTTCTTCATTTCAAATACATATTCCTTCAACTATGAGATTATGCAACTCCCGGATACCGGAGGAATGCCTTGTGTGCTATCAAATGTCACAACGTAACTGGGTGATTATAAAGATGCTCTACAGGTATCTCCGAAGGTGTCTGTTGGGTTGGCATAGATCGAGATTAGGATTTGTCACTCCGAGTATCGGAGAGGTATCTCTGGGCCCTCTCGGTAATACACATCATAATAAGCCTTGCTAGCAATGTGACTAATGAGTTAGTTATGGGATGATGTATTGCGGAACGAGTAAAGAGACTTGCCGGTAACGAGATTGAACTAGGTATGAAGATACCGACGATCGAATCTCGGGCATGTAACATACCGATGACAAAGGGAATGAAGTATGTTGTCATTACGGTACGACCGATAAAGATATTCGTAGAATATGTAGGAACCAATATGAGCATCCAGGTTCCGCTGTTGGTTATTGACCAGAGAGGTGTATCGGTCATATCTACATAGTTCTCGAACCCGTAGGGTCTGCACGCTTAAGGCTCGATGACGATTTTCTATTATATGAGTTATGTGATCTGGTGACCGAATGTTGTTAGGAGTCCCGGAAGAGATCACGGACATGACGAGGAGTCTCAAAATGGTCGAGAGCTAAAGATTCATATATAGGATAATAGTATTCGGACACCGGAAGTGTTCCGGGGGTACCGGGTACATATCGGGTCACCGGAAAGGGGTTCCGGGCACCCCCGGCAAAGATATGGGTCTAATGGGCCAAGAGGGGAAACGCAGCAGCCAGCATGGGCTGCTGCGCCCCCCATGTAGGCCGAACCTAAAGAGGAAGGAAAGAGGGGAAGAGAGAAAGGAAGGGGAGGGATTCGGCCTCCCCCTTTCTTCCCTCCTCCCTCCTCCTTCCTCCCCCCTCCGGAAAATATGGTAGGGGGGGGCGCGAATTGGACTAGGCCCCCAAGTAGGATTCCTCCTAGTTGGGGCGCCCCAAGGCTGTCTCCCTCCCCCTCCCACCTATATATACATGGGGAGGGGGCGCCTAGAACACACACCAATAACTGTTAGCCGTGTGCGGCGCCCCCTTCCACAGTTTACGCCTCCGGTCATATCTTCGTAGTGCTTAGGCGAAGCCCTGTGCGGATCACTTCACCATCATCGTCACCACATCGTCGTGCTGACGGAACTCTCCCTCGACACTTTGCTGGATCAAGCGTTCGAGGGACGTCATCGAGTTGAATGTGTGCAGAACTCAGAGGTGTCGTACGTTCGGTACTTGACCGGTCGGAATGAGAAGAAGTTCGACTACATCAACCGCATTAACAAATGCTTCCGCTTTCGGTCTACAAGGGTACGTAGACACACTCTCCCCCTCTCATTGCTATGCATCTCCTAGATAGATCTTGCGTGAGCGTAGGATTTTTTTTAAAATTGCATGCTACGTTCCCCAACAGAAACTTGTCATCATGATTTTAATTTTCAATTGGATTATGCCTCACATGATAGTTATTTTGTTGAGTTTGCTCCCACTACTATTCATGAGAATAAATTTGCTTATGTGGAGAGTAGTAAAATTTGCATGCTTGTGGATCATGAAAAGAATGCTTTATGTGATAGTTATATTGTTGAATTCATTCATGATGCTACTGAAAATTATTATGAGGGATGAACATATGCTTGTAGGTATTGCAATAATATCAAGTTTCCTCTCTATGTGTTGAAAGTTTTGAAGCTATGCTTGTTTTGCCTTCCTATGCTAGTTGATTCTTGCTCCCATAAATTGTTTGCTCACAAAATCCCTATGCATAGGAAGTGGGTTAGACTTAAATGTGCTAGTTATATGCTTCATGATGCTCCTGTTATGTTTCAATTCTTATCTTTTATGTGAGCATCATTGAAATCATCATGCCTAGCTAAAAAGGCATTAAAGAAAAGCGCTTGTTGGGAGACAACCCAATATTTACCCCTACTGTTTTTGTGTGTTAACATGATTAATCTACTGTAGTGATCATGTTTTATAGCTTTTGTTTGAATAAAGTGCCAAGTAAAGCCTTTGGGATAGTGTGGATGATAGTTGACTTGATTCTGTGCAAAAACAGAAACTTTTGCGTCCAGTACAGAAATTCCTATCTTTTAATGGAACGTGGAAAAATTCTGAAATGTTTACAGTTGATTGATATACAAATTGTCTATGTTTTCCTAATTTTTCAGAATTTGTGGAGTAACAGAAGTATGAGCTTAATTCAGATCTTTACAAACTGTTCTGTTTTTGACAGATTCTGTTTTCGAAGCATAGTTTGCTTGTTTCCTAGTTTCTATGGCTTATATTGCTCAGTATAAATTGTAGAAATGATAGGGTACAGTAGGTATCAGGTGATAAATTGTTTGAATCGTGTCTTGACAGTACCAAAGTGAATGATTTGTTTTATCATACTAACCTATCTCACGAAGTTCCGTTAAGTTTTGTGTGATTGAAGTTTTGCTTATTTTGCATGTCTATATGTTGCTGTTTTGAAAACAGAAAGTTTTCTATTGTTGTCTGAATTCTTCTGGAATGTCAGAACATGATAAAATCTTGAATTTTTACACGTTGAGCAATAACAAATTTTATACAGTGTGGTAATTTTTCAGAATTTTTGGAGTTAGGGAAGTATGCGTACAATTGCACTCTTTACAGACTGTCCTGTTTTGACTGATTGTTGTTATGTTTGCATTGTTTGCATATGTTTGCTTGTTTAATGATTCTATTTGAGGACAGGAGTATTAAATATGCAGAGGCATTTAGTATGCAATGTTAAATAATAATTTTAGCGATTTGCCACAGTAGAGAATGATAAGGTTTTGCATTTGATTTATACTAACTTTTCTCACGAGTTCTTGTTGAGTTTTGTGTGGATGAAGTGTTTAATAATTAGGGAAATTGTGATATGAGAGGAATTAAGGAGACACAAAAGCTCAAGCTTGGGGATGCCCAAGGCATCCCTAGTCAATATTTCAAGAAGCCTCAAGCATCTAAGCTTGGGGATGCCCCGGTTGGCATCCCACCTTTCTTCTTCAACAATAATCGGTCAGTTTTGGTTAAACCTAAGTTTTTTGCTTCTCCACATGATCTGTGCTATTTTTAGAATGTCATTTTATTTTGTTTTGCTTGCTGTTTTAATGAAGTATTTAAGATCTAAATTTTATTTATGAGAGAGAGTCTTCATATAGCTGCATAATTATTCGACTACTCATTGATCTTCACTCATATCTTTTGGAGTAGTTTGTCATTTACTCGTGTGCTTCACATATGTCCTATGAGTAAATGATTGAATGAATTGAATATCATAAATCTGAAATTATATATGCTTCATATGGTTATACCATGGGGAGTAGTGACTTCACATATAAGAAGTAGAGGTGGTAAATTTATTGAAAGTTAGCAAACATTGTATTGGTCACTTGAACAATTCATGAAAGAATATTGAAGGAAGAGAGATTTCACATATAAATATACTATCTTGGACATCTTCTATGATTGTGAGCCCCATTAATTATTTTCAAACTTGGGCAAATTAGTTGAAGTTGGACAAGGAAGACAACGTAATGATTTATGCTTGGGTATGATTGTATAGAAGTTATATTGTTATGGATCCTCCAACATGTGGTGCTTGCTATTTAGAATCTTTTGCTATTCAAAATTTCTATACTAAGCGGGATTACTGCTTGTGCATCCAAAATCCTTGAACCAAGTTTCTTCCATGAGTGTCCACCATATCTACCTATATGCGGTATTTACCTGTCGTTCCAAGTAAATTTGCATGTGCCAAACTCTAAACCTTCAAATAATAATTTGTTTTGTATGCCCGAATCGCTCATGTAGCGACTAGGGGCTATCAGTATCTTCCATGCTAGGTGGGTTATTCTCATGATGAGTGGACTTCGCTCATCATTCACGAGAAAATGGCTGGTAACTGGGATGCCCAGTCCTATGATCAAAAGGTCAAAAACAAAATCGCAAATAATTGCAAACAAAACTCCCCCAGGATTGTTGATAGTTGTACGGTATCCGTTGGTTCAGACAAGCCGTGGAGTGTGATTGTTGGTGGAGGCGGAGTAAAACACTTTACCTTTCTGTTTGGGAACCGCCTATAATGTATCTAGTATGGAAGATATTGGGAACTCTTGGTTGTTATGTTGACAATGAAAGCATACCTCTCAAAATTATTTTCATCTCTGTTTTAAAAGCTTCGAGCTCTGGCACCTCTGCAAATCCCTACTTCCCTCTGCGAAGGGCCTATCTTTTAATTTTATGCAAGAGTCAGTAGTATTCCTTCTCATTCCAACCTACTCTTTAGTTGGCAAGCATCATGTGATGGGGAAAGATCAAAGCATATATGGCCATTCAAATATATTTGATCATGAATTATTATTGTTGACAATTATCTATATGATAAATAAGTTGGGAGGCGAAACATTAAGCCCCTATCTTTCTCTGTGTTCGATGGATGCTATTTGTTCTAAAAATATGCTTTGAGTGGTAGCAATCATGGAAGACTATATGATAGTTGAGTATGTGGGATTTGCTAAATCAAAGCTCTTACATAGACCCTTCCTGAAAATAAGATGAATTGCAATTGTTTGATGACTGAGAACCTAGTTTGTTAGTTTTCAAGAAAGTTTATGATCTATGCTTTAACATGTGAATAGTTTGCTACTTGATCATGAGAAGTTTTATGAGAGGAGCTATTGTTTATGATTTATAATGATTCAAGAAAAAGTGATTGAAATTATCATTGATCAAACTTATGCACTTGCTAGCATTCCACATCAAAAATTCTGTTTTTATCATTTACCTACTCGAGGACGAGCAGGAATTAAGTTTGGGGATGCTTGATACGTCTCCAACGTATCTATATTTTTTTTATTGTTCCATGCTATTATATTATCCATCTTGGATGTTTTATATGCATTTATATGCTATTTTATATGATTTTTGGGACTAACCTATTAACCTAGAGCCCAGTGCGAGTTTCTGTTTTTTCCTTGTTTTTGAGTTTTACAGAAAAGGAATATCAAACGGAGTCCAAACGAGCTGAAAATTTATGGTGATTTTTTATGGACCAGAAGAAGCCCCCGAAGCAAAAGAGTTGGGCCAGAAGAGCCCCGAGCCAACCACAAGGGTGGAGGGCGCGCCCTACCCCCCAGGGAGGGTGTTCCGGTCTTGTCGTTGACTCGTGGACCCCTTGACGTGAAACCGACGCCAAAAATTCCTATAAATACAGTAACCCCCGAAAAGAAACCTAGATCGGGAGTTCCGCCGCCGCAAGCCTCTATAGCCACCAAAAACCAATCGGGACCCTGTTCCGGCACCCTGCTGGAGGGGGAAATCATCATCGCTGGCCATCTTCATCATCCCGGTGCTCTCCATGACGAGGAGGGAGTAGTTCACCCTCAGGGCTGAGGGTATGTACCAGTAGCTATGTGTTTGATCTCTCTCTCTCTCTCGTGTTCTTGATTTGGCACGATCTTGATGTACCGCGAGCTTTGCTATTATAGTTGGATCTTATGATGTTTCTCCCTCTCTACCTTCTTGTAATGAATTGAGTTTTCCCTTTGAAGTTATCTTATCGGATTGAGTCTTTAAGGATTTGAGAACACTTGATGTATGTCTTGCTTGTGTTATCTGTGGTGACAATGGGATATTCACGTGATCCACTTGATGTATGTTTTGGTGATCAACTTGCGGGTTCTGTGACCTTGTGATCTTATGCATAGGGGTTGGCACACGTTTTCGTCTTGACTCTCCGGTAGAAACTTTGGGGCACTCTTTGAAGTTCTTTGTGTTGGTTTGAATAGATGAATCTGAGATTGTGTGATGCATATCGTATAATCAAACCCGCGGATACTTGTGGTGACATTGGAGTATCTAGGTGACATTAGGGTTTTGGTTGATGTGTGTCTTAAGGTGTTATTTTAGTATGATCTCTAGGGCTGTTTGTGACACTTATAGGAATAGCCCAATAGATCGATCAGAAAGAATAACTTTGAGGTGGTTTCGTACCCTACAATAATCTCTTCGTTTATTTTCTGCTATTAGTGACTTTGGAGTGACTCTTTGTTGCACATTGAGGGATTGTTATATGATCTAATTACGTTATCATTGTTGAGAGAACTTGCACTAGTGAAAGTATGAACCCTAGCCCTTGTTTCGAAGCATTGCAATACCGTTTTTGCTCACTTTTGTTACTAGTTACCTTGCTGTTTTTATATTTTCAGATTACAAAAACCTATATCTACCATCCATATTGCACTTGCATCACCATCTCTTCGCCGAACTAGTGCACCTATACAATTTATCATTGTATTGGGTGTGTTGGGGACACAAGAGACTCTTTGTTATTTGGTTGCAGGGTTGTTTGAGAGAGACCATCTTCATCCTACGCCTCCCACGGATTGATAAACCTTAGGTCATCCACTTGAGGGAAATTTGCTACTGTCCTACAAAACTCTGCACTTGGAGGCCCAACAGCATCTACAAGGATAAAGTTGCGTAGTAGACATCATAATCCAGTTGTCAGACTGCTCCGGGTGTTTGGAGCGTAGAATATTCTTGTGTTCCTTGATATATGGAGCCACCAAGGCGGAATTTTGTAGAACTGTGTAGTGTGCTTGCGCCCAAGAATGCCCGTCCATACATATTACTTGGTCCCTTCCTAGCATGCCTTTTCCATCCAGTCTGCCCTTATGCCATGATTCAGGAACACCAATCGGCTTAAGGTCAGGAATAAAGTCAACACAAAACTCAATGACCTCCTCATTTTCATGGCCCTTGGAGATGCTTCCTTCTGGCTTAGCACGGTTATGAACATATTTCTTTAAGACTCCCATGAACCTCTCAAAGGGGAACATATTGTGTAGAAATACAGGATCCAGAATGGCAATCTCTTCAACTAGGTGAACTAGGACATGCGTCATGATATTGAAGAAGGATGGTGGAAACACCAACTCGAAACTGACAAGACATTGCACCAAATCATTCTGTAACCTTGGTATGATTTCTGGATCGATTACCTTCTGAGAGATTGCATTGAGGAATGCACATAGCTTCACAATGGCTAATCGAACGTTTTCCGGTAGAAGCCCCCTCAATGCAACCGGAAGCAGTTGCGTCATAATCACGTGGTGGTCATGAGACTTTAGGTTCTGGAACTTTTCTCTGCCATATTTATTATTCCCTTTATATTCGATGAGAAGCCAGACGGGACCATCATACTGAGCAGGCATTCAAAGAAGATTTCCTTCTCTTCTTTGGTAAGAGCGTAGCTGGCATGACCCTGATACTGCTTTTGATGCATGCCGTCTTTTCCGTGCATACGTTGCTGGTCCTCCCGTGCCTCCGGTGTATCTTTTGTCTTCCCATACACGCCCAAGAAGCCTAGCAGGTTCACGCAAAGATTCTTTGTCATGTGCATCATGTCGATTGCAGAGCGGACCTGTAGGTCTTTCCAATAGGGTAGGTCCCAAAATATAGATTTCTTCTTCCACATGGGTGCGCGTCCGTCAGCGTCATTCGGAACAGATTGTCCGCCAGGACCCTTTCCAAAGATTACTTTTAAATCCTTGACCATATCAAGTATATCATCACCAGTACGGTGGTGAGGGTTGTTTCGGTGATCTGCCTCACCTTTGAAATGCTTGCCTTTCTTTCGTAAGGGATGCCTGCTCCGAAGAAATCGACGATGTCCCAGGTACACATTCTTCTTGCATTTTTCCAAATATATACTGTCGGTATCATCTAAACAGTGCGTGCATGTGTGGTATCCCTTGTTTGTTTGTCCTGAAAGGTTACTGAGAGCAGGCCAATCATTGATGGTTACAAACAGCAACGCATGTAGGTCAAATTCTTCCAGTTTGTGCTCATCCCACACACGTACACCTTTTCCATTCCACAGCTGTAAAAGTTCTTCAACTAATGGCCTTAGGTACACATCAATGTCGTTGCTGGGTTGCCTAGGGCCTTGGATGAGCACTGGCATCATAATGAACTTCCACTTCATGCACAACCAAGGAGGAAGGTTATAGATACATAGAGTCACAGGCCAGGTGCTATGATTGCTGCTCTGCTCCCCAAAAGGATTAATGCCATCTACACTTAAACCAAACCATACGTTCCTTGCGTCATCTGCAAAGTCCTCCCACTATCTCACGATTTTTCTCCACTGTGACCCGTCAGCGGGTACTCTCAACTTCCCGTCTTTCTTACGGTCTTCTTTGTGCCATCGCATCAACTTGGCATGCTCTTTGTTTTGGAACAAACATTTCAACCGTGGTATTATAGGAGCATACCACATCACCTTGGCAGGAATCTTCTTCCTGGGGCGCTCGCCCTCAACATCACCAGGGTCATCACGGCTGATCTTATAGCGCAATGCACCACATACCGGGCATGCATTCAAATCCTCGTACTCACCGCGGTAGAGGATGCAGTCATTAGGGCATGCATGTATCTTCTGCACCTCTAATCCTAGAGGGCGGACAACCTTCTTTGCTTCGTACGTACTGTCGGGTAATTCGTTGTCCTTTGGAAGCATCTTCTTTAATATTATCAGCAACTTTTCAAATCCCTTGTCAGTTACACCATTCTCTGCCTTCCATTGCAGCAATTCCAGTGTTGTACCCAGCTTTTTCTTGTCATCTTTGCAATTTGGGTACAACAATTTCTTATGATCCTCTAACATGCGCTTCAACTTCAGCTTCTCGTTTTCACTTGCGCAGTTTCTCTTTGCATCGGCAATGGCCCGACCAAGGTCATCAGCGGGCTCATCTGATGCCTCTTCTTCAAGTTCTTCCCGCATTGCCGGCTCAGCTTCTTCCCCCATTGTAGTACCATCGTATTCAGGAAACCAATGGCCAGGATAGCTGTCATCATCCTCTTCTTCTTCATTCTCTTCCATTAGGACCCCTCTTTCTCCGTGCTTGGTCCAATAGTTATAGCCGGACATGAAACCCGACGTAAACAGGTGGACATGAATGGTTCTTGAGTTAGAGTAATTTTGATCATTCTTACAGACAGCACATGGACAATACATAAAACCATCCGGCCGCTTGTTTGCCTCAGCCACAAGCAGAAAAGTATGCACGCCATTAATGAATTGGGGAGAGCATCGGTCATCGTACATCCATTGCCGACTCATCTTCATTACACAACACCGAAAAGACCAAATTAATACAAGTTCATACATAAAGTTCAAACACACTTATTCTCATAAAACAACATACAAACTCTCTAGCTAAAGCATTTAAATGCAACAACAAATGCGATCAAGATCGCAACTAAGGTAACAATTGATCCAACAGCATAATGATACCAAGCCTCATTATCAATGGCATATTTTCTAATCTTCAAGCGCATTGCATCCATCTTGATCTTGTGATCATCGACAACATCGGCAACATACAACTCCAGTTTCATCTTCTCTTCTTCAATTCTTTTCAATTTTTCTTTCAAATACTCATTTTCTTTTTCAACTAAATTTAACTTCTCGACAAGAGGGTAGGTTGCAATTTCCGGTTCAGATACCTCCTAGATAAAAATATCTATGTCAACTTGATGGGCATAATTGTCATAAACATGAAATGCAACAAATTGTTACAAAAGAGAATATACCACATCCGAATCATAAACCGGATGAGGGCCGACGGGGACGGATATCAAAACCATGCCACTATGTATAACAAACAACGTACGGGTAAGAAACTTATACAAGTAACTATCTAAATCACACAAACATGATTTTTTTTATAAAAAGGATAAGAACAAGAGGCTCACCAAGGTGGGGCCGGCGATGGGACGGTGTGGGCGATCGGTGGTGGTTAGGACGGGGACGGGAAGGCACTAAGTAAACCACACCTACATATGCAAACTAAGAAGTTAATTTGAGCTCAAATTGCATATAAATCAAATAAACTACCACATATAATTACTCCCAAACTAAAACCCACAAATCACTATACTTATAGAGCATTGCAAGAGCTAATCTAGCAATGAGAGATGAAAGGACAAAGTTGCTAACCTTTGTGAACACTTGGATGGATGGGGTGCCTTCAAATCTTGACAAATTTTGGCAAAAATGGAGGTGAGCTCGAGCAAGAGGGGAAGAAAACAAAGAGGAAGGGAAAAACAGAGAGCTTCGGCTAGGGCTGGACGAAGCACTATATATAGTGATATCTTTAGTCCCGGTTGGTTATACAAACCAAGACCAAAGGTGCACCTCTAGTCCCGGTTTGTGTCACGAACCGGGACTAAATGTCCTCGTGGGGGCCCAAGCCTGCCACCACCCCTTTAGTCCCGGTTCGTGACACGAACCGGGACCAGAGGCACGCCACAAACCGGGACTAATGATGCACGCCCCCTAGCCGTTAGAACCGGGACTAATTGTCACATTAGTACCAGGCCGTTATCAAACCGGGACTAATGGGGCTCACGTAAAGTCGTTTTTCTACTAGTTGTAACATCCCCAGATCTTAACCATGACATCAAGCTAATTAAATTGCCATGTCATCATATTTCACTAAATCAAGATGCCACTTGTTCCAAGTCAAACTCAAATTCAAATTTAAAATGCAAGTCAAAATAAAAATCATCCAAACAGTAAAACAAAAATGTTCATATTGTTGCAAATATTCCCAAGGCAATTATAAAAATAAGATCAATATTTATTGAATTAGTTAAGTGACTCTAACTTCCTAAAATAGCAACAAAGCATCAATATTTAATCCATTTCATTTAAAACAAAAATCAAATGAAATCATTTTAACCCCAAGCCATTTTCTGACAGTGAGGTGTGTTGCCTAGCATTTAAATGGACAAGGCTCATATTTTTCAGACTTGAAATAGTGCTAAAAGAATTACAGGACAGCAGTTATTCTCTTTAACAGAAATAAATAAAAGAAAAGTGGCAGAGGCCCACTGTGCAACTGGGCTCTAGTGCACAGTGTGCCTGGCCCAGCCCACCTCCACTCCCTCACCTGCTTCCTGCCGCCGTGTCGCCGTATCCATGGTCGCGTGCCTCCCAGCCGGCCGCAGCTCGCCACCGCGACGGGAGCAGGGGCGCGAGGGGATAAGGCCGCGCTCGAGCCATTCCCCCTGGCCGCCTCGCCTCACTTCCACACCTTCCCTCTCTCTCGCCTGCGCTCTCTCCCCTCCAAATTCGCTTCGGCCGCGCCTCCCCATCGCCGCTCACCGCACTCCACCGCGGCCACCGGCCGGCCTTCGCCTCGCCGATGTGCCCCCAGGCTCTGCCTCGACCTCTTCATCCTCCCCGCCGATCCATGCGGACCAGGACGGCCCCGCACCACCGCCACGACCTCGCCTTCGCCCATGGCTCCGACGAACGCCGCCGCCCTGAATCCACGCCACTCCTGCTCCTAGTCACTCGCCGGGCCTCCATGTGCCCTCTAGGTGAGCTCCTCGCCCTTTCCCCTCTCTCTCTGCGGTCGCCCTCTCCCTCTAGCTTGCTTGCCGCCGTAGCCGAGCTCGCTGCCGCCCGAGCTCCTCGCCGGCACTATTCCGGTGACCCCACGGCCGCGTGGTAATGTCCAACGAGTTCGACCGCTCCCGTAGATCATCCCTGCACCTCTCGTTTGAGCCGTCGCGCGCTGCAATGCCATTTTCGCTGACACCCGAATGCCACCGCCGCCTCCACTCGATGCCGATGAAGTTCCGGTCACCCCCGCGCTCAACCGGCCATTTCACTCGACGCGCGCTGCACTGGCCATTCGGATGCAACAAACCGCGGCGAAAACGGAGCACCACAGGCAAAATTCGAGCTCGCCGGAGCTCTCTGCCGCGTTCGGCACTCGCCGGAGCATTTTCCGGCGCCGGCATCTGATGTGGCAAGGCGTGGGGCCCGCCCGGAGACGTTGACCAGTGGGCCCCCTGTCCTTTGTTGACTTCGTTGACCGGGTCAACGTCGGATTACTGTTCACTTCTGACGCTGACGTGTGGGCTCCCCTCTGTTAACTAGTTAATTAATCCAGTTTTAAATAAACCTAATCTAATTAGTTAATTAGTGACACTGACATAGGGCCCCACCTAGCCTAACTACTCTGTTAATTAGTTAGTTAACCCACTGTCTATGACAGGTGGGACCCACTATCAGGTTTGACCTGAACAGTGGCAGTTGACCTGCTGACCTCATCATGACATCATGCTGACATAATAATTACCTTTTCTGTTAATTTAAATAATTCCAGAATTTCAGAAAATAGTTTAAAACTTTAGAAAATCATATAAAATAAACCGTAGCTCGGATGAAAATACTTTGTACATGAAAGTTGCTCAGAACGACGAGACGAATCCGACCGTGCCATCTGTTTCCGTGTCGGGACCCTCTATGTAGGTGAACCCGCAACTTTTTGCCTGTTTTCGGTAGATGAATAGTGCATATACACCGGTTAATAATTCCAACTTTAATCTTAAAATAACTAATATGATTTAGACATGTCTTTAGGCAACCCTGCACTGCACGTTAGCATAGCATGCTCTGTGTTGCATATGATTGCTGTGTATTTATCTGTTTCCTCCCCCTCTTCTCTCTCGGTAGACCCCGACACCGACGTAGTCCCCGAGACCGACGCAGCTCCGGAGGACGACTACGTCCCTGACGACCAGACCCTTACCGCAGAGTTTCCAGGCAAGCACCCCCCTTTTTGAGCATTTCGATATCGCCTATTCTCTTCTCTCTTATGCTTGCATTAGAAATTGCTGCTGTTACTGTTATCCTATTTCTGTTGCATAGCTTGTTTATTGTAACCTGCTGTTGTTACCTACCTGCTTATCCTAAATTGTTTAGTATAGTATGGGTAGAGACCCATCAGAGACCCCACCTTGTCCCGACTGCCCCGCTGGATTATCAGAAGATCCGATCAACGGGATCGAAGACCAGGCCCCGGCACCGCACATCACTTCCCCCTTAGTTGCTCGACACTACTGGGTTACTATCGAGTGCCGAGGGTGATACCTCATCAGCACTTCTGATGTTAACCTTGTAGGTTAGTTCATCGGCTATGGACCTCGGGGGTGATTCCTCCTTCTCCATTCCCGGTAACGACACTGTCGTGCAACTCCTCAAGAGTGGACCTCGAGGGTGATTCCTCCTTCGTTCACCTTGACGATAGCATCAGGTGGAATTCCATCGAGGGTGATTCCTCAGGTTTCCCCTTTGGTGTTGGACACACAGTTACTGTGGATACTATGACTTTACACTGAACCATGTTACTAAAGATGGGTCGGCCCTGAGGGGTACCCGCACGAGTATATGATGAGAATGATGTGGAGTCAGGTTGACCTAGAAGGTGCCCGCGAGATAACTATGAGGCGTGGTCGGGCATTCTTAGCCCTTGCCGCAAGTCCTCGAGACGGGGCGACGGGGTCACATCAATCGTGAGTCTCTGCTCATTACCGCAACCCCAATTCACTAACGGTTTGGATATTTGATCCGAGGGGCCTCTGGCCTGATAGCACTAACCATCAAGTGGGCATAGTATGGGCGTTCTGCGTCGTATACTTCAGCCAAAGCTTAATAGATATCAGCAACTGAGCGGCACACGCTGGGTTGGACTGGGAACACAACCGCGCTTGTATTAAGGGGTTGCTAGGTCTGCTCACCGGCGGTGTATGCAACATGCAGGAGCGTCCGGGGCGATGGCCCAAGACCCCTGGGGGCATAGGTTAGTCCGGTGTGCTGACCTCTCTGTTAAGTATTCGGTTGGGTTGCGGCGTATCGTTTGGCCAAGGCCGGGCATGACCCAGTAAAGTGTGTTCGGCCGGAGTTAATCGAGAGTGGTGGGTAAGTTGGTGCACCCCTGCAGGGAAGAAACAATCTATCGGTAGCCTGTCCTACGGTAACGGACACTCGGAGTTGTATCCCGATCGGTACAACTAGAACCTAACACTTGAGATGATAACTAGATAGTATGGCTCTGGGATTGCTTTCTCGCAGGTAGTCGAGGAAGGACCTCTGGGCGAGGTTGATGACACTACTACTACTTTACATTATGTTAATCTGCACTCTTCTAATGCTGGAAGACCCCTGAAGATGATGAAGATGCTAGTCTTCGATAGGACTAGGCTGTCCCCTCTATTCTGGCATTTCTGCAGCCCAGTCCACATATACAGCCTCCCTTTGATAATGTTGCATATGTAGTGTAGATCCTTGCTTGCTGAGTACTTTGGATGAGTACTCACGTTTGCTTTGCTTTCTTTTTCTCCCCATATCCCTTTTGGTGCATCCAGATGATGGAGCCCCTGAGACCGTTGCCCCCGCCGACGGCTACTACTACTACCCTCCTGGCAAGTACTACTACGAGGAGCCGTCCGACGACCAGGAGTAGGTTCGGAGGGTCCCAGGCAGGAGGCCTATGCCTTTCGATTGTAGCTTTTGTTTTGCCCCGCCTTCATAAAGGCTTATCTCTGTTTCTTCTTTTATATCTGTACCCAGATATCTGATGCTTCCGCTGACGCTTGTATGCCATCGAGCTATGTATTCGAGCCCTCGAGGCCCTGACTTGTAATATAAAGCTTATATGACTTTATTTATGTTTTAGAGTTCTGTCGTGATATCTTCAAGTGAGTCCTTAGGCTTGATCGTGTGTATTTGGGTGTATGGTTAGTGCACGATTAAGCCGGGGTCGTCACAGGTTGGTATCAGAGCCGACTGCCTGTAGGATTCCCCCTTTCCAACTCCTTGGCCGAAGTGGAGTCTAGTAACCGAAAACTGTTTTACTAACTTGGTTGTGTGGCTTACGGGCCCACGTCGCTAACTGGGTGATATTAGGATCTTTTATTCCTCGTCTATACTCTGGGACTCTGATCTCTCTTCTATTCGGGTTAAAGATTTTGCTAACTCAAACACTAGGTTCTTGTAACCGCTTTCTCCCGGAGAGCCCCCCCTCATTCCAGAAGACGGCGTGTCATCATCAGAAGACTCTGAAGATACTCCTCGACGTTAACCGAGACTCTGTGCCATTGCTTTGCAGTTCCTGACCATCGACAAACCCCGTGGATAACAAACCATCCTTGTCGTTAGTATCTTCATTCCCAGTTACTCCTTTATGTGCGAGATACCCCGTAATCCTCCTCGTTAATCCAGGAATCCTTTGAGCCTACTGCCGTGCAGCTTCTTTGGCACTGCGGATAATTCCTCACCCTTATCAGGGATTCATTCATCCCTAGTTGATCATGTGCGTTGCAACATCATTCCATTGTTAGTTGATCGTCCGAAAATTCTCTGCACCCTACTGCTCTTGAAATTCGTGCCTGCTGGCATTATCGATAGTTTCATATGTCAATTAATCCTCGTTGACATCCCTTGTTACTACTATTTGAATCCCTTGAATCAATATGCTGCGAATGTTTGCAATTATCAGTCGATTCCTAGAACTCGTCCTTCTGGCTCAGACGTCAATTTGGACATGAGTTGGTTCTCGGCCAATCATGTTGCAGTTGATTGTCCATCTAGTTCCCTTCAACTTGAACGCCGAATTATTCAGGTGTTTCTATAATCTGATGCCTTTGCATTTTTTTCCTTCTTCGGATTGAGTACTGATACTCACATCAGATCCATTGAGGACCACTGAATCCTTTGTTGAATTATTATCCGGCGATGTCCTTCACATCCAAAATTCTTGTGAGTTATTTCCCTGAAATATAATGCCTTTGGTATATTGTAGCCTCTCCTTTTGTCAACCATGCTCTGCTGTCGAGCTTGTGTTAATTACTCCTGAAGTTCGTGGTATATGTTCCTAAGATGCCCCAATGGGTTAAACCTTTGTTTTCCCTAATCCGTGTGAACTCGAAAGTTATGGGAGTCATACTCTTCTGGTACTTCGCAAGATAAATCTTCCGCACTACAATTTCTTCAAAAACGAGGAGTAAATGAAAGGTTATGCATTGAAGAAGTGGGAGTCGACCTTGAACCTTTGTGTTCATGCCCATGGACCCGATGTAGAATTTATCATGGAAGCTGCTTGTAAAAAAAATAAACCCTTGTTATAATCCATCTGGTATTTTGCTTTGATTCTTTGCAATCGTGGTCCCGACCATGATTGTTCTTCTTTGATCCCATTTCGCGGACAAGCTAAAGCACTTGTCCTCTGCAAACTAATATGCCGGCCCAACTTCTACCCTGATTTACCTTCGAGTGTTACCCATTGGTATCTCGGGAATATCACAGGAACTACTTAACTTCTTATGAGTTCATCATCGAACTACTATTGATCACCAATTCCAATATCCCCGAGTTCTGAGTGGTTGGTCACGCGAGAACACCGGTAAGTGAATTGATTCCGCACTCCGATTCGATAACTCTAAGTAATTTCCGTTGCTTACGAGTTTAATAATTCTTCCAGTCATTCCTAGCATGATCGGTTATATCCCTATCGTACTGAATTTTAATTGTGCTACCTGGTCCTTATGCCTGGAGCAACTTCCGACGATGAGAGAAGCTTATGTCCATCTTCCTCATCTTGTCATTTCACCTCGAACAAGAAGCTTGATTTCGAGCTTGTGTCGTATCCGTGGCTTTAATAACCTTTCACTTCATCCTCCCTTTGACTAAGATGTCATCGCCGATCAATTTCATCTTTAAATCTTTCGACAAATGTGTCGTGATCATCATCAACATTCTGTGCTCTTCCAGGATATCAATTGAATTCATGGCTAGAAATACCATCCCTGCCCCTCGATGATTTGTGATATCATCGATGACATCCTTGACTTTCTGCCAACACAGACCTGGTTGTGTCTGGTTAATCCTTATGTTCTGAGATAAGTTTGGAATTGTTCCTTTGTATCTCTTGTGATCTTTAGATCCAACCCTTACTTGAAACACCATGTTATCGCTACTTCGGAGCATGACTATGGTATTCCGAATATCATTGAGAACAGTGGAAACACGATTCTACATGTCCCTTGATCAATTATCTAAACACCGTTGTATGGGTAATATCATGATTTTTCCCTCGCCCCTTTATCTTAATGCCTTTGAACTTGCTGTCATATCATGTATATCATGCTCCGCTTTTCCTTGGACAGAATATACTCCCAATTCTTGTGTGTAAACACATTTTCCTTTCCATTGTTTCGTTTAACTTTTCTTGTGATCTATATGATGTAAGCAGAAATAATTCCCTGCTTATAAAACACCCCGAGGTACAACCTTGTCAGTGAGACCCTGTTACTATTGTTGATGACATTCCGGTAACCACCGATGGACGAGAACTTGGCCTATTGGTCCGCCTCGTTCTAACGAGCAGGAAACTGGTTCTCTTCGTCCCTCGCCCTTAGTACCGACGTTGTTACCGACATAACTGACAAACTATCCTCTGGCATACCTTGATGTTGTGACCGTTAAGATGTTGCTGTTCTCCCTACTTTTGATCGACACCCCCCCCCCCCACAGTTCCACAGGATCGGAACCTGACTCTCCTGTATATCCTTGATTCCAAAATATCATATGCTCTTGGTTTTCCGTGTTGTCACGAGCCACCCTTCGAGAGATGATCTGTTCCCGACGCTCTGAACCCCTTTTCACACTCTGAACAGGTATCAATCGGATGTACATTCGCTTGAAACCTCTTATTGCACCTTCATACTTTGCTCTCGATGTTTTCTTAAGTTTCAACTCGAGAGATTCCTTCTGCCACATTCCCTGAATTGTTCATCAGATAATCGACCCTACAAGGGTCAGTTCTCCTGAAATTACCCTTTTCTTCCCCACTTAAATCTCGGGATGAGATTTCTTGTAGTGGAGGAGATTTGTAACATCCCCAGATCTTAACCATGACATCAAGCTAATTAAATTGCCATGTCATCATATTTCACTAAGTCAAGATGCCACTTGTTCCAAGTCAAACTCAAATTCAAATTTAAAATGCAAGTCAAAATAAAAATCATCCAAACAGCAAAACAAAAATGTTCATATTGTTGCAAATATTCCCAAGGCAATTATAAAAATAAGATCAATATTTATTGAATTAGTTAAGTGACTCTAACTTCCTAAAACAACAATAAAGCATCAATATTTAATCCATTTCATTTAAAACAAAAATCAAATGAAATCATTTTAACCCCAAGCCATTTTTTGACAGTGAGGTGTGTTACCTAGCATTTAAATGGACAAGGCTCATATTTTTCATATTTGAAATAGTGCTAAAAGAATTACAGGACAACAGTTATTCTCTTTAACAGAAATAAATAAAAGAAAAGTGGCAGAGGCCCACTATGCAACTGGGCTCTAGTGCACAATGTGCCTGGCCCAGCCCACCTCCACTCCCTCACCTGCTTCCTGCCGCCGTGTCGTCGTCTCCATGGCCGCGCGCCTCCCAGCCGGCCGCAGCTCGCCACCGCGACGGGAGCAGGGGCGCAAGGGGATAAGGCCGTGCCCGAGCCATTCCCTCTGGCCGCCTCGCCTCACTTCCACACCTTCCCTCTCTCTCGCCTGCGCTCTCTCCCCTCCAGATCCGCTTCGGCTGTGCCTCCCCATCGCCGCTCACCGCACTTCACCGCGGCCACCGGCCGGCATTCGCCTCGCCGACGTGCCCCCAGGCTCTGCCTCGACCTCTTCATCCTCCCCGCTGATCCACGCGGACCGGGACGGCCCCGCAGCACCGCCACGACATGGCCTTCGCCCTCGGCTCCGACAAACGCCGCCGCCCCGAATCCGCGCCACTGCTGCTCCTAGTCACTCGCCGGGCCTCCATGTGCCCTCTAGGTGAGCTCCTCGCCCTTTCCCCTCTCTCTCTGTGGTCGCCCTCTCCCTCTAGCTCACTTGCCACCGTAGCCGAGTTCGCCGCCGCCCGAGCTCCTCGCCGGCCCTATTCCGGTGACCCCACGGTCGCATGGTAATGTCCAACGAGTTCGCCCGCTCCCGTAGATCATCCCTGCACCTCTCGTTTGAGCCGTCGCGTGCTGCAATGCCATTTTCGCTGACACCCGAATGCCACCGCCGCCTCCACTCGACGCCGGCGAAGTTCCGGTCACCCCGTGCTCAACCGACCGTTTCACTCGACGCGCGCTGCACTGGCCGTTCGGATGCAACAAACCGCGGCGAAAATGGAGCACCACAGGCAAAATCCGAGCTCGCCGGAGCTCTCTGCCGCGTCCGGCACTCGCCGGAGCATTTTCCGGCGCCGATATCTGACGTGGCGAGGCATGGGGCCCACCCGAAGACGTTGACCAGTGGCCCCCCTGTCCTTTGTTGACTTCGTTGACCGGGTCAACGTCGGATTACTATTCACTTCTGACGCTGACGTGTGGGCCCCCCCTCTGTTAACTAGTTAATTAATCTAGTTTTAACTAAAACCTAATCTAATTAGTTAATTAGTGACACTGACATAGGGCCCCACCTAGCCTAACTACTCTGTTAATTAGTTAGTTAACCCACTGTCAGGTTTGACCTGAACAGTGGCAGTTGACCTGCTGACCTCACATGACATCATGCTGACATAATAATTACCTTTTCTGTTAATTTAAATAATTCCAGAATTTCAGAAAATAGTTTAAAACTTTAGAAAATCATATAAAATAAACCGTAGCTCGGATAAAAATACTTTGTACATGAAAGTTCCTCAGAACGATGAGACGAATCCAACCATGCCATCTATTTCCTAGTCGGGACCCTGTACGTAGGTGAACCCGCAACTTTTTGCCTGTTTCCGATAGATGAATAGTGCATATACACCGGTTAATCATTCCAACTTTAATCTTAAAATAACTAATATGATTTAGACATGTCTTTAGGCAACCCTGCACTGCACGTTAGCATAGCATGCTCTGTGTTACATATGATTGCTGTGTATTTATCTGTTTCCTCCCACTACAAGAAACCTGTTAATACATGACGGATTTCTCGTGACGTTCTAGGAAATCGTCACGGACGATGACAGTTTTCTCTTATCCGTCACAGAAAGCGTCATGGATCATCAGGATGTGACCGCCCTTAAAAAAAGTTAGCCCTTTTATGATGGACGTCGATGAGCCGTCACGGAAACTGTCACAGATCAACTTGTTGGTCTATTCATTTTCTTTCTTTATGCACAATCCGGACCGTCACCAATGGCTCTCGCTGATGTGTCGTGTATGGTTCCTTTGTTGGCCCATATGTCAGTTGAATGTGTAGTCATGAACAATATAACAGAAGTTAAAAATAAATGGAGGACGCGCCAGAAATTTTGAGAGCGCGCGCGTGGACATGCAAAATTTTGAGTCGCCAACGCGGCCCATTGCAAAATTTTGGAGCTAGCCTATTTAACCCACGGTCAATGCCCATCTAACCTAATCCCCATTCTCTCCTCCGTTCCCTCAGCCGCCACAACCGCCCACTCCAGATTCCAGCGATTCCGGCGGCTATCGCCTACGCGGTGCACACCGCCGAGCTCGCCTCGCTCGGCTCCATCCTCCCCTCCGGCAAGATTTTCCCTTCCCGGCCTCTACCGCTCGCCAATAACCCACACCCGTGCTAGGGTTTCGGCCTCTGGCATCGCCTTCCTCGTCGGCGCATCTCCGGCGACTCTTCTCCATTGCCTACAGCGCCCCCATGCGCGCCCTCGCTTCCCGATGGCCCACCTCCAGCAGGGCAGCGCGGAGGACCTCCTCCCGCAGGATCCACGGACGCTGGTCCCAGACGAGGGCGGGCACGGCGGCCTTGTCCTGCTCGACGACGGTGGCGGCGAACGCCGGTGCTCCTCCTCCTCGACCTCCAAGGGGGAGCGCCGGTACAGCACAAGCACGCCCAGGCCCTGAACCCCCGTTCTTCACCCATCCAGTGGCGTACATGATGTGCTCCTCCTCGATGCGGTTGTTCCCAACGAGCTCTCTTCGCTGGAGGAGGCGGATCAGCAAGTCCAGCACCCTCTTGGCCCCCTATCCTACAGCGCGTGGACGACCTCACCGTCGGCTGCGTTCTGCCCTCCTAGCATGGTGAGCTTCTCCCGTCTCCCCCTTTTACGCCCAAATCTGGATGATTCTTGCACTCTGAATACGAATCATGTTTTTGTTCAGTTTAGAGGTGGATTCAATTGCTGAGATGAACATGTGAGCTTGATTAGTTGTTGTCGTGGATCTGGTTCTCTCGCACTATTACACATACTTTAATCTAGGCAAGTTAATGCTAATCCATACAGTATGATATAAATTCAACTGCGACTCTGTATCTCGCCAGAATGGACTTGTTTTGCATATGCGTGTATGTAGTACTTAAGAAAAAAACCTAATTATTAACCAAAACAATGTCTAATTATTAACTGGAGATAGCTATAAACTTGGATGTCATATAAAGTGCGTAAATATCAAGAAACCACACATATTGTCAGAATGTGCAAGCCGTTTATCTGGATTATATATCATTCTAAGTAATCGTATATATGTAGCGCTATATCCATGTGTTAGTCTGTTTGATTTTATAGATATATACATATTAAAAGGAAAATAATATATGTGGATTTCAACCTAGTTTTGACATGTTTAACTTGCATCTATTTAAAAATTGTAGTTAGCCGTGTCTGCGCTTATGTTGATGTGACTTTTCTGATCAGTTCATGTGTCGAGAGTTGCAAAATTGGAATTAACCTTCTCTGATATGATGCCCAAAAACATCCTTTTAATGCTACAGCAATAGCTCCAGAGTTGAAGATGATCTTTAGCCTGGTAAGATAAGGTAGAAGTATGGCTAACTGGATGTTTAGCCTGGTGTGTGAATTAAAAAGAACTGATAGATGCTAAAACATTCATATATGTAGGTCAGATTATCTACAAATATATGTAGGTCACTGTCATAGCATTTTCTTATTGAAAAGGGAGAAAAAAGTACTACGTGATAAGTACGCCAGAACTAAAAAATTGCCAGTCGTTGTGTATTGCATATATCTTTTCGTTTGGATGCCAAAAATTATCTTCTTTGTGGCTCGATTAACTTCCCTTTTTTTCTGTTCAAGCCATTTTGAATGAGAATACTACCAGTGACAGATATGATGGAAGGGGAAACAATGATTTACTGTAATTACATTGTCTTCACTTGGTTTGAAACAGGACACATATATCTATGAAAGAAACATACTTCCATGTATACTTCTTTCCATTAGTGTTTTAGAAAGTTCACTTTGTAGTTCTTCTGTTTCTTACTTCTGATTATTCAAAGTTTATAATTTATTTTTTGAGTGTTAATGCAAGAATATTTGTGTCAACAGTAAGTCTGTATGAATTTTGTTATCCCCATGAGGATGCATCCAAGTGCCTTAGGAGTTCATATACACCAGCCTAACTAACATAATCTTGATAATATAAATTGTTCTTTTTCATGATTTCTGTCAGCTGATTTTATTGAGAGGTACGTTGGTGCTTGATTGCCTGCTAGCTTTCTTCTTAGTATATCATCTGATGAAAGAGTAATCAATTTCCATATTTTGATTGTATAGTGGCCAAAGTAGTGATTTCATCATTGATCATCCTCTGTCCTGTATAGTACTAGAGATGTTATAGCATGGAGTCTTGGTTGATAATGGACCAGATTTTTAATCCTTACATTGCCTCCTACAGCATGGAAAATCCCATCTATGCAGTCATCCAGTTTGCACACACGGCCATGAGGTATGAGTTTGGTAAGATTACCCTTCATAAGACTTCACAAACAACCATATATGTGTCCCAAAAGTTTTGTACTTCTGAACCTGTTGAATTTGAATCAAGAGATGTTGCACATTTCTGAACCTGCTGAATAAATCAAAAGATGTTGCTCCTCTACCTGCTGAATCTAAATTGAAAGATCTCAAGAGAATTATGGTGCTACTTTTGGCAACCTGCCGCCGTGGTCAACCTCGCCCGGCCATCGTATGGCCTCTTGTGTTGTCTTCAGTCTTCATTGGTACGTCTGGATTTGTAGACTGTGGCTCCCTATGACTTGTGTGTTCTATAATTACTGTAGACACATAGAGACGATGCTAGCTTTAGAGTTTCAGAGAAAAACAGAGTAACTGGAAGCACAGAGAAGAGGTAGCGGTATTTTGGTCTGGGCAACACGTGCCCTTCATTCTTCCTTTTCATGATTCGATTGTGGTTCATCTCATCCGGACAGAAACGCATTCTGTTGCTCTTGCAAGTTTTTTTAAGGCAAGCGAACTATAAATTTATAATGATCAAAACTGTTTGTATTGATGATAATTAACGAGTGTACCAAGCATTTGATGGTTTGGAAACGAAGTACGAATATTGAATGCTATACAGTCAGAATTTGGTATACTAACTTTTTAGTTTTTTTTAGCTAAATATGCAAGGGCAGGTAATGTTCATAAGATTTTGATGTGTGATACTAGACAATATTTTTTTGTATCTATAGTCGTACTATTTTTATGTGTGTAATAATACATACAAAAACTGAATTCTACTTGATCCAATCCTTTATTAGAAGTGGTATCTTACAAATGTCTTTTCAGCTAGATTAATCGTAAGCCACATATGCCAGATCTTTTTCCTGTGGAATATCATATTAGATAGGACACATATTCCATTAAGACATGATCATCATGGAATTGGTACATTCCTTTTTTACATTTTGAGAAAAGTGCCTAGAAATTCTCATCAATGCGCAATATTCAGCTGGGCTGCATTTCTTATTGAGTTTACTGTAGTGAAAGCGTAAAATAAGCGCAAGGGAGTGAAAATCTGTTGATCTATGCATGCTCATCATTCCTTTTTTTTTTCCACCAGTTGTTTCTTTTCACACTTTTGTTAATTTGTGGCATTACTTTGCATCCTGGGAGTGAAAAAAAATGTAGAACTTGATAATGTGAAGTAAGCTACTTGTAGTTTAACCTACTGGCTGTAATATTTTATAACGCGACATACTTTTCATCATGTGGCAGATATTGGTTATGGGAGCATTTTCAACAACAAAGACATGCGTTTTGACAACATTGGCGTGGATGGGTTGATTTGCTTCTATAAATGTTGGATGACCCCTGGTTGGTGTGTGGCGGCCGAACAAGAGTGGCATCGCTTGATGGGGGCGGTGCTGGCTGCAGAGTAGCATAGTGTTCTTCGAGACATGATTGTAAAATTAATGTTTTTGGGTCTTCTCTTTTCGCTCCTATACAGGTGTATTTTTAAATATATTGTTGTAATTTTCTTTTTCTAATGACATGAGCATGTACTTTCACTCAAATCTTTATTGGTTCAAAAATTTCATGGAAAATGAGAGATGCGTGAATCTCTTGGACTGAAACTAATGGGCTTAAATTATAAATTGTTTGATTACTATATGGGCCGCCACTCTATGACCGGGCTGAAATTTGGTGGGACAAAACTTAGATGGGCTGATTGCTACATGGGCTGACACGTCAGATCCATGTCAGATGATGATGTGGCACAGAAGTTAACGCCGTTATGAGCATTGTAGTTAGGTGTCATCCATGACGGTCAAGATCCGTCATGGTCGGTGACGGTTTTGGATGATCCGTCATGGAGTGTACAGTGATCAAATTATGACGCGATATACATGACGGATTTTAAGTCCGTCACATATACCCTTGCATGACAGATTTGCATAGGTCCATGACGGATTAAAACTGCCATGTATTAACAGGATTCTTGTAGTGTCCCCCTCTTCTCTCTCGATAGACCCCGACACCGATGTAGTCCCCGAGACCGACGCGGATCCGGAGGACGACTACGTCCCTGATGACCAAATCCTTGCCGCAGAGTTTCCAGGCAAGCCCCCCCCCCCCCTTTTGAGCATTCCGATATCGCCTATTCTCTTCTCTCTTATGTTTGCATTAGAAATTGCTGCTGTTACTGTTATCCTATTTCTGCTGCATAGCCTGTTTATTGTAACCTGCTGTTGTTACCTACCTGCTTATCCTAAACTGTTTAGTACAGTCTGGGTAGAGACCCATCAGAGACCCCACCTTGTCCCGACTGCCCCGCTGGATTATCAGAAGACCCGATCAACGGGATCGAAGACCAAGCCCCGGCACCACACATCACTTCCCCCTTAGTTGCTCGACACTACTGGGTTACTATCGAGTGCCGAGGGTGATACCTCATCAGCACTTCTGATGTTAACCTTGTAGGTTAGTTCATCGGCTATGGACCTCGAGGGTGATTCCTCCTTCTCCATTCCCGGTAACGACACTGTCGTGCAACTCCTCAAGAGTGGACCTCAAGGGTGATTCCTCCTTCGTTCACCTTGACGATAGCATCAGCTGGAATTCCATCGAGGGTGATTCCTCAGGGTTTCCCCTTTGGTGTTGGACACACAGTTACTGTGGATACTATGACTTTACACTGAACCATGTTACTAAAGACGGGTCGGCCCTGAGGGGTACCTGCACGAGTATATGATGAGGATGATGTGGAGTCGGGTTGACCTGGAAGGTGCCCGCGAGATAACTACAAGGCGTGGCCGGGCATTCTTAGCCCTTGCCGCAAGTCCTCGAGACGGGGCGACGGGGTCACATCGATCATGAGTCTCTGCTCATTACCGCAACCCCAATTCACTAACGGTTTGGATATTTGATCCGAGGGGCCTCTGGCCTGATAGCACTAACCATCACGTGGGCATAGTATGGGCGTTCTGCGTCGTATACTTCAGCCGAAGATTAATAGACGTCAGCAACTGAGCGGCACACGCTGGGTTGGACTGGGAACGCAACCGCGCTTGTATTAAGGGGTTGCTAGGTCTGCTCACCGGCGGTGTACGCAACGTGCAGGAGCGTCCGAGGCGATGGCCCAAGACCCCTGGGGGCATAGGTTAGTCCGGCGTGCTGACCTCTCTGTTAAGTATTCGGTCGGGTTGCGGCGTATCGTTTGGCCGAGGCCGGGCATGACCCAGTAAAGTGTGTTCGGCCGGAGTTAATCGAGCGTGGTGGGTAAGTTGGTGCACCCCTGCAGGGAAGAAACAATCTATCGATAGCCTGACCTACGGTAACGGACACTCGGAGTTGTATCCCGATCGGTACAACTAGAACCTGACACTTGAGATGATAACTGGATAGTATGGCTCTGGGATTGCTTTCTCGCAGGGAGTCGAGAAAGGATCTCTGGGCGAGGTTGATGACACTACTACTACTTTACATTATGTTAATCTGCACTCTTCTAATGCTGCAAGGCCACTAAAGATGATGAAGATGCAAGTCTTCGATACGACTAGGCTTTCCCCTCTATTCTGGCATTTCTGCAGCCCAGTCCACATATATAGCCTCCCTTTGATAATGTTGCATATGTAGTGTAGATCCTTGCTTGATGAGGACTTCGGATGAGTACTCACGTTTGCTTTGCTTTCTTTTTCTCCCCATATCCCTTTTGATGCATCCAGATGACGGAGCCCCTGAGACAGTTGCCCCCGCCAACGGCTACTACTACTACCCTCCTGGCGAGTACTACTACGAGGAGCCGTCCGACGACCAGGAGTAGGTTCGAAGGGTCCCAGGCGGGAGGCCTGCGCCTTTCGATCGTAGCTTTTGTTTTGCCCCGCCTTCATAAAGGCTTATCTCTGTTTCTTATTTTATATCTGTACCCAGATATCTGATGCTTCCGCTGATGCTTGTATGCCATCGAGCTATGTATTCGGGCCCTCGAGGCCCTGGCTTGTAATATAAAGCTTGTATGACTTTATTTATGTTTTAGAGTTGTGTTGTGATACCTTCAAGTGAGTCCTTAAGCTTAATCATGTGCATTTGCATGTATGGTTAGTGCACGATTAAGCCGGGGTCGTCACACTAGTGATGGCATGCGAGGCATCATCCTGGGGCTATGCATTGTACATGCCCTAAAAAACAAAAAATGCTTGACGTCGGCTATGATCTGGGCTTCGTCAGGTAGTGTGCATAAACTACTATAAGCTTGAGGGCCTTCCCTACCCAGGAAGAAAAAGCGTTTCCCGAACTAATTTCTTTCTGGTAAAGAAAAACCTGCAAAAAGCACCTAAGAAGCAGAGCTGGTCCATAGATTTTGGGGGACCGGGGCGAAAGTGAGGCCCCTTTATATAAACATCGTAGCAATGGTAGATAATACTCCATATGCATCTACAAAATGTTATCAATAATTACTTAAACAAATTCAAAAGGCAATATTATATAAAATAACTTATACATATTGCCTGCAAATTTTCTTGTAAAATTCTTCGATGCAAAGCCACTTATGATTTTGTCGATGTAAATCTCATCCATCGATTTCTTCTTGATACATAATGTTGCCTACTCATTTAAGCTCTGTTGGGTCACTGTTTATCCGTAATTGTTCTTCAATAATTTCAAGTTGAAAAGCATATTTTCAGCTGATGCAACAATCACAGATACAGTACGTAAATCCGAATAAATCTTTAAACACCATGAGTTTTTAAAATCCTTTCTTCAAAGAAGTGATCAATTAAAAGAAACAAATATTTAAAATGAAAATCCTTCCAACTTCTAAAATTCCTTCTTGGCTACCACATTTATCAAACCGTTTCTTCCTCTAGCACCACGTTTTACTGAAAATTGTAGAAAAATTGCAGTATGGTATACCTTGAATTTTTTTTTCGAAACGGAGGCAAAAGATTTGCCTCATCGATTAATTAAGAAGAAGAGAATTGCCCGGTTAATTAACGGAAAACCGGGCGAAAACCGATACATAAAAACCACATGCGGACTACTCGCTAAGAAAGAAACTCCATGACCCCATGATCAACCCAAAAAACACACATAACACACAACAACCATGATCCCTCGCACTCCTACGTCGCAATGAAACCCCCAATAAAACAAAGGTTGAATACAACGGACTCCACCAAATCCACGGAGACGAGCCAATCGGAGATGCTGGAGGTTGAGTATCATCCATTAAGCTGCCGCGGACGCCTTACCAATGTCGCCACTCTTCTTGCCTATGCTCCTGAGAGCCTTCTTCACCTTCTTGATTTTGCCCGTAGAAGCCTCCTCCGCTAGGAGGCCGACAATCGCCTTGCCAGACCCAGGGCTAGCTGCCTCCAAACCAGCGAGCAAGCGGCAAAGCTTTTTCGCGAAGACAACCTCATCAATACGTGCCATCATACTTTCACGGTCAAAGACGGGCGATCGAATGGTCTTCAACGCCTCAGAATTAGGTGCCAAAGCACCTACCTCATCAATCTCGGCACCCACAGATGCCACCTGGTCAACAACCACATCTGGGACAACAATAGCAGCATCCAAACCCCCACGGTCCACAAAGGTGATCGGCTGACTAGGCTCCAACGACAGCGGTGCGGTCGCAGTCGACATTGCCAAGGCCCCTGCAAGCGACTCCATCTCCTTAGGAAGCACCATCGAAATAGGCGAAGTGTGCTCCCCACAAAGCTTCTGCAGCTCAGGCATAATCTGCAGCAGCTCAGGCATAATCTGCAGCACCAGAGCAATGACCTGAGTAACGGTTTCACTCCCAGAAGCAATCGACACGACAGGCATCGGCACGACTGGCAGCAACGACGGACAAGATGTAGCATGAGGGGAGAGATCTCCATACATGCCTGTTTCCCCATCGGTAGAACCAACTTGGATCTTGGGTAGCAGGGACACAACAGGCACAACCTGTAGCTTGGCGAGAGCGGCCTCTGCACTTGCCAAAACACTCCCAACTCGTGCTATGTAGTTGCGAAGCTCAGCATGGAGTAGCTCAGTTTGCTCCACAAGGATAGGCTGCAATGCTACACCAACCGGTGTTGCATCGACATCTGACGCTGGCGCTCGAGTGGATGGTGGTGCAGCATGTCGCGGTGTCGTAGTCCGGTCGGTGCGGTGCAGTGCAGGACAAAAACGCACTTTGTGGCCGAATCGGAGGCATCCCATGCACCGGAATGGGTCCCTGCACTCACGAGCATGATGACCCTTGGAGAGGCACCGGAAGCAACGGTCTCTCAGCCACGTCGGGGGAGCTGGCCGAGCGATGGACGCAGAGCCACAGCAGAGCACTGGAGGCGACGAGCGGCGCCCCAATACAAGGTGCCATCCATCCAGAAGATCCCTAGAAGGCGCGGGCACGCTGCACACTGGAACACCATGCATTGCATCCCGAACGAAGCAGCCACACCAATCACCCCAACCTGGACGTGTGGGAGGCGCGCCGTCCCCTTGGACGGAGTCACGTGGCAGCGGCAGCAACATCCGAGTAGGAATGACCGGCGCCAGAGGGGCCAACAGCTTGCTGAGAGTAGAGGTCGTCGGGGCCGTGGCAGCAGGATCCAGCTCCCCTTGGACCGGATGCAGGGGACCTGAGTGCTTCAACGGAGGGAGGTGAAGCAGCTGGCCGCTGGAGGGGCATGAGGTGACAAGCAGTGGTGTCGGAGTGGTCGCCGCCACATGCATCGCTAGGCGTCCACCAGTGGCTGGCTCGGCCGCCAAATCAGGACCTGGCAGTGGCGGACGCGGCGGCAGGCGGCCAGTGGAGGCGTCGACCAGAGGAGCGGAGGCGGGCTCGGCGAGGTGAGGGGCCCATCGGCCACCCACAGATGGGTCGGACCTGCGGAGAGCAAGCGCGGCGGCGGAAGCTTCAGACGTGGTGCGCGCATCGCTGCCTGAAGATGCAGCCGCGAGGTTGGCCGAGAGTAACCAGGGGCGTCACCAAGAGAACACCAACCCCAACGGCAGTAGCAGAGTCGCAGCCAGCTGCCGGCGGCGGCAGGAGCGTGGAGACCCGATCCAGATCCACCCGATCCATACTGAAAGGACAAGGGACACAGGCTCCAGATCCTCCCGATCTGGACTGAGAGACCCGATCCGGGGGCGGCAACGCGGCTGGCGACGGAGGCAACGCGCCCGAGGCGGTTCCAGCCGGCAGGGAAGCAGCGGTGGGCGGCGGGGCCAGAGTGGCCGCCGCCGCGGGCGACGCTCGCGACCCCATATTCCGCACTCCCCCTTTCACCTCACCGAGCTAACACTTGCAGTGTGACGATGTATACCTTGAATTGATTAGATCGGCATCTGTGGTTGGATGCTCGGCCATGATGCGATGGCGTTGTCTGGTGGCAGACGCTCGGCGATGTACTTTTGCCCCCACTCTGGCAGTGTCAGTTTTCAGGGGCTAGGCGATGTGTGTGCTGCGTTGTCGCTGCGTTCAGCGCGACTAGGGATCTGGGGTTTGAAACCAAGGAATAGAGAATAGGAAATTAGGGATGAGCTGACATCGCACGATCGTTTTTTCCCCGAGGTAGAGTGTCTCGTACTAATAACGGCCGACGTGATTTACGTGCGTACCTGCTCTTTTTTCCCTCCTGATCGTACGCTGATTGAAGCGATTTACATGTGTACGCTGCCGTCCCTTCCTATTTGGATCTGAGCTAATTTTTTTCCTACGGGAAGCTATGGCTTATGGGCTGCTTTACCTCAAGTAATTACCTAGGAGCAGGCCCCTCAATCCTGGCGTCTCCCCAAGGCCGGCCCTGCTGAGAAGGTTCTAGCCTTCTCTTCCTGTCGTTGGATTATACTCAGCTACCCTACCTCGCATCCCATCCCCCCAGCCACGGGCGGAGCTACCTTAGAGAAAAACTAGGCTATGGCCCGCTCAACTTAGGAGCATTTCCTCCTAATGTTCACCTAGATCAGGATGTGAAACACCAGCCGAGAGACAATTTGCTTCAGCTTAGCCCGCCCTGCTTTTTGTTTCAAGCTCCGCCACTGCTCCCAGCCCTGCCCCATCCCACCCTCTCCCCCAGGCACAACCGTCATTGTTTGTGATCTCCTAAAAACAACATAGGAGAACAAAATCATGAGGAGGTAGCAGCAAAAACTAGAAACAAATATGAGAGGCAGGGCCACAGGGGAACTTCTTACAGGATAAGAGAGTAAACAGCATAAAACTACTACAATTCGGGTTAGGGTTCCAACAACCGATTTTTTCGCTGATAACTATCAAGTCAGGGGTTGGCTATTTCAAAAAGACCCTAATCATAGAGTGCTTTAAAATTGGTCGCGATTATGACAGTTGGGACCCGCATGTAAGGGAACCATTTGTTGACCGTTACACTACATGGGAGGCCCACATGTCAGTGTCTCTTTCTCATATTCTAATAAAATAATTTTGTTCTTTTATACATTTAGAGATAACCCCTATAAGTTTTTTTAAAAAAAGCAATCGGGTCCCTGAATGTTTTCAAAAAAGCAATCGGGCCCTTCAGGATAACTTGCGCGCGCCCTGAGGAACGGCGCCGGCAGCTCTCCGGCGAGACGAAAGGAGGCGGCTCAGCCACTGCGTTCGTCGGCACGAGGTGGTGTTCTCCAGGCGGGCGACAAACTAGGTGGCGGAGCTCCTGGCCATGGCGCGCTGGCTCGTGCTCCTATGCGCGGCGGCCCGAGACCCTGGCCATGGCACGGCTGGTGGCGGCCGTTCCTCCTTGGTGCGGCTGGCGGCGCCCCTTGCTCCTGGGCACGGCTAGCGCGGCCCTTGCTCCTGGGCGCAGTGGGCGCGCTCCTGTCCATGGCATACGGATGGCAGCGACCCATGCTGCGCTGCGGCTGCTCCCCCGCGCGGCGTTTGTTCCCACCGTCGACCATGCCTTGGCAGGCGACGGATGGTGGAGGTGGCCGTTGAAGGAAATATGCCCTAGAGGCAATACTAAAGTTGTTATTTATATTTCCTTATTCATGATAAAGGTTTATTATTCATGCTAGAATTGTATTGATCAAAAACTTAAATACATGTGTGAATACATAAACAAATACCGTGTCCCTAGTAAGCCTCTACTAGACTAGCTCGTTGATCAAAGATGGTTAAGGTTTCCTAACCATAGACATGCGTTGTCATTTGATAACGGGATCACATCATTAGGAGAATGATGTGATGGACAAGACCCATCCGTTAGCTTAACATATGATCCTTCTGTTTATTGCTACTGCTTTCTTGAATGTCAAATACATGTTCTTTCGACCATGAGATCATGCAACTCCCGGATACCGAAGGAATACCTTGTGTCGTGGGGTTAACACGGCAGATGTCCTAGTGAAGACCTTAAGCGTGGAGCCATCGCAACGTAGGTTAGCTTAAAGGGGTTGAGTGGGACGAGAGACACGAGTTTACCCAGGTTCAGACCCTCACGATCGAGGTAAGAGACCACGTCCTGCTTTGAGTTGTATTACTTGAGTGTCAATTACAAGGGAGCGAAATCGCTTGACCTAGCTATCGTTTGATTGTAACTTAAGTTTACCCGCCGCAGGGTCTCGCCTTTATATACACAGGTCGAGGCCCTAGGCTTACAAGAGTCCAGGTCGGGTCATACTTTGTGACCGACTCTGGTTCTAAGTCGCCTTGCCTTGTTAGGCAAGTCGCCCTTGGGCGGATTACACTTCCGAATCACGCACTATCCTCTGGTCTTGGGCCTTCGTCCGGCTCATCGCGTAAGTTGCCTCCTGGTTTCATGTCTTGGTCTCTTGGGCCTGTCTAAGGCCTTACTGTTTAAGTCGCCAATAGCATAACCCGACCCCTCTTGGGTGAGTTACACCGTGGGGTTATATCCCCAACATTAGGCCCCAGATTGATTTGAACGTGTTCATGTCAATCTTCACTTTCTTGTTGGCTAGTCTTCTTTAATTCTTCCATAAGTTAACCTTGAACATATCTTCATAACCCGCCATATAAAGTGATGATGTCATCTGCATAAATTAAAAAAAACCTCATGACGTCACAACGGATCTTTGCATTAATCAACCATTCCAAAAATCGAGGCGCCCTTTCTGTGGTGATAATTGTAATGCCTCCTCAATCTTCGCGCATGTCTGTTACTGTTCCTTCCTTTCCCTTATAAATAGGCACGGGGGGCCTGCCTTTTCACTTTTTACCCCCATCGCCTCTGCCTCTTCTTCTTCCTCGCGTCGTCAGCCGCGACTGGAGCTCCGCCGCACCAGCCGAACCGCGCGGACCACTCCGTCGAGGCCGCTGCATCAACCTGTTAGGACCAGAATCCAGCGGCGCTCGTCCGCTCTTCACCAACATCGTCAGGTATCCTTCTTCTCCTTTCTCAGATCTACATTAGGGCATCCGAGTTCATACAGTTTATCCAAGTTCATCTGAGTTCATCCAGCTTGTGTATATAACCCATATTTCAATCCAAAAATGCTATGAGAGTAACATGGTAGCGATTTGGCCTTCATTTTGTATCTAGAATAGATCCCTTCTTTTTCAGAATCAATATACAGCTTGCTAGTTCTTCCACTGCTGCGCTCTAGGTTTAGCAATTATTCACCCTTTCTGAACTGCTGTAGATTCGTGAATATAGCTGCAACTTGCGAAACTTGTTTGCCCCATACTTAGCAAAATTCAGTAATTTTGGATCCATAGATAATTGACCCGCCCTTCACCTTTCGGGCGGCTTAACAATGAATTTGTAACCCGCCGACATGCTGCCGGCTTATACTTTCATGCTTAACTTGCCATATTCTCACAGCCCGATAATCACTTCCTTCCATGGCTAGGGCGGCTTACCATTGCAATTTTAACCCGCCATACCTTTATTCCTTGGTCACAGATTTTCCACCTAGCCAATCATGACTAAGACTCCCACCTCTTGTGACTTGGTTGCTTCCAGAGTCTCCGAGCTCACGCTAAACGAGTATGTGGACATGGGGGTTTTGCCAGCTAAAGGTGCTATTTATTGGCAGGTTCTCGGTCCTGAAACTACTCCTCAACCCAGAGAGGGTGAAGTTGTTATTTTTTAGGATCACCTCCTCCGTGGCTTTTCACTGCCCGGGTCAAAATTCTTCCGGGACGCTCTGCACTTTTACAAAATTCATCCTCAGAACATCGGTCCCAACTCCGTCTCCAACCTATGCCACTTTCAAGTATTCTGTGAGGTGTACCTTCAGGAAGAGCCCACTGTTAATCTCTTCAAGGATTTCTTCTATATCAACCGCCAAACTGAAATGATAGACGGGCCCAGTCTGGAACTTGGAGGTGTTTCCATCCAGAGGCGGAGAGACGTAACCTTTCCCTCAGCCGCACTGCCAGCCATCCTAAGGGCTAGAACTATACCTGGTTCTACTGCAAGGACACCACTCCAGCTGGAGAAAATCCCTTGTCGGGTTACCGCCCCTACCGACTCAGCACTAGCACTGAGCTTCCGGGTCGATTGACTGCCGCAGAGCGCACCTGGTATGCCCCCACATTTTCAAAGATAAGGGCTTTAATAGCCAACGGCTTAACTGGAGTTGATCTGGTCCGCTTCTGGTTCGCATGAAGGATTTTATCACTGAGCCGGCGCACCGGCTTAATGTGCCAATATACTGGTGATACGAAGGACCCGCGGCGTTACAACCAAACACGTCTGACTGATAAAGAGATCAATGACACAGTTAAGACACTGCTTGGGGAGTCTCTAGAAAACTGCAGTAAAGCGGGACCGAATCCTTTCTGTACCCTTAACCCAGCTCCTGCTGTAAGTATTTTGAACAAATCTTTATCTTGTTTATCTATCTCTTGTACTTTATATCCTTTAAACTGTTGCGCATGCATATATACAGGCCGACTCTTCTTTCTGGAAAAAGAAGCTAACAGCCGCCCCGCCCACTAAGAAGACTAAAACAGGGAAGTCTCGTGGCACGGGTCACTGCAAGAAACAAATGGTAGAAGAGCTTCTCAAACTAGATGAGTTGGAGGTAGAACTTGACTCCCTTGGCCTTCTTTTTATGCAACTTATTGATGCTGATTCCTCTCAGGAAGAAGTGCAAACAAGCCATGCCGACGCTGCATAGGTAATTACTATCTCCTCCGACTCAGAACCCTTGCCAAGAAAGAAAACATGGCGGGTCATCCGGAAAGTAAGATTTTCTCACCCTCTTGCTTATTTGGACCCCAACTTTCTTTTGAAGAAACAACAGCACGAGTCCAGGCGTGTGACCCGGAGCGGCGGCACTGAAGACCTTATGACCGGCTTATCCCACACTCCAGCACCTTAGAAACATTGCAATGAGGTGCCTCATAGCCAGGGACAATTTCAAGGGGGGACGAGGGGGGGGGGGGGCTAGACCCCCCTCAACGATTCTGTTTTAACGAAGCTAGGATTAAATAGCCGGTAAAAAAGGGTAAAATAATGAGTCCATTGCTTACTTCGCCCCCCCTAACCGCATGAAGTCCAAGACTCCAAAGCCCATCTATAGCAGGCCCGTGCAGCAGTAGCCCACGAGGCCATGATTGGAAGACAAAGCACATAATCAGCGTTCATTTTCTAGACCCAGCCTCCGATGCCTATCACTCAGGTAGCCTTCGTCTAGGGCAGTTTCTGATCCAGCGTCGTCCAACTCCTAACTCAAGACCTAGACTGCCAAAGGGGCAAGGGGATCCAAAGGTTGCGTGGATGGACGCCGGCCGACCGATCGCATGACTAGGATGATCGGCAATGAGGCAAGCAATAAGGGCTATGCTTTTCTTGTTTCTTCATCCTTGCTTATTTTCCATAATTAGATTATTAATCGTTGTCTTTAGAACAAAAGGATTAGAACATCACAAACTATGTACATGCAATCGTAATTAAGGAATATTCATGAGCTGTGAGATCCCCTCAAGTAGTAGAAAGATTTAGTTCATTAGCATGTTAATTAATATTTGCATTAGCTTAATGGCAAATTTAGTAATAATAATAATTGTTTAAAGCCCCAACCTATTTTCTTCCCCTGATGAAATGTTTCATTAATTAACCTAGGCTACAATAGTCTCTGGATAATTTTTTCCGGTCAGTCTCCACACGCAAAATTTTGCCTCCCTTTGTTAGAATCCTGGCTCCGTCCCTGCTCATAGCCCGACTCTATCTCTTCCATGATCTGGTCTGATGCGGCAACCTCTTAACTCTTCTAACTCCAATTATCAAGGAACGCCTCCGTCCTCCGGCGGCTCAACTGGAACACAGCTACCTGCCTTCATTGTCGCCCCAGGGTAAATATTTACATTTATTAAAAGACTTGTTTTCATATACTCATAAGCTCATTGCTCTTGTCACAGGGCCAAAGCAAAAAATGGCAAGAAACAGAAAGTGGGCGGCTCTTCCAAAGCCCCCGAAACCTCTGAGCCGGAGAAGCAGGTGCTGGAGACCCCTAAGGTCCCGATCCAGAACCCTGAAGATCCTGTTAACCAGCAAGATGACCCGCCTCCAGAGACTGACGTTGCAGCTTTTGAGGCCATGGACACTGATGTCAACTCGGCGCCCAGCCATGACCCGCCAAGTCCTAAGCCTACCTCTCCTGCCAAATCAACTGACCAGAGCCCGGCTGATGACAATGTTGATGATATTACTGTTACTGGATCAACTTTTAAGGCGCCCGAAGCCTCCAGAGTGCTAGCCAAGCACTCAGCTAAAGAAGAAACATCTTCACTGGAGAAAGGCAAGGCTAAACTAGATTTGCAGAGTTACGCTTACTTTAGCGCGGGCGAGCTGCACGCGGGTTATCTGAACCGCCTTCACACAAGCCGCGACTTAGAAGCCGGCTTAGTGAACATGATGAATTAGAAATATGAGGTATGAACTTAACCCTTTTCCTTTTCTGCCTTAGCATATATACATACTCATGTAGCCCCCAAGGGCCGGCTTATCTTGACAAGATGAGTCGGGTCTTCGAAATATCCACTTTGAATGAATCTCGCATAGCCCCCAAGGGCCGGCTTATATGAATGAGATGAGTCGGGTCTTCAAAATATGCATCTTAAAAGAACCACTCGTAGCCCCCAAGGGCCGGTTTATCTTGAAAAGATAACGCGGGTCTCGTGATTACTCACCATAAAAGAATGTAGCCCCCAAGGGCCGGCTTATTACTGAGCCGGGTCAAAATATAATTTTGAAATGACCTACATTAGCCCCCAAGTGCCAAGTATATTGCTTGCAATGTGCTTGGGACTTGAACAATAGTATTAGAATAAATCTGACCCATACTGAACTGCAAATATGGCTTCAAATCCTTGTAGGAAGCATTAAATCTGAAAGAGTCGCAACTTGGCAATTTAAAGAAAAATGTGGAGCTGCAACAGGCTAAGACCATCAAAGCTGAGTCAAAACTAAAATCTTCATTGGAAGATATTGAAAAGCTGAAGGCAAACTTTGATGCGGAAAGAAACGCCTGGAAAACTGACAAAGCTGCACTGCTGAAAAGAGCGAAAGATGCTGAAACCAAATGTAAAGCCATGATTGAAGAGCTTGCCGGCTTAAAACAGCATATATCCCAAATGGCAGCCGCCATCTTTGGTAAGTTTATCCTGCCTTTAGTTGAAGTAGTTCATCAATTACTTAAAAGCATTTTAACCCGCCTGGCAACTCAGAATATTTGATTTCTAACCCAACTGATTTGCTTCACAACTGTATGACAGGTGCCAGGAGTGCCAACCTTGGCCAAAACATGCTGGTGAAACTTAAAGTTGTTTACTCGTTGACTGAGAAGCTATACGCTGGTACTTTGCGGACCCTTGTGGCCATATCAAGCGGCAAGAAGCCTCCAACACTTATGAAAACTATGTTGGATCAGCTGTCCACTGTGCCTGGGCAAATTGAGGAGGTGAAACTGTCAGCCGCCCGCATAGGAGACATCACTGCTTTAAGCCGGGCGAAAGTGTGGCAATCAGAGTTACACCCGACAGAGATGGCTAGCGGGTGTCCAGAGTTTAACGACGACGGATCCATCTTCCAAGAAGCAGACTTTACCAAATGTGTGAAAGAGATGAGGCCTCTGGCATGTCAACTTGCACAAGAGGCGGATCTGTCAAAGAATCAGCCGGCGTATGACAGCAACAACGCCCGTATCAAGCCGCCCTCTCACGCAATTGTAGACTTAACCCCTCAAAGGCGTAAGCATACTTTCCCTCCTGATATTGACCCTTTTCTTATCCTTAATGACGAGGCAACCTTTGAGGCGTTAACTAGCATCGACTAGACGTCGGATGATCTCTAGATGGTAGACGATGAAGAGCCGGCCCGAGATGACTCGGAGGCCTCCACCTCAAGGCGCCATGATGATATTAACCCGGCGGGGTCTAACCCGGACGACACAGGGGCCAGCTTAGAGGGGTGATTCAGCTCTTGAAAAAACTTTGAGGAATTTTTGGGCTTCTGGTGCAGCCATGTAATAGCGTAGTTAAAACTTTATCCGCCTTGTCATGCCTTCGAGCATGTTATGCCAACTATGCTCCAGCGACTTAATCTTTTGATCTTGCTTTATATATGCACACTTGGTCTTTCAACTTTGCCAAAATTTCTTGAAAGCTTGATATATAATCTTTAAAAGATCCAACAGTGTCTTGTACTGGCGACTGATAGTCACAATCCAGGGTGAGTGAAATAACCCAACGATCCAGGGCGACTTATAGTCATATCCAGTATTTGAAAAGATCACTTTGGCGGCTTACAGCCTTAATAAGCTCCATGTAGAGCAACATAACCCAGATCTTCTGTGATCCAAGGGCTTATAGCCTTCATATGACAAATAATTCCTGTAAAAACAAGAAACATAGAATATATACATGTATATCTCAAATAGTTATAAGCCGGCTTAAAAAGCACGACCAAAAGAGACCAGCTCCTATTATGTTTTTGAAAAATTCAATTTTTGTGCCTCAAAGAAGCTTGGCATGGAGGCCGTTCATCCCGTAAGCTGGCTCTCACGTGACATAAATCCGTCGTTTAAACCTTAACTAGTTCAGGGTCTTATTGAAAAGATTGACTGTTAAGAGTATGAATAGGCCACATAGCAGAAAGACTACAGCAGACAGGTGAGTTTATCCTAGCTCACTGTAAGCCGGCTCTCACATGACATAAGCCGCCATTTTAACCTTGACAAGTTCAGGGTCTTATTTAAAAGATTAACTGTTAAGAGTACGGTGGGTCACCTGGTGGAGTAGCAAGTTGCAAACAGGCAGGTTTAACTCAGATATGGCATGGAAGCCGGTCAAGTGGGTATGAAAGCTATACTCATTGAGTAGGAAGCCCCCAAGCGACCTTTGGCATGAAAGCCGATCAAGAGGGTAAGAATAGCTATGCTCATTGAGCAGGAAGCCCCCAAGTGACCTATAATTTGGCATGAAAGCCGATCAAGAGGGTAAGAATAGCTATGCTCATTGAGCAGGAAGTCCCCAAGTGACCTTATGATCAACCAATAAAGACTCATGCACAGAATATGTGAGATGAAATGACAGAGGCCCCAATTTTTTTTTGGGGGTGCCGGCTTTATTAAATTGACTATGAAAAGATATGTACATCAATGAAGGTATATACAACTATGAGAGTCAATGACTTAAGTGTAGTAAGGCCGAAGGTGAGCAATGTTCCATGACCTGTTGGTCTCTTGCTCAGAAGTATGCGACTTCTTGCACTCACGTATATCAATAAGATAATACAAGCCATTGTTGAGATTCTTGCTAACCACAAAAGGTCCTTCCCAAGGCGGGGACAGCTTATGCATGCCTGTCTTATCATGAATCAGACAGAGCACTAAGTCGCCTTCTTGAAACGCCCGGGTTTTGACTCTGCGGCTATGATAGCGACATAGGTCTTGTTGATAAATTGCCGACCGAGCTGCTGCAAGATCACGCTCTGAAGGAAATATGCCCTAGAGGCAATAATAAAGTTATTATTTTATATTTTCTTATTCATGATAAAGGTTTATTATTCATGCTAGAATTGTATTGATCGAAAACCTAAATACATGTGTGAATACATAAACAAACACCGTGTCCCTAGTAAGCCTCTACTAGACTAGCTCGTTGATCAAAGATGGTTAAGGTTTCCTGACCATGGACATGAGTTTTCATTTGATAACGGGATCACATCATTAGGAGAATGATGTGATGGACAAGACCCATCCGTTAGCTTAGCATAATGATCGTTCAGTTTTATTGCTATTGCTTTCTCCATGTCAAATACATATTCCTTCGACTATGAGATTATGCAACTCCCGGATACCGGAGGAATGCCTTGTGTACTATCAAACGTCACAATGTAACTGGGTGATTATAAAGATGCTCTACAGGTATCTCCGAAGGTGTTTGTTGAGTTGGCATAGATTGAGATTAGGATTTGTCACTCCGAGTTTCGGAGAGGTATCTCTGGGCCCTCTCGGTAATACACATCATAAGCTTGCAAGCAAATGACTTAGGAGTTGGTCACGAGGTGATGTATTACGTAACGAGTAAAGAGACTTGCCATTAACGAGATTGAACTAGGTATGAAGATATCGACGATCGAATCTCGGGCAAGTAACATACCGATGGACAAAGGGAATTACGTATGTTGTCATAACGGTTCGACCGATAAAGATCTTCGTAGAATATGTAGGAGCCAATATGAGCATCCAGGTTCCGCTATTGGTTATTGATCGGAGAGGTGTCTCGGTCATGTCTACATAGTTCTCGAACCCATAGGGTCCGCACGCTTAACGTTCGTTGACGATATAGTATTATATGAGTTATGTGATTTGGTGACCGAATGTTGTTCGGAGTCCCGGATGAGATCACGTACATGACGAGGAGTCTCAAAATGGTCGAGAGGTAAAGATTGATATATAGTACGATGGTATTCGGACACCGGAAGTGTTTCGGGGGGTACCGGGTACTTATCGGGTCACCGGAAGGGGTTCCAGGCACCCCCGACAAAAGATATGGGCCTTATGGGCCAAGAGGGGAAACACACCAGCCACAAGGGGCTGGTGCGCCCCCCATATGGGCCGGCCAAGGTGGAGAAGGAAAGGGGAAGAAGGAAAGGAAAGAAAGGGAATAGGATTCCCCCTTCCTTCCTCCTCCCCCCTCTTTCCTTCCCCCTCCGATATATATGGCAGGGGGGCGCGCGGCTTGGGAGGAGCCCAAGTAGGATTCGGTCCTACTTGGGGTGCCTCCTGGCCTCTCCCCTCCCCCTCCCATGTATATATATGTGGGAGGGGGCGCCTAGCACACCCGAGACAATTGTTTAGCCGTGTGCGGCGCCCCCCTCCACCCTTTACACCACGGTCATATTTTCGTAGTGCTTAGGCGAAGCCCTGCGGAGATCACTTTACCATCACCGTCACCACACCGTCGTACTGATGGAACTCATCTACTACCTCGACGTCTTGCTGGATCAAGAAGGCGAGGGACGTCACCAAGCTGAACGTGTGCAGAACGCGGAGGTGCCGTACGTTCGGTACTTGATTGGTTGGAGGGCGAAGAAGTTCGACTACGTCAACCACATTGTTAAATGCTTCCGCTTACGGTCTACAAGGGTACGTAGACACACTCTCCCCCTCGTTGCTATGCATCTCCATGGATAGATTATTGCATGTTCATTGAATTTTTTTTGTTTTCCATGCAACGTTTCCCAACAGTGGTATCAGAGCCAGGTCTATGCGTAGATGATATTCACGAGTAGAGCACAAAGAGTTGTTGGTGGTGATAGTCATACTGCTTACCACCAACGTCTTATTTTGATTCGGCGGTATTGTGGGATGAAGCGGCCTGGACCAAGATTACATGTCCACGTACATGAGACCGGTTCCACCGATAGACATGCAACTAGTTTTGCATAAAGGTGGCTGGCAGGTGTCTGTTTCTCCTACTTTAGTTGAATCAAATTTGACTGCGGCCGGTCCTTGAAGAAGGTAAAAAAAAACAAACTTGACGGATCACCATTGTGGTTTTTTCCGTAGGTAAGAATGGTTCTTTCTAGAAGCCCGTAGCAGCCACATAAAACTCGCAACAACAAAGTAGAGGACGTCTAACTTGTTTTTGCAGGGCATGTTGGGATGTGATATGGTCAAGACATGATGTGATATACGTTGTTGTATGAGATGATCATGGTTTGTAAGTTATCGGCAACTGGCAGCAGCCTTATGGTTGTCGCTTTATTGTATGAAATGCAAACGCCATGTAATTGCTTTACTTTAACACTTTGCATTAGCAATAGTTGTAGAAGCAATAGTTCGCGAGACGACCACGATGCAACGATGGAGATCAAGGTGTCGAGTCGGTGACAATGGAGATCATGACGATGCTTTGGAGATGGAGATCAAAAGCACAAGATGATGGCCATATCATGTCACATATTTTGATTGCATGTGATGTTTATCCTTTATGCATCTTATTTTGCTTAGAACGGCGGTAGCATTATAAGATGATCCCTTCACTTAATTTCAAGATAAAAGTGTTCTCCCTGAGTATGCACCGTTGCTACAATTCGTCGTGTTGAGACACCACATGATGATCGGGTGTGATAGACTCTACGTTCACATACAACTGGTGCAAGACAGTTTTGCACATGCGGAATACTTGGGTTAAACTTGACGAGCCTAGCATGTACAGACAGGGCCTCGGAACACTGGAGACCGAAAGGTCGAACGTGAATCATATAGTAGATATGATCAACATAGAGATGTTCACCATTGATGACTACCCCATCTCATGTGATGATCGGACATGGGTTAGTTGATTTGGATCACGTATCACTTAGATGACTTGAGGGATGTCTATTTAAGTGGGAGTTCTTAAGTAATTTGATTAATTGAACTTAATTTATCATGAACTTAGTCCTGATAGTATTTGCATATCTATGTTGTAGATCAATGGCCCATGCTACCGTTCCCCTGAATTTTAATGCGTTCCTAGAGAAAGCTAAGTTGAAAGATGATGGTAGCAACTACACGGACTAGGTCCATAACTTGAGGATTATCCTTATTATTGCACAGAAGAATTATGTCCTTGATGCACCGCTAGGTGACAGACCTATTGCAGGAGCTGATGCAGACGTTAAGAACGTTTTACAAGCTCGATATGATGACTACTTGATAGTTTAGTGCGCCATGCTTTACGGCTTAGAATCGGGGCTCCAAAGACGTTTTGAATGCCACGGAGCATATGAGATGTTCCAAAAGCTGAAATTGGTATTTCAGACTCATGCCCGTGTCGAGAGGTATGAGACCTCTGACAAGTACTTTGCCTAGAAGATGGAGGAGAATAGCTCAGCGAGTGAGCATATGTTCCGAATGTCTGAGTGCTACAATCGCTTGAATCAAGTGGGAGTTAAACTTCCAGATAAGATAATGATTGACAGAGTTCTCTAGTCACTATCACTAAGCTACTAGAACTTCGTGATGATCTATAATATGCAAGGGATGATGAAAACGATTCCCAAGCTCTTCGCGATGATAAAATCGGCGAAGGTAGAAATCAAGAAAGAGCATCATGTTTTGATGGTTAACAAGACCACTAGTTTCAAAAAAAAGGGCAAGGGAAAGAAACGGGAACTTCAAGAAGAATGGCAAGCAAGTTGTCACTCCCGTGAAGAAGCCCAAAGCTGGACGTAAGCCTGAAACTGAGTGCTTCTACTGCGAAGGAAATGGTCATTGGAAGTGGAACTGCCCCAAATACTTGGCGGATTAGAAGGATGGCAAAGTGAACAAACGTATATTTGATATACATGTTATTGATGTGTATTTTACTAGTGTTCATAGTAGCCCTTGGGTATTTGATACCGGTTCAGTTGCTAAGATTAGTAACTCGAAATAGGAGTTGCAAAATGAACAGAGACTAGTTAATGACAAGGTGACGATGTGTGTTGGAAGTGGTTCCAAGGTTGATAAGATCACCATCGCACACTCCCCTCTACCTTCGGGATTAGTGTTGGACCTAAATAAATGTTATTTGGTGTTTGCGTTGAGCATGAATATGATTGGATCATGTTTATTGCGATACGGTTATTCATTTAAGTCAGAGAATAATTGTTATTCTGTTTACATGAATAAAACCTTCTATGGTCATACACCCAATGTAAATGGTTTATTGAATCTTGATCCTAGTGATACACATATTTATAATATTGATGCCAAAATATGCAAAGTTGATAATGATAGTGCAACATATTTGTGGCACTGCCGTTTAGGTAATATTGGTGTAAAACGCATGAAGAAACTCCATACAGATGGACTTTTGGAATCACTTGATTATGCCTCATGGGCAAGATGACTAAAACTCCGTTCTCCGGAACAATGGAGCGAGCAAATGACTTATTGGAAATAATACATACCGATGTATGCGATCCGATGAGTGTTGAAGCACGCGGCGGGTATCGTTATTTTCTCACCTTCAATGATGATTTGAGTAGATATGGGTATATCTACTTAATGAAACACAAGTCTGAAACATTTGAAAAGTTCAAAGAATTTCAGAGTGAAGTGGAGAATCATCGTAACAAGAAAATAAAGTTTCTATGATCTGATCGCGGAGGCGAATATTTGTGTTATGAGTTTGGCCTTCATTTAAAACAATGTGGAATAGTTTCACAACTCACGCCACCTGGAACACCAGAGCATAATGGTGTGTCCGAACGTCGTAATCGTACTTTATTAGATATGGTGCGATCTATGATGTCTCTTACCGATTTACCACTATCGTTTTGGGGTTATGCATTAGAGACAGCTGCATTCACGTTAAATAGGGCACCGTCTAAATCCGTTGAGACGACACCGTATGAACTATGGTTTGGCAAGAAACCTAAGCTGTCGTTTCTTAAAGTTTGGGGTTGCGACACTTATGTCAAAAGGCTTCAGCCTGATAAGCTCGAACCCAAATCGGAGAAGTGCGTCTTCAAAGGATACCCTAGGGAAACAATTGGGTACACCTTCTACCACAGATCCGAAGGCAAGATCTTTGTTGCCAAGAATGGAACCTTTCTAGAGAAGTGAGTGGGAGGAAAGTAGAACTTGATGAGGTAATTGTAACTTCTCTCGAATTGGAAAGTAGTTCATCAGAGAAAACCGTTCCCGTGATGCCTACACCAACTAGAGAGGAAGCTAATGATGATGATCATGAAACTTCGGATCAATTTACTACAGAACCTTGTAGGTCAACCAGAACACGATCCGCACCAAAGTGGTATGGGAATCCTGTACTGGAAGTCATGTTACTAGGCCAAGGAGAACCTACAAACTATGAAGAAGCTATGATGAGCCCAGATTCCGACAGATGGCTTGAGGCCATGAAATCTGAGATAGGATCCATGTATGAGAACAAAGTGTGGACTTTGGTGGACTTGCCCGATGATCGGCAAGCTATTGAGAATAAATGGATCTTCAAGAAGAAGACTGACGCTGATAGTAATGTCACTATCTACTAAGCTCGACTTGTCGCAAAATGTTTTCGACAAGTTCAAGGAGTTGACTACGATGAGACTTTCTCACCCGTAGCGATGCTTAAGTCTGTCCGAATCATGTTAGCAATTGCCACATTTTATGATTATGAAATCTGGCAAATGGACGTCAAAACTGCATTCCTTCATGGATATCTTAAAGAAGAGTTGTATATGATGCAACCAGAAGGTTTTGTCGATCCTAAAGGTACTAACAAAGTGTGCAAGCTCCAGCGATCCATCTATGGATTGGTGCAAGCATCTTGGAGTTGGAATATACGCTTTGATGAGGTGATCAAAGCATATGGTTTTATACAAACTTTCGGTGAAGCCTGTATTTACAAGAAAGTGAGTGGGAGCTCTGTAGCATTTCTGATATTATATTATTTATTGGAAATGATATAGAATTTCTGGATAGCATAAAAGGATACTTGAATAAGGATATTTCAATGCAAGACCTTGGTGAAGCTGCTTATATATTGGGCATCAAGATCTATAGGGATAGATCGAGACACTTAATAGGACTTTCACAAAGCACATACCTTGATAAAGTTTTGAAGAAGTTCAAAATGGATCAGTCAAAGAAAGGGTTCTTACCTGTGTTACAAGGTGTGAAGTTGAGTAAGACTCAAAGCCCGACCATGGCAGAAGATAGAGAGAGAATGAAAGTCATTCCCTATGCATCAGCCATAGGTTCTATAAAGTATGCCATGCTGTGTACCAGACCTATTATGTACCTTGATATGAGTTTGGCAAGGGGGTACAATAGTGATCCAGGAGTAGATCACTGGACAGCGGTCAAAATTATCCTTAGTTACCTGAGAGGACTAAGGAAATGTTTCTCGGTTATGGAGGTAATAAAGGGTTCGTCGTAAAGGGTTATGTCGATGCAAGCTTTGACACCAATCCAGATGACTCTGAGTCTCAATCTGGATACATATTGAAAGTGGGAGCAATTAGCTAAGAGTAGCTTCATGCAGAGCATTGTAGACATAGAAATTTGCAAAATACATATGGATCTGAATGTGGCAGACCCGTTGACTAAACTTCTCTCACAAGCAAAACATGATCACACCATCGTACTCTTTGGGTGTTAATCACATGACGATGTGAATTAGATTATTGACTCTAGTAAACTCTTTGGGTGTTGGTCACATAGCGATGTGAACTATGGGTGTTAAATCACATGGTGATGTGAACTAGATTATTGACTCTAGTGCAAGTGGGAGACTGAAGGAAATATGCCCTAGAGGGGATAATAAAGTTATTATTTTATATTTTCTTATTCATGATAAAGGTTTATTATTCATGCTAGAATTGTATTGATTGGAAACCTAAATACATGTGTGAATACATAAACAAACACCGTGTCCCTAGTAAGCCTCTACTAGACTAGCTCGTTGATCAAAGATGGTTAAGGTTTCCTGACCATGGACATGAGTTGTCATTTGATAACGGGATCACATCATTAGGAGAATGATGTGATGGACAAGACACATCCGTTAGCTTAGCATAATGATCGTTCAGTTTTATTGCTATTGCTTTCTTCATGTCAAATACATATTCCTTCGACTATGAGATTATGCAACTCCCGGATACCGGAGGAATGCCTTGTGTGCTATCAAACATCACAACATAACTGGGTGATTATAAAGATGCTCTACAGGTATCTCCGAAGGTGTTTGTTGAGTTGGCATAGATCGAGATTAGGATTTGTCACTCCGAGTTTCGGAGATGTATCTCTGGGCCCTCTCGGTAATACACATCATAAGCTTGCAAGCAAACGACTTAGGAGTTGGTCACGAGGTGATGTATTACGTAACAAGTAAAGAGACTTGCCGGTAATGAGATTGAACTAGGTATGAAGATACCGACGATCGAATCTCGGGCAAGTAACATACCGATGGACAAAGGGAATTACGTATGTTGTCATAACGGTTCGACCGATAAAGATCTTCGTAGAATATGTAGGAGCCAATATGAGCATCCAGGTTCCGCTATTGGTTATTGATCGGAGAGGTGTCTCGGTCATGTCTACATAGTTCTCGAACCCGTAGGGTCCGCACGCTTAACGTTCGTTGACGATATAGTATTATATGAGTTATGTGATTTGGTGACCGAATGTTGTTCGAAGTCCCAGATGAGATCACAAATATGACGAGGAGTCTTGAAATGGTCGAGAGGTAAAGATTAATATATAGGACGATGGTATTCGGACACCCGAAGTGTTTCGGGGGGTACCGGGTACTTATCGGGTCACCGGAAGGGGTTCCGGGCACCCCCGGCAAAAGATATGGGCCTTATGGGCCAAGAGGGGAAACACACCAGCCACAAGGGGCTGGTGTGCCCCCCATATGGGCCGGCCAAGGTGGAGAAGGAAAGGGGAAGAAGGAAAGGAAAGAAAGGGAATAGGATTCCCCCTTCCTTCCTCCTCCCCCTCAGATATATATGGCAGGGGGGCGCGCGGCTTGGGAGGAGCCCAAGTAGGATTCGGTCCTACTTGGGGTGCCTCCTGGCCTCTCCCCTCCCCCTCCCACCTATATATATGTGGGATGGGGGCCCCTAGCACACCCGAGACAATTGTTTAGCCGTGTGCGGCGCCCCCCTCCACCGTTTACACCCCGGTCATATTTTCGTAGTGCTTAGGCGAAGCCCTGCAGAGATCACTTCACCATCACCGTCACCACGCCGTCGTGCTGATGGAACTCATCTACTACCTCGACATCTTGCTAGATCAATAAGGAGAGGGACATCACCGAGCTGATTGTGTGCAGAATGCGGAGGTGCCGTACGTTCGGTACTTGATTGGTTGGAGCGCTAAGAAGTTCGACTACATCAACCGCATTGTTAAACGCTTCCGCTTAAGGTCTACGAGGGTATGTAGACACACTCTCCCCCTCGTTGCTATGCATCTCCATGGATAGATCATTGCGTGTGCGTAGATTTTTTTTTGTTTCCATGCAACGTTTCCCAACACGCTCTTCATCCAAAGCATCCAGTGCGTTCTGACGCGCCGTCTCATTATCAGCTTCAACGTAAGCCGCCACCCTGGTCGAGTCATGACGGATATCGCTTGGGAGAACCGCCTCTGTGCCATAAACCATGAAGAAAGGCGTATAGCCTATTGATCTGTTGGGGGTGGTTCTGATACTCCAAAGGACTGAAGGAAGCTCTTCCACCCAACAACCCGGCGTTCGTTCCAAAGGAACCGTAAGCCGGGGCTTGATACCTCTCAAAATTTCCTGGTTAGCCCATTCTGCTTGACCATTAGACTATGGATGAGCCACTGATGATACATCAAGGCGGATGTGCTCTCTTTGACAAAACTCCTTCATAGCACATTTCGACAGATTGGTGTCATTATCAGTGATGATACTATGAGGATAACCAAAGCGGAAGATCAGCTTTTTAACAAACTGAACTGCAGTCGCCGCGTCACAATTGCTAACTGGCTCTGCCTCAATCCACTTGGTAAACTTGTCAACCGCCACCAAAAGGTGGTTTTTCTTATCCTTAGACCTCTTGAATGGTCCAACCATATCAAGCCCCCAGACCACAAACGGCCAAGTTATTGGTATCATCCGGAATTCCTAAGCGGGCACATGAGCTTGTTTGGAGAATTTCTGACACCCATCACACTTGCTAACAATATCCTCTGCATCAGCATGAGCCGTTAACCAGTAAAACCCATGAAGAAAAGCCTTAGCCACCAAAGACTTTGAGCCGGCATGATGACCACAGTCACCTTCATGAATCTCTCATAAAATTTCACGGCCTTCCTCAGGAGAAACACAACGTTGGAACACGCCTGTCACACTGCATCGGTGCAACTTGCCGTCGATAATAGTCATAGACTTAGACCTCCTGGTGATCTGTCGTGCTAAAGTTTCATCCTCGGGTAACTCGCCCCGAGTCATATAAGCCAGATAAGGCAACGTCCAGTCAGGAATAGTATGAAGAGCCGCCACCAACTGTGCCTCCGGGTCAGGGATAGCAAGGTCTTCCTCAGACGGTAACTTGACCGAAGGATTGTGTAACACATCAAGGAATATATTAGGAGGCACCGGCTTACGTTGAGACCCAAGCCAGGATAGTGCATCAGCCGCCTCGTTTTTCCGCCGATCAAGGTGATCCACCTGATATCCTTTGAAGTGGCCAGCAATATTATCAACCGCCCGACGATAAGCCGCATGAGTGGATCTTTAGAGTCCCACTTGCCTAAGACTTGCTGGGCACTAGGTCTGAGTCGCCCAGGCACCTGACCCGTCTTAAATTCATTTCCTTAGCCATACGAAGGCCATGGAGCAAAGCTTCATACTCAGCTGCATTGTTAGTACAAGGAAACATTAATCTTAAAACATAACAGAATTTGTCACCCCGTGGGGAAGTTAAAATAACTCCAGCCCCCGAGCCCTCCAACTTCCTGGACCAATCAAAGTGGATTGTCCAATATGTGCTGTCAGGCTTCTCCTCAGGTGTTTGCAACTCTGTCCAATCATTTATGAAATCTACCAAAGCTTGAGACTTGATGGCTGTTCTTGGCACATACTTCAAATTATGAGGTCCAAGCTCAATCGCCCACTTAGCAATCTGGCCCGTGGCTTCTTTGTTTTGAATAATATCTCCTAAAGGAGCAGAGCTGACCACAGTAATAGGATGTCCAAGAAAATAATGTTTCAACTTGCGACTCGCCATGAACACCCCAAACACCAGTTTCTGCCAATGTGGATATCGTTGCTTGGAATCAGTCAATACTTCACTGACATAATAAGCCGGTCGCTGAACTGGGTACTCCTTACCCGCCTCCTTGTGCTCCACAACAACTGCTACGCTGACTGCCTTATTATTTTCCGCCACGTACAGGAGCAAAGGCTCTTTTTCAATGGGAGCGGCGAGGATGGGCAGCTCATCCAACTGTTTCTTGAGCGCCTCAAACGCCTCATTGGCAGCATCACTCTAGAAAAAGTGATATGTTTTCTTCAACATCTGATATAAAGGAATTGCCTTCTCTCCTAGGTGGCTTATGAACCGGCTCAGAGCTGCTATACGATCCGCCAGGCGCTGAATGTCATTGACACATGCCGGCTTAGAAAGCAAAGTGATGGCCTTTATCTTCTCCGGGTTAGCTTCAATGCCCCGTTCTGAAACCAGAAACCCCAACAGTTTAACTGCAGGCACACCAAAGACACACTTGGCCGGGTTAAGCATCATTTTGTAGACCTGGAGATTGTCAAAGGTTTCCTTTAAATCATCAAGCAGAGTCTCCTTCTTCTTGGATTTGACCACAATATCATCCACGTAAGCATGAATGTTGCGCCCAATCTGATTGTGAAAACAATTTTGAACACAGCGCTGATAAGTCGCCTTAGCACTCTTAAGTCCAAAAGGCATAGAAACATAGCAGAAAGCCCCAAAAGGTGTGATAAAAGATGTCTTCTCTTGGTCTTTGACTGCCATCTTGATCTGATGATAACCATAATAAGCATCCAGGAAGCATAAGCTCTCACAACCTGCCATTGCATCAATGATCTGGTCGATACGGGGGAGAGCAAACGGATCAGCTGGACAAGCCTTGTTAAGATCTGTGTAATCAACACACATACACCATGTGTCATTTTTCTTAAGTACAAGCATAGGATTAGCCAACCACTCAGGGTGAAAAACTTCCACGATAAATCCGGCAGCTAAGAGCCGGGCTACCTCTTCTCCACTAGCCTTACGCCGTTCTTCGTTGAAACAACGGAGGAACTGTTTGACCGGCTTAAACTTAGGATCCACATTAAGGTTGTGCTCAGCGAATTCTCTCGGTACACCCGGCATGTCAGAAGGTTTCCACGCAAAGATGTCCCGATTCTCACGGATGAACTCGATGAGCGCGCTTTCCTATTTAGGATCCATATTAGCCCCCACTATGAACTGCTGAGATGAGTCGCCAGGAGTAAAATCCACTTGCTTGGTATCATCAGCTGACTTAAACTTCAACAAAGGGTCCTGCTCAGTAGTGGGCTTCTTCAGAGGGGTCATATCAGCCGGGTCAACATTATCTTTATAAAACTTAAGCTCTTCCGTGGCACAAGCCGACTTAGCATAAGCTACATCTCCTTCCTCGCACTCCATGGCAACTTTTCGGTCACCATGAACCGTAATTGTCCTGTTTGGCCCTGGCATCTTAAGCTGCAAGTAAAGATAACAAGGGTGAGCCATAAATCGGGCATAAGCCGACCGTCCAAACAGAGCGTGATATGGACTCTTAATTTTGACCACCTCAAACCACAAGGTCTCTGCTCTGTAATTACGGCCATCACCAAAGGCCACTTCCAACGATATCTTCCCCACGGGATAAGCCGACTTACCAGGCACCACACCATGGAAAATTGTAGAGGACGGCTTGAGATGCTTGTCAGTCAGATTCATACGGCGAAAGGTATCGTAATATAATATGTTGATGCTGCTACCACCATCCATGAGCACCTCTGTGAACCTATAATCGCCCACTTGAGGGGCTACCACCAATGCCAGATGACCCGGATTCCCAACCCTGGGCGGGTGATCCTCCTGACTCCATGTGATCGGATGCTCTGACCATCGTAAGTATTGGGGTACTGCCGGCTCAACAGCATTGACCGCGCTTATGAACCTTCTGATCTCGCTTGTAGGGACTTGTAGTGAAAACATGATATTAACCTCCGTTAAGCTGCTTTGGATTACTCTGATATCCTGACTGATTATTTTGCTGCTGGTTACCCTGACCAGATTGTTGATTATGACCACCATGGTTACCTTGACCTTGATAACCAGAATTTGAGCTGCCACCACCAGAGCCGGAACCTGACCCGCCGAGCGGCCCATTGTTATTGCCATGATTCTGACTGAGGCTGTAATTCCTGAACTCTCGCATAACCCAACAATCCTTCTAGGCATGAGTGGATGGACTGTTGGAAAGACTGTACTTCGGGCACGGGTCATTGAGCGTTGCCTCAAGGTTAAAGGGCTTTGACCCACCAAAAGGCGGCTTACCATTACCGTTATGATACTGGTTTTTGTTCCCAGTGTTGGTGTTAGCCACTAGATCTGACCCGCCATCGGGGTGCCTCTTCTTACCACCATTACCTTGGTTGTTGCCATTATTCCCTGCTATATTCTGATGCTGACCCTTACTATTGCCATTCTTCTTGCCTTTGTTGGAATTCTCATCATCAGATCCAGGGTCTTTTGTGTTATCAGAGTCTGCATACTTAATGAGAGCCGCCATGAGCTCGCCCATGTCCGTGCAATAACGCTTAAGCCGCCCGAGCTTTTGCTTAAGGGGGACAAAGTGATAGTTCTTCTCTAAGACCAGAACCGCCTGACCCGCTGCAATACTATCCGACGAGTGAATAATAGCGGAGACCCGCCAGACCCAATGGTGGGCCGACTTGTCCTCACGCTGCACGCAGTTATCCAGATCGATAATCGTCAGAGGCTGCTTGCATGTCCCTTGATTTTTTTTGATAAAATGTGCCTTCAACTCTGCCCATGAGCTGATAGAATTAGGAGGTAACTCTTTTAACCATGTACGAGCGGGCCCATTCAACATCATAGTAAAGTATTTGGCACATACAGCATCATTGACATCCAACATCTCCATGGCTAACTCATAACTCTCAACCCAAGCCTCAGGAGGGAGATCAGCTATATAATTGGGCACCTTGCGAGGACCCTTAAAATCCTTAGGCAGATATTCATTACGCAAAGCTGGTACTAAACACGGCACTCCAACTGTGCTAGAAATCATCCCAGCTCCTACTGAGGCCGAAGGGGTCACTAGAGGCTGCTGATAATCCCCCTGTTGAGCCACCGCTGCCGCCTCTGGACTAGCTCTGGCTTCATCCACAATCGCTTGAGCATTGACCATTAGGTTATCATCACGGGGCGGGTTACCATCACGGGCCGGGTTAAGATCACGGCGTCGTTCACTGCTGGAAACTACGGGCGACTCAATACTCTGGTTGTAACTTCGACTTTGGTGAGGGGTTGAATGAAGACGATCACGGCTGTATGAGTAAGCCGTCTGCTGAGCAACAACCGTTTGAAGGAGTTCAACCGCATTCCGGGTCTCCACCGCAAACGGTGATTCGCCCTCGATTGGAATAGCTGCCAGCCGGGTCGCTGCCGCTAACATGTTATCCACAGGGTTAGAAAAGTGCCCTGGTGGTGGCGTCAGGAAATGATGCGGCGGTGTCTGATTGGGGGGCGGGTTAGATCCCAGCCCCTCCCTCCGTGCCGTCTCAGGCTGACGAGGTTGAGCCGCCGCCCGACTTCCAGGCACGTCTGGGTTTAATTGAGAATTCACCCGGGCGTCCGGAGTACTTGGACCCGCTCCAGGAGTGTTAAACAAACGCCTTGGGTCAAACGACGGTGGCATGCGACTCTGATACCTTCTCTGGAATACTGCATTGGATGCATCCTGATTCAGACTCAGACGCCAAGCTTCAGCCTTCACACGTTCTGCCTCCGCGTCAATCTGAACCCTCAGCGCAGCCGTCTGGATGTTCTCAGCTGCAATATCCTCTTGGGCTTTAGTTATCTCATCCCGAACCTTTGCAACCTCTGCATTGTGCTTCGCCTGATTCTCCGCAGTAACCTCTGTCGCTAGCAAAGTTGTCACAGTGCCCAAGAGATTTGATAAAACCTGAGTCGGCGGCCTATCTGAGCCGCCAGCGCCGGCTGCTGCAGCAGCGGTCCAGCCGGACATCATAGCCGCAGCTGTTGACGAATTGAGAGCCAGCCCTGTGCCAGCCATGAAAATAGCAGCCCTGCACGGCGGCTCATAGGGGTCCAGAATACTATTGCCATCGGAATAGCCCCCACGCCCACCGTCCTGAAGCTGGTAAATTGACTGCATCTCTCCGATCGAGGACTCATCACCTGAGTAGATGAGAGTCTCTCCTCCAGACGCAGAATCCTCCGCAAGATCTGTGCCATGCACGAAACCGACGAAAACATGCTTCCGGCCGGGTTGAACCCGAGCGGGTTGTGCGCGCCGAGCTGACTCGATGATGTCAGTGGAGGTGTACGGCTCGGGCTCAGATACGCTGATCTTTTCGATGAAGACATGAATTCCGCCGAAGGGGACCCGGTACCCGTACTCGATTGAGTCAGCCTCGGGGCCCCAGCCGGCGTCGTCGATGTAGAGCTTGCAGCGGTGACTCTTGGTAATCCTGCCAACGGCATATCCCTCGATCCCTGGGAAAGAGCGCTTCAAGAACTCAAAACCACCGTGCGCTGGCCCCATGCTGGGCGCCAACTGTCGTGGGGTTAACACGGCAGATGTCCTAGTGAAAGGGCTTAAGCGTGGAGCCATCGCAACGTAGGTTAGCTTAACGGGGTTGAGCGGGACGAGAGACACGAGTTTACCCAGGTTCGGCCCCTCACGATTGAGGTAAGAGCCTACGTCCTGCTTTGAGTTGTATTGCTTGAGTGTTGATTACAAGGGAGCGGAATCGCTTGACCTAGCTATCGATTGATTGTAACTTAAGTTTACCCGCCGCAGGGTCTCGCCATTATATACACAGGTCGAGGCCCTGGGCTTACAAGATTCCAGGTCGGGTCATACTTTGTGACTGACTCTGGTTCTAAGTCGCCTTGCCTTGTTAGGTAAGTCGCCCTTGGGCGGCTTACACTTCTGGATCACGCACTATCCTCTGGTCTTGGGCCTTCGTCCGGCTCATCACGTAAGTCGCCTCCTGGTTTCATGTCTTGGTCTCTTGGGCCTGTCTAAGGCCTTACTATTTAAGTCACCAACAGCGTAACCCGGCCCCTCCTGGACGGGTTACACCGTGGGGTTATATCCCCAACACCTTGTGTGCTATCAAACGTCACAACGTAACTGGGTGATCATAAAGATGCTCTACAGGTATCTTCGAAGGTGTTTGTTGAGTTGGCATGGATCAAGAATGGGATTTGTCACTCCGAGTATCGGAGAGGTATCTCTGGAGCCTCTCGGTAATACACATCATAATAAGCTTGCAAGCAAAATGACTAATGAGTTAGTTACGAGATGATGTATTACGGAACAAGTAAAGAGACTTGCCGGTAACAAGATTAAACTAGGTATGAAGATACCGACGATCGAATCTCGGGCAAGTAACATACCGACAGGCAAAGAGAATTACGTATGTTGTCATAACGGTTCAACCGATAAAGATCTTCGTAGAATATGTAGGAACCAATATGGGCATCCAGGTTCCGCTATTGGTATTGACCGGAGAGGTGTCTCGGTCATGTCACTGGTAAACTGAGGTGCTATACAAATGGTTTTTAACCCCTTTCCGCAATGGCATTTCGAACCGTCGCCAAGTGAGTGATTGCGATAGGGGGGTCCTTCCCACACGACTTAGAAACCGTCGGGGATAGGGAGCCTTGATGCATACAGTTGTCCCTACTAAACTGTTTCTGATATCTCGAGTATCCGAAATGCTCCATCCTTGCAACTTGTTTGTGCTCGGATTGCCATCGCAGTCGGTATTCTGTGGAGCTACATTTACGATGCGTGACCCATCACAAACGGTTCACGATTATAGAAGCAGACAATCACACACATTTACTTTTCCTCAACTGTATGTGATTCGATGTAAGAGCGCACATAGTTGTCGCTATAAAACTGTATGCGAAGCTTGAATACATCCCACACGATTCATCCGTCGTACCCGCGTCGGATGATCGACCTATCGCACGCGTTCTTCTATGACCAAACATTTGCGATGCGCACAACATCACAAACAGTCCATAATTGCAAAGCGTGTGTGATAAGGTGACTATCGCAAACATTTATTAAGAAAGAACTGTGTGCGATGCTGTTGTTAATCGCACATGTTTTTTCTTGGCTGATCGTGTGTGCAGTAGAGATTGATCGCACACGTAGTGGATCCTAGAAACGTGTCTGATCTCCACGTCTATCGCAGATGTTTCGCTTTCGCAAACCGTGTGCAGTGTAATCCCTAATTAACCCATAATTTAAAAATCACATGTTTTGAATTTGAAAGTAGGCAATCACTTATTTCATATCCAACCATGTTTATTACAAATATAGGTTCAACCACGAATGCATAATTTGATGCACAGGTACATATACAGAAGAACTACAGAAGCACCAAGTAAACAATGATGAACCACAGTTGTACTAAAGACTGTAAAGAGAGAGGCGAAAGACATTCTGGTTGCTGGAGAAGGTGAAGCAGAATGCCCATATTGTGCCCTCCTCCATGCGTAATGCGCGCACGACTCTAGGCCAACCCCTTGTGATGGCTGCCCATCCATCCTTCATTGTCTTCATTAGGACTTCTCGATGCTCATTGTAGTCTGGATGAAATACTTTAACCTTCATTGCATGTCCACCAATCATGTACTTTGCGAGGTAATCTTGAGTGAACTGCTTTGGGAACCACTGTGAACGAAAAAGATTCAGACATTGTTGTCTAACAACTCATTATGGGCAGTAAAAAGAGAAGGTTGCAGAGTTTGTAGTTACCATCCTACAGCTCACTGTTGTGTTGGATAGAGCATAAACAAATAATTTGCTTCCCACCATTCGTATCTTTTTGCTAATAATCCTTATCAGTTTCCTCACTTGATGCTAGTTCATGAATATCTCATTGCCCCATACGCAAAAAGGGTCGATGCGTGGATCCTTGCCAAGGGCATATGTACCTACAAGCAACAAGTCAATATTAGAAGCTAACAAGTGTCCAGGCCTGGATCTATATGCACTACATTATGGAACGACGGGGGGAGTACAAGCCGAGGGATGAAACTAACCTCGGCGAAAAATGGTGGCCACTCCCGTTGTTGTCCTGCATAAGTAGTGGAAAGGCATGATAAGTACAGCAACCTTAACATCAAACAAATATAGCAAAGGTAAACAACATCATCTCCAAATGATAGCTTGAATGTGTTGGTTTCAGCATGCTGTTAAAGCAGATATAAAATGGAAGGCAATGTTACCGACAACAGGCTTAACAGCCATCAAATATTGCAATTCAAACTGGTATTGTTGAAAATGAATAGAACGTAGGTAATGCTTAAACATCACACTGGATAAATGTGTAAAACTGAAATAAAGGGCATGTGTTAACTACACCAAGCATAACTGGAATCAAATATAGCCGTTCAAACTGGTATTGATGCAGTCGAGCGACACAATTCCGACTTGCACATAATGAACATCACAATCTGAATGACTGAAATAAACAAGGCATAAATGATCAGTATAACAACAAAATATAGCCATTGAAAAGTGGAGAGTCTCACTGCAACTAACCTAACAAACAAATACAGATAAACAGGGCATATGCTTGAAAACTGGACAAATGCTCACTGCAACCAACCTAACAAGCAAATACAGATAAACAAGGCATCTGCTTGAAAACTGGATAAATGCTCACTGCAACCAACCTAACAACCAAATACAGATAAACAAGGCATCTTCTTGATAACTGGACAAATGCTCATTGTAACCAACCTAAGAACCAAATACATATAAACAAGGCATCTGCTCGATAACTGGAAAAATGCTCACTGCAACCAACCTAACAACCAAATACAGATAAACAAAGCATCTACTCACTATAAACAACCAAATATAGCCATTCGTGAAACTGAAGTGGACAATTCATACTTAAACATCACATAGCCGTATTGAACAATACATTTTTGCATAACTGAAATAATTAAACAAGGCACAGTTAAAACACCGCACGACAAATGCTACTACAACAAAGGGTACGGGTTGGCAAGCTAGAAAAGGTAAGATTTGCTGATAGGATGTTGCCTCACATGTCATGGACGGGATCCTTCCAGTTGGAAGAGCACAGACCCATGGTGCGCTCTCTAATGTCACAGATGGGCTGTTTCACCTTGGAAGAACCTTTGTGGGTGCCCTCCTCGTGGTCGTGGTCGATGAGATCTGACTTGGCAATTGAGAATCCCAAGCCGCCGCCATAGAACGTGTCCTTCAGAAATGACAAAATGGGCTCGATGGCGTACAAGGATCGCAAATCCTTGACCGCGTAGTGGAGGAGATCAGCGGCAGGGCCGTCGAAGAGATCGACGGCGGTTGAACCAGAGGGGTTGGGGATGGACCACTTAACCTGTGACATGGCCCGCATGAAGCCATCACTGTTGACGAGCTTGATGTCGTAGCCAGCTTTCCCGAGATACAGTAATACGCTAGCCCGCTGACATGAAGCCTTCGGCATGGCAACATAGTCAACGTCTTCGCCAGCTTCTGCGGCGACGTGTTGCTCCGGGATCGACTGGTCGGGGCGAACGGCGGCCACCTCGCCAACGTCCGCCGGAGAGGCCATGATAAACCTCTTCTTTGCCGAACGCTCGTCGGGCTCCCTGGGATACGTGGTCAAGTTTAGGTCGCAACATTCTGGAGCAGGGGATGTGGATCTGGCAGGGAGGGACACCGCAGGCCTCATCTAAAAACTCAGGGGAGTGGGGCGACGGTATGGGAATCCCTGGGTAACCTGAACTTTATTATCTAAGCTAGGAGGAACAGGCAGACCGGCAGTGGTTGGCGGTGGCGGCGGCGGTGCCGGCGAGCTAGGGTTCGAGGGGGGAGGGGGCCACGTGGGGGATTGTGGAGGGGGGTGGTGGTGTTTGAGGATACGCCGCGGCTACTGAAAATTTTAGTAATGGTGGGTGGAGATGGTGGTGGACGAGGGAGGGCGACGGTTCAAATGCCTCGGCTACTGCAATTTTACTATAAGGTCGGTGCTGGAGGAGTGTGGGCGACGGTTGAAGTATGGCGGCTACTAAAATTTTGGTAAAGGAATTGATGCGGGGCGGGAGTACCCAAGATTGCGCACGGTCTAATAAGAATATGCATGTATGATAATAAGGAAAAGTGGCGGGACCGCCGATTTTTGCAACTCTCAAGGCGGGTAGTTTGTTTTTAGATTTCTAGCTAGCTGGTCTATCGCACATGGTTCGTCCTAATTTTCAGACGCAGATGTGGAATTCAATCTAAATAAACTACCCGCCTTTAGCTTGCGCAGGTGGTGATTTTACAGCGCACTTGCATCACACACGGTTAAGCCAGTACCTCCACCTTTGCTCGCGCTTGCGCTGTCGTGGTGATTCATAGCGCACTTGCACCGCACACGGTTAAGACATTATACCCGTGTCCGTTGAGCGTCATCAGAGTCTTTGTAGCAAAAAAAACGTTAGAGAGGGTCAGAAGACAGCCACACCAGCATGTGGCCCAAATATATATGAGTTAAAAGGGTGGTCTGTGATGTTCAAAATTCCAATGCACAACTTTGACCGCGCGGGCCCATGGTTGGGCGCGTCGTCGAAGATCGATGAGAGGGGCCAGATGTCAAGAACCACCTGGAAGCGGCGAAATATATGTAGGAATATAGGGTGTGATGTTTAAAACTTTAAATACACAATGCACAACTTTGGTGGCACCTGCCTCGCAAACCCGAAAGCACCCTTGGATATATCTATAATGACATAATGTCGTAGCTAGCTAGGGTGCTTGACCCACCTCCCACTTCGTGTCTGCAGGGCGGATGCACGTAATGATACTTTGGTCATACATGCATGTCGCCATGACCTACCATAAGACGGACCAGTGAATCAATCATTTGGTCAAACGACAATTGTTGCTGTCGATAAACCGCTTGGGCCAATAGATTGAACCATCATAAAAAATCACACGAGAGGGACCACAAAACTAGCACCTCTTGCATGCGGCCCAAAATGATGTACGTTGGAAGGGGTGATGTGTGTTTTCAATATAGAATAATGTACAATTTAGATGTGGTGCCTGCCTCTCGATACAGACAACAACCATGAAGGCTAGGTAGTTAAGGACGAGATACGCAGGGTACAGTGTAGGTCGAACCCAGCAATCCGAGCATGTGGGAGGGAATCCTGACAACGCATGAGCTCGAGCTTTGGTTGAACGACATGTGACGGTGACCGGCCCTAACACGAACTAGGAGGAATCCATTCATGGCCAACACATACCCCTCGTTATCGGTCAAAGGGATGATATATATACACTCAGGGAGCCCATAGATATGCGTGTCATCACAAAAACCTGCACAAGGGAGACGTGGTCGATTAGAAGACCCCGTATACACTGCATGCGGCCCGAAAATATGTATGGGTACGGTGGTGTGTGATGTGTTTAAATCCCGAATGCACAACTTCGATGGGCCACCAAATATATTACAAACCGAACACCGTACCCGACCCCAAGCCTGGTTCAATACGTACGACGTCGGTTTCCCAACTTCAAGGCGGCGGGGGGGGGGGGGGTGTCGTCCAATGCATGTGCTCAAACTTTATTTGGTCTAACATGGCACACATAGCAATAGGAAACCATCATGGTCAAACCCTTCTCGTATGTTGGGTCAAAGGGATAGATTGTGTGGGGCCCCCTCGTTATCGGTCAAGGATAATATATATACCTCAAGGAGCCCACAGATATGTGCGGCGTCTATAAACCGCACAAGGGAGCATGCTCGATCAGAACACCCAGCCCCCTATACCCCGCATGCGACCTGAAAAAAATGTATGGGTCTGGTGTGTGATTTGTTCAAATCCCGAAAGCACAACTTCGATGGGGCACCAACTACATCAGTAACATTACAAACTGAACATCGTACCCCCCGCGGTCAGGCTAAAGACGTACGATGTCGGGAATGCAACTTCGAGGCGGATGGGGGGGGTAGGGGCCGGGTGCCGTCCAACGCATGTGCTGAAACTTGATTTGCTCTAACATAGCACATGGAGCAAAGAGTAAACCCTTCTCGTGCGTTGAGTCAAAGGGATAATTTGTGTGGGCCTACAGATGTCGATCATTCTTTGATTTTTGAGAACAAAAAATAACCAATAAAAACCTAGTCTACAAATTAGCAAAACAAGGATCCCAAGGTTTATATAATCGCATGACAGGTCACTATAGAGTCAATCATTCTTTGATTTTTTAGAACAAAAAATAACCAATAAAAACATAGTCTACAAATTAACAAACCAAGTATCCCAAGGTTTATATAATCTCCATAACAGGTCACTATAGAGACATTTATCTCTATAATGACCGTGTCATAGCATTTAAATGAAGCTTGAGATATGCAACTTCCCACCGGGTCACCCATCCTTAGACTAATCCAGCTCGAGCATGCTTAACTTCTGCGTTCTATTCGACTAGGCTAGCGGATGGGAAGCCGCCCCTTGCTGATAGGAATTGCCTCCTTGCCTTTAAGGCGTTTCACGCTGGTCACCCTATGGGACCTACTCCCTCCTATCACACACATTTGTGCTTTTAGAAACTGTGTGCGATATTTACATGGCCGGTGTGTCGCCGCCTAGCCTTCAATGAGCACTAACACTGGCAGCAGGAAAACAATGGGAGAAGAGGCGGGAAAGCGATGAGAGGAGTGGCGGGAAACGGTAGCGTGTTTGGATATATAACAACATTAATATAGAAAACTTAGTAGAGAAGGAAGTGTGAGCTAGCACGACGCATGCGCACAGTGCTTACCCATATACTGCATGTGCTGTCGAAAGGTATGAGGATTGACGTTCGATCTGGGAGCATCCAATGATGCAGACGTACGATCCGTGGGGTTTGGGTTCTGGCCAATCAAAACGCATGACTCAGATTGCGTGCGCAGCAGGGGGGCATCGGCCATGGTTTGGTAGGCACATGGCTTTCGTGAGTGAACCGTGTGCTATTTGAAAATATTTCATGAGAAGAATCTTGGTTTTTAAATCCCTGTAAATCCAAAACTCACCCGAAAATCGTGAAACTTGGCATGGTGTCACGACATGGCACATATATGTCGAGGAATTTTTTTGTTCATTTTGGCGCAAGTTTTATTACAAGCCTCTTACAAACCGGAGCTTCTCACAAAGAAGCCTCGTGGTTTCGATAGGGAAACGTGTACCCCTTGTGGGCGAAACGATAATCACTGCCTCTTTTCACCTTGTATTTTCTTCTATGGGCAACATGGAACGACAGGATATCCGTGCTGAAATTTAAACTTATTCAGGGTTCGTTTGGCCTTTTTATACACTAATTGGGTTTCCTAGGCATTTAATGTCCATAATTCAAATCTGAACTACAAATACATGCTCCAGTTCACCAAAATGGCTAGAAAAATTATACATGTGTCCTTGGGTGCATGTTTAGGTCCCATACCAGGAATGGGAATGAATTACAACCGTACCGGCATCCTGGCTCATCCTCAAACATTTGGAATCTCGGTTTTTAAATCCCCATAAATCCAAAACTCACCAGAAAGTCATGAAAGTTGGCATGGTGTCACGTCATGGCACATATATGTCGTGGTAAAAACATTGTCCAATTTGGGCCAAGCTTTATTACAAACCTCTTACAAACCGGAGCATGTGGCAAGAACCCTCGTGGTTTCGATAGGGAAACGTGTCCCCTTGTGGGCGAAACGATAATTGCTCCCTCTTCTAGCCTTTTATTTTCTTCTACACACAACATGGAACAATGGGAGATTCACGCTGAACTTTGAAATTATTCAGGGTTTGTTTGACCTTTTTTATTAATTAATTGAGTTTTCTAGGCATTTAATGTCCATAATTCAAATCCAAACTACAAATACATGCTCCAGTGCACCAAAATGGCTAGAAAAAACATACATGTGTCCTTGGGGTGCATGTTTAGGTCCCATGGAAGGAATGGGAATGAATTCAACCGTCTCGGCGTCCTGCCTCGGCCAAAAACATTGCAAATCTTGGTTTTTAAATCTCTGTAAATCCAAAACTCACCAGGAAATCATGAAAATTGGCATGGTGTCACTACATGGCACATATATGACGTGGTAAAATAATTGTCCAATTTGGGCCAAGCTATATGACAAGCCTCTTACAAACCGAAGCTTCTCGCAACCCTCGTGGTTCCGGTAGGGAAACATGCCCCTCTTGTGGGCGAAACGATAATCGTTGCCTCTTCTCGCCTTGAACTTTGTTTTCTACAGGCAACATAGAATAACAGGAGTGTCGTGCTGAAATTTGAAACTATTCAGGGTTCGTTTGGCCATTTTATATATTAATTGAATTTTCTAGGCATTTAATGTAGTCCATAATTCAAATTTGAACTACAAGCACATGCTCCAGTGAAGCAAAATGGGTGGAAAATCATACATGTGTCATTGGGTGCATGTTTAGGTCTCATTGAAGGAATGTGAATGAATTACAAACTTCTCGTCATCCCGAAACATTGAGAATCTTGGTTTTTAAATCCCAGTAAATCGAAAACTCACCCAAAAAACATGAAACTTGGCATGGTTTCATGACATGTCACATATATGCCGTGGTAAAAAAAATCGTCCAGTTTGAGACAAGGCGCACACATTAATTGCCAATGAAGTCGTTTTGAAACAAATAGCTGACACGTTAATATCGCAAATGATTGTATTATATGAACCATGTGTTCCCGTAACCATTTAAGTGCGGCCACGCGTCCCTCTTTTCTTATGGGATAGTATTACCTCCGTCCTCGTTCATTGGTCATCTTTGTATTTTGTGCCAAAATTTAACCATACTCGGTGGCGTGCGTGCAGCTGTTTGATTAGACGGGACGAGCGCGAGAATTCCGCCGTGTAGGCTCAACGGGACACGTGCGAGCAATCCACCATGCAGGCTCGACGGGACGCGTGCATCTTGTCCACCTCGCAGGCTCGACAGGACACGTGCGAGCAGCAAGGCCGCCCATGCTCACCGGGAAGCGAGTTCTTTGACCTCCATCCACCAGCCGGCCGCCTCGCTCACAACTTCTCCATTAATGGCAGCCGAGCCGCTGTTTTACACGCGGTTAATTAAAGCACCTGGACGGAGGGTGTTTGCTTGTGATCCCATGGCCCCGCTCAACGTTAGCATTTGCTTTGTTCATGTTTTCAACTCGTATTCCGGCCTAATTTAAAATGCCACATAGGGCAACGGATAATACGATGACAAATTTACAATGGCGCGGATAATAATTGTCTTACATATTCCGGATAATTTAAAATGCCACATGCGGCAAAGCCCGGAAGACACGGGGGCAAGAGAAGAAGGAAATCGCAGACAATGATCTGGGTCGCTACTGTCTCTACTCCTCGATGGATCGCCGGGCGATGACATCCTCCAGCTCCTTCTTCAATTCCTCACGACTTTGCTTGAAAGCAGCCACAGATTCCTCCACCTCCTGCTCGCGCTCGATCCGGAGCTTCCTCAAGTCACCCATCAGTTCCTCGATGACCGCTGTCAGCGTCATCCCCGAGGCACTGCTCTGCTCATGCAGCATCTTCCAGCCGGCAGCCTCTTCCTCCTTCTCGGCGAGCACCTTGAGGAGCTTCGCATTGTCACCCATGAGTTGCTCGACGAGGCCGGTCACCTTCTCAACCGAGGCATCGCTGATCTCGAGAAGCTTCATCAAGCCATCGACCAGCTCCTGCTGCTTAATGAGGCCAGCGAGAATGTCGCCGTCGCCAGCCAAGGACTGCAGCAACACCTTAATGAGGCCAGCGAGAATGACGCGACGAGTGCACTTGTGAGAGCCCTTGCGTGCCCGTGAGAGCTTGTTCGAGGGCTCTGTGGCACGCCGGGACATCTCTGCTGCGGCTGCCGCTTGGCGGCGGGACCTCTCTAGTGCTTCTGCGGCCTTGCTCTTTGCTGCCTGGTTATATGTCCACCCGAAACTCCTCCTACCAGTCATGGCAGAACGACTTGACAGGAAAGACCAGTTTTGTGGGTGATGAGGAGAGGAACTGTGAAGTAATTTTTGAGTGGGTAGTTTTTATAGCCCGGTGCTAAGTGTGAACACATATTAGTTTGATCGGTGTGAACAGATTTGCAATTACTTATTGCGTTGTAATCTGCAATTTGATGAGAAACAAGATCCACATTTATTGATGGTTTTGGACCTACAAAGCCCATTTCTGTTGTTCTGGCTCATCGCAAACAGTTCTTATGGATCAACCGCATGCCATGCATCGGAAGCCCGAAATGTGGGCCCGCGTTCTCGGATGTACGTGTACGTGTCTGCCCACTATCACACACGGTCAAGATATCACAATCGTGTCCGATGGATGCGCCGTCGCGCCTCCCACGGGGTGCTAGAAAGTTGACCACGTGGTTGCTCGCCGTTGAGGCGGCCGCGGCACGCTCTGCTCCTTGTTGAGGAGGCCGCGGCGCGCTCTGCTCGCGTCCGTCCGCGTGTTTTGCTCGCCATTGAGGCGGCCGCGGCACGCTCTTCTCTGGCGGCCGCGGCGCGCTCTTCTCTGGCGTACCTGCGCGCGCTCTACTCGCTGTTGAGGGAAATTTACGGCGGCTCTTCGGGTGGGTCATCGATCATGCCGCCGAGCAGCTCTGGATCTTTTGCACGGTGGATGGCAAACTGCTTATCACACCTCCTCTACAATAAGTCGATTGTGCGCCCAAGGACTGTCACGCCGATATCGCTGCCGATGGGCCATGGTGCATGCACCGGTCGATGAAGCTCTTGCTCCCCGACCTGCTCCGGCTCGTTCTCCTCGCCGAAGATGTAACGCAGGTAGGGGCCGACATCGAAGCTTTGGTCGTTGCCTGGCATGTTTAGAATAACTAATGGTAGATGGGTAGGGTGAGGACTAGATATGCCCAGAGTGTCGCGACGGTGCGTTGCCGCCTGGGTTATATCCAACAATTCATTAGCTGGTGGCGGGAAACCGATGAGGGAAGAGGCGTGAATTTTACAATTCACCCACGTGGAGCGCGGGAAGCATTCGCTGGAGTGCAGGAAGACTAAGTGGAGCACACACACAACCCGAATACCGTATGCGGTGCCACGTGTGATTTATCACACACGTGTTAACATAAGGAAACATATGTGTAACTTACTAATCATCGCACACGAGTACTCGCAGACGCATCATGTGCGATACTCCTAGCCACCGCAAGCAACTAGTTTGCATTTTTCAAAGTTTTTTGTACAAACAGAATCGCACACGAACTAACTATAGTAAGCGTCTGTGTTATAATGTCTCATTGCAAACAGTTCATCCGAGTGGGTTGTTTGCTGCGTATCACACACATCTTGTTTACACGAATTGTTTGTGTTCTTTAGGCTCATCGCAAACAGTTCATCTATGTGAACTGTATGCCGCATATCACACACATCTTGCTAAGTTGAACCATTTCTGTTCTCTTCCCTAATCGAAAACAGTTCGTCCGAGTGAACTGTATGCCGTATATCACACACACCTTGACCTGGCTGACCATTTTTGTTGCATTCCCTAATGGCAAACAGTTCATCGGAGCGAACTATATGCCGTATATTGCACACACATTGATATGGCTGCCCGTTTCTGTTGTTCTGTCTAATCTCAAACAGTTCGTATGGATCAACCGTATTCCCCGCATCGCACACATAACTAAAATCTGAACCGTGTTTGATGTCTTCGCCATCGCAAACGTTTTGCATCTTTTTTTATGGTTTTTTTACATCCCCGTTTGCGATTAATGCATCGCACACAGTTTCGTCAATGGGTCTCTAATCGTAGTGTCGCGTTGGCAGCATCCTGCAGTAGTGTGTCTACATAGTTATAGAACCCGTAGGGTCCGCACGCTTAACGTTCGTTGACGATATAGTGTTATATGAGTTATGTGATTAGGTGACCGAATGTTGTTCGGAGTCCCGGATGAGATCACGGACATGACGAGGAGGTCTGGAATGGTCCGGAGGTAAAGATTGATATATAGGACGATACTATTTGGACACCGAAAGAGTTTCGGGAGGTACCGGGTAGTCATCAGATCATCGAAAGGGGTTCCGGGAGACCCCGAGAGGTCTATGGGCCTAATGGGCCAAGGTGAGGCACAAACCAGCCCACAAGGGGGCTGGCGCACCCTCTCCCTGGCCGCCGGCACTAAGGGAAGGAAAGGGGGAGGGCTAGCCCCTCCTGCCTTTCCCTCCTCATGGGAGAAAGGAAAGGGGGGGGGGGGCGCCACCCTCCCCTGCCTTTCCCCACGCGCCTAAGAAAGGCAAAGGGGGGTGCGGCTAGGGCAAGGCCCAGGTGGCTGCTGGCCACTTGTGGAGCCCTAGGTTGCCTCTCCCCCAACCTATATATTTGAGAGGGAGGGGCGCCACACAACCCACGACAATCTCTTAGCCGTGTGTGGTGCCCCTCTCCACAGTTTCGTCCCTCGGTCATATTTTCGGAGTGCTTAGGCGAAGCCCTGCAAAGATAGCATCACCATCACCGTCACCACGCCGTCGTGCTGCGGAACTCATCCACTACTTCGCCCATCTTGCTGTATCAAGAAGGCGAGGATGTCACCGAGCTGAACGTGTGCTGAACACGGAGGTGTCGTATGTTTGGTACTCGATCGGTTGGATCGCGAAGAAGTTCGACTACATGAACCGCATTACTAAATGCTTCCGCTTACGGTCTACAAGGGTACATAGACACACTCTCCCCTCTTGTTGCTATGCATCTCCATGGATAGATCTTGCGTGTCCGTAGATTTTTTTGTTTGTTTTCCATGCAACGTTCCCCAACAGTGGCATCATGAGCCAGGTCTATGTGTAGATGATATGCACGAGTAGAACACAAAGAGTTATGGGCGGTGATAGTCATACTTCTTACCACCAATGTCTTATTTTGAATCGGCAGTATTGTGGGATGAAGCGGCCTGGACCAACCTTACATGTCCACACACATGAGACCAGTTCCACCGACTGACGTGCAACTTGCTTTGCATAAAGGTGGCTGGCGGGTGTCTGTTTATCCTACTTTAGTTAAATATAATTTGACTACGGCCGGTCCTTGAAGAATGTTAAAACAGCAAACTTGATAGATCACCGTTGTGGTTTTTGCGTAGGTAAGAACGGTTCTTGCTAGAAGCCCGTAGCAGCCACGTAAAACTTGCAACAACAAAGTAGAGGGCGTCTAACTTATTTTTGCAGGGCATGTTCTGATGTGATATGGTCAAGACGTGATATGATATACATTGTTGTATGAGATGATCATGTTTTTGTAATATCGACAACTGGCAGGAGCCTTAGGGTTGTCTCTTAATTGTTGTATGAAATGCAAGCGCCATGTAATTGCTTTACTTTATCGCTATGCGTTAGCAATAGTTGTAGAAGCAATAGTTGGCGAGACGACCCCGACGCAATGATGGAGATCAAGGTGTCGAGCCGGTGACGATGGAGATCATGATGATGCTTTGGAGATGGAGATCAAAAGCACAAGATGATGATGGTCATATCATGTCACATATTTTGATTACATGTGATGTTTATCCGTTATGCATCTTATTTTGCTTAGAACGGCGGTAGCATTATAAGATGATCCCTTCACTAAATTTGAAGATAAAAGTGTTGTCCCCGAGTATGCACCGTTGCCAAAGTTCGTCGTTTTGAAGCACCTCATGATGATCAGGTGTGATAGACTCTACGTTCACATACAACGGGTGTAAGACAGTTTCACACATGTACAATACTTGGGTTAAACTTGACGAGCCTAGCATATACAAACATGGTCTCAGAACACTGGAGACCGAAAGGTTGAGCATGAGTCATATAATAGATACGATCAACACAGAGATGTTCACCATTGATGACTACCCCATCTCACGTGATGATCGCACTTGGGTTAATTGATTTGGATCATGTATCACTTAGATAACTTGAGGGATGTTTATTTAAGTGGGAGTTCATTAGTAATTTGATTAATTGAACTTAATTTATCATGAACTTAGTCTTAATAGTTTTGCATATCTATGTTGTAGATCAATGGCCCGTGCTACCGTTCCCTTGAATTTTAATGCGTTCCTAGAGAAAGCTAAGTTGAAAGATGATGGTAGCAACTACACGGACTGGGTCTGTAACTTGAGGATTATCCTCATTGCTGCTCAGAAGAATTATGTCCTTGATGCACCACTAGGTGACAGACCTGCTGCAGGAGCTACTGCAGATGTTATGAATGTGTGGCAGGCTCGATCTGTTGAGTACTCAATAGTTCAGTGTGCCATGCTTTACGGCCTAGAACCGGGACTTCAAAGACGTTTTGAACGTCATGGTGCATATGAGATGTTTCAAGAGTTGAAGTTAATATTTCAAGCAAATGCCCGGGTTTAGAGATATGAAATCTCCAACAAGTTCTATAGCTGCAAGATGGAGGAGAATAGTTCTATCAGTGAACACATACTCAAAATGTCTGGGTATCATAACCACTTGACTCAGCTGGGAGTTGAACTTCTAGTTGATAATGTTATTGATAGAGTTCTTCAGTCACTGCCACCAAGCTACAAAGGCTTCGTGATGAACTATAATATGCAAGGGATGACGAAAATGATTCCTGAGCTCTTCGCAATGCTTAAGGCTGCGGAGGTAGAAATCAAGAAGGAGCATTAGGTGTTGATGGTTAACAAGACCACTAGTTTCAAGAAAAAGGGAAAGGGGAAGAAAGGGAACTTTAAGAAGAATGGCAAACAAGTTGCCACTCCCGGGAAGAAACCCAAAGCTGGCCCCAAGCCTGAAACTGAGTGCTTCTACTGCAAAGGGAATGGCCACTGGAAGCGGAACTGCCCCAAATACTTGGTGGATAAGAAGGATGGCAAAGTGAACAAAGGTATATTTGATATTGAAAGTGCAACTAATCCCCGGGTGGTTTTGGTAATTCATAACAACATATAGCTCATTGAACTAATATCCATTCAATATTAATGTTTCAGAAAGTTCAATGATTGGTATGGCATGGTCTAGAGATGTGGACCCCTCAAAATGCTAAGGACACATATTGGCAAAAGCTCAAGACTCTACATTTTCATTTTAGTGATCCAAGATCACATTGAGTCCATAGGAAAAGCTAATACTTTTAAAAGGGGATGAGGTGTTGCTTAATGGCTTGCTTGCTCAAAATGCTTAGTGATATGCTCCAAAAGCCCTCAACCACTTTCTCATTTCCACATATGTCCTAATCCTAAAGTCAAACTCGGCCCCACCGATTTGATCTATCCGGCGCCACTGAGTTCACTTGACATAGCCATTGCCAGAAACCCTAATCAGTTCGGTCTCACCGATAGGGATCTTGGTCTCACCGAGATGGGATTGCAAACTCTCTGTTTCCCTTCGTAATGTTTCAGTCTAACCGAGATGTGCGATCGGTCCCACCGAGTTGGCAATGCAAACTCTCTGTTTCCTTTTCGTAACGTTTCGGTCTCACCGAAATGAGCGATCGGTCCCATCGAGTTTGCCTGACCAAGTCTCTGTTTTCTTATTACTAAAATTGGTCTCACCGAGTTCATGTGATCGGTCTCACCGAGATGAGGTTTCGCCCTAACCCTAGCGCATCGGTCTCACCGAGTTGGTATTGTCGGTCCCACCGAAAAGCCTAACTTTCACATTTTGAACCAGGTCGGTCTCACCGAGTTTCATTATTCGGTCCCACCGAGTTTGGTAAATTGTGTGTAACGGTTAGATTTTGTGTGGAGGCTATAAATACCCCTCTACCCCCTTCTCCATCGGAGAGAGAGCCATCAGAACATGCCTACACTTCCACTACTCATTTTCTGAGAGAGAACCACCTACTCATGTGTTGAGACCAAGACATTCCAATCCAACCACAAGAATCTTGATCTCTAGCCTTCCCCAAGTTGCTTTCCACTCAAATCATCTTTCCACCATATCCAAATCTATGAGAGAGAGTTGAGTGTTGGGGAGACTATCATTTGAAGCACAAGAGCAATGAGTTCATCATCAACACACCATCTATTACCTTTTGGAGAGTGGTGTCTCCTAGATTGGTTAGGTGTCACTTGGGAGCCTCCGTCAAGATTGTGGAGTTGAACCAAGGAGTTTGTAAGGGCAAGGAGATCGCCTACTTTGTGAAGATCTACCCAAGTGAGGCAAGTCCTTCATGGGCGATGGCCATGGTGGGATAGACAAGGTTGCTTCTTCGTGGACCCTTCGTGGGTGGAGCCCTCCGTGGACTTGCGCAACCGTTACCCTTCGTGGGTTGAAGTCTCCATCAACGTGGACGTATGATAGCACCACCTATTGGAACCACGCCAAAAATCTCTGTGTCTACATTGCGTTTGCTCCCTCCAAACTCCTCCCCTTTACCTTCATATGCAATGATTTACATTCCGCTGCTATACTCTTAGAATTGCATGTGTAGGTTGATTGCTTGACTTGTGTTAAGTTGCTAAAATCTGCCAAGACATAAAATTGGGAAAAGGCTAGATTTTTATTTGGTAAAGTAGTCTAATCACCCCCTCTAGACATACTTTCGATCCTACAAGTGGTATCAGAGCTTTGGTCTCCATTTTCCTTGATTTCCATAGCTTTGGTGATCATAGCCTTGGTTTCACAACCTAGGAGAGTATGGCGTCTAGCGAGGGAAATTACCACCGTAGAGGTCCTTACTTTGATGGTACAAATTTTGCTAGTTGGAAGCATAAGATGAAAATGCATATTCTTGGACATAACCCCACCGTTTGGGCTATTGTGTGTATTGGTTTGCAAGGTGAATTCTTCGATGGGAGAGAACCAAATCGCGAAGCAACTGCGGAAGAGTTGAAAATGCTGCAATACAACGCTCAAACTTGCGATATCCTCTTCAATGGATTGTGCCCCGAAGAATTCAACAAAATCACCCGTCTTGAGAATGCAAAGGAAATTTGGGATACTTTGATTGATATGCACGAAGGTACCGAGTCCGTCAAGGAATCCAAGTTGGATGTGCTTCAAAGTCAACTTGACAAGTTCAAAATGAAGGATGGTGAAGGTGTCGCTGAAAGGTACTCTAGGCTGGCTCTCATCACAAATGAGATTGCCGGCTTAGGAAGTGAAGAGATGACTGACAGATTCATCATCAAAAAGATCCTAAGAGCCTTGGATGGAAAATATGATACCGTGTGCACATTGATCCAAATGATGCCCAATTACAAATATCTCAAGCCAACGGAAGTCATTAGAAGAATTGTTGCTCATGAGATGTCACTCAAGGACAAAGAAGAGCTTCACAACAAGTCTAGTGGTGCTTATAAAGCCTCATGTGATGCTCCTGCCACATCAAGCGAAAAACAAGTCTTCAATGAGGAATTGAGCTTAATGGTGAAGAACTTCAACAAATTCTATGTGGTACCCCGGCTCAGAGGAAACCGGAACGCCCCGTATTCCAGTCCCAGGGACAAGTCCACTGGAATACGGCACTGTTGGCATAGAACAAATCAGCTCTTTATTGCTATAAATACGGTTACAAAGATTACATCAACACGGCGACACTACGCCTGCTCAAAATAGCTCTATGCTAACAGCGGATCGACCTGAGGAGGCGGAGTATCTCTCGGCAGCGGAACAGCGTCGGCGGTGATGGACTCCACTCCGCAGGGACTCTGGCTAGAACGCGTATCCTAGCTCGCGCAATCAACATCTTCGACAAACAAGCAGTCATGGCATGACCTGCAAACTGGCATGACACGCCAGGTGAGTACTTTGAATGTACTCGCAAGCTCACAACAAACATCAGCATTAAGGCAAGACAACATCACAACAATCAAGATTAAGTTAAGATTTAATGTTACCGATAGGATAGTTGAGAATAACAATACAGGCTATACTCCCTGTATTCTGGTGACCAACTCATGATCACTCCAAGAACATCCAACGATCGTCCTCGAGATCGTTACCAATACTTGCCCATGGCATGATATCCGACTATTACCATACTCAGATGAGTTCTCCCATCATTACTGTCATTATAACGGTTGATCTCCTATAGAGGTCTGGACGGGCTGTCCAATACCGTGGACACGGCTATTCGAATAGATTTAACACTCTGCAGAGGTTGTACACTTTACCCACACTACGGAACTCATGGCCTCGTGCTCCCATTCGGGTGGACCAACGACGTTCCGACGAAACCCGACTGACCCGTGACTCTTCCATCGTACGACCGGCAATCATACTCCTTCTTGGAGTCAAGCCCTGGGTGGCCCCGTGTCCTCAAGACACCTGCCAGCGTCCTGGCCAAACAAACTGTCCCAAACGGGGACCTGGATCCAATAACTCAACTGGGCTCACAGGGTTATCGCCGCCTACCGGGCCAGGGTAGCGCGCGCGCATAACCCTCCCTCTTTGGAGGTACCGGTGGAAGAGCACGCGGTCAGACCAAGTCAAGGCCGTCCCATACCGGCAAATGTGGCTGCACGAATAAGCCCGGACAGGTGACTCTCGATCAACCAACTAAGTTCACTTATTACCAGGTTGTTTCATCAAGTTCACTTAGTTGGTCAAATTAGGCATCTTATCCCCGAACAATCTTTCTGTCACAGCTGATACTCCGATATCATAGTAATCCAATAACCGGCATGCTTAGGCTACTGCTACTAGTTCATATCCACAAATGCCGGATGAAATCCCAAAATAATCATAGACGGTAATCTCAACATCATAACCTCAACGAGTGGGTAAACTACTAGTCATTAACAATCCGGTATTCAACATCTACTCATGCATGTCATAATCCAATCCATGCTACAGATAACATTCTTGCTATTAAAGTAATTAATTAAACTATGATATTGCATTGCAATTATGCAGATGAGGGTTGTGGCTTGCCTGGAGATGAAGGAATCATCGGAAAGGAGTGCGGAGAGGCCGCGGAGACGGTTGCCGGAAACAGTTCCCTCCCGTAGGAGCTGTTTACGGGCAAGGGCAAAATGGTCATTTCTGCTGTGTCAACACAGCATGAGAATGACACCATCAGAACGGGCTCGATGAGACGAAGAAGTGGGCGCTGGTTTCACCTCGATCGGAGTTACGAGCAAAAAGTTATAAGGGTTTCTCTGCCAAGGACCTTTCTGTAAATATTTTATTTACTTCGGGGTCCCTGTCAGCTCGGCTGGTCGCGCACTTTACGGAAATACGTTTCCCAATGAAGGAAACGGAAACACAGCGGGCGCGTCCACTTATCCGAGCTGGCGGGTGCGGGGCCGGGCTCTGTGCAGCTGACCGGTGGGGTCGGGGCGATGCGGGGCCCGCCGGGCCAGCTAGACGGGCGTCGTCCTCTTCCTCTCGCTCGCCCGAGGAGCAGAGGGAGAAGGGCAGTGCCGGCGCTTGTCCGGCCGGCTCCGGCCACCTCTGGTGGAGCTCGGACCACCGGAGTGTTCTCCGAGGCGCGGCGCATCCATCCATCCCACCCACAGACTCCAACGGCGACGGGAGAGATGGCGAGCTCGAGCACGGCGGACGACGGCGTCGATCAGATTTGGGTGTGGCGCCATGAGTCGCCGGAGTCGAAGATGAAGTGCGGGGAGGAGTTACTGGCGTCTGGGTGTTCTACTGGTGGTGGTGGAACAGAGGAAGAGGCTCGGCAGCGAGCTAATTTAGGAGGTGGAGGGCGGCGGCCATGGCGGTGAATCGGGGCAGGGAGGAGCTCTGCAGCTCGAATGAGGGATTGGGGAGGGGTAGTCGAGGATGGGGAGTGCGGTGGTGAGCTAGGGAGAGGCTCGGAAGGCCCTTATATAGGCGAGCGACGAGGAGGTCCGGGCACGGCCACGGTGCCACGTGCACCGGCGTCCCGATGCTTCGGGAGCTCGCCTGGAGGGGAGAAGAAGCATCCGAGAGCTTCACGGAGGGCGGAGAGGGTTCAGGAGCGGCCGGGGAGGTTCGGGAGAGCTCGGGGCGACGGGACTCATCGACGGCAGAAGCGAACAGGGAGCGGCGCGGCTGTGCACTGCGCAGGAAGAGACGGGAGAGGGGGAGAGGGGTCCAGCGCGAGGGCGACGACGAAACGAAGCCGCTGGACATGAGGTGGTGTCGAACGAGCGAGGAAACGGACGAGGCCAAGGGTCCCATGCACAGAGCGCGCGATTTGGCAAGTCAAACACGTGGTCACCATGTGCATATGGTGCCATGGCCACGTACTTGGCACGAAATCTTGTCTGGTGTGTAGTCCCTCCAAACTACATTGCACCTGAGGTGATAGATCGACTATAAAAGCTCTGAGGTGAAGTGAGGGTTCACTGAAACTTTGCTGTATCAGACTAAATCATGATACAGTGATCAACAGAGATGATCTAGGAGCCAAATAAGTTGTCTGGGATGTTTAGATGAGGAAGGACCATAATCCTGTGGGTTTTGGAAGTAATAGGACCAATATACATCATGGTTGCTTTGCGACAGCACAAATTGGTCTAGAATCAAGATCATGATGGTGCACTCAAATGAAGAAGCCACTTGAGCTGAAATTTGGCAAGGCAGGGTTATTTGGACATATGAAGATGCTGTAAAAATTTCATACCAAATGGACAAGCCATAATGGTACTTGCTTCACAAGCATCCTCTCTGTCCAGAAACTTGCAAAATTTGCACAGGGCAATTGGATTACTGAATTGGGCCAAAACTTGGTGGAGAAGTTAGATATGGGTAGAAGCATGTTCCGGAAATTATTCATGAATTATGGAGCAATAAAAATTATAGTTGCTTCACAACCCATAATAATTACCAGAAACAAAGATTTGATGCTGTGATCACATAGATGATTGCATAGGGTTGAAACTTGTGTAAGAGTCATTATTTGGGCAATTGGAGGTGCTTGCAAAATTTCAACTCATTTGGATACTCCTAGCTAGCACTTGCTTCACAAAGATTCTAGTTGCCCAGAAACTTTGGAAATTAGCCAAGAGAGATTTAATATCCAAATAAAGTTGAATTTTGTCATGTGGCAATGATATGGATAGGAAAGGATGCCCAAAAAGTTTGAGAGCAAGTAGGCCAATATAAAGGGTACTTGCTTCACAAACTGACAACTAGGGCAGAATCAGAAAAGGAATTTTGGTGGATTATTTTTGAACATGGCAAGGAATATTTTGACATATCTGGATAAGATATGTCCCAAAGGATTTATGAGAATTATTTGGGAATTTTGGGAATGATAGAAATATGAGTTGCTTCACAACTCAGAGCTGACAGGGTTATTCCTTTAATAGAAAAAGGAATATTCCCAAGAAAAGAATATTGGGATTGGTCCAAGATGGAAATGACAAGGTCTTGGGATGATTTTGAGGTTGGCAAGCCACTTGGGAGAGGAATCAAGGGTGATCTCTCCAGGTTTCAGGACTACTAAGCCACAGAAAAGCAAATCCAGACCAAAATAAAAAGAAAAAAGAAATGGGCAAAATCCAGGGTGTCACATTCTACAAGAGTAGAAGCAAAGATAGAAGTTCCAAATCAAGATCCTACCATGACAAAAGATCTTCTAGTCGTGAACGTAATTGCTACAATTGTGGAAGACCCGGACACTACTCCAATGAGTGTACGGCCCCATACAAAAGAAAAGAAGACTCACCTAAAAGAAGAAGTAGAAGAGAAGAATCACCTCCAAGAGAGAGAAGGAGTAGAGATGACCGTTATGAACGAAGAACCTCTCGCAGAAGCAAGGATTCGGAAAGGAAGGACAAGTCATCAAGGAGCTATACAAAACAAAGACATCAAGCTCATGTTGGTGAATGGGTATCCGGTTCTGACTCCGACCATCACTCCGAGAGAAGTTATCACTCCGACTCCGAATATACTCAAGATGAAGGTGTTGCCGGTCTTGCACTTGTGTCAACCAACTCCTATGACATATTTGACTCACCAAATGAAGGAATTGGAAGATGCTTCATGGCTAAAGGCCACAAGGTATCACATCCCGAGTATATTGATTTCAATAGTGATGAAGATGATTTGCTAGGTGATGATGAGTTACTTGTTGACAATGCTAGTGATGAAACTACTATTAATCATGCTAATCGAGATGAAACAAATGAAAATGATAAGAAGGAGATTGAGCGTCTAACTAAAGAACTAAACACTCTTAAGTTAGCTCAAGAAACTACTTTAGAAGATCATCGAGAACTTTTAAAAACTCATGAGAAGCTACCCTTCAAGAAGCTCAACCTAGAGCAAGAACATGGGTTCTTAAAAGCTATCAATGATGATCTTCAGAAGAAAAGTTCTTCTTACATTGCCAAGAGTTTACTCTTGTCTACTTACATGCCACAAGTAAAATCTAGCAACAAGAGTAAGAAAGATTCTTCTTCTAGTAGTAACAATAATCATGCTAAATCCAATATTGTTGCTTCTAGTAGTTCTCTTGATTCCACTAATGATTCTCTTAGCCAAGTTACACTTGAGCAAGAAAATAGCTTATTGAAGAGAATTATAGAGAAAGGTGTTTACAAAAGCCTTGCCGGAAGTAAGCAATTTGAGGAAATTGTACGCAAGCAAGGGAGGCACCGGAAGAATCAAGGTGTTGGTTTTGAACGGAAGTTCAATGCCAATGGAGTTGAGTGGGAAGAAGATCAATACCCCAAGACGAAGTTTGTTCCTCAACAAGAGAAGTATGATCCTACTTCCTTCAAGGGGACACAAGCTCAAGATGATCTTCCACCACAAGACCACAAGCTAAAAGGCAAGGACAAGCTTCAAGAGGAGATTGATGCATTTGAAGAAGCTCCAAAGGCCTTGGTCAAGTGGGTTCCCAAGACTACGTCAAGTTCTACTTCATCAAGTACATCTACAACCCCAACGATTCCCATCAAGATGATGTGGGTCCCGAAGAAGAAGAACTAGAGAGCTCATGAGGGTGACTCCGCCAACATACTTCACTCATATTCATATTGGCAAGGACAAGTGCAATCAACTTCCACATCTTGCACTAGTTCAAGGAGTCACAAACCCTCTTGATGGTAAGTCAAGGGACAAGGTAACCTAATGCTTTCATGGACATCATCTTGTGTGTACTTCACTCTATGTCTATGGATATCCTTGTTTGTTCCTTGTGGGACTAACCCATGTAGGTATTGAAAGTACAACTCACTCAAATGGATTGCTCCAAATAAACTACATCAACATTGAGCATCCACATCTTCAACATCTACATGAAGTCATCATCGACGAAACCCAAGGTTAGTTCATCCCTCTAAAAAGAGGATATCACATCTAGGGGGAGCTTTACTCTAAGAATTGAGCTAAAGCAACTCTAATGGTGTGAACACAACAACGCTTTATGTAAAAGTGGTAACCCCACTTGTGCTTAAACGATGAGTATGACCTATGATCAAATGTTCTCATTTGACTCCTAAGTCAATATACTCATATATAGATGACCTAGTCATCGCCAATTGCTTGATAGATGCTAGAGTCTTTGTGCATGCTTTGCCACATATTTCATTTGCCATCTTATTGTGTGAGCATGCTGGATGCATAATTTTCTTCATTCAAGGACATCCATTTGTTGCTTTGATTGTTTGGTCTTTTCTTTTGCCAAATGGATGGACAAGAATGCCTAAGTACTCCCTCTAGCTATCTATGCTTTTCTCATCTCAAACTCAATTCATACTACATCACAAAGTTTGATCAAGTTAGATTCGAACCCTCTGGGTGAGGAGCACTCGGAGTTACCGATTCGTCATAGACTTAAACTTCCAAAACCTCTCGATGTATTTCGGTCTGACCGATTAATTCCTTTCGGTAATACCGAGTTCATTGAGTTGATCTAGGTTTCAATCTCGGTGCAACCGATTTGAACAGTTCGGTCTCACCGAGTTGTAGTAACCGCTTGCGATTCTGCATCTCGGTGCCACCGAGTTGCTCAACTAGGTCACACCGATAGGGTCTGGATATATATACCCACGGGTCAAATTTTGGAAATTTCTCCAAAACCCTTCGCCCGCGCCTGTCCAGCTCTGCCGACTCGAGGTCTCCGGATCGTCTCCTCCGTTGCCAGCGACCTCCTGCCGCTGGTCTCCGCCGCCATCAACGGAATCTTCGCCGCCGTTGTTTCCGTAGCGAGTTCACCACCGAGTTAGGGTATGAACTCGACCCCTTTGTGCAATCTTTACCTCTGATTCCTGCACTTAGGTCAATGCCAAGAATCTTACCACGTTTGAGATACTTCTATCCAATCAAAAACTCCTTTAGATTAGTTTTGATTCAAAAACTTAGGGTTAGGTTTCCGCCGAATTCATCTCGGACCAACCGAGTTGTAGAAATCGGTCTCACCGATTTGGCCCAGGCCATTGCACTTGTGATTTTCAGTCTGACCGAAACTTACAAATCGGTGTGACCGAGTTCGATTCTCAGTGAAACCCTAGCAATCTCGGAGTCACCGAACTGTGTCTCGGTCTGACCGATTTCACTAGTTTAGACTCTAATATTGCTTCGGTGTCACCGAGTTTAACAAATCGGTAGCTCCAAAATGACTTCTGTAGAAAACTAAAACTAAGTTTTTGACTCATTTGTTTTGCAAAATCTCTGCACTTTGTGATGCTCATCCACTCTGTCTCAACTATATCTATTCATAGGGTCAGCTTTTAGCTTTCAGCCATGTCAGACAATAGTGACAGCCAAAACAGGTCTGAGGAACAGGTTAACTTAAGTGAGGGCACTAGTCCCTCTAACAGCTATGATGATGGGAGCAGAAGTACTCCTAGCAACCTGCCAAAGGCTGCTACTAGGCAGAGGAGGAAAAGGAATTCAGATTCAAAGGATGAAGCTGAAGAGAGAAGAGGGAGAGCTACCACTGAAGCTTTTCAGAGAGTGCCTAGGGCACAAAGGTCTGTAGCTGTGCCAGCCAGTGACACAAGGGCTTCTACATCAACACCAGTAGCTACAGCCTCTGTTGTCCCTCCAGTTGCTACTCCACTAGCTCCATAGACCTCTTCGGATGCATTCGTTGCAGGACTCCTCTCCACGCCACCTTCGCACTCCGGAGCTCCCGGCGATCGTGCTTAGAGAGCCGCATAGCACTATGCATTTTCAAGCTTTTTGGTAACTTGTTGCCAAAGGGGGAGAAAGTGTATAGATCATAGGCTTCGAGAGAGAGTGTTTTGCTTCTTTTGCCTCTCTTGCTACTTTATTTGCTTGCTCATTTGGTTGATACTCTACTTATGTGTGTGTGAGATACTTATATGATCATGTGCTTGATCATATCATACTTTAATGTTTGTGCTTGAATGATGATATTCTATCTCTCATATATGATCATTCATATCTTGTCTTGGTAATGAGTGCATATTTCATATTCTATCATTTTGAGCGCTCCACCAAGATGTATGTGACATGGAAGAGTAACCCATGATCCTAATCGATTGTGCATTTGCATTCAAAAGCAAATTTTAAATAATGCACAAATTTAGGGGGAGCTCTTGCTTATCACATACTTCTCAAAGCGACGATGTACTTCATTTATATTATCATTTGTCGAAGCTTTGATCTATATGTTGTCATCAATTACCAAAAAGGGGGAGATTGAAAGTGCAACTAATCCCTGGGTGGTTTTGGTAATTCATAACAACATATAGCTCATGAACTAATATCCATTCAAGATTAATGTTTCAGAAAGTTCAATGATTGGTATGGCATGGTCTAGAGATGTGGACCCCTCAAAATGCTAAGGACACATATTGGCAAAAGCTCAAGACTCTACATTTTCATTTTAGTGACCCAAGATCACATTGAGTCCATAGGAAAAGCCAATACTATTAAAAGGGGATGAGGTGTTGCTTAATGGCTTGCTTGCTCAAAATGCTTAGTGATATGCTCCAAAAGCCCTCAACCACTTTCTCATTTCCACATATGTCCTAATCCTAAAGTCAAACTCAGCCCCACCGATTTGATCTATCCGGCGCCACCGAGTTCACTTGACATAGCCATTGCCAGAAACCCTAATCAGTTTGGTCTCACCGATAGGGATCTCGGTCTCACCGAGATGGGATTGCAAACTCTCTGTTTCCCTTCATAATGTTTCGGTCTAACCGAGATGATCGATCGGTCCCACCGAGTTGGCAATGCAAGCTCTCTGTTTCCTTTTCGTAACGTTTCGGTCTCACCGAAATGAGCGATCGGTCCCACCGAGTTTGCCTGACCAAGTCTCTGTTTGCTTATTACTGAAATCGGTCTCACCGAGTTCATGTGATCGGTCTCACCGAGATGAGGTTTCGCCCTAACCCTAGCGCATCGGTCTCACCGAGTTGGTATTGCCGGTCCCACCGAAAAGCCTAACGTTCACATTTTGAACCAGGTCGGTCTCACCGAGTTTCACTATTCGGTCCCACCGAGTTTGGTAAATTGTGTGTAATGGTTAGATTTTGTGTGGAGGCTATAAATACCCCTCCACCCCTGTAACACCCCTGTGTAACTACCACTGTGATCAACTGCTAATATTGCCAAGTCATATCATTTGCAGTGCCTAAACATAGTGGTTATCCAAAGCCAATCAACTCCAATCTGAAAATTAACTCAAATTCAAAAGTGCAAAATAAATTTGATCAAACACCTTTGGAAAAATGTTCACTAATTAGCAAATATTCCAGAAGTATTCATAAAAATATCACCAGTAGCGCTTGGATTAATGAAATGGTTCAAACAAATTGAAACAGCACCAAAACAGCAATATTAAATCCATTTAAAATCATTTCAAATTCAAATGAAATCCAATTCTGTCCAAAAAAGTTTTCGGTGATGGGTAATATTGCATTGCATTATTTGGACCAAGTTCCATAATTTTGCAAAAGTGCATAAGAGCCCTAACTAATTCAAAACAGAAAAGAATAAAAGAAAAAGAGAAACAGAAAAATAAAAACGAGGCACTGTGCACTGGGCCTTAGTGCACAGTGCCCCGAACCCCAGCCCAGCAAGCCCACCTCACCTCTCTCCCTCGCACTGTCGTCCTCCCGCTGGCCGAGCCCGCACGCGCCGTCGGCACGCTGATACGCCGACGCCACCGACGAAACAGTGAGGCGGAGAGGATAAGGCCGTGCTCATTCGTTCCCCCTGGCTCCCTCTGCCACTCTCCCTCTCTCTCTCTCTCTCTCTCGCTCGCCCTGCCCCTCCTTTCTCTCTCAGATCCGCCGGCCGAGCGCAGTCGCCGCCGCGCGACGTTCCTAGCCGCGGCCACCGCCGCTTCCACGTCGCCTACTCAAGTCCCATAGCTCCGCCGTCGACTGCAGCGTCGAGTGGTGTTACTTGGAGGAGCTGGGACCCCCTGCATCAAGCGCATCGTCCTCGTCTTCTTCCTCTTGGGCGCCGGCGATCTTCTCCAACTCCGACGACGTTTGCTGCTACTAAGCTGTCGAAGGCCTTCCGTGGCCGCTAGGTGAGCAGCAGCTCCTCTCCATTCACCTCTACCCGCTCCAAATGGCCCGTGAGCGCGGATCCACTTTAGCCAAACCTGCCGCCGTGGAGCTCGTCGCCGACGAGGCTCTGGTGACCAAAAGGTCACGGGCGCGCATCTATTAGGTCGGCCGCATCGCGTAGAGCGCGCCTAGCTACTTCGTTCGATCATCTGTGCGCCGCACCGTTGATTCCACCGAGCTCCCGAACACGCCGCCGCCTTTGCCCGTCGCCAGCGATGTTTCCGGCCGAGCCCGGCCCTGCCACCACCACCAGATGACGCGGCGTTGAGTCCCCGTTCGAACGCAACCAAAATCACGTGAAACGGCGCATCACAGCGCGTTTCCGGCCAACTCCGGCGATCTTCCGCCGCGAAAACGGACGCCGGCGTTGAGCCGCCGGCCGTCGCTGACGTGGCTCGATGGGGTCCACCCCTGGGCCGCTGCCAGTGGGTCCCAGAGGGCCCAGTTGACCCGTTGACCACGGTCAACTGTGCTGACTGGTCAGCACAGTCACTGACATGTGGGCCCCGTGGTTAATTAACCTAATTAAACATTTTAATAAATAAAAACAAAATAGTTATACTAATGTCTCACTGACAGAGGGGGCCCACACCCTAATTAACCCTGCTAATTAAACTAATCCACTGTTAGTCTAAACAGAGACTGACATGTGGGTCCCAGGTTTGACCTGTACAGCTGACTGTTGACTTGCTGACGTCAGCATGTCATCATGCTGACATCATAATTCATTTTCTTTAAATAAAATTAATTCCAGAAAATCCAATAATCTTTAAAAATTCATATCTTTTAAACCGTAGCTCGGATCGAAGAAGTTAAAACATGAAAGTTGCTCAGAACGACAAGACAAGTTTGATCGTGCCGTCCGTTTCCATGCCGGAACCTCCTACGTAGGAGAACTCGTAACCCCGAGCCCGAACCCGGTAGATGAATAGTGCACACACACCGGTAAATAAATTCCAGAATAATCCTAAAAATAACTAAAATGACTTAGATGCATTTCTAGGCAACCCTGCACTGCATCATAGCATAGCACGCACTGTGTTGCATCTGATTGCATTATGTTTACCTGTTTCTTCCCCCTCTTCTCTCTCGATTAGACCCCGACGTTGACGTAGCTCCCGAGGCAGACGCAGCTCCAGAGTACGGCTACGTCCCCGACGACACCACCGACGACCTTGCCCTTGCCCCAGAGCAAACAGGCAAGCACCCCCATTTTGAGCATTCTGATATCGCCCACTCTCTTCTCTCTTATGCTTGCATTAGAAGTACTGCTGCTACTGTTGTCCTATATCTGCTGCATAGCCTGTTTTATTGTAGCCTACTTTTGATACCTGCCTGTTCTCCTAAACTGTTTAGTATAGGATGGTTAGAGCCCTATCAGAGACCCACTTGTCCCGACTGCCCCGCTGGACTCTCAGAAGACCCGAGCAACGGGATCGAAGATCAGACCCGGGCACCGCACGTCACTTCCCCTATGTTGCTCGACACTACTGGGTTATTATCGAGTGCCGAGGGTGATACCTCGTCAGCACTTTTGATGATAACCTTGTAGGTTAGTTAGTCGGTCGTGGTAAGCGAGGGTGATTCCTCCTACACCACCCCCGATAACAACATCGTCGTGCAACTGTTCAAGTGTGTACCTCGAGGGTGATACCTCCTTCGTTCACCTTGACGAGAACATCAGGTGGGACTCCATCGAGGGTGATTCCTCAGGGTTCCCCCTTGGTGTCAGACACACGGAGACTTTGGATACTATGACTGATCACTGAACTTTGATACTAAAGACGGGTCGGCCCTGAGGGGTACCCGCGCGAGCATGAATGCGAAGTGATGTGGAGTCGGGTTGACCTGAGAGGTGCCCGCGAGATATCTACGAGGCGTGGCCGGGCATTCTCAGCCCTTGCCGCAAGTCCTCGAGACGGGGCGACGGGGTCACATCGATCGTGAGTCTCTGCTTGTTTCCGCGCGCTCCTAATCCACTAAACGGTTTGGATATTTGATCCGAGGGGCCTCTGGCCCGATAGCACTAACCATCACGTGGGCATAGTATGGGCGTTCTGCGTCGTACACTTCAGCCGAAGCTTAATGGACGTCAGCAACTGATGCGGCACACACTGGGTTGGACTGGGAATGCAACCGCGCTTGTATAAGAGGTTGCTAGGTCTGCTCACCGGCGGTGCACGTAACGCGCAGGAGTTCCCGGGGCGATGGCCCAAGACCCCTGGGGGCATAGATTAGTCCGGCGTGCTGACCTCTCTGTTAAGTATTTGGTCGGGTTGCGGCATATTGCTTAGCCGAGGCCGGGCATGACCCAGAAAAGTGTGTCCGGCCGGAGTTAAGCGAGCATGGTGGGTAACTTGGTGCACCCCTGCAGGGAAGAAACTTCTATCGATAGCCTGTCCTACGGTAACGGACACTCGGAGTTGTATCCCGATCGGTACAATTAGAACATGACTTGAGATGAGAACTGGATAGTACGGCTCTGGGATTGCTTTCTTGCAGGGAGTCGAGAAAGGATCTCAGGCTGAGGTTGATGATACTGTTATACTTTACATTATGTTATTCTGCTCTCTTCTAATGCTGCAAGACTGATGAAGATGCTGAAGATGCTAGTCTTCGATAGGACTAGGCTTTTCCCCTCTATTCTGGCATTTCTGCAGCCCAGTCCACATATACAGCCATCCTTTGAAAATGTTGCATATGTAGTGTAGATCCTTGCTTGCTGAGTACTTCGGATGAGTACTCACGTTTGCTTTATTTTCCTTTTTTTCCCCCTTTATTCCTTTATCGCGTCCAGACGACGGAGCCCCGGAGCCAGTTGTCCCCACCGACGACCACTACTACTACCAGCCCGGAGAGTACTACTACTACTACGAGGAGCTGATTGACGACCAGGAGTAGGATCGGAGGGTCCAGGGCAGGAGGCCCACGCCTTTTCGATCATAGTTTTATTTTGCCCCGCCTCTGTGAAGGCTTATCTCTCTGTTCTATAATATATCTGTACCCAGATATCTGACGCTTCCTCTGACACTTGTATGCCATCGAGCTATGTATTCGAGCCCTCGAGGCCCTGGCTTGTAATATTAAGCTTGTATGAATTTATTTATGTTTTAGAGTTGTGTTGTGATATCTTCAAGTGAGTCCTTAGGCTTAATCGTGTGCATTTGCATGTATGGTTAATGCACGATTAAGCCGGGGTCGTCATAGGTTGGTATCAGAGCCGACTGCCTCTAGGTATCCCCCTTCCCAATTCCTTGGCCGAAGTTGAGTCTAGTGGTCCAAAACTGTTTTACTAACTTGGCTGTGTGGCTTATGGCCCGACGTCGCCAACTGGGTGGTAATAGGATCTTTTATTCCTCGTCTTTACTCCGGGATTCTAATCTCTCATCTATTCGGGTTTAATAAAATTTACTAACACCGACACTTAGGATCTCGTAATTCCGTCCACCCGGAGAGCTGGATTTCTGTGCGATTTACCTGTCATTGATCTGATTAGTCTGATAATCATTTTCCTTTCCATTGTTTTGTTTAACCTTTCTTTCCAAGGACGGTATTGCCGTTAACCCGGAGCGTGTTCAGGCTATCCTTGACTGGACTCCTCCGAAGAATGCCAAGCAAGTCCGAAGCTTCCTCGGTCTAGCCAGTTATTGTCGCCGATTCGTCGAGAACTTCTCCAAGATCGCCAAGCCCTTGACTAATCTGCTCCACAAAGGCGTTAAGTTTGAGTGGACAGACAAATGTCAGGAAAGTTTCCAGAACCTCAAGGACAAGCTTACTTCTGCTCCAGTGCTTGCTCCTCCTGATTCTCGCAAGGACTTTGTGATATATTGCGACGCCTCTCGTCAGGGATTAGGCTGTGTCCTAATGCAAGAACGAAGAGTAATTGCGTATGCTTCACGTCAATTGCGACCGCATGAAGAAAATTATCCAGTGCATGATCTTGAACTGGCTGCAGTGATCTATGCATTAAAGTTATGGCGTCATTACCTTCTGGGTAATCGGTGTGATATTTATACCGATCACCAAAGCCTGAAGTACTTGTTCACTCAACCGGATCTTAATCTCCGTCAGCAACGATGGTTGGAAACAATTACGGACTATGACTGTGGTATTTCATATACCCCGGGCAAGGCTAACGTGATGGCCGATGCCCTGAGCCGCAAGTCATATTGCAACAACCTCATGGTTAGGCGAGCTCAACCTCGTCTCTACGCAGAATTGAATCAGCTGAATCTGCGAATTGTTCCCCAAGGTTCTCTTAATAACCTTGTGGTACAGCCAGACCTTCAAAAGGTTGTTAAGGAAGTGCAAGCCAAAGATGCTGAGATTGACTTGATGAAGAAAGAGCTTCACCTTGATAAGTACCGGGATTTCTCAGTTGCTGAAGATGGAACATTATATTTCCGAGACCGCATCGTAGTACCTCGCTTCGAGCTTATGACTGACAAGGTCATGAAGGAGGCTCATGATACACCGTTGTCTATCCATCTGGGTAGCACCAAGATGTATCGCGATCTCTGACAGAGGTACCGGTGGTCCAGAATGAAGCAGGACATTGCTCGATACGTTGCCGAATGTGACGTATGTCGTCGCGTGAAAGCAGAACATCAGAAACCTGCTGGAATTCTTCAACCACTCCCTATTCCTCTATGGAAGTGGGATAAAGTGCAGATGGATTTCATTACTGGTCTTCCCAAGTCTCAGAAAGGTCACGACGCTATTCTTGTCGTCGTTGATCAACTTTCCAAGGTTGCTCATTTCCTACCTGTTAAGGAGACTATCAGTGCTAGCCAGCTAGCAGAGCTGTATATCTCCAGAATCGTTTCACTCCACGGCATTCCGAAGGAGATCAGTTCAGACCGTGGTGGTCTTTTCACGTCCAAGTTCTGGGAAAGTTTCCAAGAAGCTATGGGAACTCACATTACATGGGGTTCAGCTTATCATCCCCAATCCCAAGGCCAAGTTGAGCGCGTTAATCAAGTGCTTGAAGACATGCTTCGAGCTTGTGTTATATCCTTCGATAAGAAATGGGAGGAATCTCTCCCGTATGTCGAGTTCTCTTATAACAACAGTTATCAAGCCAGCTTGAAAATGGCCCCCTTCGAAGTTCTCTATGGACATAAATGTCGAACCCCTCTGAACTGGTCAGAAGCTGGGGAACGACCACTCGTTGGACCGGACATTATTCAACACGCTGAAGAACAAGTCAGAATTATCCGGGAGAATCTCAAAGCAACTCAAGATCGCCAGAAGAGCAATTATGATCGTAAGCGATGGGGTCTGACTTATCAACCGGGTGATCAAGTTTATCTGCGTGTCACTCCTATGAAGGGCACCCGTCGTTTCAGAATCAAGGGCAAGCTAGCTCCCCAATATATTGGTCCTTTCCGCATTGTGGCCAGACGTGGACAGGTGGCTTATAAATTGGAGTTGCCGCCGCAATTCTCTCATATTCATGATGTCTTCCATGTGTCACAACTTCGTAAATGCTTCAAGGAATCTCCGCACCGTGCAGTGGATCACGAGATGCTTCAGTTGCAAGACGACTTGTCTTATAAGGAGCATCCGATCCGCATCCTTGATGAAGCTGAACGTCGAACTCGTCAGAAGACGATCAAGTTCCTGAAAGTGCAGTGGTCGAATCACACTGAAGATGAAGCCACTTGGGAACGCGAGGATCATCTTCGGGAAGAATATCCCGACCTCTTTCCTTCTACCTCCTAAATTCTCGGGACGAGAATTTCTTTTAGAGGGGGAGAACTTGTAACACCCCTGTGTAACTACCACTATGATCAACTGCTAATATTGCCAAGTCATATCATTTGTAGTGCCTAAACATAGTGGTTATCCAAAGCCAATCAACTCCAATCTGAAAATTAACTCAAATTCAAAAGTGCAAATAAATTTGCTCAAACACCTTTGGAAAAATGTTCACTAATTAGCAAATATTCTAGAAGTATTCATAAAAATATCACCAGTAACGCTTGGATTAATTAAATGGTTCAAACAAATTGAAACAGCACCAAAACAGCAATATTAAATCCATTTAAAATCATTTCAAATTCAAATGAAATCCAATTATGTCCAAACAAGTTTTCGGTGATGGGTAATATTGCATTGCATTATTTGGACCAAGTTCCATAATTTTGCAAAAGTGCATAAGAGCCCTAAATAATTCAAAACAGAAAAGAATAAAAGAAAAAGAGAAACAGAAACAGAAAAATAAAAACGAGGCACTGTGCACTGGGCCTTAGTGCACAGTGCCCCGAACCCCGGCCCAGCAGGCCCACCTCACCTCTCTCCCTCGCGCTGTCGTCCTCCCGCTGGCCGAGCCCGCGCGCGCCGTCGGCACGCTGACACGCCGACGCCACCGACGAAACAGTGAGGCGGAGAGGATAAGGCCGTGCTCATTCGTTCCCCCTGGCTCCCTCTGCCACTCTCCCTCTCTCTCTCTCGCTCGCCCCGCCCCTCCTTTCTCTCTCAGATCAGCCGGCCGAGCGCAGTCGCCGCCGCGCGACGTTCCTAGCCGCGGCCACCGCCGCTTCCACGTCGCCTACTCAAGTCCCACAGCTCCGTCGTCGACTGCAGCGTCGAGTGGTGTTACTTGGAGGAGCTGGGACCCCCTGCATCAAGCGCATCGTCCTCGTCTTCTTCCTCTCGGGCGCCGGCGATCTTCTCCAACTCCGACGACTTCTGCTGCTACTAAGCTGTCGAAGGCCTTCCGTGGCCGCTAGGTGAGCAGCAGCTCCTCTCCATTCACCTCTACCCGCTCCAAATGGCCCGTGAGCGTGGATCCACTTTAGCCGAACCTGCCGCCGTGGAGCTCGTCGCCGATGAGGCTCTGGTGACCAAAAGGTCACGGGCGCGCGTCTGTTAGGTCGGCCGCATCGCGTAGAGCGCGCCTAGCTACTTCGTTCGATCGTCTGCGCGCCGCACCGTCGATTCCACCGAGCTCCCGAACACGCCGCCGCCTTTGCCCGTCGCCGGTGATGTTTCCGGCCGAGCCCGGCCCTGCCACCACCACCAGACGACGCGGCGCTGAGTCCCTGTTCGAATGCAACCAAAATCACGCGAAACGGCGCATCACAGCGCGTTTCCGGCATACTCCGGCGATCTTCCGCCGCGAAAACGGACGCCGGCGTTGAGCCGCCGGCCGCCGCCGACGTGGCTCGATGGGGTCCACCCCTAGGCCGCTGCCAGTGGGTCCCAGAGGGCCCAGTTGACCCGTTGACCACGGTCAACTGTGCTGACTGGTCAGCACAGTCACTGACATGTGGGCCCCGTGGTTAATTAACCTAATTAAACATTTTAATAAATAAAAACAAAATAGTTATACTAATGTCTCACTGACAGAGGGGGCCCACTCCCTAATTAACCCTGCTAATTAAACTAATCCACTGTTAGTCTAAACAGAGACTGACATGTGGGTCCCACTGGACCCACATGTCAGGTTTGACCTGTACAACCGACTGTTGACTTGCTGATGTCAGCATGTCATCATGCTGACGTCATAATTCATTTTCTATAAATAGAATTAATTCCAGAAAATCCAATAATCTTTAAAAATTCATATCTTTTAAACCGTAGCTCGGATCGAAGAAGTTAAAACATGAAAGTTGCTCAGAACGACGAGACGAGTCTGATCGTGCCGTCCATTTCCATGCCGAAACCTCCTACGTAGGAGAACTCGTAACCCCGAGCCTGAACCCGGTAGATGAATAGTGCACACACACCGGTAAATAAATTCCAGAATAATCCTAAAAATAACTAAAATGACTTAGATGCATTTCTAGGCAACCCTGCACTGCATCATAGCATAGCACGCACTGTGTTGCATCTGATTGCATTATGTTTACCTGTTTCTTCCCCCTCTTCTCTCTTGATTAGACCCCGACGTTGACGTAGCTCCCGAGGCAGACGCAGCTCCGGAGTACGGCTACGTCCCCGACGACACCACCGACGACCTTGCCCTTGCCCCAGAGCAAACAGGCAAGCACCCCCATTTTGAGCATTCCGATATCGCCCACTCTCTTCTCTCTTATGCTTGCATTAGAAGTACTGCTGCTATTATTGTCCTATATCTGCTGCATAGCCTGTTTTATTATAGCCTACTTTTGATACCTGCCTGTTCTCCTAAACTGTTTAGTATAGGATGGTTAGAGCCCTATCAGAGACCCACTTGTCCCGACTGCCCCGCTGGACTCTCAGAAGACCCGAGCAACGGGATCGAAGATCAGACCCGGGCACCGCACGTCACTTACCCTATGTTGCTCGACACTACTGGGTTATTATCGAGTGCCGAGGGTGATACCTCGTCAGCACTTTTGATGATAACCTTGTAGGTTAGTTAGTCGATCGTGGTAAGCGAGGGTGATTCCTCCTACACCACCCCCGATAACGACGTCGTCGTGCAACTGTTCAAGTGTGGACCTCGAGGGTGATACCTCCTTCGTTCACCTTGACGAGAACATCAGGTGGGACTCCATCGAGGGTGATTCCTCAGGGTTCCCCCTTGGTGTCAGACACACGAAGACTTTGGATACTATGACTGATCACTAAACTTTGATACTAAAGACGGGTCGGCCCTGAGGGGTACCCGCGCGAGCATGAATGCGAAGTGATGTGGAGTCGGGTTGACCTGAGAGGTGCCCGCGAGATATCTACGAGGCGTGGCCGGGCATTCTTAGCCCTTGCTGCAAGTCCTCGATACGGGGCGACGGGGTCACATCGATCGTGAGTCTCTGCTCATTTCCGCGCGCTCCTAATCCACTAAACGGTTTGGATATTTGATCCGAGGGGCCTCTGGCCCGATAGCACTAACCATCACGTGGGCATAGTATGGGCGTTCTGCGTCGTACACTTCAGCCAAAGCTTAATGGACGTCAGCAACTAATGTGGCACACGCTGGGTTGGACTGGGAATGCAACCGCGCTTGTATAAGGGGTTGCTAGGTCTGCTCACCGGCGGTGCACGTAACGCGCAGGAGTTCCCGGGGCGATGGCCCAAGACCCCTGGGGGCATAGGTTAGTCCGGCGTGCTGACCTCTCTATTAAGTATTTGGTCGGGTTGCGGCGTGTTGCTTAGCCGAGGCCGGGCATGACCCAGAAAAGTGTGTCCGGCTAGAGTTAAGCGAGCGTGGTGGGTAACTTGGTGCACCCCTGCAGGGAAGAAACTTCTATCGATAGCCTGTCCTACGGTAACGGACACTCGGAGTTGTATCCCGATCGGTACAACTAGAACATGACTTGAGATGAGAACTGGATAGTACGGCTCTGGGATTGCTTTCTCGCAGGGAGTCGAGAAAGGATCTCAGGCTGAGGTTGATGATACTGTTATACTTTACATTATGTTATTCTGCTCTCTTCTAATGCTGCAAGACTGATGAAGATGCTGAAGATGCTAGTCTTTGATAGGACTAGGCTTTTCCCCTCTATTCTGGCATTTCTGCAGCCCAGTCCACATATACAGCCATCCTTTGAAAATGTTGCATATGTAGTGTAGATCCTTGCTTGCTGAGTACTTCGGATGAGTACTCACGTTTGCTTTATTTTCCTTTTTCCCCCTTTATTCCTTTATCGCGTCCAGACGACGGAGCCCCGGAGCCAGTTGTCCCCACCGACGACGACTACTACTACCAGCCCGGAGAGTACTACTACTACGAGGAGCCGACTGACGACCAGGAGTAGGATCGGAGGGTCCAGGGCAGGAGGCCCACGCCTTTTCGATCGTAGTTTTATTTTTTTCCCGCCTCTGTGAAGGCTTATCTCTCTGTTCTGTAATATATCTGTACCCAGATATCTGACGCTTCCGCTAACACTTGTATACCATCGAGCTATGTATTCGAGCCCTCGAGGCCCTGGCTTGTAATATTAAGCTTTTATGAATTTATTTATGTTTTAGAGTTGTGTTGTGATATCTTCAAGTGAGTCCTTAGGCTTAATCGTGTGCATTTGCATGTATGGTTAGTGCACGATTAAGCCGGGGTCGTCACAACCCCCTTCTCCATCAGAGAGAGAGCCATCAGAACGTGCCTACACTTGCACTACTCATTTTCTGAGAGAGAACCACCTACTCATGTGTTGAGACCAAGACATTCCAATCCAACCACAAGAATCTTGATCTCTAGCCTTCCCCAAGTTGCTTTCCACTCAAATCATCTTTCCGCCATATCCAAATCTGTGAGAGAGAGTTGAGTGTTGGGGAGACTATCATTTGAAGCACAAGAGCAAGGAGTTCATCATCAACACACCATCTATTACCTTTTGGAGAGTGGTGTCTCCTAGATTGGTTAGGTGTCACTTGGGAGCCTCCGTCAAGATTGTGGAGTTGAACCAAGGAGTTTGTAAGGGCAAGGAGATCGCCTACTTCGTGAAGATCTACCCAAGTGAGGCAAGTCCTTCGTGGGCGATGGACATGGTGGGATAGACAAGGTTGCTTCTTCGTGGACCCTTCGTGGGTGGAGCCCTCCATGGACTCGCGCAACCGTTACCCTTCATGGGTTGAAGTCTCCATCAACGTGGACGTACGATAGCACCACCGATCGGAACCACGCCAAAAATCTCCGTGTCTACATTGCGTTTGCTCCCTCCAAACTCCTCCCCTTTACCTTCATATGCAATGATTTACATTCCGCTGCTATACTCCTAGAATTGCATGTGTAGGTTGATTGCTTGACTTGTGTTAAGTTGCTAAAATCTGCCAAGACATAAAATTGGGAAAAGGCTAGATTTTTATTTGGTGAAGTAGTCTAATCACCCCCCCTCTAGACATACTTTCGATCCTACAGATATACATGTTATTGATGTGTACCTTACTAATGCTCGTAGTAGCGCCTGGGTATTTGATACTGGTTCGGTTGCTCATATTTGTAACTCGAAACAGGAGCTGCGGAATAAACGAAGATTGGCTAAGGACGAGGTGACGATGCGCGTCGGGAATGGTTCCAAGGTCGATGTGATCGCCGTCGGCACGCTACCTCTACATCTACCTTCGGGATTAGTTTTAGACCTCACTAATTGTTATTTGGTGCCAGCGTTGAGCATGAACATTATATCTGGATCTTGTTTATTGCGAGACGGTTATTCATTTAAATCGGAGAATAATGGTTGTTCTATTTATATGAGTAATATCTTTTATGGTCAAGCACCCCTGATGCATGGTCTATTCTTGTTGAATCTCGATCGTAGTGATACACATATTCATAATATTGATGCCAAAAGATGCAAAGTTGATAATGATAGTGCAACATACTTGTGGCACCGTCGTTTAGGTCATATTGGTGTAAAGCGCATGAAGAAGCTCCATGCGGATGGACTTTTGGAATCACTTGATTATGAATCATTTGATACTTGCGAACCATGCCTTATGGGCAAGATGACTAAAACTTCGTGCTCCGGAACAATGGAGCGAGCTAATGACTTATTGGAAATAATACATACCGATGTATGTGGTCCGATGAGTATTGAGGCACGCAACGGGTATCGTTATTTTCTGACCTTCACAGATGATTTGGGTAGGTATGGGTATATCTACTTGATGAAACACAAGTCTGAAACATTTGAAAAGTTCAAAGAATTTCAGAGTGAAGTGCAGAATCATCGTAACAAGAAAATAAAGTTTCTACGATCTGATCACGGAGGCGAATATTTGAGTTACGAGTTTAGCCTTCATTTAAAACAATGTGGAATTGTTTCACAACTCACGCCACCTGGAACACCACAGCGTAATGGTGTGTCCGAACGTCGTAACCGTACTTTATTAGATATGGTACGTTCTATGATGTCCCTTACCGATTTACCACTATCGTTTTGGGGTTATGCATTAGAGACAGTCGCATTCACGTTAAATAGGGCACCGTCTAAATCCATTGAGACGACACCGTATGAACTGTGGTTTGGTAAGAAACCTAAGCTGTCGTTTCTTAAAGTTTGGGGATGCGACACTTATGTCAAAAGGCTTCAGCCTGATAAGCTCGAACCTAAATCGGAGAAGTGCGTCTTCATAGGATACCCTAAGGAAACTATTGGGTACACCTTCTACCACAGATCCAAAGGCAAGATCTTTGTTGCCAAGATTGGATCCTTTCTAGAGAAGGAGTTTCTCTCGAAAGAAATGAGTGGGAGGAAAGTAGAACTTGATGAGGTAATTGTACCTTCTCTCGAATTGGAAAGTAGCACATCACAGAAAACCGTTCCTATGATGCCTACAACAACTAGAGAGGAAGCAAATGATAATGATCATGAAACTTCAAATCAAGTTACTACTGAACCTCGTAGGTCGACCAGAGCACGATCCGCACCAGAGTGGTATGGTAATCCTGTCCTGAAAGTTATGTTATTAGACCATGGTGAACCTATGAACTATGACGAAGATATGATGAGCCCAGATTCTGATAAATGGCTTGAGGCCATGAAATCTGAGATAGAATCCATGTATGAGAACAAAGTATGGACTTTGGTGGACTTGCCCGATGATCGGCAAGCCATTGAGAATAAATGGATCTTTAAGAAGAAGACTGACGCTGATGGTAATGTTACTGTCTACAAAGCTCGACTTGCCGCAAAAGGTTTTCGGCAAGTTCAAGGAGTTGACTACGATGATACTTTCTCACCTGTAGCGATGCTTAAGTCTATCCGAATCATGTTAGCAATTGCCGCATTTTATAATTATGAAATCTGGCAAATGGACGTCAAAACTGCATTCCTTAATGGATTTCTTAAAGAAGAGTTGTATATGATGCAACCAGAAGGTTTTGTCGATCCTAAAGGTGCTAACAAAGTGTGCAAGCTCCAGCGTTCCATCTATGGACTGGTGCAAGCATCTCGGAGTTGGAATATACGCTTTGATGAGGTGATCAAAGCATATGGTTTTATACAGACTTACGGTGAAGCCTGTATTTACAAGAAAGTGAGTGGGAGCTATGTGGCATTTCTGATATTATATGTGGATGACATATTGTTGATTGGAAATGATATAGAATTTCTGGATAGCATAAAAGGATACTTGAATAATAATTTTTCAATGAAATACCTCGGTGAAGCTGCTTATATATTGGGCATCAAGATCTATAGGGATAGATCGAGACGCTTAATAGGACTTTCACAAAGCACATACCTTGACAAAGTTTTGAAGAAGTTCAAAATGGATCAGTCAAAGAAAGGGTTCTTGCCTATGTTACAAGGTGTGAAGTTGAGTCACACTCAAAGCCCGACCACTGCAGAAGATAGAGAGAAAATGAAAGTCATTCCCTATGCCTCAGCCATAGGTTCTATCATGTATGCTATGCTGTGTACCAGACCTGATGTGTGCCTTGCCATAAGTTTGGCAAGGAGGTACCAAAGTAATCTAGGATTGGATCACAGGACAGCGGTCAAGAACATCCTGAAGTACCTGAAAAGGACCAATGATATGTTTCTCGTTTATGGAGGTGACGAAGAGCTCGTCGTAAATTGTTACGTCGATGCTAGCTTCGACACTGATCCGGATGACTCTAAGTCACAAACCGGATATGTGTTTATATTGAATGGTGGAGCTGTCAGTTGGTGCAGTTCCAAGCAGAGCGTCGTGGCGGGATATACGTGTGAAGTGGAGTACATAGCTGCTTCGGAAGCAGCGCATGAAGGAGTCTGGATGAAGGACTTCATATCCGATCTGGGTGTAATACCCAGTGCATCGAGTCCAATGAAAATCTTTTGTGACAACACTGGAGCAATTGCCTTAGCGAAGGAATCCAGGTTTCACAAGAGAACCAAACACATCAAGAGACGCTTCAACTCCATCCGTGAAAAGGTCAAGGATGGAGACATAGAGATTTGCAAAATACATACGGATCTGAATATAGCAGACCCGTTGACTAAGCCTCTTCCGCGAGCAAAACATGATCAGCACCAAGACTCCATGGATGTTAGATTCATTACAATATAATCTAGATTATTGACTCTAGTGCAAGTGGGAGACTGAAGGAAATATGCCCTAGAGGCAATAATAAAGTTGTTATTTTATATTTCCTTATTCATGATAAAGGTTTATTATTCATGCTAGAATTGTATTGATCTGAAACTTAAATACATGTGTGAATACATAAACAAATACCGTGTCCCTATTAAGCCTCTACTAGACTAGCTCCTTGATCAAAGATGGTTAAGGTTTCCTAACCATAGACATGTGTTGTCATTTGATAACAGGTTCACATCATTAGGAGAATGATGTGATGGACAAGACCCATCCGTTAGCTTAGCATATGATCGTTCTGTTTATTGCTACTGCTTTCTTGAATGTCAAATACATGTTCTTCCGACCATGAGATCATTCAACTCCTGGATACCGGAGGAATACCTTGTGTGCTATCAAACATCACAATGTAACTAGGTGATCATAAAGATGCTCTACAGGTATCTCCGAAGGTGTTTGTTGAGTTGGCATGGATCGAGATTGGGATTTGTCACTCCGAGTATCGGAGAGGTATCTCTGGGCCCTCTCGGTAATACACATCATAATAAGCTTGCAAGCAAAATGACTAATGAGTTAGTTATGAGATGATGTATTATGGAACGAGTAAAGAGACTTGCCGGTAACGAGATTAAACTAGGTATGAAGATACTGACGATCGAATCTCGGGCAAGTAACATACCGACAGATAAAGAGAATTACGTATGTTATCATAACGGTTCGACCGATAAAGATCTTCGTAGAATACGTAGGAACCAATATGTGCATCCAGGTTCCGCTATTGGTTATTGACCGAAGAGGTGTCTCGGTCATGTCTACATAGTTCTCGAACCCGTAGGGTCCGCACGCTTAACATTCGTTGATGATATAGTATTATATAAGTTATGTGATTTGGTGATCGAATGTTGTTTGAAGTCCCGGATGAGATCACGAACATGACGAGGAGCTCCGGAATGGTCCAGAGGTAAAGATTGATATATAGGACGATACTATCTGGACACCGGAAGAGTTCTGGGAGGTACCGGGTAGTCATCGGATCACCGGAAGGGGTTCCGGGAGGCCCCGGGAGGTCTATGGGCCTAATGGGCCAAGGGGAGGCACACACCAGCCCACAAGGGGGCTGGCACACCCTCTCCCTGGCCGCCGGCCCTAAGGAAAGGAAGGGGGGCTAGCCCCTCCTGCCTTTCCCTCCTCATGGGAGAAAGGAAAGGGGGGGCGCCACCCTCCTCTGCCTTTCCCCACACACCTAAGAAAGGCAAAGGGGGGGCTAGGGCAAGGCCCAGGTGGCCGCCGGCCACTTGTGGAGCCCTAGGTTGCCTCCCCTCCTTTCCCCCAACCTATATATATATATGAGAGGGAGGGGCGCCACACAACCCACGATAATCTCTTAGCCGTGTGCGGCGCCCCTCTCCACAGTTTCGTCCCTCGGTCATATTAATGGAGTGCTTAGGTGAAGCCCTGCGGAGATAGCATCACCATCACCGTCACCACGCCGTCGTGCTGCCGGAACTCATCCACTACTTCGGCCGTCTTGCTGGATCAAGAAGGTGAGGACGTCACCGAGCTGAACATGTGCTGAACGCGGAGGTGTCGTACGTTCGGTACTCGATCGGTTGGATCACGAAGAAGTTCGACTACATCAACCACGTTACTAAACGCTTCCGCTTACGGTCTACGAGGGTACGTAGACACACTCTCCCCTCTCGTTGCTATGCATCTCCATGGATAGATCTTGTGTGTGCGTAGATTTTTTTTGTTTTCCATGCAACATTCCCCAACAGCCGTCGGTGGGTGGTGGTTGTCGGGAGGGGGAGGAAGAAGAAAGAGACAGGAGGAGAGAAGAGACAACTTACACATGGGTCCCACATGTAAGTTAACGGTCAAACAAACAGATTGTTTAGGAGTGGGCCCGACCTGTCATAAAAAGGTTTAAATCGCTAACAGCGAGTGTTTTGGGTTTTCTGAAACAGCCAACCCCTGACTTGGTAGTTATCAGCGAAAAAAATCTATAGTTTTTTGGAACCCTAGCCCGAATTGTAGTAGTTTTATGCTATTCACTCACTTGGTAGTTATCAGCGAAAAAAATCTATAGTTTTTTGGAACCCTAGCCCGAATTGTAGTAGTTTTATGCTATTCACTCAGGGTAAGATCATCTCTCCTATTGTGTGTGTTTTCCTGTCCTCCCTGAGGGAGTCCTGGACTAAGGGGTCCTCAGGGCGCCGATCCCCTGCTTATGGGCCGGACTGATGGGCTGTTGTGGAGCCAAGCTAGGGCGAGGATCCGTGTCTGGATAGGAGATCTTCGGAGCCGTGGTGTGCCCTCCAAGTCAGGATTTAGCATGATCTTTCCCTTATTGTAACCGATCGTATGTAACCCTAACCCTACTAGTGTCTATATAAACCAGAGGGCTTTAGTATTTAGGGTTAGAGCAACATCCAATCCCCCATCAACCTAGGGTTTAGCTCATCTGATCTCAAGGTAGATCGACGCTGTAACCATATCATACACATCAAATACAATCAAGAAGGACGTAGGGTTTTACCTCTTAGAGAGGGCCCAGACCTGGGTAAACACTGTGTTCTTCGTCCCTTGTTCCCCATCGATCCTAGATCCACAGCTCGGGACCCCCTACCCGAGATCTGCCGGTTTGGACACCGACACTCCCTCTTATGTTTCTATCTGCACAAGTCTCGAACACGCCTCCCCCCTAGAATAACACTTAGGACAACATGTGGATCTCCTCTTCCTCTCTTTTAGAGCAATAGAACAATATTGATCCTTGAGGTTTTGGAAGTTTGTTTTTCTGAAGAAAAACACGGGGGACAAAAGGTGTGCCATGTTTCTTTTTGCGCGTGGTGTGCATGTTAAAGATAGATAAACTTTTAGTTATGTGTTTTGATAAATACGTTTGGATGCAAAAAATCAAATTAGCCTTCGGTATTTGACATGAGAAGCATATAATTCAGACAAAAACTATTGAAAAACTGAAGAAGGAAAAAGAGAATCTATTCATGCAGGTGGTGCAGACAATTACATTGGTAGACATGCATGTTTATCTGGAAAAAAGTATATACTTGCTTAATATTGCATCAAATTAAAAAAGAAATGTTACTTAGTGTGAGTTTTGTTTCGTGTAGATTGAGAGTAATTCTGGATCAATGTTGCTTGTTGGAGTAGCTAGAATGCAAAATAGCACCCCAAGTATGGCATCAATGACAACCTCATGCACAATTTCTCCTCAGGTTTGTAATGCAAACACATATTCCATTCACAAGTATATGTTGTTTTAGTGTAGAAGGAAAACACAAGCACTAATACTTGTAAAACTTGAGTAACAATGTGCTATACTACTGTGTGATATTCTCTTTGATTGTAATCTTGATGTTCCCCTGTGTGAAGGTGCCCACTACTGATCATCGACGTCTAGAAGCAGCTGGAATTTTCACCCCATCTCCCTTCAAAACTACCCAATTAAGACCATGGCAAAAATTTCTTACTAACCTCTTAAAATCGTTAATCTCGTTTCTCGTTCACCGGGACCAGATGAGTTTATCTCCGGACGCAATATTCTTGAAAACTTTGTCTATGCCACTGGCGATTTCCACACATATCACTCTCAAAAGAAAGTAAGAATGATTCTTAAACTAGACTTTTGGCAAGTCTTTGATTGTCTAAGACTCCGTTGGCGGTCTCCCCCAGCGTATTTGCTCCACTATAGCAGATTGAGTGTTAGGATACAATAATCAGGATACATCCGAAATAAGACTATATAAACAAAAATTTGGATACGAGACATAAGAGAATAAGTATAATTTATACTAAACATTTATACTTCCATATAACTTAATTTTTATCATCTTACAGTTTAACAGGTGTATTTTAACTAGTTATCATAGCTAACCACGTAACATATGTTGATAAATATTAGTTATATTTTTTCTTATACAATTAAATTTTTAGTGTCACAAAGTTAGCTGCATTGTGCTAAATTGAAATGTATTTTGTGATAAAAAATTCTCCTCCAAATGTTCTTGATAATTGCATAAATTGAGTGTGACTTTTGTGTGTGCGTCCATCTATATTTTATTATTTTTTAAATATCATGGCAGAGATATCTTAAACATACGATCAATCAAAAATCTTAATAAAATTTTCTAGTGTATGCTTGTATAATCATAATTATAGAAACTTCTAGAGTATAAGTTAAACCATTGGCATTGATTCTTGACTGGTATTTTCGTGTTTGTTGCACGTTCTAGTGAGTTCAATAATACGTTGCACCATGTGCATATTATACTTTGTATCGAAATAACATCACTTATGGCTGTCATCAACGATCATGAAAATGTCGTGTATTCCACTACTTATGTATACATACACTTTGACTATTTCAAATACTCATATGCAATATGTTTAGTATCATCTTGTGTATACAAGTGATCTGGTGAGTTTCTGAAATAAGAAGTGTCTCACAAAATTAAAACTAGAAATCTGCTTAAGTAAGATTTAGTACAACCTACATGGTGTCCAGCGGAGAGACACTAGCATCATAATAAAAGTAGTTGATGGCAATTAGATCATAGTGTGGGATTGAAACTTATACTAAAACGTCCAAATTTTTGTCGTTCGGACGACCTGAGATTCAAAACCACAGAATAACAATATAGTTTTTTTTTTGCACTGAATTGGACAATAAAGAATATTATGTATGTAATAACCCGTTATGAATTTTGACAAGATGATAACAATTATAAATGGAAATACTTTGTTTATAGTTTTGTCGGGGTTTATTGTGTTCGAATGTTCATCACTGAGTTCCATTGTTTGTCAGCACACTTCAAACTTCATAGAGTTTCAATATGTTTTGTAGAGTTACAACATGTTTCATAGAGTTTCAACTTTCAAGTTGTTGAAATATATTCAAGACTGGTCTTGCTTCAAAGTCTTTGTCACCAGGAACGCAAATATGCAATCGGATTATATTGGATTTTTGGTCATGATCGATAGTGAAGATTTTCGGTTATCCAGAAAATATCCTTTACAGTCTCTACCAGATTGTCGTTTCTCGCTTTCCCAAGAGGAAAACGGAATAACAATCCTTCGAGAAAAATGGAATGTGTCCTCGCATGGGCGCCCGACCCCCGCGGAATCTTCAGCGTCAGGAGCGCGTACAAGCTGGCACTCGACGAAAAAAATCGCACTTCTACGTGCGCCACGAGTAGGGCACCGGACGGCACCAAAGCCGTTTGGGACACAGTATGGGGGTGCCCTGCCCCCCCTAAGGTACGAGTACTGGCTTGAAGAGTGGTGACAAACTCTTTAGCTACTATGGCTAATATGAAAAAAAGGAAAATAGTCGAAACTGACATCTGTACGATTTGTGGAATGGAACGTGAGGACACATTCCATATTTTTGAGCTTTGGTGTACTATGGAGAAGACATGGCGCATTGCCGAGACTTAAGACCGTCGTCAACACGGGACCGGACTGGCTATTGCAGCTTCTCCACCAGTGTGGCGAGGACGAGCGCCTCCATGTGCTCATGACAGTGTGGCGTATATGGCATGTCCACAATGCACCAGAAGTCGGCGCCTCCAGTTGAAGCCTCTCGTGGCTTCCTTTCGAGTTATATTGAGTCGCTCATGTGCATTCGTCAACACCCAAACGCATATGTTGAAGGGAAAGATGGTGTTGAGGACTGATCATATGCTCAAGCAGAAGGGAGATTTCTCATCTCCTGTGAACAACTCCCGACCGCTGGAAAAGTGGACCAAGCCCCCTGTAGGTTGGTGCAAACTGAATGTCGACGGTGCCTTTGCTGAAGCGGACGGGACCGGAGCTGCAGGTATGATCCTGCGAAATCATCACGGCGCTGTGATCTTTGCCTCCTGTCGATTCCTGCCGAGGTGCTCAAGTGCGCTTGAAGCTGAGATCGCAGCATGTATGAAGGGTGTATCTCTCACACTTGAATGGAGCTCTGATCCTTTCATCCTGGAGACTGACAGTACAACTGCCGTAGCTATGATCACTGAGGCAGCAGCTAATAGGTCGCCGGTTGCATCGCTAGTGGGTCTAGGACGTGAGCATGGGATAGCACATGTTAGGAGAGATGGGAATCAGGTTAGCCATGAGCTTGCTCAGATGGGTAGGGCGCCATGCACCTGTGGAAATTACCCCTTTGTGTAACCTTGAATGTGACAACCCTGATCGATCAATGAGAAGCTCTATTTTCGCACCCCAAAAAAACAATCCTTCGAATAGTTTCGCACAAGACGTCTAATCTGAAAGACGTTTTCCCCGTGAACTCCAACAAAGTGACTTTGCCCCCGTGCCCATGGTGGTCGTTACTTCGGTGGCAAAGTGAGGAGACGCGGAGGCAAGCAGCAGCAGCAGCCTCCAAACTCCGAGGCACCACGCGCCCCGTCCGATTCTCCGGCGAGCCGAGGCCGCCGCGGAGGAGGAGGAAGGGCAGAGGGGGAGGCCCTCGCGGGGCGCGGCTCGGCGGAGGAAAATGGTGGTGGTGGACGCGGCGGAGTTCGGGGCGGAGGGGTTCGACCCGAAGCGGTGGATCAACGCGGCTCTGGACGCGCGGCACCCGTCCGAGCCGCTCGACCGCTTCCTCGCCGACGCCGAGGAGCGGCTCCGCGCCGCGGCCGACGACGCCGGGGCGGCCCTCGAGCGGGACAGCGCCGACGCGCTCCGCCGCGTCCCGCTCGCCTGCCGCGACGCGCTCAGGCTCCGCGACGACGCCCTCGCGCTGCGCTCCCACCTCGCCTCCGTCCTCCAGTCCCTCTCCCAGGCAGGTGCCCCCCGCCCTTCCCGCACCCCTCTGTCGTCCCTAGTCGGATCTGGATCTCGCGCGCGGCCACGCCCGGCGTCGTGTATGTTTTATCGCGAAATCGAGACTCGTTGGGATGGGTGTTCTGGAGTAGGTTATCGGCGAAAATGTGCTAATTCGCATACTGCGATTCAGTCTGTGAGTGATTTAGCTATGATTCAGTTTGAGCATGTATGACTCCTTCATGCTTACAGTTCGGACTCTACTGTCGCTACCATGTTTTTAACTGGATCTGGATCTCAAATTCCGAGGCCATGTCACTTGTATCTGTGTGGTCTTTGCCTTGTGCATAGCTTTTTGTTTCTAAGATGATAAAATCATTATGCTATGTTCATAACATAATGTTAGATAGCAGTATCCAAAATAGTACCAAATTCACAATTTAAGCTTTGATTTGATCTATTTGGCCTTTTGGACGCACTGTCTCCTTTGTTGTTATGTGGAATTTGATCCTTTAATTTTCCCGGGCTTAGTAAAACCCTGCTAGATTTTGGTACCTGAGTATTTGTTTGGGATGCTACCATGTTTTGTACTTATATACATCATAATTATGCACACAGAAAACTCTTGAGCATACTGTATAAAGTACATGGAAACTCACAAAATTCAGAGCTGATGTCCATGTAAACTGTGTCTAGTGCCATAAAATACTGAGACCTATAGTTCTAGTTAATTACATGTTTAGAATCTTCTCGAAAGAGCTGCAGCAGTAACATTTTTCTCCCAGTGTGATTGAGTGTGTACTTCTGACTGCAATGTAACTGTCTAATACAATTGTATGACTACAGCAGCATTTTGTATGACATTTTTTGCGGAATACAATTGGATTTAATTCATGCTAGATTTTTTGGAATTATTGATTCCTTATTCTAATGCAATGGGAACATTGAGAAGTATATATTAGTTAAGTTAAAGCACACATGCCATCTGCATGTATCACAAACAAATTTGGCACACATTTTCAGCTTTATCTTGTAAATGTGTCTGTTAACCAAGTACTTGTGATAATTTCTCCAACCAGGCTGAGGGCTCATCTGCTGAGTCAATAACTGCGCTAGCACGAATTGATACTGTGAAACAACGAATGGAAGCTGCATACACGACATTGCAGGTATGTTTTAATAGTATCTACCATGGCACGGCACATGTCACTAGAGCACCTGCTTTACTCAAGTGGTAAGTTCTTATCTAATAATTGTGAGAGTCTGTTGGCTGGAATTGCAGGATGCAGCTGGACTAGCTCAGTTGAGCCAAAGTGTTGAGGATGTGTTTTCGAGTGGCGATCTTCCAAAAGCCGCAGAAACCCTGGCAACCATGAGACATTGCTTGTCAGCAGTTGGGGAGGTACTTTACGCTCCCCTCTCTCTTTCTCACCAAGCATCTATGCAGGGTCATTTCGTTTAGCTTGTTAAATGTTGCTTTCAGGTTGCAGAGTTTGCTAATGTGAGAAAGCAGCTTGAAGTATTGGAAGAAAGGCTGGACGAAATGGTTCAGCCCCGTTTATTGGATGCCCTTTCTAACCGCAAGGTTTCTGTCTCAAAATTAGCTCATTGTTAACACTCCATGAAACATCTTTATTTGTTTTATTTTGAAACTCTTCCTGTGCAATTTTGGTTGAAAGATTGATGCTGTGCAAGATCTTCGTGGTATATTGACACGTATTGGGAGGTTCAAGTCACTAGAGGTGCAATACACTAAGATTCATATCAAGCCTCTGAAGAAACTCTGGGAAGATTTTGACCTAAAGCAAAGGGCCAACAGGGCAGAGGTGGAGAAGCGTGGTGGTGAAATCACTAGTGTCTCATTCTCAAGCTGGCTGCCAAGTTTCTATGATGAGACACTACTTTACCTTGAACAAGAATGGAAGTGGTATGTCCATGTGATCCTGTTTTCTTTTATTCTGTGTTGACAAATACTTGTGGTTCTAAATTAAGTCACACACAAGGTGGCCCATGGCAGCAGTTTGTAACTATCTTTGGGCCACATGAAAAATGTTTGCCCCACCGACTATCTATAAACTGTAGTGTTCTAAAATGCTAATACTTGCAGGTGCTTGACTGCATTCCCTGAAGAATACAGATCACTAGTCCCAAAAGTACTTGTGGAGACCATGAGTGAGTTGAATTCAAGCTTTGTCTCTCGTGTTAATGTAGCAACTGGGGATGCTGTTCCTGAAACCAGATCTGTTGCAAAAGGTATATTTTGCATATTTGTTTATTTTTTGGCAAGTTATTAGTTATTTTTTCTTGTTTGTTGCGGAAGAGCACTCAGTTTTGTTCCTTAATTAGTTGATTTATTTTCTCTATCTCCAGGTGTACTGGATGTTATATCAGGTGACTTGCCAAAAAGCATCAAATTGCAGAATAAACATCTTGCTGCACTAATCGAATTGCACAACATGACTGGCACTTTTGCTCGGAACATTCAGCACTTATTTTCAGAATCAGATCTTGGAGTTGTGCTGAGTACATTGAAAGCTATTTATTCCCCATATGAAACCTTTAAGATGAGGTAAGCATTTAAAGTCGTTTTATCTGATAAAGGCAAAGGAAAGAAGAAAAAAAAAACTTATGTTGCATCTTGTTACCGCCTGTATTTACAACAAGTTGTAGTTATTAATGCATAACACTAAGCAGTTAGTTCTGTATAGTGTATACTAAGTTTCATGTCATGTAGGTACGGGCAGATGGAGCGCGCTGTGCTTTCTGCTGCGATGGCCGGTATAGATATCCGTGGAGCCATCTCCCGTGGTTTAGGTGCACAAGGTATAGAGCTAAGTGAAACTGTCCGTAGGATGGAGGAATCCATCCCACAGATGATAGTACTTCTTGAAGCAGCTGTTGAGAGATGCATTAGTCTCACTGGTGGATCAGAGTCAGATGAACTGGTACTGGCTCTTGATGACGTCATGCTGCAATACATATCTAATCTGCAAGAAACTTTGAAGTCCCTGAGGACGGTATGTGGGTTGGATAATACTACACATACTGATGCCTCGAAAAAAGATGCAGGGTTAGAGAAAAAGGAAGCACCGCGATTGGTGGATGTGTCTGAAGAGGAAGAATGGTCAATTGTCCAGGGTGCTTTGCAGGTTCTTACAGTTGCCGATTGCTTAACTAGCAGGACCTCAGTTTTCGAAGCTTCTTTAAGGGCTACTCTTGCTAGGATTGGAACAAACTTTTCTCTTTCCGGATTTGGTTCTAGCATGGATAAATCATCTGCTGGTACTGCTGATTACAACTCGGGAGCACCTCTGGGTGGGAGGGCAGCACTTGATATTGCAACCATTCGACTCACCAATCTACCAGACAAGTCTAAGAAACTCCTCACTGTGCTAGAACAGGTAAGTTATATGCATCTAAAATGTCTTGCATTTAGTGTTACAACGCAGGGATCAACTGTAAATCTGAACAATTAGCTAGTGACTGAACTTGCAAATGATGCATGTTAACCCTACTCTTATTTAAGTAGCAATCGAAGTCCCAAGTTATTTGACTTTTGATCTGATGGTTCAGACCGCAGACTGCATTTTCTTATTGGGCTGAGTCAGCATATGTCTATTCTCTAGAAAATGATGGACTTCTGTGTTTGGTAAACTATGTATGCTTGATCATGTGATAATATGCTCTTTACATGGTTGGTCAAGATTGCTGATCATGAGCGAGTCCACATATTTACTTTGAACAGAACATATGGAGTACACTGTTGGGTTTGATTTGATTATAATCTCTTTGCTCCACATGAAATTTAGCAGCAACTTTCTTTTGTACTCCCTCTGTTCCTAAATATATGACATGTTGATAGTTCAATTTAAACTACCAAAACGTCATATATTTAGGAACGGAGGAAGTATTACATTAAGTTATTACTATTCAACTCTGGCATAGAACCTATCCATATACCTCTTGATTCTTGCACATAGAATTTATTTGCCCTTCATCCTGTGTTCATTTAAAGAAACTGGTTTCTGTTGTACAGTCAAAAGATCCAAGGTTCCACGCTCTTCCCGTCACGTCACAAAGAGTTGCTGCCTTCTCAGACAAAGTAAACGAGCTTGTATATGATGTGCTCATTTCCAAAGTCCGGCAGCGTCTCAGTGAGATTGCTCGCCTCCCAATCTGGTCGTCTGTGGAGGAGCAGGGTGGTCTTCCTCTTCCAAGCTTCAGTGCGTACCCACAGGCATATGTGACCAGTGTCGGGGAGTATCTCCTCACTTTGCCACAGCAGTTGGAGCCTCTCGCTGAAGGCATCTCAGGCAGTGAGGCTGGCAACGATGAGGCTCAGTTCTTTGCTACAGAGTGGATATTCAAGGTAAGTGATACATTCAAATCTTGAACAAGACTGTCCCATCACCCTGTTTACTTGTAACATATGCTGTCAACAAAATCAACCATGCTTCAATGCTTTGAACCTTGATTATCTAGAATATGCAACACATCAAATCCCCTTAACAGTCTTGTCATAATTACACAGCATCTAATCCAAAAAAAAACATGAAATCAATTGCTTTGAATTTAAACATGCCGAAAATTCTAGTTTGTTTTCTTGATCTCTGTTTCCTACGTCTTCAGGTCGCAGAGGGTGCCACCGCCCTGTTCATGGAGCAGCTGCGCGGGATCCACTACATCACGGACCGGGGTGCCCAGCAGCTCGCGGCGGACATCGAGTACCTGAACAACGTCCTCTCGGCGCTGTCGATGCCGATCCCTCCGTTCCTGTCCACCTTCCACGCCTGCATCTCGACCCCGAGGGACCAGGTCCGCGACCTGATAAAATCGGACGGCGGAACCCAGCTGGACCTCCCCACCGCCCATCTGGTCTCCAAGATCCGGCGCATCTCGCTAGAGTAGTGAAACGATGTTGATCGCTGTGGTATTTTTGCAAATCGAAGTTAATGTAAAGGCATGCGGTCCCAGTGTCCCACACCCTGAGCAATTTGCTCGTGTTTACCTTTGCTTTTCTTCTTTTCTTTCCAACTTTTTGGTGACGGTGAGCTTTTACCTTGTAAGTTGTAACTGCACTGCTTTCAGATATAAGTATAGGATAACGCACTGTATTACAGAAGAATTTAGCGCTTGCAGCCTGTCAGTAAGTTGACAACAACAACAAAAAAACAATAGGGAAATTGTTAGTCGGCAGGTGCCAGTGTTTCTGTTTTGTGGTTGTTACGGGATCTCTTACTAAGAGCATCTCTAGTAGATCCCACAAACGGCCAGGCCGCAAAAGTCGTTTGAGGGCTCCCGCAAAAATTATTTACGGGGCAGCGAGCGCTCCGGCCAAACAGATCCCGCAAACACGTCCTGCAGTTTGGCCAGAGCGCTCGCCGTCCTGTAAATAATTTTCATAAAACACAAACAAATTGCATATTTCATAATAATGTCCACCGAATGGAAACTAAAATAAATTCAACATGCATATATATAACTGGTCAAGCAACTCACAATACAACAGTAATCATCATTACAACAAATAACAAATGTTCGAATTCAAATAATTATTACAACACCAAATTGTTTAAATCTCACACGAATAGAAATGGATACAAATGGGGATCTATCTCTCCCCATAGAGCTGCCAGCGATGCTCAATAAGATCATGCTGGAGTTGGTCGTGTGAATCATGGTCCTCGATCTTCCGGTACGTCTCAAGAAATGCATTGATCTCATCTGCATCCCTGGCCGGCTTCGCACGGCTACCAACATTGCCATAGTTGTACTTCAAGTCCAAATCCCTCTCATCAACGATCGTGTTGTGTAAACTTACACAAGCAGTCATGATGTTTCGAATGAATTTTTTATCCCAGAAGCGAGCAAGACCTCGAACAATGGCAAACCGAGCTTGCAACACACCAAATGCCCTCTAAATATCCTTTCAGCAAGCTTCTTGTGCTTCGGCAAAAAAATTGTGCTTCTTGATTTTGGGGTCACTAATGGTCTTCACAAATGTTGACCATGATGGATAAATACTGTCGGCAAGATAGTACCCCATGGTATAGTCATGGCCGTTAACGGTATAGTTGCAAGCCGGAGCTTTGCCACTAGCTAGCTGAGCAAATAAATGAGATCGCTGCAAAATGTTGATATCATTCAGAGACCACGGCAAACCAAAGAAGCAATGCCAAATCCACAGATCATGTGAGGCCACGGCTTCAAGCATGAAGGTGGGTTTGCGTTTGTGGCCGGTGTATTGCCCTGCCCAAGCCACCGGGCAGTTCTTCCACCTCCAATGCATGCAATCATACTACCTAGCATGCCTGGCCATCCCCTTGCTTCGTTCATTGCCATGAGCTTGTTTACGTCATCTTCGTTTGGAGCGTGAAGATACTCCGGGCCAAAAACCCGGATTATTGTCTTCGCAAAGACATGGACACTTTTGATGGTGGTGTCCTCGCCAATGCGAAGATATTCATCTGCATAGTCGTCCGGAACACCATATGCAATCACTCTCATCGCAGCCAGAATTTTTTGATATGCACTAAAACCAATCAACCCGCTGGGTGAAGAAACGACAATTTTGCTCGCAAGCCTCGATGATGCGGACGAAAAGTGACCTACACATTCGATATCGCCTACGAAAGAGGTGAGCCGGATATGTCGGCATCTCGGAGTAGTCCTTCATGAGCATTTTGTCTCCGAGAGCTTTGTTGCGGGGAATGCATAGCCGGCAGACCGTCGAGCCGCGCCGCTTTTTCGGTGGCCCCGCTTCCAATTAGTCGACGAGATACAACAACACTATGTTTTCATCATCGTCGTCGAGGATCAAATCTTCTGTGTCCGAATCGTCGGACGAAGACGACGAGGACGAATCCAATCCATCTACAATATGCACACAAGCCAGAATGAGCTTCACCCGAACCCAATCCGGGACAAAATCGAGTACTAGCCGGCATGAGTTTCACCCGAACATACCTCACCGGAAACAAGCCGCGTCGCGCTGCCCTTTCTCCTCCTACCAAGCGACGCGTCACCGCCCCTTTCTTCTTCCCGCCGCCCGACACCTCGCCGCCCCTTTCTTCTCCCCACGGCCAAAGCAGCACCGCGCCGCCCTCTTCCCCCGATGAGCCTCGGTCAGAGTAGGTGGAACCAACCAGATCCGCAAGGAAAGAGTCCAAGCGCCGAGCTCTCGGGCGGATCCATGGCGCCGGCGGCGGAAGCGAGCCGCGGGTGCCAAAGGTCACCCCCGCTGCCGAGAGTTGGTGGAGTGGACGCGGCGCGGGGCAGGGATTTGCGGCAGCGGCTGCGAGTGGAAGCGGGAAACGAAAGCGGGCAGAAATGCTTCGCGCCAACGGGAAGGGGAGCCTGCAAAATCGGGTGGATTCCCGCACATACGGAGAAAATGGGCTCGCGAATGCGGGATCCCACAAAAACAAATTCGGGACGGCCCGATTTGGCGGATCTGCTCGGGCCGGCGATAGGGATGGATCCTGCAAACCAACGGTTATTTTAACGGATGACCCGGTTTACGGGGTCTGCTAGAGATGCGCTAACTCCAGTTAAATTTTGCTATTACACCCAAACAGATAAGCAGAAGTCGTACATGTGCTATGGCCTATGGGGACATATTAGTGGAGACGCGGCCTGTTAGTGGTGCCTAGCTCTTCGGTTTTGTGTTTTGGATTTTTGGCAATTGGGTGATGGTGTAGGGTTTGGGTTTGAACATACTGTAGGGTTTATAGGGTTTTCTGTGCCCCACATGTACAAAACTTAGCATTATGTCTAGTTAATATAGAAGACTTGGTAGCATATGTAGGTGTCTCCGGTGTGTGAAAATCATGAATTAAGGTGTTTCTATGAGCCAAACCTCCCAGTCCCAAAGAAGTGCCCATGAAGAGTGCATCGTGGGTACCCAACCAGGGCGCCAAAGAATCTGGAACGGAAAATACATAACGGGCCCACATAATGCACAAGAGCATTCAGGCGTGCGAACCAACTTGTGGTTGAATGGTTAGAGGGACCCTGGTATCCCAGCCCACCAGGATTCAAATCCTGATGCTCGCATTTATTTCTGGATTTATTCAGGATTTCCGGCGATGTGCATTCAGTGGGAGGAGACGTTTCCGTCGACGATGAGGTGCCTACGATGACTTCGTAAATTTCAAGATGATATACCGGCTCAGTCTTTCGGAGGTGCTCATAGGGGTAGGGTGTGCGCGTGTGTGTTCATAGGCAACGCGAACAACCGAAAGCCCACACGTGTCAACTCGTCGCTCCGCCACCGCTGACCGGAGCTAGGCACGCGACCGACGAGCCGGAGATTCAGTCGATGTTAGTTTGGCGTATAGAAATTGATGGTCAAAGTGCTCCTCTTATACCCACGAAGAGATCCATAGGTAGGGAGCCGCATGCTCTAGGCGACAAACAAACAAAAACCGTCAGCGTTGTTGATATATATTGGCGATAGCGTTGCACTAGAGGGAAACCGCTGCATTGGTCAAAACAAGAGAGAGTCGATGACAAAGATCATAAAGAGGAGCATGGATGCACCAACACCCTACTGCCCTGCCTGGAGCACCGCACACCCGGGCCTGGGTATACAAGATCGAAGGCACCAAACAAAAGACTAGACTATCACGAGATCACCACTTGTCGCCGTCCAAGTACGAGTTTTGTGTTGAAGCAGATGATGAGAATCCAGTTTCGCGATCGCTTCTTGCCCATCTTTTTCCGTCTCGCCATCCGATTTTTCCCTACGCTCATAAGAAGCGGGCTAGAGACAAAAGTTTAACACAACAAACTCTTGCTTACAAAGAGTCATATGAATCCAGCCTAAAAAAGCCATATGAATCTGGTATGAGAGCTTGGGTTTCGCTTGCTGCAACCGCCGGTTTCTCTTAGATCCGGTTCGGTTGCAGGTCAGATGCGACGGGTTGGTTGTGCGTGCAGCAGGTTGGGTGACAAGTAGGAAATGCAAACATTTTTTTTCCGTTTCGATTTGGCCCCTAGAATCAGCCAACCAAACCTGACATGTGGGCCTAGCTAGATATAATCAGCGGAAAATTTTAAATGAGTAAAATATGACAAAATGTGAGAACTAAGGATAAAATGTGGCAAGATCTGAATGATATAAAATTTGTCAGAGATATAGAATAGGGGGCAAAAGTGGAATTCAAATTGCAAGGTAGACCCTACAAATAAAGTACGTGTACTCATATATTTCTTGCTTCTTAGGATTTGATTTAGTCTGTTCAATGTTGTATTAGTATGGGGATATAAACTGCATATGCTTTATTAAAATTCTTAATCAAATTATAAGCTCTTCTATGGGCTGCACTCGCCATACCACATTTATACCTCTTATAAGCTCTTCTCATCAGTTACAAATAGTTTTGACTAGTTTAGTTTTAACTTAGTGCATTGCTTGTGGTCACTCCTGAATTCTAATGGTGCGTTTCAATCATTTTCAGTGCTAGCTACTATTCAAGTTCAAGGATCAGGAACTTCAGGGAGACAAGAGGCTGTAGTGTAAACAATGAAGTATATAGTTTCTTTCTCAGTGGACAAACTAGTAGTTCAGATGTCACTCCAGTATGCCAGATTTGTGCATTTAAATGATATAAATTCCTATTTCTGGATCATCCAAAAAATATTTTCTCTTCCTTTTGTAGTGATACTTCTTTTCCAAACCAAGCCAATCCCTTTTCCATTAATAGCATCAGCAGGAAACCTAACCCGCGCCATTTGTGTGAAACAATTACCGGCTTCGGGAGAAAACCTACTGGCACAGCTATACAGTAAGATTATCACCAAATACACGATTTTTTGAAATGCAAACTGCAAAGTGAGAGACCAGAGAGCAAGCTAAAACTGAACCACACTGGAAAAAGGGCACGTACCAGCAAGCACACGCACCACAGATGACCAGAACACCAGCATCTCTTGCACCTTTACTATGAGCACTCATTCTCATCATAACTTGATTCAGAAGCTTATCTGCACCTTCATGAAGAGCATCCTTGGCTGCACCTGATAACATGCCTGCCCAGTACATCAGCAAAGCGCATAGGTGAACATCAGAGCAGGATTTAGCATATTCATAAGAGCAAGAAGCACTGTACAGCCTGCCCCTGTTGGCCCCGCTTCCCTTGCTCTGTTTCTTGTGCTGTTCCTGCTCGCTTGGGTATGTAAATAACTTTGTTCCTGCTTTTTCAATACAACGAGATGCAAAGCTTTTGCGCTTTCTAAAAAAAAGGTACTGTACAGTACTTAGAACTTACTAAACCTATGAGAAATTCATTTTCAGTGCTACTTATTACAATCCATGGCAAGAGCAACAAGCAGGGCTCCCAAGAAAGTAAAGCTCCATTGTTCCTCTGTCTTCTAGAAAATATATGTAGCCAACAAATATGTAATGACATGAAAAAAAGGTTTGGAATTAGAAGAACTTATGGTCAGAGTCTGATTGTGGAGGAAGATAAACTTATGTGTTGTTTCAGTAATAGTAGCAACTAATACATTGGTTGGCAGTCTAGTTACATGAGACGACACACCAAGTTTATCACTGACACAGAACAAGTGCTTCGTTGTAAAACTGATCCTAATAGACCAAAATGAATTTATTGGAACCGAATTTTTTTTCTTGTTCTGCTGCTGTACAATAATACAATTAGAAAAATATATATCTCTTCAAAACATGGTAACCTGGCCTCCTGTAAACCGGTAGTAGTAAACACGCAACAATCCTAGTAAAACTGCCCAAAGTTTGAAGGAAAAAATAGGGACATACAAATGCAAAATTTGATACTTAATCATTAAAAAGAGCCAGCCTTGTTTATATATCTTTCAAGTACTCTGCATATACAAATTAATAAAAATTCTATGTCCTTTATTCATTTCATAGAACAAATAAAGTTGATAACTCATCCAAGGACTCAATGAACACTTGTGTGAAATATAAGTTGGTCACTGGAAGGCTGAAAAAGCTCAATGTTTCCACTTTTCTGGATAAAAGCATGGTTTTACATTAAACTTATGAGCTAAGCATTTGTTTGTTGATGTGGTTACATTTACCCTGGTGAATTATTATACTGAGATATATGAATAATGAACAATAATAGGCTTCAGACTAGAGGACAGAAGGACAGCAAGAAAATAAGGATAACTGCCCTCTTGAAAAACAATTAAAGTGCCAAATTAAAGTGGTGTTATATATGAGCAGACGGGCGGATCTGTGCAGCGGATAGGGGAGCTGCGACCGGGGTAGATGTTGAACCGCAAGCATCTGAGCAATCCAATGGCCAGATTGACCCAAAAACTCCAGGGTGGACTCGAAGGTAATCCCTTGCCTACGGATGTTTGGATTTCAAACTGATTGTCCTATTTAGGTGCACTTGGAATTGCATAAACTGACTTGCATATAGGGGATCAGTTTTGCAAGAGATTTCATTTAGATAAATTGTAATAGCGAAATCCTGGAGAAATTAAAAATTGTTATATAGATTTTCTGGAAAATCGTCGTGGTTTCCTCCTAACGAGTGCTGAAGCTAGTAGCATCCACCAGTTGATTAAGAAAAAGCATAGCATCTTTGTGGTTTTCTGGATACTGGATTCTGCATAATTGAGCAAAACCCTGCAGAGAATCTAGTCAGGTTTCAAAAGGAGTATGCAACATTAGTTTTTTTTTTCAGACTAAATTTTAAGCAAGTGTAATGAATTTTAAAACTTGTGTGAACATTAGTGTATTGAAACTAGTTTCAATTTTTATACAGTGTAAGTTAAGTTTCAGTTTGCTTCCTGTCAAGATTCGTTGCAAGTACTGATCTCAAGTTTCAGTTTGAAGTGTCGGTACTCCTGTCAATGCAGTGTCATTCTTTCAGTTTTGTTTGTTGTCGAGTTTGAAACTGCATTCAGTTTTCAATTTACAGTTAACAGTGGGGATACTACTGCTGCTTTTGCAGTTCAAACTTGCTTAAAATTTACGGACTAAATTTTACTTCTCTCAGTTTTCAAACTGAATTCAGTTGGAAAATCAGTGGAGAGCTCTTGTTGCACTAGAAACTTGCTTAAAATTTACACCGTCTTAACTTTACACATGTCAATTTTCAAACTGAGTTGAGTTTCACTGAATTGAGTTTCAGTTTATACTGAATCAGGTCGAGTACATTGTGCTAGATGTTTACATTTTTTTTCTCGAATACGCACGAGCGTGCGTACTATATATTAAAGAAGAAGAGTCAAGACGGCTGGTACAACGCCTTTCGGCAACGTGCTACCACAGAAGATAGCACCCACATCCACCGTGACAACACCGGCAACTATCCCGCCTTGACCATACGCAAGCCAACAATGACGAAGAGGACGGTCACAGAGCACACAGGCCGCGTCCCCCTATACCAAACAACTCAAAAGACGACAAAAACACCTAACCAAACTAGCTCAATGCACTCTCCACCCTTGGTGCCTAGAGGATCGGCGAGCGGACAGCGGGATATAGTCTGACTCGGAGAAGACGCCGTCGGAGAGGTGTTGAAGATGGAGTACATAGCGCCCCGGATGCTCATGTCCCCAGCAACACCCCGCGCATGACAACTTGGTACCCCCAAGCCTCACCGCCGAAGCGGGCGAGGCAACAAACCAGCTGCTCCTCCGGACGCACCCTGAGCACCTAGGCAGCGCCTCCAAGAAGGGGACGGCGCCGAGACGCCGCCACTGCCTGGCCCAGCGAACCGAGCCTAGGGTTTCCCCCGGTGATAAAACAGGGGCTGGACATGCCATGACAACGCCCCCAGGGAGGAGACGGCGCCAACAAGCGTCGTCGTTGCCTGCAGCCACAGCCGCGCCGGATTTCTCCTTGGCCATGTCCATCAACGTCCGGAGCGCAGCAAACTGGAAGGGAGGGTAAAGTTGCCACCTTGGCCCATCACTGTGGAGAGAGAGGAGGGGGGGGGGGGGGGGGGGGGGGGGGGGGGGGCGGATGTCGTCGCGGGCGCTGTCAGGGCCCTCGAGGTCAATAGATGTTTACATTTGGTGTTGTGGTTATGCAGATGAAAATGGAGGGGATGAAGTGGTTGAGCAAATGGACTCCAAACCATGCCTAAAGTTTTAAACTGAAATAGTAAGTAACAAACACATTTGATATTCATTAGGCATAATGTAATCACCAGGACGATTTTGAAGGATACTGACAAAATGTTTTCTAATTGTCCACCTCGCCAGATGTCCGACTTGTCAGTTCTACACCAGAAACCACCATTCTCCCTGTTGAAGGAAGATCACTTTCGTTGTGAAAACTGAATCACGCCTAGAAAGCATATGATGTGTGTACAGGGTAGAGCTTGTGTAGAAAGAATTAAGTCTGTACAAAATTATCTATGACATGACAGGTGATATTAACTGAATTCTGTTTCAAGCATGATGCATAATAGATTATTTTTTTGACAAAGAAAATATATTAATATCGTGAAATATCAATTACACACAAACTCTGCAACAACGCTGCACTACGGATGCACACAGTCAAAAAAAGAAGCTAAAAAAGAAAATTCCCGCTACATTGATCTAGTCCTTGAAGCAGCAGTACAAACACCACCAAGACAACACATGAAGTCCAAATTCTCCAAAAGTGACGCCTCCAAGAAGGAAACGGTGCACAAGCACCGTCGTCGCCCGATCATAGATCATAGGTTTTCACCCTGAAGAAAGTCCACGCTCTCAAAACAATGCCTTCAACAAGGCCATTGCCAGGCACAACCAATTAAGGCCAGACCTTGGATTTTCACCCTGAAAGGTAAGACCTTGAACTTGTCGCTGTCGCCCCCACATGCATGCCGCTGTTACGAGTCCCGAAACACCAAGCAAATTCCTCATCACCGCAAAGACTCGAACCACCATTACTAGGCCTCAGATCACAACTTCCATGGCATTCTTTGCCTCTGACTTCACCATGGAATAAAAAAGACATGTCTCATGATGGCAACAAATAGCAGAGCTTCGCGTCGCTCCCTCCAAAAACCAAACGGTCAAAAAAAACATGGGTGCGCACGACCGAATCCCATCCGATCCAGCAATCTCCAGGCTTGAGGTGTCCAAGGGAGTTCGTTGGCGGAGCCTTCCGGAACTTGACACTCCGGCCGGACCAAGGAGGACAAGCATCAAGCAAATCTTCGTCTTAGCGCGAGAGGAACCCTAGGACCGCCGCCTTTATTAGGCAGAACGACAGCCCCAACGCCCACCAGCTCCCAACAGCAGGCCGGAGATCTGAGCGGACACCGCCGTCACCACCCGCACCACGCGGAGATGACGGGCTTAGCTGTGCCGAGTCCCCCGAACCAAGCGTCGTGCCGCCCTCGCGGCCATAGTGGTCGCCAAGGTTGCCGAAGAAGACCGGGGCTGCCGCGTGCACCTCGACGTCCAGGGCCGCCGATCTGCATGCAGCCGGAGATCCCACCGCGTGGGTATGATAGGCCCGTGTCGCCACCCGCGGCGCGTGGGGATGAAAGGCCGCCGCCGCCGTCAGCCATGCAGGCTTAGCCCGGTGACTTCCTCCGACAGCGGCCGGGGACGGAGGTGGAGGGGGTGGGGGCGGCGGCGGCTGAGATATGGATCGCCCGAGACGCCCCCTGGAGCGACGCGAGTGAGTCTGTCCGTCCGCACCACCGCCTGTCCAGCTCGTACGTGCGCGCCACCGCCATGGCGTTCCACACCCCGTGGCAGTGGCGTGGCGGACGTAGTCGGGGAAGATGCGGTCCGAGAGCGTGACGAGGATGTGGCCGCGGCATATAGCGTCTTGGTGCGCCTATGGTTCTTCTTCTTGACCGCCGCCACGCCATCATCAGTCAGGTGGCCTTTGGAGTGTTGGAGAGCGCGGCGACGGCCAGCATGTGGCGCATGGTGAGCACGTGGAGGCGCGCGGTGGAGCACCGACTCCTTCCACCGGACCGGAGGTATCCCTCGGCACCGTCCAGCGGCTTGACCTCGACGACGGCCGACGCCATTGCTCACTCAATCAGCATCTGACCAGAAAAAATAAAAACAAAACCAGCACCAGCAAGGTCAGACATGCATGGTGCCTTTGCACAAGCACCAGCTGGTGCATGCGCAGCAAGCAGTGCACCTTCAATTCTTTCTGTGTCGTGTTGGCGATGGACTGATGAATGCCCTGCTCAACAAACGCACGCCGAGCACCGAGAGAATGCTCTTCTTGTGGAGCGCGTCTACTGGCGGGGGTACGCGTGCGGTGGGCGTGGAATTGCCATGCCGCCGCCATGGACTTCTCGCCAGTGCCCTGCATGCATGTGCCGCACCATCATGGCCAGCTAGCCCGACCTTGCTTTCCTCTTCGCCCCGCGCCCGCTGGGCGTCTACTGCGTCGTCCGCCGGGGCTTCTCAGCCTCGATCGGCTGCAGGTCTCTCGGCAAGCGCCGGTTCGACGGCGGCTACCTCCACAGCGGCCTCATCTGGGCCGCCGGCCCGGCTGGGTGTGCTCGAGCCGACTGGTCAGGGCCTCAGGGGGCTTCATATGTCCCACAAAACGCCTGGAGAAATCATCGGGCACCCAACGGAACAGGAATTTGAAGTGAACTCGGAAACGCGTAGGCCACGGAATCTGGACCTAGCTAGTGCCGGATCGGGATCCGTCCCGTCCGTCCGGAACACCTACGTAGGAACACCGTCCGGAACAGGAATTTGAGAGTACTATGCATAAAAGGCAGCAGCACGGCATCGATCGGGCTCAAACACGAAAGAGGATGGCAGAGAAAGAGCCCCACGGGCGCGCCCGGCGGCGGGCGACAACTCTGCCGCACCGCTGCACATTCTGCGCCTCCGCCCCAGCCATCACCGCCGGCAGTATGACGATGAAGCCTTCTTGTGGCTGGGGGGCAAAGCGCGCGCGCACGGTGCCCAACGGACGGTACGTGCGTGCATCTTTCGATCGCCTGGTTATATCCACTAAAACTTAGAAGCATTCGATTCTCATCTTTTGAAATGCGTTGTCACAGGAGGGACTGGGCGAGTCTTTCCGACGGGCCGGCCGGGGTGATCGCTGATCGCGTCCTTGACCACGACGTGGCCGACTACGTCCGCCTCCGCGCGGTGTGTCGTGCATGGCGGCGGTGCTGCACCGATCCACGCAGGATGGATGCCCTAGACTGCCGTCTCTACCCCCGGCACTGGATCATGCTCCCGGAGCAACTTTCCCCCGTCCACTGCCGTCGCTTCCTGAACCTCTCCACCGGCCAGGCCATACGAGTGCATCTCCCGGAGCTCAGCGGCCACAAGATGCTCACATCGACCGCTGAGGGGCTCCTTATCCTGGTGCACGACCGCATCCGCATTCGACTACTGAATCCGCTCACGCGCCACCTTATAGAGCTTCCATCGGTGACCACGTTGCTGCCTTTGGAACATCACCACTATCGCCGTGAATTTTTTAACGGCCGACTATTAGCGTGGGGTTCCTTCGTTGTCACCGAATCTATATCATTCTTGCTCTGCTTCTCCGGGTTCCTAGGCATCGCCAAGCCAGGTGATGAGTGTTGGAAGGTCATACCGCGTGAATACGGAAGCTTTTGGCCATGTTCAACTCCTTTGATGTTCTCGGGTCGCTTATACTGGGTCATCGGGGACAATCTCATGGTACTGGAAACGAGCGCAGATCCACGACTGGAGGTGGCAGCCAAGTTGTGTAATCATGTTTACACGGCGACTCAGTCGGCGCATCTGGTGGACAACGATGGGAAATTGATGTTGTTGCACTATCAGCCTAGGTCGCACTTTGAGCCTCGCCCGATGAGAATTGATGTCTATTGTGTGGATTTCGAAAAGAAGGCTCTGTTTCCGGTCAAGGGGTTCAACGGCCGGGCTCTTTTTCTGGGCAAACGTTTCTGTTTTTCAGTGTGCACACGGGTTTTCCCCTTTATTAAGGGTAGCACAGTCTACTTGAGCTTTGATTTCGAAGAGAGAATCCATGAGAATGTTGAGGCGTATTATGTTCCACATCGAAGGGCCAAACCCAGTAACTACATCATCTGGGACAAGCCCCTAAACTGGCCGCGCAGGGTCTTGCCGTCGCCGCATAGTGTTGTCGATTGTCTTTCCTTGTGCAATACTTTCGAAGTACGTGGAGTAAAAGTTGTTTGAGCCGTATGTTTTGTGTTGGTATTTGTACATGGAGCCTTTTATAATCAATAGTGTTGCCGGTTGTTCCTTTGGTAGGCTTGACTTTTACTGGGAGAATCGCTTGTATGTCCGGGACGGACCAGGACAGGCCAACTCAACATTATTACTCCCTCCGTTCGGAATTACTTGTCTCGGAAATGGATGTATCTAGAACTTTTTAGTTCTAGATACATCCATTTCTGAGACAAGTAATTCCGAACGGAGGGAGTATTTTTCAAAGGAGTGACACGGATTATATGCTATTTGCTCCCAACATTTAGTCAAGTGTTTGATTACCTCGGCATGTTATGATTACTATCATGTTGACGATTCTAAGCGGTGTTCAAAAAATTAGAGGAAATGGATAAACGCCGTTGATCGATGAGAAGGAGAAACAATTAAACCAGTTCAAGCCCTGCATTCCCTGGCAATGGCAATGTGCGCCGGCTCCGTTAGATTTCAACCCATGGATCGATTGCACGGTGGAATTATCAGTCCAAATAGGTATCTCAAGTACATTACGTTTTCTTTGCGGCTAGTAGCAACGACAGCTTAACTCATCAATTCGATGACGCACTTCAATTGGCCGCCCAGGCTGTCGTAGGACGACTCCACGGCTGCCGGACGCCATGTTAGAGACGATCGAAGACATTGTTACGCATGCGAAAGCGCCAGCGAAAATTGTCACCGAAGAGGGCATCGGGAGCAAAGTAATCGTCCATCAGCGTCAAGTGCCCGCGCGCCCGGTTGCGGTTGAGCACTCGATGACCCTTGATGGATCCCGTGAAATTGAGAACATGCTCCTCCGCACGTTCTGCGTCTGTAAGGACCGCCCGCATCATCGTCGTCTCATCCGTGTAGTCCTCTGTCCAACGACTCAACATAGCTCTCGATACAAACCCGCGTTGGATGACTAAGACGTCCGGACGGTTGCGTGCGGTTTGAGAGTCCGATGTGAAGGCGCCCTTGCTAGTACAAATCTGAAAGGAAACCAAGTAAGTGTAGGTGGGAAAAGAAAAAGTGTCTAGGCAACACGAGGCTTTATTGGGTGAGTGTATGCGAGCGACTTTGATTGTACCGTGTTTAAAAAAGAAACGAGAGTCTCACGAGCAGCTGATTGCACTGGTAGAGCCACTGGCCGGCACTTCACCGGGAGTCCAAGTTCATTTCTTCCTCGGCCACGCGACGACAGGACAGGAGTCCAGTCCCAGCCACGACGCGGGAGCCATCGTCCACGAGAAAATAGCAGGGTCCATTTTCACCCGGAGCAGAGCAGGAGGGTCATTTTCTACCAGTACACGGTTTACGTCTGTCTATGTGGGCTCATCTCTTCCTTATCGACGCTGTGGGAGCAGAGCCGCCCACGTCGCCCCCCCCCCCCCTACCGAAATCCCCACGCAACTGCGCACCACCGGAGGACAGTAGCCGGCCGCGGAAGCACAGGCGGAGGGAGGAAGAAAATCTGCGCTCCTCGCCAGTCGGCAGCTAGTGCCCGCTACTTATACGCCCGGCTCGCCTCGCCCCCCTCCCCTCACAGTCCGCCCCTTCCCCCATCCCTCCTCCGGCCCGGCCCCGATCCATCTCGTCCCAGGTGCGTCACGCCTCCCTAGCCGACCGACTGACCGAGCTCCCGTGATTTGATTTCTTCCGAATTTCCGCTTCAACCATGCTTGCTTGAGCCCTGTGCGGTGGTACCCCGCGAGATTCCGTTGTTTCTCCTCCCGCCTGTGCTTCTGCAGCAAGCGTTTGGGTGGTAGTGCTAGTGCTCGTCTGGGTGTCTGCCTGGAGCGATTTCTGCGGGATGATTCGGGGTGGGGAGGTGGAGGGATGTTATGGTGCTGCTAATCTAGGTTCTGGTAGCTGCGAGGTTAGTGAGACCGTTTAGATTGCTCGTCCCAGCTAGGTGGTACAGTAATCTGAACAACATACAGGCTGCTGGGAGCACTTTGAGGGGGTAGATTGATAGCTCTAGTTGCTTCTAGTTGGAGGGAGGGACGAAATGCTTGGTCATGGCACCTGTGTTTTGTATGGTTCCGTTATAGTTCTTCATCAGGAGGGACTCTTGTCTGGTGGACCAAGCCTTCTTGCTGTGAAACATTTTACATGCCAAGGGTTGGTGGTAGCCGGTGTCCAAAATGAGACAAATTGTTCAGACTTCATACTTAGGGGGCGTGTTCTTCTGATTTGTGATTCTGATACGACTTCTGCTCCTACCATTAGACTTAGGAAAATTAAACACCTAGGAAAAGTACTTGGCTGTGTGCAAGATTTGCTTTTACAATACTAATTAATTCGCTCTGTCTCTAATTGATGCTGACGACAACAATTATTTCCTGTCTCTTATTCACGCTGATGATATCTCCTTTCATTTCATCCGCAGTAACCAAACATGGCGCCAACCATGAGCCTTGCTGCGAAAGGGCTGCTCCCCTTCGGAGCGCTCCCCTCGAGCGGCGTCGCGCAGAGGCCGGTGTCCGTGACCGCCTCCCTGGAGCACAAGCCAAACGATTCTAAGAGGAAGCTCCTGAAGCTTGCGCTCGGAGGAGTCGGCCTGCCCGCCTTGCTGAGTGCCAACAAGGCTCTCGCAGATGACCAGGGCGTCTCTTCCTCCAGGATGTCTTACTCAAGGTTCCTCGAGTACCTCGACAAGGACAGGGTGAAGAAGGTCGACCTGTTTGAGAACGGGACCATTGCTATCGTGGAGGCCATTTCTCCCGAGCTCGGCAACCGCGTGCAGAGAGTCCGTGTGCAGCTTCCCGGTCTCAGCCAGGAGCTTCTCCAGAAGTTGAGAGAGAAGAACATTGACTTTGCTGCGCACAACCAGCAGGAGGACTCCGGTAATCTCCTCTTCAACCTTATCGGGAACTTGGCCTTCCCGCTTATCCTTATCGGCGGTCTGTTCTTGCTGTCGAGAAGAGGGGGATCTGGTGGCATGGGTGGACCCGGTGGGCCTGGCTTTCCTCTTGGTTTTGGCCAGTCCAAGGCCAAGTTCCAGATGGAGCCCAACACCGGTGTTACGTTCGATGATGTTGCTGGTGTTGACGAAGCAAAGCAAGACTTCATGGAAGTGGTTGAGTTCCTGAAGAAGCCAGAGAGGTTCACCGCCGTTGGTGCCCGCATTCCCAAGGGTGTGCTGCTTGTTGGTCCTCCTGGAACTGGTAAGACTTTGCTTGCCAAGGCGATCGCAGGAGAGGCTGGTGTGCCATTCTTCTCGATATCGGGTTCTGAGTTCGTGGAGATGTTTGTTGGTGTTGGTGCCTCCCGTGTTCGTGATCTCTTCAAGAAGGCCAAGGAGAATGCTCCTTGCATAGTGTTTGTTGATGAAATTGATGCTGTTGGGAGGCAAAGAGGAACAGGTATCGGTGGTGGGAACGATGAAAGGGAGCAGACTCTCAATCAGCTACTGACTGAGATGGATGGTTTTGAGGGCAACACTGGCATCATTGTTGTTGCTGCCACCAACAGGGCTGACATCTTGGATTCCGCTTTGCTTAGACCTGGACGCTTTGACAGACAGGTTAGTTTCTATCCAGCTTTTTTTAAGGTTAATAACACCAGTCTGGAATTTAATTTGCATGTCCCTATTTCCATATTCTTATCATTGCAATTATTCCTGCAACAGATTTTAGAAAAACAATCTTAGTTAGGTTCTCATGTGCTTGTAAACCTCAAGTCCAATTCTAGTTCAGAGCTTGAACTATCTTTGAATATCTTAAAACTTGGAACCTCTTAGAACCTATTTTTAAATATTCTGGATCTTGCTTAACATTTGGATATACCTTGTAACTTGTTTCACAGGTGAGTGTTGATGTTCCTGATGTACGTGGAAGGACAGAGATTCTCAAGGTGCACGGTAGCAACAAGAAGTTCGATGCTGATGTTTCCCTTGAGGTCATTGCAATGAGAACACCTGGGTTCAGTGGAGCAGACCTGGCAAATCTTCTGAATGAGGCTGCCATATTAGCAGGCCGACGTGGGAGGACAGGAATTTCCTCAAAGGAGATTGATGATTCAATCGACAGAATAGTGGCTGGTATGGAAGGAACTGTCATGACAGATGGGAAGAGCAAAAGCCTTGTTGCTTACCACGAAGTTGGGCATGCAGTTTGCGGGTAAGAGAGAATCTTCATCTCTTCGAATCCCGCATTGGATCTGATGGATTTCTCAGCATTTCTGTAGTGCATTTAGATACTGTTTTGTGCTAGCGAAGACTTCCGACCTCCTTTTGCATGCACCATTATGTGTGTTAAGATGCTTTTTTCTCTGAAGAGGATACTGTAGGCTTATGCATTTAGGCGTTTCTCTGTTCATTGTTTATTACTCGCATTACAAACTTCCCAACAACCTGGTTCATATCTGAAGATGCTACTTTTTGCAGAACTTTGACGCCTGGCCACGACCCCGTCCAGAAGGTTACCTTAGTTCCAAGGGGTCAAGCCCGTGGTCTCACCTGGTTCATTCCCATGGATGACCCAACGCTCATCTCTAGGCAGCAGCTCTTTGCCAGAATCGTCGGCGGCCTTGGCGGCAGAGCTGCTGAGGAGATCATATTCGGAGATTCTGAGGTGACCACTGGAGCTGCTGGTGACCTGCAGCAGATCACCGGCTTAGCCAAGCAGGTATGCTCCCATTTTGTCATAACAGCTTCTGCTAATCTATCAGATTTATCTAAACGTTTCATCGTACTGATCGCGATTCTTCTGCTGCAGATGGTGGTGACATTCGGCATGTCGGACATCGGCCCGTGGTCTCTGATGGACGCGGCGCAGAGCGGGGATGTGATCATGCGGATGATGGCTCGGAACTCCATGTCGGAGAAGCTGGCGCTGGACATCGACTCGGCGGTGAAGCAGCTGTCGGACCAGGCCTACCAGATCGCCCTGCAACAGGTGAGGGACAACCGCGTGGCCATGGACAAGATCGTGGAGGTGCTCCTGGAGAAGGAGACGCTGAGCGGCGACGAGTTCCGGGCCATCCTGTCCGAGTTCACCGAGATCCCCGTCGAGAACCGGGTGCCCCCGACGCCCCAGGCCGCCGTCCCGGTCTAGGTTCGCCCGCGTTTATAGGGTTGGAAAAAATTGTTGTTGTTGTAAGATGTTCATATTTCTTGGATGTACACTAATTCCTACTCGAGGCACGGTATGTAATGTAACTCACTCGCGGTTAATTATAAGATGTAATTACTCCTGGCAAGGATTTTTTTGCGCGAGAGCTCCTGGTTTCCCATTGGCAGGGAAACCCTGCTTTCTAATGCAGAGGGGAAAAAAGAGAGCCTTGGATGGCCTTGTGAGGTTTCGGCATTTCGAACCTGAACTTCTGCGTTTGACGATTAGTTAATCTTATGATCTTTCAAGGGAAATTTGGTTTTGATTTGGTTTCGTTAGTAATAAATTAGTGTACATTCTGATGGATTAAACCATGGCAATGTGTGGGTTGTACCCCACAAGTTTGTTTTTTTCGAAACGGAACCCCACAAGTTTGTGCCTTTCACAAGATATGCCTAGTGCATCACTTCTCTTATTTACAGCCAGACTTTTGGTAGGACTATGTTCACATTGGATATCTATCAGCGAGTTCACCATCTTGCCAACGTGGTGGTCTCCAGTCAGTCTTCTAACAATGAGTTCATTTCAGAAACTGTCTTCTAACAATGAGTTAGACGATCACATGATTAAACTTTTGACAAAGTTGCCATCAGTTTTCTTGAGAATAAAAAGGATACCAGAAGCGATGAGCACCCAACGTGTCCTCTGCCATCGCATAGAACAAATGCTATGACAGATGGCATTATTTTGTGTCGTCCATTAGGTAGAACAAAGGAAATAAAGGCTGAGGTTTGTACCTACTTTTTTCCCCACGTGTCGCCCATTTGTGTCAGTGTTTACTACTCATTTTTGTACTTTTTTTTCGGTTACTTCTTCAATTTATTTAGAGAAGAAACAAGAGAGTAACAAGAATTCTTTTATCCAAATTGGAAAGATACCATCCTCATGACTATTCATGCATATTTTTGTCTCTAGCGATGACTACTTGATAAAATGTGGAGGGAAGTAGAGGAAATGGCCGATGGGAATAATTTCTCTTTGAAATTTTTGTTTTTTAACATACTCAAATTTATTATAAAAAGTTCACTTGAAGTACTAATTATTATTTTTGCTGGTAAAATCTAGTATTACTCAAACCACACTGTTCATACAATCAGATTTGGCTAGCTCTAAAGAATCTATCAGGCCATAACCAATCTAGGTCATCGTTCTACCCTCTACTCTGGCCACTCGTCATACACACCCGGAACATGCCCTACATACACGGCATACCACTTCATCGCCATCGTTGATCTATATACCTGTCAGAGATGCACATATATATATATATATATATATATATATATATATATATATATATATATATATATATATCATGAAGCGAATTCAACGAAACAGTTATGAAATAGAAGCAACATATATAGTAAACATAGTTAACAAATTTCATCGTACCGAAAGTAATTAACTAGAGCGCGGCACCATACATCTAATAGTTTCGTCGTACCGAGAGATTCGAAGTTTCATCGTATAGAAAGTAACAAGTAACTAAACAGACACATTGTTTTTAAGCAGTGCACTCTTCCCATCTGTCCATATCCGAAAGGATGGACCCAAGCTTAGTGAAAGGCGTCATGTCCTGACGCTGTAGGGCAATGCGGGTTCGGACGTCAGCTCGCGATATTGGGCCGCCGTAGAACATCCCATTCTCTTCGAGGACATCTTTCATGATGATGGACGCAATTTCCTGCTGGATCCGGTAGAAATCATTTCGAAGTTGATTATCCGGCACGGCTCCAAAGGCTTCGGCCCATCTCTGGATATGGGTATCGGATGAAGATTTCATGCAAAGTGATTGCACATCCCTTCTGTACTCCATGATTAGATGGATGACGTAGAATCCATCATTCTCACTTCTTGCCGGTTGCTGGATGCAACAGAAGTCAGTCTTGTGGCCGAAACAAAGCCCGGCCTTATTTGTTTTTTTGCATTGGATGTAGCCACCCTGCATGCTGAAGCCCAGCATAGCTCTGTCCAGAACATACTTTATGTGTGTGTAATCTTTCTTCTGTATGTTCTTCGACGGGTCCAAATATAGAGCGCGGGAGTAACGCGGGTAAAGAACGATGAGAACGGCACGACACCCGCCGCTGTGCAAAATACACGATCAAGTTAGCCTCCATGCGTGCAAAGTAACTATTGAAATGCATGTATGTGTTATAGTGCTATCCGCGGATGACTTACCTGGGATGATAAGGTAGGAGAATCGTTTCTTTGTCCTTATTGCTGACCAAGAATTCTTCGATGTACTGACTCGCATATTGACGGTTGGCGTCGTTGATTGACAAGAAGCCCTCATGCATGTAGTATGGGTCCGCGACCGCAAGACCGGTGACTTGCTCTCTCCTGACGATGTAGTTCATGTGCAGCGCATACAGGCGGACGAACGTAAAATCGAGTGTCCTCATTTGAAACATCTGGAAGATGTAATCAAACCTCAGGAAGAAGAGGTCCGCGGGGCATGTGTGGACGTACATCTTGCAACTGCTCGGCACATGAACCGTATAAAGTGGGTATCCTGGATCATCCGAGGCGAGGAGGCTTCTCTCTGTCGAAAGCACATGGTCATGGAGTCTCCTGAGATCCCCTGTTATGGCAGCTAGTGCATTCGCCGGTACCATTGGCTCTCCCGCGACATGGATTAATGGCGCATGTTTCATCGGTACACTGTCAACCTTGGTCGAAGGCGGCTGGCTGCTAGAACCAACATTGCCAGCTTTATTGGATTTTCTCGCCGTCGGTCTCTTCCTCTGCTTCTTCTTAGTGCGCTCAGGTGCTGGTGGGTCTGTCAGACCCTCCCTGAGCACCACCCCTAGTGTTGTCGGGCTCAGCATTGGACGACTCTGGCTAATTAGTTGAGCTTGGGTGGAACCGGCATCTGGAGGCGTGTCCTGCGAGGATTGCATGAACAAAGACTTCTTGCACTCCCGAGGACGTTCCGGCTCTGGTACATGCATCTCATATTCATATGGTTGACTCATTGTTACTTCGTTGTCATAGCTGGTATTGATATACTGGAGAGGGTCATCGGCGTCCTCCATGTCATGATCCATATCCTCTTCCATGGGGCAGATGGCATCATCTGCCGGAACGGTTGGCCCTCCTTCCTGAGGTCCTGTTGGTGTGCTCCCTGCCACCTCGACACGAAGAAGATTTTTCGGCCACAGGATCGGCCAATTTTTGCATTGGCCAAGCTGCATGGGGGTCTCGTCATCCTCTCCATCGGTTTGTATCGGACGAGGGAAACCCTCATAGCCCGCTTTCACACTCGCCACGGAGACCCTTAAGGCGTTATCAGGCATCTGCCGGCGGTGGAACAATCGATCCTTGGGCTTCACTATAGTACCCTTTTCCACATCCACCAACCCGCCCTTCATGTGGTAAAGGAGGGTGCATGGAGTGGAGTCGGCCTACAAAGACATATACGTGCGGCGTCAGAGATCCAAAAAGAACGGCAACTGAAGATTAATTAATTAGTTGAGTTGATGAAGGTGCGACGCGTATTTACCGTGAGGGCTTCGAGCTCAGCCAATGTCGACGGCCCGACATTCAAGCCAGAGTGGAGCTAGGGCTGCTGTGAGAGCTGGGTGCAGGAGCAGGTGCTGGAGGAGGTGCGGGTGCGGTTGCCATACTAGGTACGGGTATGGGTGCGGTGTTGATTGAGTTGCTCCCGGTGAAGCTGGGCATGGGAAAATCACTTGGTGGCGCGTTTGAATTTTGTTGCGCCCATGTGACCACAGTTGGAATCAAGCTTGTAAAGGCAGCCACCATATCATCTCTACAGGCAGCGATTATCTCAGCTTTGGTCTCAGCTTTTGCTTTCTGCATCGCCCGCGCCACCTTCTCGTCGATAGTCACTTGACTGAACTTATTTCTCTGTCTTTTGGCCTCGGGGTCCTCGTTATAATAGTACTTCCACGTGGCGCCATCCCCGGCGCCGTGCACACGTCCATATTGCGGCCGCTGGCCGGGCGGGTGTCCCATCATTATGTTCATGGCCCGGTTGAAAGGAGTGTCCCACTTGTACTTCGCCGACGACTGAGTCGACGAGTCGCTTTCGGCCGCAAGCTTGTGTTGCTCTCTCTGCAAAATGGACCATGAATCATTTACGAATGCGACTAGAATGTAGTAGACTTCATTGATTAGAAGCTAATATGTAAGGTGGTAAAAGGATAATTACCAGTAATCTCATGAATTTCCTAGTTGGCCCGTCGGTGAAAAAAATCTTTTTTGGGGGTCCCATGAGAATCGGGCCCTGATGAAGTCATGCTCCTGCTGGTCGGTGAACTCAGCCAATGGGTCTGGGATCCCCTGACGTTCACGTTCTGCGTCCTCCTTAGCCCACACGGGCCTCTTTCCCGTGTAACCACGACTTCCAAGGCGGTGGTTCCCCATGTTCTTTGCCTGCAGCTGCTTGCCTCTCTCCGACCTGGCCTTGGCAACTTCTTCATTGCAAGTCTCCTTGAACTTTTCAAAGTCCTCTATCGTAATTTTCGGATTGTCTGCAACAATCTCGGCATAGGTTTCATGGTCTACTTCAATCGCCTTTTTCACCCTAGTTTTCCAAGCGCTCAATGCGTTGCTGAACTTCCCTAGGGCTTTGTTGTTGATTTTTTTCATGGCATCATCATCCCATGGGTCGACATCGTCATTCCGACCGGGGAACAGGAATCTTGCGTGCAACCTAGTTAGGAGCAGCTTCTTCAAATTTTCATTCTTCCGTATTTTCGTGGTGTTGATGTTAGCTGTATCCCGTAGGATGCATGCTAGTTGGTTGCCGTAACACGCTGCCACTTCCCGCGGCTCTATTGGCTCGAACTCGCCAAGGTGCACCGCCGTGACCACCAGTCTTCCGGTGCCGAGCTCATTTCGGCGTCGTGTCCTGTGAACGCCCCCGATTCAATCGTACACTAATCATACACACAAACGTGTACGATCAAGATCAGGGACTCACGGGAAGATATCACAACACAACTCTAAAAATAAATAAGTCATACAAGCATCATAATACAAGCCAGGGGCCTCGAGGGCTCGAATACAAGTGCTCGATCATAGACGAGTCAGCGGAAGCAACAATATCTGAGTACAGACATAAAGTTAAACAAGGTGCCATAAGATGGCTAGCATAAACTGGGATACAGATCGAAGAGGCGCAGGCTTCCTGCCTGGGATCCTCCTAAACTACTCCTGGTCGTCGGCGGCGGCCTGCACGTAGTAGTAGGCACCCTCGGTGTAGTAGGGGTCGTCGAAGGTGGCGTCTGGCTCCTGGGCTCCAGCATCTGGTTGCGACGTCCGAGAAGAATGAAAAAAGGGGGAAAAGAGAGAGCAAAGCAACCGTGAGTACTCATCCAAAGTACTCGCAAGCAAGGATCTACACTACATATGCAATGGTATCAATGAAATGGGTAGTATCGGTGGACTGAACTGCAGAATGCCAGAATAAGAGAGGGATAGCTAGTCCTATCGAAGACTACGCTTCTGGCAGCCTCCATCTTGAAGCATGTAGAAGAGAGTAGCAAGTGCAGCATCAAGTAACATCGCATAGCATAAACCTACCCGACGATCCTCTCCTCGTCGCCCTGTGAGAGAGCGATCACCGGGTTGTATCTGGCACTTGAAAGGGTGTGTTTTATTAAGTATCCGGTTCTAGTTGTCATAAGGTCGAGGTACAACTCCGGGTCGTCCTTTTACCGAGGGACACGGCTATTCGAATAGATAAACTTCCCTGCAGGGGTGCACCACATTACCCAACACGCTCGATCCCTCTGGCCGGGCACACTTTCCTGGGTCATACCCGGCCTCGGAAGATCAACACATCGCAACCCTACCTAGGCCTAGCAGAGAGGTCAGCACGCCGGTCTAAATCCTATGCGCGCAGGGGTCTGGGCCCATCGCCCATTGCACACCTGCATGTTGCGTGGGCGGCCGGTGAGCAGACCTAGCAACCTCCATTACAAAGGAAGTCGCGTTACGCGGTCCAACCCGGCGCGCGCCGCTCAGTCGCTGACGTCTAGGAGGCTTCGGCTGATACCACGACGTCGAGTACCCATAACTGTTCCCGTGTGGTGGTTAGTGCGTATAGGCTCGTAGCCAGACTCAGATCAAATACCCAATCTCGTTAAGCGTGTTAATTTGAAGTAACCGCGGACGCCGACCAGGGACCAGGCCCACCTGTCTCCTAGGTGGTCACAACCTGCCCTGTGGCTCCACCACAAAGTAACACTCGGGGGCCGTCGGGAACCTAGGCCCACCTCTGCCTGGATGGAACCACCTGCCCCTTCAGCCCCCATCTCCGAACAGAAACATAAGTAGTAATAGTATATAATATAAAACTGTGATCACCTCCCGAAGTGATCACGGCCCAGTAGTATAGCATGGCAGACGGACAAGAGTGTAGGGCCACTAATGTAATTCTAGCAACCTATACTAAGCATTTAGGATTGCAGGTAAGGTATCAACGGTAGTAGCAAAGACAGGCTATGCAGCAGAATAGGATTAACCGAAAGTAGTAACATGCTACACTACTCTAATGCAAGCAGTAGAGAGAAGGAATAGGCGATATCGGGTTGATCAAAGGGGGGGCTTGCCTGGAAGCTGTGTCGAGAGCGAAGGGACGTCGACGTAGTAGTCGTTCACGGCAGCGTCGTCAGCGGTCTCCGCGTCTATCAAGAGAGAAGGAGGGGGGAGGAAACAGTAAATACAAAGCAAACAATGCTACACAAAGTATGACATGACAATATGCAGTGCCGGGTGTGTTCTAACGTGGGGTTGCACGTTACCGAGAAAGGGGGATCCCATCCGGGAAAGTTTTCCCGGTTCCGGACATTTGTCAGACAGATGACCGGAGGGGGACGGTTGCACGTTCGCTATGTTAGGGACGTGTGACGGACGAACGGACTGCATAATCGGATTCGTCTCGTCGTTCTGAGCAACTTTCATGCAGAAAGTATTTTCATCCGAGCTACGGTTTATTTTATATTAATTTTTAAAGATTTAAACAATTTTGGAATTGCTGGATTTATTTTAATTCGAAAATAAAAAATAGATAAATTGCTTTGGGTACACAGGAGTGTACCCAGCAATGTGTGTGGGTCCTGCTGACTGCCCAGTCAGCAGTCAACAGTCAAAGCTGACGGGGTTGACTGGTCCAACTGACATATGGGGCCCACATGTCATGGAGGGGCTTTATTTGATCTTATCCACAGAAATAGTATAGGGGGTCCCACCTGTCATAGGAACACTTTTATTTTTAACAGATTGATTTAAAGGGGGAGTTAGTAGATGGGACCCATGTGTCATACACTAATTAGGAGGGGGGTTAGCACTAATGGGGATTAGTTCCTAAACTAAACGTGGTCGGACCCCAAGTACAGAGGCACAGGCGCCGGCGCTCGGCGACTGTGGCCAGGAGAAACAGGCCGGGGCGCTGGGGAGGCGCGGGCGGCGCTCGGCCACACGAGAAGGAGCGCAGCACGCGGCGGTGGTGCACAGAGGCTGCACGGGGCGAGGTTGCGGAGAAGTAGCATCAGCACTAGAGCAATCGCTGCGCAGCACAGCAGTAGCGCTCGAGCAGCAGGCGCGCTCGGATTTGGGAGGTCAGGAGAGGCGTTGGGGTTGCCAGAATCGCCGGGAACGACGAGCCCCGCGGCGGCGGACCTACTGCAGCTACAACCACGACGATACAGAACGAGAGATGTAGTGGGAAAAGGCGCAGGACCAACGCAAGAAAGTGGAGTTGTGCTCTCTAATAACTTCAGCGTCCGTCCTGTGCACCCCACGGTCACGATACTTCTTTGTGATGGTCTCTTTGTGCAGTGTCACGAAATCTTCTAGCACATCTAGGTGTTGTAGCACTACTAAGTTTGCCCTATCAAGGTCGTTTTGTCGGCCCGAGCGTAACACATTCACATCCCTATGACCGTTGGTGTGACCTTCGCCTTCGAGCCTTCCACAGTGCTTGTTGACGGGCAAACCAACAACAGGGTCTCCGGTGCCTACTAGATAACTCTCACAGAAAGAGATGCACTCTTTGGTCAGATATCCCTGGGCTATGCTTCCATCTGGACGGGACATGTTACGAACGAATCCTTTGATGACCCCATTCATCCTCTCGAACGGCATCATGCTGTGCAGGAATGTCGGCCCTAGGTCGATGATGTCGTCCACGATGTGGACACATAGATGCACCATGACATCAAAGAACGCGGGCGGGAAGTACATCTCTAGCTCATTCAGTATGACAACGATCTCTTCCTGTAGCCTATGGAGTTGCTTCACACTGATCGACTTTCGAGAGATAGCATAAAAAAAGTGGCATAGGTCAGTAAGCGTCTCACGCACATGTGTGTCCATAATCCCTCTAAGTGCAACCGGGAGTAACTGCGTCATCATCACATGACAGTCGTGAGACTTCATCCCACTGAACCTTTTTTTCTTAGTGTCCAGATATCTGCTTATCTTCCCACGGTATCCGGAACTAACTTTGATTCCGGCAAGGCACTTGAACAATTGATCGACCTCCTTCGGATCTAAGGTGAAGCAAGAGGGGGGGCAATATTGTTCTTCCTTCTTGTTTACTTTTTTGCCCCTATCTTCCGTCTCCGTCTCCGTCTCGGTCTCCTCTGACGACCTTTTACCGAGCATTTGGAGATTTTTCCTGATATTCAAAAATTCCAAGTCTTTTCTTGGTCCTCTCCGGCATGTTCATCAATGTTCCAAGCAAACTCTCAAGGATTTTTTTTGTGATATGCATTTGATCAAGGCTATGAGGCGTGTCGAGTATGGGCCAGTATTCCAAGTCCCAGAAAACAGATCTCGTCTTCCATACCTTCAGCAGGGGCTCCGGCGCCTTTTTCTTTGTCTTTCCCGGCGAGGGGCACTCTTCCTAGTTCTTCAATAACTCATATATTTCTGCACCGCTACGCTTACGTGGAGGACCTCGATGCTCAGCCTTACCATTGAATAGATCTCCACGCTTTCTCCACGGGTCATCCTTCTCGAGCCATCTTCGATGCCCCATGTACACGATTTTCGAAGACCCGCCATCTTTCGATAGCTACAGAGAAGTTGTATCATCCATGCACCTCGTGCATCCGCAATATCCGTGGCACACCTGGCCGGAGAGATAGCCGTAACCGAGATAGTCCTGCACCGTCGTGATCAGTGCGGCTCTCATGTAGAAATACTCTCCTTTGCTTGCATCCCATGTCTTGGCCGGCGTTGTCCATAAGGTCTGTAGCTCCTCTTTCAGTAACCCGAGATACAGATTTATATCATTTCCCGGTTGTCTCGGCCCTTGAATAAGCATAGCCATGTGTATGCATTTTTCCTTCATGCACAACCAGGGGGGGAGGTTGTACATCCATACAAACACGGGCCATGTGCTATGATTGGTGTTCTGGTTGCCAAATGGATTCATGCCATCACTACTAGTGCCAAGCACGATGTTCCTTGGATCATTTGCGAAAAAAATCAAATTCAACATTTAATGCTCTCCACTGGCTAGCATCTGCGAGGTGTCTCAGCTTCGGCTCATCTCCGTCATCTGGCTTCACCCTCTCCTCATGCCAGCGCATAAGCTTTGCTTCCTTAGGATCTACGAAATACCGCTGTAGACGCGGAGTGATCGAAAAGTACCATACAACTTTCTGTGGAGCTTTCTTTCCGGCCTTTTTATATCGTGAAGCATTGCACTTTGGACAGATGGTTTTTTCCGCGTGCTCGTTCCGATATATGATGCAATCATTGATGCATGTGTGATATCTAATGTGTGGCAGATCAAGAGGGCACACGATTTTCTTTGCCTCCTCGACACTAGTAGGACACAGGCTTCCCGCGGGAAGAACCTTCTTTAGATACTTCAGAAGCTCATCCAGGCTTGTATCTGTCCATTTGTTTTTTGCCTTCGTCTTTAGAAGTTCTAGTGTGAAACTCAAGCGGGTCACCTCGGGATTGCAACCATCATACAAAGGAGTCATCGAGTCTACCTCCAGTTGCGCCAGTTTGGCCTCCTCTCTAGAAGTAGCTCTGTCGCTAGTCGTCTTCTTGCGAAGCAGGTCTCGAACATGCGGGTCCCGCATGGCTGAACTTAGTAGCGATGAAGACGGCGGCGTGTCCGCGTCTTCTCCGCCTTGAACTGCCTCTTCGCCATCGACATTTCCGAGGCCGTCTTCCTCTTCGGGCACATAATCGGTCATCTCTTCGTCTGGTGGCCCCATGTCGTTATTTCCTGCCCCGTCGACATCCTCATCATCATCATCTTCACTTATCCACTGAGTATGGCCATGCATGAAACCATGCATGAGCAGGTGCGCCTTGAATGTGCCACCCTCAAAGGGGTCGAGTCTGACTATTCCTTTGCATTTTCGACACGGACATAAAACATCCTTCAGTCTTTTTTCATACATGTCGTCCACAGCGGATTGCCAGTATCTTTCCACCATCCTTCCATCGACCTTCATGATCACCTGCGCGTGGAGCAAATATTATAACCATATATATATGCATGCATGGATCAAATTCATACAAAAATTCGGCATGACCTTCCCTAAACATAGAACATATTGAGTTTGCCCGAAATTCGCCGAAACGGAATTGAATCGACATTTCGGCAAAACATAGGCAACTCATGTCACCCACATTATTTCATCAAATACACAATGTAGGCAACTCAAATTATGCCACACACAATTCGGTATATTCTCATATCGCCCATATATATATAGTTTCGGTCCTATCCACACAAACACTTTTTTTTGCTCACCTATGTGTCGAGAGGGATATCGAGCACCTTTCTTCTTAGTTACCTAGTAGCTCTAGATATATATATAGCTCTAACTAGCTAGCTAGCTCCCTAGGGAGAGAGAGAGCTAGGGAGAGAGTGGGAGGAGAGGGAGAGAGGAGAAGAGGGAAGGCATTAATGGAAGGGGGTGGTGGAGGGCAAAGAAGAGGGGAGGGATGCATATGGAGGGGGTGGTGGTGGAGGGCAAAGAAGAGGGGGGGGTGTAGGGCAAAGAAGAGGGGGATGGGAGGGCTCTAATGAGGGGTGTGGTGGATGGGGTCCAGAAGAGGGGGGTGGTGGAAGGGCAAAGAAGAGAAGAAGGGAGGGCTCTAATGGAGGGGTGGTGGAGGGGGAGCATTGGAACAAGCAAGGTGCAAGGAAAGGGGGAGAAAGAAAGGGGGAGAGGAAGAAGAAAGGGGAGGAAGGAGGGGGAAAGGTGGTAGGTGGCTGGCGACCATAGCAGTAGCGCGGGGCGCCAAAGCACGCTACTGCTATGAGTGCCAGCCAAAATATCTACTGGTAAGTAAAACTAGCTATAGCGCTTGTACAGAAACCACGCTACTGGTATAAGTTTACCCATAGAAGAAATAGCAGTAGCGCGTCTAGGTGCACAGGCGCTACAGCTATTTTATTAACAGTAGCGCTGGTTAGACAACAAACGCTGCTAATAGTTTTTGGTCGGGTGGTGTGCTGTGGCAAACTTACCAGTAGCGTGGCCTCCAGAAACCCACGCTGCTGCTATGTTGTACCAGTAGCGCTCTTTATAACAGACGCTACTGGTAATTATCAGTAGCGTAGGGTCCAGAACACACGCTACTGGTAAACTTCTATGTATAAGCCTTTTCCTAGTAGTGGGAGGAGCGCCCGTAGTCATGCCTCGGGGATGTAGCCTTTGTTAACAAATCTCGGTGTCGTGCCTCGTGTGATTGCTTGGTCCTTGGTAGATCGACGGAGCGCCTCGGATTTATTCTAACAAGTGGTATCAGAGCAAGGTTTGAAGAGGCCATGGAATTTGATTTAGAGGAGTTGCGGCGGAGATCGGAAGTTGATCGGCGTGTGACTGAGAGATCGAAAGTTGCAGCCACGGCGGATAGCGACTGGTTTGATTTGGGTCGGCGATATGATCAAAGCGATCTGCACGAATTGGCAGTAAATGAAGCAATCGAAAGAACGGACAGCGACAGCGGTTCATGTAGATGCGAGCATCCGGCGAAGCAGGATGTGCGTCTCAGAATTGGTGCGCAAGTTGCAAGGGCGGCAGATCGGATTGGATCTGAAGCAGGGAAGCTAGCGGCGACATGTTCTAGAGGACTCGGCAAGATTGGATTGTGTTCAGCAGGTGTAGCATGCAGCAACAGGAGTCTCGAGCGTGGGCACGTGCAGCTAGGGGCGGCTGGTGCATAGCAGCAGGCTAGAGGTAGCGACCCAAGGGAGCCCAAGAAGGAGGTGGCCCAGACGGGCGCACTTTCAAGGCCCATGTCGGTCAGCCATGTAGTTGGCATTGGGCAAGAGCTGGAGAGGACAAGTTGGGCGGCACGAGCAGGGCTGACACAATTAGGGCTAAAGTCTAGGAGCATTGCGTTGCTACGTCAGATTTGTTAAAGGAAAAGAGGAGCCTCGTTAGGTACGTGAAGAAGCTACCAGCATAGCAAAGAAAAATTGTGTACAGGAGGGATCCATCAAAGGTCAAGTTCTGCACGGATCAGTTGTTTCTTTGGGTCAAGTTTGCTGAGGGCTTGGTGTGCGTACAACAAGGACTGGCACATAAGGCTCGGACAAGTCTCGAGTGTGTCATGCAGGATCATGCATATACAGGGTGTCCAAGGCAATGCACATATGTGCGGGGCGGAGACGACACAGGGTGGAGCATGGTTGCAGTCAGACAGGGTCGGCTGGGTCGGACTGGACAGTCTGATGGATCGACGTGAATGTTAGTCAAAGCAGAAGATGCCGGTGATTTCAGCGACGAAGACATAGGAGTGTGATGTTGATGGTGGCCAACTTCTGGGGCGTGGAAACACGTGGTGCAGGCCTGAGGGCTTGTGCGGCTTCAACAAAGACTATGGTGTGGGGTTGATTCAAGGCAGTGTACACATGAGAGAGCTTGAAGTCGACGGAGCGCGGGGTAGCATAGCGCAGCTACATGGAGTCATGTTGAAGGTGGAGCTGGAGTTTGATGGACGACTTCACTCTGTGCTGATGGAGGGGCTACGACGTAAATGCATGAAGAGTCGAAGCCTATTTTAGCGGGAAAAGCAAGAGACGCGTGGATCAGACTAGGGCCCAATGGTCTGATGGAGACGTGATACTCGGCATCGGTCATTGATGATCGGTGGTTCTCTGCAGTAGGGGTTTGAGTGGTGTGGGTTCGTGACCCAGGAGACTCGACCGGGACATCAAAGGCTCGACGAGGTGATAGCGGCGAGGCGTGCGGTAAGCACGGGACACAGCGACAGGCCAAGGCACTGGTGGTCAGACATGTGGTCAGACAAATTGTGCAGGGGGTGCTGAAGCAGTGTTGACGAGTACCGGATTCAAGTTGGTGACTGGGTCTATCGGTGCCGGAAGATGGACAGGAGTTGACCATGGAGAATCTGAGAAAGTGACGGAGAGTCTGAAATTGTCAAAAGCTAAGAGAGTACATGGCCGTATATTCTGTGGTGTTCAGTGCACATGGCAAAGTGCGGATGACAAATACAGAAGGAGGCGGAGTGCTATAGCTGTGGGACATGTCAGAGACTATCCGGGAAAAGGGTGAGACAACTGTGAATTTGACTCAGGGTGACACAGGGCGACGGTGAAATTCCTTCAATTTTCAGACAAGCAGTACAGAAAGAGCGGTGACGTTGAGTTCAGGTAACTCTTGAAGGAAATATGCCCTAGAGGCAATAATAAAGTTGTTATTTATATTTCCTTATATCATGATAAATGTTTATTATTCATGCTATAATTGTATTAACCGGAAACTTGATACATGTGTGAATACATAGACAAAACACTGAGTCCCTAGTAAAGCCTCTACTAGACTAGCTCGTTAATCAAAGATGGTTAAGTTTCCTAACCATAGACATGTGTTGTCATTTGATAAATGGGATCACATCATTAGGAGAATGATGTGATTGACATGACCCACCCGTTAGCTTAGCATATTGATCGTTCAGTTTTATTGCTATAGCTTTCTTCATGTCATATACATATTCCTTTGACTATGAGATTATGCAACTCCCGGATACCGGAGGAATACCTTGTGTGCTATCAAACGTCACAACATAACTGGATGATTATAAAGATGCTCTACAGGTATCTCCGAAGGTGTTTGTTGGGTTGGCATAGATCGAGATTAGGATTTGTCACTCCGAGTATCGGAGAGGTATCTCTGGGCCCTCTCGGTAATGCACATCATAAGAAGCCTTGCAAGCAATGTGACTAATAAGTTAGTTGCGGGATGATGTATTACGGAATGAGTAAAGAGACTTGCCGGTAACGAGATTGAACTAGGTATGAAGATACCGACGATCGAATCTCGGGCAAGTAACATACCGATGACAAAGGAAATAACATATGTTGTCATTACAGTACGACCGATAAAGATCTTCGTAGAATATGTGGGAACCAATATGAGCATCCAGGTTCCGCTGTTGGTTATTGACCGGAGAGGTGTCTCAGTCATGTCTACATAGTTCTCGAACCCGTAGGGTCCGCACGCTTAACGTTCGATGATGATTTTGTATTATATGAGTTATATGATTTGGTGACCGAATGTTGTTCGGAGTACCGGATGAGATCACGGACATGACGAGGAGTCTCGAAATGTTCGAGAGGTAAAGATTGATATATAGGACGATAGTATTCGGACACCGGAAGTGTTCCGGGGGTACCGGGTACATATCGGGTCACCGGAAAGGGGTTCCGGGCACCCCCGGCAAAGATATGGGCCTAATGGGCCAAGAGGGGAAACGCAGCAGCCAGCATGGGCTGCTGCGCCCCCCATATAGGCCGAACCTGGAGGGGAAGGAAAGAGGGGAAGAGAGAAAGGAAGGGGAGGGATTCGGCCTCCCCCTTCCTTCTCTCCTCCCTCCTCCTTCCTTCCCCCTCCGGAAATTATGGTAAGGGGGGGGGGGGGGCGAATTGGACTAGAGGCCCAAGTAGGATTCCTCCTACTTGGGCGCCCCCTTGGCTGCTCCCTCTCCCTCCCACCTATATATATGAAGGGGGGGGGGGGGAGGCGCCTAGAACACACACCAATAACTGTTAGCCGTGTGCGGCGCCCCCTCCACAGTTTACGCCTCCGGTCATATTCACGTAGTGCTTAGGCAAAGCCCTGCGCGGATCACTTCACCATCACCGTCACCACGCCGTCGTGTTGACGGAACTCTCCCTCGACACTTTGCTGGATCAAGAGTTCGAGGGACGTCATCGAGCTGAACGTGTGTAAAACTCGGAGGTGCCGTACGTTCGGTGCTTGATCGGTCAGAACGAGAAGAAGTTTGACTACATCAACCGCGTTAACAAACGCTTCCGCTTTCGGTCTACGAGGGTACGTAGACACACTCTCCCCCTCTCGTTGCTATGCATCTCCTAGATAGATCTTGCGTGAGCGTAGGATTTTTTTTTGAAATTGCATGCTACGTTTCCCAACAACTCTTATATGTGGCGTTCAATATGTGAGTTGTTCATTTTCACGCAGACAGTGGTCGGTGTGTGATGGCGTTGAACGAATACTCCGGAGGTTGGGAGCACAGAGTAGAGTAATGAGGAACTTAAATTTGCTCGAGTGTTGATTGCGAAGAAGACAAGGGACTACAGTTGCAGGTCGAGTCGCATGGAGTCTGGGAGTAGCAGCGGTGCTCATTACGTATCTCAAGTCCAATGTACATGGAGGTTCGACGCATGAATGAATCAAAGGTGGTGGAGAATATTCGCCAAGGTGGAGTTTGTTAGAATTGTGTCGAATATTATTGTACGAGGTAGGTTACAGTTGGACTTGTAGTAGTATTGTGTTTAGATAGGATATGGAGTCGTGTCCTAATAGGACACTTGTATCCTAGGCTCTCATATATAGCGAGGGTAGACACACGATGTAACATATGCCAACATAATAGCACAGGCACGCGGGAGAACCGGCGACGTGTGCCGGTGCCCGGGTGGCCGGGGTACGGTATTGTAGCGGTGTCATGGGGAGGAGCACCCGTAGTCATGCCCCGGGGATGTAGCCCTCGTTAACAAATCTCGGTGTCGTGTCTCGTGTGATTGCTTGATCCTCGGTAGATTGACGGAGCGCCTCGGATTTATTCTAACAATCAGGAAGAGACATAAGGTGCCTAATCTCTCTAACTATAGAAGAATAAATCGTTCTATCAAGATGCGAAAGCTTGAATCAGCTTGACAGCGACGACAAAGTCCAATTCAACTATAATTGGCTAGCCATTCCTCTGAATGGCAAAAGACACTCCTTCCATGCAAGTACAAAAAAAGTGTTTTATTTCACCAGAAGTACTAATTTGACCGATATTTCAATGATTGGTTTAGTAGGTGTTTTATTTTGTAGTTCATATTTTATAGTTATCCCCATTACTATAAAGTTGAACCTAATCTCTTTTTTCTGGGGATAACTAGATTGTAACCATGAAAGGGCAGGAGCGTGGCGGGTCCTCATCGCCTGCCAGCCTCTGCATTGGAAAGATGAACACAACATCTTCAAAAGTACATTACATCAGTTACGAGGAGCCAATGTATGATTAGAAAGAAAACCCTCACGAAAATCCTCTCAACCCCCGCTTCTGACATGGTTCGCTGGATCTTTCCCTTAGCTTTGCCCCACTCTCCTCTGCCTCTTGTCGTTGCCCCTTCAAGCCATGTGTCGTTGTTCTTCATTTTCTTGAGAGGCCTCTCATCTTTCCTTCTTATACTATCACCCGTCAACGGTGACTTCAGCGGTAACTATATTGTTACTTACCCTCCCCCACCCCTTAATCTTGCCCACCATTACTGAGGGTAGAGGGAAGGTATCATCGACCACCAACTACATATATCATCTTCCTCACCCACCCCCCCCCCCCCCCCCCCCCGGCGGATTGCCGTAGGGCTCCACCGAGTCTGCCGTCGCAATTGTCAGAACCCTAACTTTGACGAACAACAAAATCACTTGGCAATCGTACCAAAGAAGGGATTGGCTAGATGATAGTCGACTGAAAAAGTATTTTGGGTCAATCGATTATTTCAAGCCGTCGCATGGGAGATGGATGGGCGGATCATTTTCTTCAACCTCCCGCCCAACTTCCTGATCATCTTCTTCCCCTCGACCGCCCCACGAACCACCGGCCTAATAGCCTTTCCCTCTAACTCTGGCTATGCACCATTTTTCCGGCGAACTTGCACCCTCACCCCCAACCCCCCCTAAGATAGATCATGGGGTAGCTTCTTCGGGAGCGGCGGTTGCTTCTTCCTTCCCTCCGATGGCTGCTTTCTTCTAGCGAAAATCGACTAACCCAAATTGAATTTTCAGGCGACTGACATGCAGCTAAACTGAACAAATAAGTGAAATCACACATGATCTGACTTTTGCTTTGCATGAGAGGAAGAACGGGAAAATAACCATAACTGCCCTGTCTGTCACAAGGGCCAAACACGACAAAAACATACTCTACCTACTCCCTCCGCACAACAGAATCACACATTCACACCATCAGCAAAAAAATAAAGGGAAAAAAATCACACACACATTCACAAGCGGTGCGGCGCGGCTGCGGCGTGGTGGCTCCTCCCCATTCCCGAGTTCCGACCGGCCCACCGAGACACGGACGGACACACGCACCCCCCGCGGCTCCGACCAACCATGGCCGCCGCCCTCGCGTCGCCGCGCACCGCGCGGCAGCTCGTCGACGCCCTCACCGCGCACCTCTCCCTCTACCACGCCTCCAACCCTAGCAGCCCCTCCCCCGCCCCCGCCCCCTCCCCCTCCCCCACCTACCCCTCCCCGCGCGCCGCGATCCTGCGGTGGCTGGCCGCGCTGCCGCCGCCGGCGCGCGCGGCGGCCTGCACGGCCCTCCTGCCGCCGCCCGCCTCGGCCGCGCTCCTCTCCATGCTCCGCCGCCTCCGCCTCCGCGGCCACTCCTCCTTCTTCGTCCTCGCCGACCCGGCCCCCACCGACCCCTCCTCCCCCACCGTCCTCTCGCGCCTCTCCCGGGGCCTCCTCGCGCGCGCCGCCGCCGCGTCCCGCGCGCACGAGCTCCTCTTCGCCCGCGCCCTCCTCTTCACCGCCTCCCCCGCCTCCCCGCGCCCCGATGCGATCACGCTCGCCGAGCCCCTCCTGGCCGACCTCGACGCCTTCGTCGCCGCCATGGACGAGATCTCCGGCGGGGCCTTCCTCCGCGGCGGCGACGGCGAGGTGGATTTGGCCGCATTGGCGTCCGAGGAGTTCCCCGAGCTGCCCTGGCTGAAAGCCAAGGGGTACTACGTGATCGAGGAGTTCGTGGCCAACTGGGTCGAGATCGCGCTGCGGATGTCGTGGGCGGCGGCCGCGGCCGGGGGAGGCGCCGGCGGGAAGAAGGCGGTGAGGGTCGGGAGGTGCGTCAAGGAGAAGGCCGGGCTGGCGTCGACGGCCTTCTGGAGGGAGAAGGGGTATGTGGACTGGTGGATGCGGCTGGAGCCCCGGGTCAGAGCAAGGATCACTGGAGCCTTCTTCGGAAAGAGTGCAAAGGCGCTGGTAATATGCCCTCTCGCTCTGCGTTTCGACATGTTTCTTTGTTCATGGCTGTGGAGTGCTATGGTCGATGCTTGTCTCAGTTGTATGCATTTAATTTCAGGCTATATAGCTTGTATATGCAAAGTGCAAAAGTTTCAGAGCAATGCTGTACTTTTACCTGTTAGTTTCTTTGGCATGGTTTTTATTCAAGTGAAACCAAACCCTGACAGTAACACATTCACTTCTTATTGTACATGACTATGTTTATTGTGCTGAAACATCTGTCTGATCTAATTAGAATGTATAGGTGAGTTAAATAGGTCTGATTTTCGTTTTATGGGGTGGTAGAGGCAGCATCCATGTATTTTGGGTAGCTAGTTGTTGTTTTTGCTGTATTGCAAGAAAGGAGAGAATGTTGGCTGAATGTGCTTGAGGAAGAAAAGTAAAGAAGTGATGGGAATTGCATGCCTAGAATGCTGTTCACTTATTGTCATCATATTTAGAATCAGCCGTTTTAAGTAAAGTAGGCTCTGAGAAAAAACCTTCCAGAAAAAGCTAAACAGCACAAATATACTGCTCTTGGATCCATGATTTAATTGTGTAGCATTCTGTCTGGGAGGCTCTAGTGGAGGATGGATTGGAAGATTATGTTATTATTTAAGAAAAGAGAGAGTTTACTGATATATTTATTCAGATAAAAAAATACTGACGCTTAATGCTTTACATATTGTTTTGGAAAGATCATATCAAACATTCTGCTTATCTAATGTATGCTTAGAGGGTGGAAATAACTTCTGCTGAAATATCTGCACTTACATGATTAAACTATTTGGCAAATGACGTATTGACTTTGCTTGCCAAAAATGTGCATTCTCTTTTGAATTACAAGCATACACAGTCTATACACTCTTTCATAATCAATGCATCAGGGATGATTATCATGTTGTTCTTACTAGGTTGAACAAACCAAAGATCTGATCACAAACCAATCATTTATTGAAAACAACTTTGAGGCCTTGTTGACTCAAATGGTTTGCTTTTCGTAAATCCTTTGTAGGAGTGCTTTTAATATAGATTCCACAATAGGTTGACCACAAGTAGGTTACTTTTAGTGTGTCCTACCCACAGTTGTCCTCTAGCTTATGTGTAAACTTAAATTTTCAGTATTGATTTGTCTGTCTTTCTTGGGCAATCAGATACATGCAGATTGACAAATTGGCCGTCCTTTTATCAAAAACCCGATTCAGTGTTTCTTTTAAATACCGACTGAAGAAATTGCTATCCTGAATATGCTAATTGCTTATGTTGACCAGCCTGCTGACATTGTGTACACGAACAATCAGCTCTTTGCCACCTTATACCTTCTTGTTTTACATATTGCTAATGTTGGGAAGAGGATCACTAAAGTTGGTGTCATTGGTGTGCAGTTAATCTGAGGAAGTTGCTATGCCAAGCATATCTAAGTCACATACTAATAGCTCAAGTTTGCAGGCTAATGAGATTGAAGGATCAGATGTTGCTTCTAGCGATTCTGGATCATTTCTTGCAGACAGTATGTATGGAAGTACACGGCAGTCTTTTTTCAGAAAGAATCAACCTGGTTGCGGCGATGTTGCAAGCATTCTGTCTTGTAAAAAGAAGCCTGCTTTTGCTAAAGAATTAAAAAGATTGCTAGTGCTTCAGGAGATAGTGTGTTTAAAGAGCAATATTACTTACTGTGGCGGTGATGCAATCTTTCTCACTTCATTAATGTCAGCTGGCACTGTTGCTGACAATATACTCATGAGATTACGAAGACTTCTCATGGTGGTGTCGACAGAAAGTATAAATTTGGAGCTCATTGGGGATGGAGCATCAAATAATCCAAAAAAGAATGTTGAAAAGACAAGTGTAGGTTCTCGAAAAGGAAAGAAGAAGTCTAGTAGCTCGAAAAAGCTAGCAGCGTCTTCCAAGTCATCCAAGGTATAGTTCATTCATGCCCTTCTTCCTATAGTTTGCTATCGGCACGGGGCTGTATATTTCAACAAGCAAGTTAGCTTGTTTGACTGAAGGACCTCTTTTCCAGGACAATGGAGGCAATAGCACAGAAACTCGAAGTTCTAGGATTGTGTCAAAGTCAAACCAGCAGACTCCCTCTGTTCGATGCACTATTACTGGACCCGCTTCTGGAGAAACTCCTTGCAAAGAAATTGCACCAATACCAAAGGTGGTAAGCATACCTTAGCACAATCCTACTTTTTGTTTGTTAAGTCATCAACTTACGAGTGGCATACTATGTATTTTAGGAGCAAGCTATCAGGTTGGCTGACTGCAATAATCAGTGTAACAAAAAGAAAAACAAACGTAAAGGGAAAGCAAAACTCTCTGATCTTATGAGAGCTGAGAACCCTGGACCTGGCAAATTGAAGACAGCTGTTGCTCTTGTTGCTACAGAAGCCTCGCATAAATCTGCCGAAGCAGTAGATGCCCCACTGTGTGTCCCATCTCATGTGAATGTTTCCAGTAATGACATCCCTGAAGCAGTGAGTTACTCTGAGTCTTCAAGTATCTTTGATGGAACTGAAGAAAAAGGCATCAAAAGCAGCAGAAAACTGGAAGATACCTTATGTTCTTGTATGGTTATCTCATCAGTAACCACAGAGTGTTGTCAGACTGCACAAAAACCTGCCAACTTCAGTGTGAATGAGCAGAGCCCATCACACACTAGTCTAAATGAATCCATGGTCCAACCATCTTTATGTTCACCTTCCAGTAGTGATAATGTTTTATGTGGTAATCCATGCAGAAACTCTGCTGACTCCTTGGTAAGATCTGCACAGGATAAAACTGGCTGTGATATAACACAGGGAGCTTTGCATGGACTTGCTCCTGGTGTTGGTAAAGGATACGAGAAACAAGTGGATCATAGCTCTGTAGTGACCACCGACAAACTTTTACCATCAGTCATTCCTGCCAACATTCTCCAAAGTGCTATAAGCGACAATGGTACAGCAGTGAAGAATGGTGCAGATGAATATTATGCATTCAACCGGAACCTACTGGGAGGAACATCATACGAGTGGCCTAGTGTAGCACCCCATTTTGTATCACCTGAAATGCAACAGCGCCCTGCTGCAGCGGACAGGTTGCATCTTGACGTTGGTTACAGATGGCCTACTCAATTTGACCAACCTTTCATTCCTGCCAACCATCAGGTTAGAAGCTCACCAGTTGAAGCTGGATGCAATCAAATGTTATCTTCTCTGTCAGTGCCCTTAAGTTTTGATTGGCCTCCTGTTTTCAGAGGTTATGGTAAATTGACTCAAAATGCTGCTTTAAGTTATGATCCGGTATTTGCCCCACATATGCAGTCTTCTGCTTGGCCTGGGTTTCCTGCTCAACTAATTCAGAGAGGTGGCATTTGCAGTGAAAAAGATAGGAAATATTTTAGTGATAGTGACCCAAGAAACACATCAGATGTTGGGGATGATACTGAAAGCTATTGGTTTTCTGAAGAAGAATCAGATGGCCGCGCAACTTCTGGAAGAGATATTAATCAATATTTTGGCGGAGGCGTGATGTATTGGAGTCCTGCAGAACATGCCGGAACGGGCTTTTCTAGGCCACCATCTCTTAGTTCAGATGACAGTGCTTGGGCATGGCATGAGGCGGATGTTAGTCGAGTTGTTGACGATCTGGCTATTGGGATTCCATCATCAACATATAATCCAACTGGTGCATCGTCACCACCATCCAGCCCAAGCCCATTCTGTTCCCAGAATGAACCTTCTGATCCTTCCCCTCAGCCTGCTTGTCACTCAGTGGCAGGGAATGACATCAATAATGAAGCTTCACATTCTCCATCTTCCATGCAAGACAGTCCTGAAGATAAGACTACTTCGGCTGTAAAGAGTCCATCTTGTGCCAGTGAAATAGTAAAGGGAGATACATTACCATATGCAATGCTGCGGCCAATAGTAGTTTCCAATATATCACGAAGGCTATCAAGATCTGACTTTAGGGGTGGTCATGATCACAGGAGCCCATGTGTGTCTTCGACCAGGAGGGATATACCTCTTGTAAGAAGACCTCCATCACCAGTATTACTTAGTGTTCCTCGCATGCCTCGGCCACCTCCTCCTTCTCCTGTTGGAGAGTCAAGAAAACGTGGATTCCCAATTGTTAGATCCGGCAGTTCAAGCCCGCGGCATTGGGGGATGAGAAGTTTGTTTTCTGATGATAAAATCTTCAATAGGGCTCAATTTTGTTTGGATGGCCCTGAAGTCGTATGGCCTTCATGGGTGAATAAAGGCACCTCTACTGGTACACTGGTACCATCAATTGAGGATACTGTCTTGCAGGACCACCTTGTTAAGATTTCACAGCTTTCACGTGATCAACATGTAAGGAAGTAATTTCCATTATTCTCTTACTGGCAAGTATTTTTTTTATGCAGCTTTTATGCGTTCCTGACATATGTTTTGCAGCCAGATGTTGCAGTTCCTCTGCAGCCACCTGATATGTTAAATGGTTCACCTAACAAGGCGTCCCTTTCTTTGATGCACAATGCTCTACATGAAGAGATCGATCAATTCTGTAAGCAGGTATTCTCCCTTACCTCCTGCCTTTTGCATCACCACAACCTTCATGAATGTGCGGTATCAATCATTAATCATTACTCTGGTGCCAAGTAATTGCATGCCGTGCCTTAGTTTGTGCACGTGAAATTCCTCCTTTGATGGGTGTTGATGCTATTCATTATACTTGCAAGGTTGCTGCTGCGAATCTGGTGACGAAGCCCTATATAAATTGGGCTGTCAAAAGGGTCACACGGTGCCTGCAAGTTCTCTGGCCTCGCTCGCGAACAAATCTATTTGGCTCAAATGCCACTGGTTTGGCCCTTCCAACTAGTGATGTAGATCTCGTGGTTTCTCTTCCCCCAGTCCGAAATCTGGTGAGTTGCATGGCCATCAACACAACATAGTAGCACAAATGCTGTTGTCTTCATGCCATCATGGAACTAAATTTGTAGCTGTTTCCAGGAACCTATTAAAGAAGCTGGAATTTTGGAAGGCCGCAATGGCATTAAGGAAACATGCCTCCAGGTAATGCATGTCGGCTAATAGATTTTTCACTCTCTGGATTCTTTAATAGGTGAATGACCTATTATCAGATTTGAACATTAAATTTGTCTAAACAGATATTGAGATTTTAACACTCCTTTCATGGTTTCACCATTGCTGCAACAATATACGGCACTGTTTCTTGTTAGAATTAACATAGGAAATAAGCGAAGCATTAAATGCTTTCTGTTTTTTGTTGCTATATGCCTTGTGAGTTGCTACGGATATGTTCTGGATAAGTTAATTTTTGAGTTGTCTACTTGTTTGTATATCTTAGCGGGTCATAGTACGTTACTGGCTTTTGGCAATCAACGTTTAATTAACAATAATTCTCTTACTATATTTTGTGCATAACTGCACTCCCATGCTTACTTACAATGCATAAATCTTTACATGCTTTTATGCCCAAAGGAAAAAATAAAGCTGATCTTCACAGGTCTTTTTTGTCTTTCTTTAGCATGCGGCAAGGTGCCTTGGAAATCAGGACTGGGTTAGGAGTGACTCCCTCAAAACGATTGAAAACACAGCAGTAAGTCATAATCCCATTTAATTTGCTAATCTGCCAGCTAGTTTTTATTTCCCTCATTTTTCATCATTAAAAATTGCAGATACCCGTGATCATGCTTGTAGCCCAAGTACCTTGTGACACAAATATGTCCAATGAGTACCCTTCTGTTCTGGATAGCTCACAAGAAATTTCAGTCAATGTGCTTGGGGAGCAAGGGAGCCCTCCTCGTTCTGACAATTCTAGTTCAGAAAGCAGCAACGCGCTTGCGGGCTCAAAAATGAATAAGGATGATTGTGATGCTGTGCGGTCAATTCGTCTTGATATAAGTTTCAAATCACCATCCCACACAGGACTCCAGACTACTGAGTTGGTAAAATCAAAAGCTACTATCAAACAGAATATTTTTAAGTAATATATGTTCTGCTTTGTTTCTATTTGTTGGTTTTAAAGTCAGCCTTCATGAAAAGGTTTTGTTTCTGAGATGTTTGATCACAGTTTGGTAGTTTTGTATCGTTATCTTCAGTTTACTGTAATAGAAAATCAACCTGTATCTAAGTATCACTGAATATTTTGAACAGCTAGTCATGAGCATTACATGATCATGTAATAAAAATACAAATATATTATAAGGTGGAATGCTTAATGGGTAATTGGGTATGAATAAGTACATGCTTAGTTGATACCTGTCTCTTGTAGGCATAGATTATTGCCTTATGTATCCGCTCTATGTAAGATTGCAGTTCAGTATTGTAATAATCTGTGTGTGAAGCATGATCTTAATTCAAATTGTATATACCATTTATACACAAATTTATTGCCATACTTAAGTTGCATCATGTCAATCGTAGGCAGTTCGAATTATCATCATTGCTCTTGGTTCTTATCAGTTGTCACATGTTCGAGAGAACTAATATTTTCTCATTAAAAAGTACTACCTCTGTATCAAAATATAAGATGTTTCTTGTAGGCTAAACTAGCCTACAAAACGTCTTATATTTTGGTACGGAGGTAATAGTAATGTTTTCTCCTTGAGGCTTATATACATGTCGCCTCAAATGATCCTAAGGATGAGATAATGATGGTTCTTGTGTGATTTCTGTTTTTAATGATGTCATGGTGATGGTTCAACTAAAGAAAAAGAGGTGCTGGAAGGCAACATTTATAAGGTTTTGGATTTGTTTAGTATGTAGCGTTCAATACCACCACAATCACTTAGTTTCTTTCTCAAGTGCAAGTTTAAGTCTTGTACACACATGAATGGTCAGCTAGCTAGCTGCTTGGTTAGTTGAACTATCTAACTACATGGTACTGCCACATGCTTTGGTGCCCATGACATTGTGCTTGAAAGTCATGAATACAAAATTTTCAGGACTAGCATTAGAGATCCAAGTTTGCCGCGCTTATTCACCTTCTTTCTTATCTTGCTACAGGTTGGTGAGCTGACTCAGCAATTTCCTGCGGCTTTACCCCTTGCCTTAATCATGAAGAAGTTTTTGGCAGATCGTAGTTTGGACCACCCATATTCGGGTGGTCTAAGCTCTTACTGTTTGGTATGTAGCTTTTCAGAATACTCCTGTGATTTCTTTTTGTGTTGATTTATGACTCTGAAAATTTGTTTGCGCTGGATAACTTCTTTATGTTTACCTACATGCTCTCCAGATCATTGCTTCTGAGTTAGTATAATACTAAAATATCTTCCTTAATTTTAGTAGGAATTTTTCTCGTTAATTTTATCAGGGTTGGTTACAGTTGAATGTTCTATACTTTTGATGGTTTGTCTGGATTAAACCTTTCAATCAGATATTTTTATTCGGTCAGATAATATGTCCTCATAGTGACTGCTAATGTATGTCTAACAGCATTACAAGCACGTTTCCGAGCTAACTTATATTTTCTTATATATTTTCATCTCTGGATAACATACTTGATGCTTAGCATATTATATTTATTAATGACATTAACTCTTGAGATGACCTGTGAAAAGAACTTTATCTTTTAATATCCTTTGCAGGTATTGTTAATTACTCGGTTTCTTCAGCATGAACATCATCTTGGTCGGCCTATTAACCAAGTAAGTTGCACATCTTGAATAGTATAGCTCACTTGGAATCTACACTATTATTTCCTTGGTTACTCTATCCTGTTTCTGTGAGATATTTGTTTCTGTATCATATATTATATTTTAGTGATTGGCTCACATATATGTAGATATTTGGTCATCTTTGAGTTTCAAACTTCAGTAGTACCAATGGAAAAATAAAAATTTATCTCTGGCCCCTCTTCTTAGCAAGTTCATATTTTTATTGTAAACTGCCACTAATGCTACATTTTGCTGTTTTGTGTTTGACAGAATCTAGGGAGCCTTTTGATGGATTTCCTGTATTTTTTTGGGTAAGTGAGTATGTATGGACACTTTATTGTTTAAAACAGAAGGGAAAAGATGAGTACCAGATGTAGAAAAAGCGTGTAAACTGTGCTAGAATGACTATAGGGGCCCAGTGTATGGTTTCTCTTTTGGGACAGCTAAATTAGCAATATATTGGTGCATCTGACTTATAACCGCTTTCAAACATTCTGGATGACAGGAATGTGTTTGATCCACGCCATATGCGTATTTCCATCCAAGGAAGTGGAATTTATTTGAACCGAGAAAGAGGGCACAGGTAATAAAAGTCGATCTCAGTAATACATCGTTTATGTCTGTCACCTTCTGCCTATGTTTTCATATTGTGGATTTTGCAGCATTGATCCAATTCATATCGATGACCCTCTTTGCCCTGCTAACAATGTGGGCCGGAATTGTTTCCGGATCCACCAATGCATCAAGGTTGGTTGAAATTATCTTTTCTGGACTGCTTGAATCCATCTTTTGCATCTATAGCGTTTTGGACTTGTGGCAACGCCGTTTTCTGTTATTATGCATGCTCTGTTATATAGTAACTCATCTGACTGGGGAATCTCGGTAATGGAATGTAGTCTTTGCATGGTACTAGTACTAATGCGTTCTTTGTTTGGCCTTTGAAGATATAAATATTCGTCAGGCAAATCACGGATCAATAAGTCTTACTGGTATATTCTGATGCTTTTCATGGCAGGCTTTTGCTGATGCTTTCGCAGTTCTAGAGAACGAGCTACTGCAGTTCACTGCAGAATGTAACATGCCTGCATCATCTTTTAGCCTACTGAAGAAAATAATTCCAAGTATTGATTCTAATGAGTTGTAGCAATGAAAAGAACCCGTGAGTCCACAAGCTACAGAAACTGTTGGGTTGGAATGGCCTCTGCTTGTGTTCTAGACACTGAGTTACTACTGCAGCTGGTGGAAAAGGTCAGTAGAGATAAATTTCCAAGCTGGTCTTAATTTTAGGTTACTTTCTTTTTTCTGCTGTGCATCTTAATAGTAGTCCTGTGAGTTTTTAGCGCTAGTAGGTGCGAAAACATTGATAGAAAAGTGTTCATATTCAAGTTTTCTATTTAGTGCAGGCTTGTTCGAAGGTACGATGCCAGCTGCCCTCCTCTCGCCTCTGGCTGTTTAGAACACGAGACCGTTGATTAAGGTATTCGACCGAATTGGATGCAAGAGCAAGATGGTGCTGCACTTTGCACACAGAAGGTACAGTACCTATCACTTCTGTAATACGAGCATATCTAATCACTTTGTAAGTATGTAAATCTCATCCACTTGATGCCATAAACGATAGATCCTTAACCTCGTGCCGGTGGTATGTGCTGCCAAGGATGCGGAAATGGACTCGCGTAATGATGTGTGCTGCCAGACCTATAAGCTCGCGGAGGAGCAGTACAGCAGATCCGCACAAGAACTCCGGATCCAGAGGAGCACTGGGGATAAGCTCCAGCAGAGGCTCTACATGTTTCCTGACTGAATCATCTGTTCTCTGAACCTTAGAAAATGCCAAGGAAAATCAGAACATCCATATCCATGTGGTGGGACAAGTTCTTTGTGCTTTTGGCAGTCAACTTCAGCTTGTGGAAAAGGAAATGGAGAAATTCTACGGAGGCTACTTGTGTTCTGAAACAGAGCAGGAAGAGACTCCTACTTGGAGCTGGTACAAGACTTGATGCTGGAAGTGGTGTCCGGTGTAGCAAAGCGATTTTCAGATCGTTGTTTCTCCGGAACAGCAAGATTGTTCCTTGAACACACCAAGAGGGTAACTGCAAAGATTACTGCCGTGATCTCGAGTGCCAGATTCTTCGTTGCAGTTACTCGCCGACGCGATTGCCGAGCTACTCTTCAGAGACCAGTCAGAGCAATCTTTAGAGCATCAGGAACATGGTCAGGTGACGGCGTTGGCTCGTCTTACAAAGGCAGACTTCGTTTCCTGCAGCTGATGAGATTCAAGTTGCTGCTTTTGTAGCGCAGCAGACTTCGTTCCTGCTTTTGTAGCGAACCAGATTCACGTTACCGCTTTTGTAGTTTACTCCAACACAAATTTGAAACTAGCATGTTCTTGATTTGTTGCGCGGATGTTCTTACGTTTTCTTTCTTGTGCAAGTATCGATTGATATTATTACAATTACCTGATGAATGCTTGCCATTTTTCATCACTAAATTTGTTCACAACTACACTTGACAAAGTCCTGAACCGTTTTTGCTTTCTCTGTCACAAACTGTTCTCAAAATTAAGAATTCTTTGAAAAAAATACACATGTAGATGTTGATGTAATTCTTTGTCAAAAGTAATATGCATTTTGTGTGACAAAAGGACATTCGTGATGGCCTAACAAGGCCACTTCCTGTGCACAAATTTATTTCCTGTCATTCACTAGCAATAAAAAAATGCAATCTGTTGCACCATTTTTCTTTCTTTTTGCAAATGTTACTTGTTAGAAGTCCATTTTAAATTAACAACCCTTAAACTCACTTTGGTTTAAAATCTTTGTGACAATAAGCTCACTCGATTTTAGCATGTTCTACAAGGCATTGCCTAATTTTTATTTTTTTTGTTTTCTCTATTGGTTTTAATTTTCTTTGTTTTTTCTTCTGATTTTTTATATTTTCACATTAAAAAAAATCTTGTGATTTTTTAAAACCAATGACCATTTTTTAAATCCATGAACAATTTTTAAATTTGTGAATATTTTTTAAGTTCATGACCTTTTTAAAGTTTGTTAACATTTTTTAAATTTGCAAACCATTTTAAAATTCATGAACATTATTTCAAATCCATGAATATTTTTTCACAATTTCGGTTTATTTAATTTGCTCAATTTTTAAAATCCATGCACATCTTCTGATTTAATGAACTTTTTCAAATAGAAAATGATCGAAGTTTTTTTTTTAAGCTAGCAGTAGAGCCAGCTGTGAGCTGAGGAAAAAGCTAAGCGAGTGAGCGGAACAAGGATAACAACACAGATAAAACCAAAACGAAACCGACAAGTGAGCGAGTGAGCGGTACAGGGATGAAACCAAAGCAACGCAGATAAAAACTGGCTTGGAACTGTAACATCCCCAGATGTTAACCCTGTCATCAAGCTAATTAAATTGCCATGTCATCATCTTTCATTAAGCCAAGATGCCACTTGTCCCAAGCCAAATTCAAATTCAAATCTAAATTGCAAGTCAAATAATTATTTCTTCAAACAGCCAAACTAAAATGTACATAATGTTGCAAATATTTCAGATGCAATTATAAAATTGTAATCCACATTAATAAAGTAACTCTAACAACCTCAAACAGTAACAAACAACCCTATTAAATGCCATATTCATTTTTGAGAAATTCAAAACAGTACTAAAAATCCTCAAACTTTTTGTGGCAGTGTCTAAAATCACCAGGGAATTATTGGGACCTTTCCCATATTTTTCCTAAGTGATTAGGATGCCTAAATAAGTCCTCTCTCTGTTTATTAATAAAAAGAAAAACAGAAAAACAGAGAAAAAGAAAAGGCCAGAGGCCACTTACCTGTCGAAGCCCAGCGCGGCCCAGCCCACCGCGCTCATCGTCCTTCTCGCGCTATCACCCGCACGCGTGGACACGGCGATGGCCGTCGCGCTGTCGGCCATCCGAGCCGTCCTCGACGCCGTTAAGTATATCCTGAGCTGCCCTTGTTCCCCCGTGAACCCTAGCCGCCTCCACTCGTCCCCGTTCGCTCTCCCTCACCCGTTCCCCATCTCACCCGATAGCTCGCCGTCGACCGCCGCTCGATCCCGCGGCCACCGTCGCCTGCTCGCCGTCCCACCGTGCCCGATCGACGCGGCGACCTCGACTCCTTCCTCCTGGCCCTCTACTACGTCTTGAGGAGTAGCGCATCCACGGCATCGACCCGATCCCCTTCGCCGGTCAACTCCACTGCACTGCCGCGGTCCACCTCACCTCTGCGCTCCTAAGCTAACGCCGGCATCCGTGAGTGAAAGAACATGCGGTGCCCCTATGCTTGGTTTTGGTAATTGATGACAATCTCTATGGACTAATGGTTGCCTTGAGTTATATTTGAAGGATTTGTCCATAGGCTTTTCTTGGAGTCCATTTGTTGGTTTCAAGGAGAGTTTGTGATGACCAAGATGCTATTCAAGGAATTACCTAAAGATTGGTCATGTGAGAGGTTGATCAAGACTAAGTCAAAGAGTGAATCAAGTTGATCAACACACAAAGCGTAGAAGATGTACCGAGGGGGACCAAGCGATCCCATGGTATGGTAAGCATTGTCAATTACGCTTTGTGTACTAACCCATGGTCTACGTGAGAGTTCTTTGTGGGGTTAGGTTGTGGTGTGCAAGTTCAAGTGGATCATCACGAAGAGATCACATGCTTGAAGCTTGCCGTCCATTGTGGTGACAATGGACTTGTGAAAATGTGCCAAAGAGTGGCTCACCCATAGTGGAGTATGGGGGAGCAATCAACTAGTCTTCATCGAGCGAACGCAATCAAGAAAGGTGGTCCAACTTGAGGGAGTCAAGATCGTCATCATCTAGCTCAAGTGGACTTCGTGCAAGGCAAAGGTTTGCCCTTGATAGGTTTTATATTTTACCGGTCTCATGGTGATAGTTTGGAGACCGGGTTATAGGATCGATAGCCGTACTATCAAGGGGGGCTCTCAAGTGAGTAGCTTGATCGTATCGTTCGTCGAGAGCTCAAACCATTGCATCCTTGCATCATCTTTCTTGATTCTTATTTGTATTTTCTTTTGAGGTTTTAGATCTTGTGGTTATCTTCGTGACAAGCTCTAGTACATCAAAAATGGATTTCATATGCTTCTTCTATCGCGTTTTCAGTGTTGGAGGTTTTACCGGTCTTTTTCGAGGAAGGGTTCTCACCATTTTCTCATGGGACTTTTCTAATTTGCTTCTTATTGATATTTCTACCAAGACTGTGTTAGCCCATGTCGTTAGCTTTCCAACAAACTTGGTTTCGTTGAATTCGGAGTCCGTTTGCAGAAGTTGTGGCAGTTTTGGTGTTCTGAAAAGGCTGCAGCGGTACTACCGCGGATTGGAGCGGATGTAATTTTTTACTACCGCTCCAGAGCGGTACTACCGCGGCTACTACAACTGTAGTACCGCTCCGGACCAAAATCTCGTATTAGGTCCAGCGGTGGTAGGCACGGATGTATTTTTTTAGTACCGCTCACTAGCAGTAGTACCGCTACCCTTTGCGGTAGTACCGTGAGGACTAGCGGTAGTACCGCTCCGACAGTTCTACTGGCCTTTTGCCTCCTCGTTGTTGTTTTTCAAAGGGCTACTACCGCCCTAGCGGTAGTACCGCTCCTTGGAGCGGTAGTACCGCTCTGTGCGGGCTGTGAGGATAACGGTTGGATTTTTCCCCACCTATAAAAGGGGGCCTTCTTCCCCAATGGACCTTATCTCTTTAGCTCGTGTTCTTCCCCCATTGTTGACCTTCTTCGAGCTTGCTAACTCTCAATCCCTCCAATGATTCTTGCTAGTTCTTGAGGGAAAAGAGAGACGAGATCTAGATCCATGTTTCCACCAATCACTTTCTCCTCTAAGTGAGGGGAACCCCTTGGATCTAGATCTTGGAGTTCTTCGTGTTCTTCTTTCGTTCTTCCTCTCATTTTCCTCCCTAGCATTAGTTGCTTTGGTGGGATTTGGGAGAGAAGGACTTGGGCACTCCGTGTGCCCTTGCCATTGCATTTGGTGCATCGGTTTAAGTTCTCCACGGTGATACGTGAAAGTGAAGTTTGAGAAGCTTATTACTCTTGGGTGTTTGGGCACCCTAGAGCTTGTTCCTCTTGGGTGCCTTGGCGCCCTAGACGGTTGGTGTTGTTCGGAGCTCAATCATTGTGGTGTAAAGCTCCGGGCAAGCGTCGGGGTCTCCAATTAGGTTGTGGAGATCGCCCCGAGCAATTTGACGGGTACCGGTGACCGCCCGCAAGGGTTGCCAAAGTGTACGGGTTCGGTGACCGCCCCCAAGGGTTGCCATTTGTACGGGTTCGGTGACCGCCCTCAAGGGTCCCTTAGTGGAATCACGGCATCTTGCATTGTGCGAGGGCGTGAGGAGATTACGGTGGCCCTAGTGGCTTCTTGGGGAGCATTGTGCCTCTACACCGCTCCAAACGGAGATTAGCATCCGCAAGGGTGTGAACTTCGGGATACATCATCGTCTCCGCGTGCCTCGGTTATCTCTTACCCGAGCCCTTTACTTATGCACTTTACTTTGTGATAGCCATATTGTTTCTTGTCATATATCTTGCTATCACTTAGTTGTCTATCTTGCTTAGCATAAGTTGTTGGTGCACATAGGTGAGCCTAGTTGTTGTAGGTTTTGTGCTTGTCAAATTAACCGCTAGGTTTATTCCGCATTTGTTCAAGCCTTAATTGTAATTATTTTAAGAGTTAATTCCATTTTTTACCCCCTCTTTTCTCCTTTTTGACAGGGATTACCCCATATAAGAGAAATTCATCCATCTTACCCCATTTAACTAAATTTGTGCCAGAGTTTACCCCTTTTTTTTGCACATTCTGTCAATCTATTAATTTTTTTTTGCAGCTCGATGCACACCCGGTTCTTTCTTCGGTTCGGCTTCATGCACGCCCCATCCTTGTATGCCACCAGCTCCTCCAGCTTGTCGTTCCTCCATCTCGCCGCCACACCTCCTCCTTGTCTCCCTCCCCCATCGCCACTCCTTGTCCTGTTATGCCTCCTCCGACCCCCGCTGCACCAGAACATCAACCGCTTTGCATCTCTCCCGAGCTTCCTCTACGAATTGGGTATTCTTTGCAGATGTTATCTCAAAGAAAACAAGTGTCTGCTTGTATTGCATCCCATTTCAAACATTTGATAGCTTACATCAAGTTGCAAGCGCCTTTGCAAGTAGCAGCACCTAGCGCTACACAGCACAAAAGAAGCAACATGGCACACAAAGCAGACCAACCAGCAGCAGCTGCACGTAGGCAACAGACCAAGCAACAGCTAGCCTGCACCTACAGCTACCATAAGCTGCAAGTGTGGCGAGGCGGCAGCGCTAGAATAGGAGAAGGACGCCGAGCATGTCACGCACACGCGCGCACGCGGCTCAACTCAAACTCAGTCACGAGTAGGTCACGCGCACAAATAGCTAAACTAGCATGGGCAAGGAGTCGATGGGATTTATCGATTTGATGGGTCCTAGACGAGGAACAGCTCAAGATAGATCCGAGTGTATTTTCCTCCAGCGCTTGGAGCCGTACCGTAGCGAACCGGATGTGCGGTCAAGGAAGGGAATAAAACTGGCTACGGACAAAGAAAAATGCCTACAAATCATGTGGGAATCAATTGACAGAATGTGCAAAAATCTAAAGAAGGGTAAAATCTGGCATATATTTTGGTTAAATGTGGTAAGATGGATGAATTTCGCTTAAATGGGGTAATCCTTGTCAAAAAGGACGAAAGGAGGGGTAAAAACTGGAATTAACTCTTATTTTAAAGCGCCTATTCACCCCCCTCTAGGCGACATCCACGATCTTTCAGTGAGCGTCTTCGGTGAGCTCCGCTTCCTCTCCTACTTATTTGCTGCTTGTTTGCACGACCGTGTGGAGCCGTTGCCGTTCCGATGCGCTGGCCGCCGCCATAGCCATGGACGCCGTGCTCTCCGTGCAGCTCTGCTTGAACCAGTGGCGCTGACACGCTCCTGGTGAGCCGCTGACCCCTCCTAGCCAGCTAGTTCGAGCTCTAGCGCAGCGAGGCATCATTTCCGCGAGATCCCGAGTTCCACCGCCGCCATCCGTCGTCGCCGGCGTCCCTCCGGCCGTCCCCGCGACCAATCAGTCGTCTCACGCGACGCGGCGCCCTCCACTCGTCCGAACGAGCCCGAGAACGTCCGAAACGGACCACCACAGAGAGAACCCGGGCTCGCCGGAGTTGCTCGCTGCCGTTAGGCCTCGCCGGCGCACTCCGATGACCGGCACTGAGCTGGCGCCCGACGTGGCGCAGCGGGCCCCACCGCCCAGCCACTGACCACGGGCCCCACTGGCCCCGTTGACCGAAGTCAACGTTGACTGGGTTGGCTCTGTGCCACCGACATGTGGGACCCGCCCATTTAAACTAATTTAAATAAATAGAGATCGATTAATTAATTAAGTTAATTAATTAAGACCCTAATCAGACACTGACAGAGCGGGCCCACCTGCTAATTTGATTAATTAGACTAAACTAGTCCAGTTAGTTAGTTGAGTCACTGACCAGTGGGTCCCACTGGATCCACCGGTCAGGTTTGACTCTGGTCAGCCGGTTTGACTCACTGACGTCACTGCTGACGTCATATATCAATTTCTGTTAATTAAATAAATTCCAGAAAATCATTTAATCTTTAAAAATTAATAACTTTTAAACCGTAGCTCGGATTGAAAAACTTAAAATATGAAAGTTGCTCAGAACGACGAGACGAATCTGATCGTGTCGTCTGTTTCGATGCCGGAACCCCCTACGTAGGTGAAACCGCAACTTCGAGGCCGAATCCGGTAGATGAATAGTGCATAATCACCGGTTAACAAATCCGACTTTAATCCTAAAATAACCAAAATGACTTAGACATATCTTTAGGCAACCCTGCACTGCATCCTAGCATAGCATGCCCCGTGTTGCATTTGATTGCATTGTATTTACTTGTTTCCTTCCCCCTCTTCTCTCTCGGTAGACCCCGACGTCGACGTAGCTCCTGAGGCAGACGCCGCTCCGGAGTACGACTACGTCCCCGACGACCCTGCCCTTGCCGTCGAGCAGACACGCAAGCACCCCCATTTTGAACATTCCGATATCGCCCACTCTCTTCTCTCTTATACTTGCATTAGAAATTACTGCTGCTACTGTTGTCCTATATCTGCTGCATAGCCTGTTTACTTGTAACCTGCTGTTGATACTCATCTGTTATCCTAAACTGTTTAGAATAGGTTGGGTAGAGACCATCTGAGACCCCACTTAACCCGACTGCCCCGCTGGACTCTCAGAAGACCCGAGCAACGGGATCGAAGATCAGACCTTGGCACCGCATGTCACTTCCCCCTTAAATTGCTCGACACTACTGGGTTACTATCGAGTGCCGAGGGTGATACCTCGTCAGCACTTCTGATGATAACCTTGTAGGTTAGTTAATCGGTCGTGGTAAGCGAGGGTGATTCCTCCTACACCACCCCCGATGCCGACGCCGTCACGCAACTGTCCAAGTGTGGACCTCGAGGGTGATTCCTCCTTCGTTCACCTTGATGATATCATCAAGTGGGATTCCATCGAGGGTGATTCCTCAGGGTTCCCCCTTGGTGTCAGACACACAGAGACTTTGGCTACTATGACTGAACACTGAACCATGATACTAAAGACGGGTCGGCCATGAGGGGTACCCGCGCGAGCATGAATGCGAAGTGATGTGGAGTCGGGTTGACCTGAGAGGTGCCCGCGAGATAACTACGAGGCGTGGCCGGGCATTCCTAGCCCTTGCCGCAAGTCCTCGAGACGGGGCGACGGGGTCACATCGATCGTGAGTCTCTGCTCGTTTCCGCGCGCTCCTAAACCACTAAACGGTTTGGATATTTGATCCGAGGGGCCTCTGGCCTGATAGCACTAACCATCACGTGGGCATAGTATGGGCGTTCTGCGTCGTATACTTCAGCCGAAACTTAATAGACGTCAGCGACTGAGCGGCGCGCGCTGGATTGGACTGGTTACGCAACCGCGCTTGTATTAAGGGGTTGCTAGGTCTGCTTCCGGCCGCCCACGCAACGCGCAGGAGTTCCCGAGGCGAAGGCCCAAGACCCCTGGGGGCATAGGTTTAGTCCGGCGTGCTGACCTCTCTGTTAAGTATTTGGTCGGGTTGCGGCGTATCGTTTGGCCGAGGTCGGGCATGACCCAGAAAAGTGTGTCCGGCCGGAGTTAAACGAGCGTGGTGGGTAACTTGGTGCACCCCTGCAGGGAAGAACTAATCTATCGATAGCCTGTCCTACGGTAACGGACACTCGGAGTTGTATCCCGATCGGTACAACTAGAACTGAGATGAGAATTGGATAGTATGGCTCTGGGATTGCTTTCTCGCAGGGAGCCGAGGAAAAATCTCTGGCCGAGGTTGATGATACTACTACTACTTTACATTATGTTACTCTGCACTCTTCTAATGCTGCAAGACCGATGAAGATGCTAGTCTTCGATAGGACTAGGCTTTCCCCTCTATTCTGGCATTTCTGCAGCCCAGTCCACATATACAGTCTCCCTTTGAAAATGTTGCATATGTAGTGTAGATCCTTGCTTGCTGAGTACTTTGGATGAGTACTCACGTTTGCTTTATTTTCTTTTTCTCCCCATATCCAATTGACGCCGCCAGATGACGGAGCCCCTGAGATAGCTGCCCCCGTCGACGACTATGGCTACTACTTCTACCCTCCAGGCGAGTACTACTACGAGGAGCCGACAGACGACCAGGAGTAGGATTCGGAGGATCCTAGGCAGGAGGCCTACGCCTTTCGATCGTAGAGTTTTATTTTGCCCCGCCTTCATAAAGACTTATCTCTATTTCTGTAATATATCTGTACCCAGATATCTGATGCTTCCGCTGACACTTGTATGCCATCGAGCTATGTATTCGAGCCCTCGAGGCCCTGGCTTGTAATATAAAGCTTGGATGAATTTATTTATGTTTTAGAGTTGTGTTGTGATATCTTCAAGTGAGTCCTTAGGCTTGATCGTGTGCATTTGCGTGTATGGTTAGTGCACGATTAAAACGGGATCATCACAGGAACAACCGGTCGTAATAACCTGCTAGAGAAAAAAGAGTTGATTCATGAACGAAAAACCGTGTGGCACACGGTAGTCGTGTAGTACTATGCAAACTTAGGAAAACCTAGGCTCACTGACATCGCCATGCCATTGCCGATTTTGTTTTCTCCTGGTGTCGATGCATTATGGGAGGCAGTTCCCCTCCCCAACGATGGCGAGGTGAATCCGACGTGGTGGCGGTGGACCCAATCGCGTTTCTGTTTCCTGTTCATGGTCTTTCTTGCAGAAGTCTAAGGACTTGGTTGTACTTCTTTGTTGTTAATAAACCCCATACGAAACCGTCTTCTTTGATAATGGTTTTGTCGTAGTCAGTCAACCTTAAATAAAGACCAGAATATCTAATGAACGTTAGATTTTTAGACATGGCAACTCAAATGTTTTTCATGGAAATTTATGTTTGCCGAGGATGACAAGTTTAGTTGACGTGTATGGCAAATCCTTCTCAGTTTCTTTTTTTTTGTCAAAAAATTACGTGCTTGCAAACTAAATTTGCTATGCTCACGCCAACATAAATTGCTATAAAAAACCGCTCGATTTGCCATGCTTAGAAATCTAACATCAGAATTTTAGCATTAAAAAAACATTCCTGTATGAAAAAAGAGAATGTCCACATAAAAAGCAACAATTTTCTTTTGAAAATGCAGACTTTTTTTTGAGGGGTGCAGACACTTTTTTAAGGTAACAACCGGCGTGCCTGGTGGGCCGCCGTGCCGGCCCAAATAGCAGCTGGGACGTGCCTCGGGCTCGAGAGTGCAGCACGCGGGCTGGCACGGCACGGCCCGTTTACTAACTGTGCCTTTGTGGGCTGTGCCGTGCCGTGCTGGCCCGTTTGGCGAGCTTTGCCCGATCAGTCTCCCCACCGTCAATTTGGCCAGTCCAGTAGGAATCCTCCTCACTCGCCGCCTCCACCTTCTCCTCCCACGCCGCCGACCTCCACCAGCTCGTCGGGCCCTCCAAATCCGGCCAGATCCGCCTCAGCACACGCCGGCAGGCCAGCCGGTCCGCCTCGCCGACGCCGGGACACCAGCCCTAGTCCTCATCCGTCGGCGCTCGCGCAGGGTCCTCATATCCAGCCTACAGCGACGCCGGTGAGCCGCCCTTCGCCTCCTCTGCCCTCACGCCTTTCCCGTCGCCTGCTGAATCGTGCTCACACGCGTTCGTCTCCACCCAGACCTTCGCCATGGAGAACGCCTGCATAAACTTCACCGCCGTCGCGCGCTCGGTGCGGATGCTCAAGATCGACGGCTTCAGCCTGACCGAGAGCATGGACCACGACGACTGCGTCAGATCCAGGTGGAGCTTCGACGGGTACGACTGGGAGGTCCGCGTCTACCCCGCGATGACCAGCTCTGCCGGCGGCGGCGGCGGCGCGTACGTGGTGCTGGAGGTCGCCTTCCTCAGCAAGCCCCGCAAGGGCAGCGTGAGGGCCGCCATAGGCTGCCGGCTGGTAGACCCAAGAGGGATACTCAAACCGTCCAATGAAATCAGTATCTCAAAGGTGTTCAGTCGCCCGCAGGAATGCTCGACCAAGGCGGCGGTCGTCGGGCGGCGCGCGCTGGCGGCGTCGGCGTTCCTCCGGGGCGATTCCTTCACTATGGAATGCACCATTGAGGTTCTCAAGGAGCTGCCTGACACGGTGACGGACCATGTCGAAGAAATGCCGGTGCCATCCTCAAACTTGAGCCTGCACCTGGCTGAACTCCTGCAGAGCGAGGCCGGAGCGGACGTCACGTTCCTCGTGTCCGGCGAGTCCTTTGCCGCGCATAAGAGCATACTGGCCGCGAGGTCTCCGGTTTTCATGGCCCAGTTCTTTGGAGACATGAAGGAGAAATGCACGCAGCGTGTGGAGATCGAGGACATGGAGGCCATGGTATTCAAGGCATTGCTTCACTTCATGTACACCGATACCGTGGCGGAATTCGACGAGAAGGGCGAGGAGGTGACAATGTTAGCTCAGCACTTACTTGCAGCTGCTGACAGATACGGGCTGGACAGGCTCAAGCTGATCTGCGAAGGCAAGCTTTCTGATGGCATCAATGTCGACACTGCAGCGACGTCTCTGGCTCTAGCCGAGCAGCACAACTGTCCACGGCTCAAGGCGAAGTGCGTCCAGTTCATCATTAGAAATCGTGAAGTTCTTGAAGCCGTGTTGGCGACGGAGGGGTATAAGTACCTGGCAGCAAGCTGCCCTTCAGTGTTGGCTGACCTTCTCAAGTCGAGCCTGCGCGTCGGATAAAGAGGTGATGCATAGTTCGGTGCTATCAGAGGTCCAAATTTCAGTGATGGGTAGTCTCTGTTTGTGCTTGTCTAGTTACCCTGCGTCGCGTCTTAACGATGAATCTAAGCTCAGGTAGGTTAGTCTCTGGTTGTGCCTGTTGTTCATGAATGTATTGTAGTAACTTGTGTTCCCCTGACTTGTTTATGTGCAACCTGTTGTGATGTAATTTAGTTTAAATGGTCCACGATTTGGTATCTATCTCCTTGTATGGTTATCACTGCCACCAGGTGATACATCTGTATGTGCTTTTTTATGCAAGTAGTAGTAACTTGTGTTTCCATGACTCATGTAATGCGCAATCTACTGCTTTCAGTAACCCCTTCATTGTGATTTAATTTAGTGCTCCAACACGGGCACTAAATTTCTATTCCATGTACAATGGTAATTAATGTGTTAACGAATAATTCACAATTGCTAGTGGAATAAATTATAGTTCTTGTGGAACAATTCACTGTTACTGAAGTAGGATGTTTAAAATTCCTTATAAGTAGTAAGAATACAAGTACTCCTGAACCATTTTTCACAGCTGGTAAATTAGAATTATTCACAGCTGGTTCTGAACCATTTTTTTTCAAGTGCTGCAGCCTCTCATGGTTACTGATGCCTGAGATTTCAGTAACTTGTGTTCCCCTGACTTGTATACCTGCAACCTACTGCTTTCGGTGTGATGTAATTTATTCTAAATGGCTCATGATTTGGTATCCATCTCCTTTTATGCTTATCACTGCCACCAGGTGATATATGTGAGCAGTGTGCAGGATGCAGGGCTTTGGCAAGAACCTTCTGTTCAGTGATATTACAGAGTCAAGGATGATTCAGAGCTCGCTGGTATGATTTTCTCGCTTGCAGCAAAATCGAACCAGATATTTTTACAAACTAGTATTTGTTATCTTTCTCTTCGTATGCTTATCAGTGGCACGCGGTGATACATGACCAATGTGCAAGGCCTGGTTAGATACATCTGTTTCAGTGCTGTTAAGAGTCGAGGATGAGTCGGAGTGCGCCGGACCGTTGGTATAGTTTTCTCACCTACGGCCACAGAATCCTAGTGCGTCTTTCAACCTCCATACAGGGAGTTTTGTGAGCCCCTTGTCATAAAATTTGGGAATGACATCTGGAAAAACCTTCACTTGATAGTGCTAGTTGCAAAGGAAGATGATTTATAGTATGTTATAACATGTGCTTGTCATGTCTAGTTAACTCGTGTCCCGTCTTTCCGACACAATGAAGCTTAGATGGGTTGGTACCTGTTCGTGCTTGTTATGCAAGTAGTAGTAACTTGTCTTTCCCTGACTTGTTATGCGCAGCTTACTGCTTTCAGTAACCCATTCATCGTGATGTACTCAGTACTCCCTCCGTTCCATATTAAGTGTCGCTGATTTAGTACAAAGTTGTAGTAAATCAGCAACACTTAATATGGAACAGAGGGTGTAATTTATTTGGTTATCTATCTCCTCCTTTGCTTATCAGTGACACTATGACCAACTCCAGCGGCTCCTCTTTCTAAAAAATCTGCACATATTGGGGTAGTTGGACAAAAAAAGTGCTCAGACAGCTCTACTTTCTTGTACGTCGGAATTCCCTATATGGCGCATTCTGCGTCAGGTTGTCAATATTTCGCACTGGAAGTTGGCGAGCGAGCTACGCACACGGGACGACCCACCTTGAGTGCGAGCCAACCGGTTTTGGGAGCCTTCTAGAAAGTTCCTGAATTGGGTTTTTCTTTTTTTTTTCTGCTTCTTTTTCTTTTTCCTATTTTTTTCTTTCACAATTCACAATTTTCATTTTTTTAAATATCCAAAATTTTTTAAAAAATTGCGTTCTATTTTTGGGAGGAATTTAAAAATTGTTCAAAATTTGGTCTGTTTTTCAAAAAAAATCTTTGATAATTTTCAAAAAATATTTCTAATTTCAAAAATTGTTTAGAATTTCTAAAGTGTTTGTATTTAAAAAATGTTCGCAAGTTTGAAAAAAAGTTTGCGTTTTGAAAATGTTTTCAGAATTTCAAAAAATGTTCCCGTTTTAAAAAAGAATCGCAGATCCAAAAAATGTCCGTGGTTTCAAAAAATGGTCGCAAGTTTGAAAAAAGTTTGCGTTTTGAAAATGTGTCTAGAATTTCAAAAAATGTTCCCGTTTTAAAAAGAATCACAGATCCAAAAAATGTTCGGGGCTTCAAATTTTGGTCGGAGTTTCAAAAAATGTTTGTGTTTTCGAAAAAGTTTTAAATGTCAAAAAATGTGCAAGATTCATAAAATGTTGGAGTTTTTTCAAAAAATGTTTGAGTTCTTTTTTCACTATTTTGAAAAAGGTTCGGGTTTAAAAAAAATTCACTTTTTCCTAAAAATATATTCCGTTATGAAGTTTCAAAATATGTCTCAGATATGTCGCTATTGATAGTTCTTAATGTTTCACGCTGCCTATTAGCCACCAAACCTCATCAGCTCAAGTGGCTGGCCGCATGCGCTCATAAGCGCTAAGTCCCGTGTTCGATCCCTTGCTTTTCGAGTGCCGCATGGCTTGATGCCTTAAGGCACTTGGAGATGAAGAGGTGCTAGAGCATGTGATATCGAAGATGCACATCTATGGCTTTTTTGGCTTTTTGAATCTATGAATCAATCAGATCTGGGTCGAGTGTTAATCACCATGTGGGCTACCTGGTTGGCGAGGAGACGGGCGATACATGACGAATTTCAGAGTCCTCTTACAACTATGTGCTTTATCAAACAGATATCTTGAAAACCTGAAAATAGTCGTTGCTCGGAATCCTGGTTCCATTCACTCTTTGGCTACGCCTTGTCAGAGGGTCCGTAGATGGATCACACCCGAGGGAGAAGCTGCAAAAATAAACGTCGATGGTGGACTATCTCGCAATGGCAATATGGGTGAAGTGGCGGCTGTCTGTAGGGGAAATGAGGGCTGTTATCTGGGAACCTCTGCTGTTGTTTTTGATGGCCTAGTAGATCCAGCTAGCTTGGAAGCACATGCATGCAATGAGGCTCTCGCCCTTGCCCGGGACCTCAATCTCACATATTTGGTTATTGCGTCCGATTGCATTGAAGTTATTTCAAACATCAACAAGGGTGCTGCAACATCCTATTCTTTGGTTCCGAGCGAGATCAATCACAGAAGCAAGGATCTTGCAAATGGCGGCTCTCGGTTTGAGAATAGGGAGGCCAACTTTGAAGCACATGCGATAGCGAAAGCAGCTTGCTGACTCTTCGCGTAGGACGCCATACATGTGTAGGGATACTTCCTGAAATTGCTTGGCATACCTTATGTTTTGAACGTTGAATAATAAAATCCCTAATTCACCTGAAAAAATGTACGTTTTTTTTAGAACACTGAAACAAAATGTACGTACTCCAACGAAGCCGCCCGATTCCAACGCCCGCCTGGGCCTCAACATATGGCCCAGCGAAGCCCAACTCCAACCCAGTTTTGTGGGCTCGGCAGGAACCGGCCCCGCGTCCTCCGGTTGAAGCCCAACTCCAACCCAGTTTTGAGAGCCCCCGCCGCCTCTTCCTCTTCGATTCCCCAATCCCCGCCGCTTCCCCGTCTCCGTCTCCTCCGCCCCCCAAAAATCTTCCTAAATTGCCAGCCTTCGCACCAGCCGGCGGAACCCTAGCTCTGGAGCTACCGCCAGACCAGGGCGGCGGAATCGGCCGCTCCTTCCCGCCGCCGCACTTCGGAGGCTTGCGCTGCTCGGCGCGTCCCTCGCCCGCGTCTTTCCTCCGGCTACACCTTCAGGATTCGCGCTGCTCCGGCTCCGGCCCGAGGGCTTTGGAGGCTTGCAATTGCTGCCGTCCTCTTTACCCCTGCGCGTGCACATGTATGATTCTGACCTTGGTAGCACTAGTCTCTCTCTGATCTTGGCCCTTCTGTCGTTGATGCCCCGATGCAATTGCAGCTGTCCTTATGCAATGCAATTCATTCACGAACATAATTGATTCTTGTTCATGCACCAACTACTATTCTCAAAGTTCAAAAAAGCGCTAGGCGTTAATTATGCGTTCGGCCACCTACTTGCGCTTTTCTAGCTTAGGCGCGATTAGGCGCAATTAGGCGCAATTAGGCGTTTCGTACACAATTATACAGAGACGGGCAACAAGAGTAGTTTGCTATCTAAAACAGTGCTAGAATGTAACATGGAGGTATAAAATAGTGCTAACACTAACAGCAGCAACAGCAAAGTACTAACACTACTGTATACTACTAAGACTAACCAGCACACGTTGAGCACACATAAGCATACTTTGAGTACCAAGTTCAAAAAAGCGTGTTGCAGATTTCTTTTTCCTAGGGTCGTTTGTGCAAATTTACTGGGACAGCTGTCCTGGATGTTTCCAGTGACAGTGAGCTGTAGGCGTGTATGGGCTGTTCTTGTACTGTTTTGGATATGAATGCACGTTTACCTTTTCAGAAAAAGCAGCTAACAGCAGAGCAGCAATCCCAGGCCCCACCAGCCCCAGGCCCCAGCATCAGCAGAGCAGCAGCCCCAAGCCCCAGCAGCGGCAGAGCAGCAGCCCCAAGCCCCAGCGCCTTTCCGAGCGCACATGGCCTATGCGAGGCGTTGGGCCAGCGCCCCACGCTTTTGCGCGCATAAGCGCCCGCTTCCGCACGCCTTTTTGAACAGTGACTATTCTATGAAATTAGTATTTGCTAGTTTTAGATGTCAATGGACCATCAAAACTTCAGATTTTTTTTTCCTATAAGCTGCTAACTCTTCAATCCTTGCTGGATAGTATGTAATGCTTTCAAATTTTTAATGTGAATAAGCATTACTTCATAGATTGCAAACCCCATGTTCAATAGTCCGTTGCAAGAATTATAATATTCAAGGAGGTGTCCAGGCTCAATAGTGGTCTGTATTTCATAACCATAGGTTTATGCTACTTCTGATGAATTCCTAATAAAATGTTAATTTTTTTTTGCAACTTCACACTTTTCAGGAGTCTGATATGCTTGGTCAAGTTTGGTGCAGCCGCCTCCTATCGATTCCATTTTCATGACGCAAGGTTGTCGGCCGGTAGTCACCTCTACCTTCTGTCGCCGCGTATCCAGGTCAGCATTGCGGCTTCCTCGACACTAAACTTATGCAACCATCCACCATAAATTTTCCTTTGTGAACTATATATACTCGGCTTCATTGACAGTCTTGCTGATCTTAGGCAATCGACATTCTCTCCGCTTACTTGTCAGATGGGTTTTGCTTTGATGATTTAATCTGATAAAGATGACACACTAGGACGTAGACGTACACAGAAAATTTCCGGTTAGTTTGTACATGACTGGATCCTCTCCGTGCAAAAATTGATGATACATAGTTGGTAGGAAAATCTGTGAGGGGCTAAAACTGCAGTCTTCCCTTACCGCCCAATGCAAGTTCCCGGTTTAATTCTGGATTATTATTGTAACCTTTAGGTTAAGTTTTTATTTGGTAAGCATAGCACCTAATTTACTATGAAGTGCATCCATCAAGCAAATTGTTTGACTGTTAATACAGAGCAAACATATCAGAATAGGTGATATTCAAGTCTATTGGAAATTGCTCAAATTAAGTTAAGATCAACTAAGTTACTAGCTAGGGACCTGGATGCCCTGCAAGATACACAAATCTATCTTTGAAGCATGTGAGATCTAGATGTGCATCCTTCTATTCAAGGATTCCTGTCTGCTCATAATATATTGTGGTTTAAATGTGGGGTTTAAGTGCACAACTCAACTTTAGCTTCGAACAAAACAATGGTGTGTTGGTCTGTACAGAGCCGGACATTTTTGTTGCATTCCATGCTTTTTGATCAATGATTTTGACGTGTTGGTCAGCATGTTTACTGTTTTTGTGTTGTACTGTTTATACATATATTGATGGTCAAAGTTATGATATGGTTGTCTGTTCGCGTAATGGTCAGTTATGTAATGGAGGTCTCTTCATGATGTACTAGCGCATAATGTCGTTGTAGTCAAAGAGCTGCTATTCTTTGTGCACTTGTTGGACGGAACCGGTAGAAGCCATTCTTTAATGTGTGGTTATCCTTAATTTACATCTTCCTTAATTCACATCACGAAAAGTGTTAAGTCCCTCTTTTGTCCACATGAACTGCCCTCCTTTGCCACATAGAAGGCATCGAGCGCTCTATGGAAGCATCCAATCTCGCCGCTCTGCCAACTTCGCCTGAACGCCGACTGCCAATGCTCCATATACCGTCATACAATCTTGCCATTCTACCTACTTCGCCGGAACACCGACCGCTGGTGCTCCATCTGAGGTACGCTGGATCACATGCCAAGCTAAATGCGTCTCCGTCATTTTTGAAAAAGACATGATTTTTAGCTTCCATCGTTATTACCTTGCCATGTACGTACTGTCTGCAAAGTTTGCAAACAAAAAGTGAAACCTATAATGATGAGTGATGACTACGGTATTATATCTATTTAATTACCAGAATTAAATCTTCATGACTGCGAACGTTAGGCATGTAGTATGCAAGTTTAGAGAGGGACATATCAAGTTTACTATGAACTCAAACAGGACAGGTTTGACAAACAACACACTTCAGGCTCTTTAATTGATTATTATTTTAGGGAGCAAAGATGCACACCTGCCTTTCTTGTGCTGTGCTGAGAGTATATAATTTCATTTTGATTAGCTTGTTGGTTGGTAACCTATACTGCTACTAAGTTACCGTTGCCTTGTCTGATCTGATACTTGTTAGTTGCCAAGTTTCAGTGCTAGATTACAGCCCTAACATGATGTCGATTATATCTAATCAGTATACACTATGTTTCTTTAGTTATGCTAATTGGATTGGAATGAACATAAATCAACGTTGTATATTTTTACATGGCCTTATACTATGGTTTTTCGGGTAGGCTGTTTTCAACTGGACTACAAATCAGTGTTATTTTCATGCATGGAAGAAGCGCTCGACTTTATTACTAACTACTCCCTCGGTCCCATAATATAAGAGTGTAGTGTCAAAAACGCTCTTATATTATGGGACGGAGGGAGTAACATGTGAACAGTTGTGCTGCCTTCCTATTCTAATCATGGATTTTAAGCATACTGCTAACAAAATGTTGGCGAGTGTGGCAGGTTTTACCTAATTCAAAACATGGCCAATACTGAATTTCTAGCTTTCACGTTGCCATGTATATACCATCTAAATTTCTGAAGTTTATGGACATTACAACTAAATTTAGCAGCTGCTGCGAGTGAAACACAATTGGGTAGGGCAAATTAATTGCTGTTGGATTGAAAACAATAGGTTCAATTGGTTTTTGTGCAGCGGGAGGGGAGAAATTATATATGGTACAGGCTAACCTGGTCATTTTATGTTTTTTTTAGGGAATGCCTTCATGGCTTACTTTATTAATCAAATAAGCAAACTTACATCGTTCACAAGAGATTCATGAATAAAAGGAGACTCATCTACCCAATTACATGATAAATGGTTCTCATAGCTATGCTTAGCAATCTCATGTGCGACGCCATTGGCCTCCCGATAGCAGTGAGCAAACTGAACCGTACCTATCTCCACAATCAAGTCATCGCAATCTGCAAAAACTGCAGCTCCTTCATGCCACCAAGTACTTCCTCCACCACATGCTTTGATTACTTCTAAACAGTCTGATTCTGCTACTATTTGATGGTAGCCTAGAGATGCCGCCAAAGATAATCCTTCTTTCATCGCCAAGGACATAGTGTATTTTTATCTATTCGGTTGTCAAATGGTTCTGTATCAGCAGATCCCTCTGTGGGTTCTGCAGGTGTATTGTTGATACATGTGAGTTTGGATGATTTAGATAGATGATGTATTTGTGGGGTCTGGTGGTCATTATAATGGTGTGCCGCTAACAAGGATAAAAGAGAAATTCTCCTGCATTGTGATTAATGTATATGACCCTACTCAACAGGAGCTTAACAGTTAGTTTTTTTGTGGTACTTATCTTGCTTGCAGTATGGTTTACATGGCTTCTTTGTTAACATACAAGGAATACTTATTGTGATATGTCTTAGCACTTTTATAAGCTGACCTCCTTGATTCAGTTTAACAACAATGGTAGATATAGTGGCAAAGTTTCATTGTTGTATATAGCATCAGGATTTTTATGAAAACTTAACATCTCTTTTCTCTACCAGAATTTCAAATCATAGATGATGGGTGTTGAACTGCTAGAATATTTATGCCCCTTTGCAACACATGGGCATATGTGCTAGCTTATTCCAAAAGAGAAAAGCATTGGTACTATGTTGATAGCGAGGGTGCAAGGCTCAAGGGAAGCAGGTTCTCTAGCTGTCTGCATGCTTATGGTATCTTGCATGAGGGGTATGTTTTTTTTTATTCCTCTATATGTTGCTTTGCTCACTGTTCATATTATCTTGAAGTTGCATCCCTTATGTTTGTGCTTTACATTTCAGTTACAAATTCAATTCAACATGTCAGTTGAGGAAGCTGCTGAGTTAGCATGGCGGGCTATTTATCATGCAACATTCCTTGACGGAGCTAGTGGTGGTATGCATTCTGTTTCTTAGTATCTATCATGATATTTGTTTTGTTCACTCACAACATGCATGCATATTTGTTGAACACTTTATCATTATATCTTCCTTTTGAAATACCAAACATAACTATTTGAGTAGCAATTACTTCCGTAAGTTTTTTTTTTTTGCAAAGTTTGGCAAAGTTCAGAGATTTTTGTATTTTCCATCATGTAATGCACACCCCTAGCTTGGAATAAGATTACGATGGTGATAAATTAAGCCACACCTTTCTATTTACAAACGTACAATGTTGTAGAGTATAGACATGGGTCTAGACATCTAGGAAAACCTCCCTATATGATGGTTACATGTTAATTACATGCGTAGATATATTCCTTTTTTTTCATATGGCTTACATCTTGGTAGATTCTAAAATATGGTGTGATGTATAAAGAATTATGGTCAACGCTATGTGTTTGGGTCAAATTATTATTTGAAAGTAGGGGTTAAAGTTTGTTGAAACAAAGAAGATTATTATTTGGGGTTGAGAGTATGGCTAATATCCCACTCGGCCCTATTTGCATAATTGCAAACGTGGCCCACTTTGTAGAAGAATACACCAACCATTTTGGTAGTGGGCCTAACTCATCTCGACAATTCTGTTTGGGCCTCACTTCCCCTAATACGCTAGTCATCATCTCCTTTTCCGTATTTCTCTTGGTCACTTCACGAACTGAGAGATACGCCAACAATTTTGGAATTCACAAACTTATTTAGATTCCGTGAGTATAGAATTCGCCGCAAACATTTTTTGAGTTCACAAACTTATTTTGAATACGTGAACATTTTTCGAGTTCGCAAACATTTTTTGAATTTGCAAACATATTTTTTGAATTTGTGAATGTTTATTGAATTCTCAAACACTTCTTTTCAAATTCGCCTTCAATGTTATTAGATTCTAAAATATGGTGTGATATAAAGAATTATGGTCAACGCTATCTTTAGTGTTTGGATCAAATTATTATTTGAAAGCACGGGTTAAATTTGCCAAAGAAAGAAGTTATCGTTTGGGCTTGAAAGAGTATGACTATATCCCACTTGGTCCTGTTGCATCAAAAGCGTGGCACACATGTTGGAGAAGAATACGCCAACCGTTCTGGTAGCGAGCCCAACTCATCTCAACAATTCTGTTTATGCCTCATACCCTCAATGCGCTAGCCATCATCTTCTTGTCTCGTATTTCTGTTAGTCTCACACCCAAACACTTCACGATCTGAGGGAGGGAATGCCAACAGCCATGGCAGCATTGTCCCATTCGGCCGTTCATGCCACTTGAGAGGATGAAGGCTTCTAGAGACATCGTGCGAGAGGCATTGTAGTGAGTTTGCCACCATCCTAGCCACGATGACAATGCCGCAGAGCATATAGTGGAAAGTAGAGTAGGACGGTGGCGTGACAGCGCCGCAGGAGGAGGTGCACTCGAACAGGGCACTGTAGTTTGTTTCTTCTTTTGTGCGAGAGGAAGCTAGATAGTCAAGACTCCCAATAAGATGACGGTAAAGTGTCAGATCAGACAAAGGGTCACCATCAGTAGCATGGAGGTGAACATTAAGCTCCATGGGAGTTGCAACAATGCGCTCATCAGTAAGGGCAGCACGAGCAAGAAGATCCTGGATTACTTTTTTTGAGCAAGAAGAGACCTCAATCCCAAGAAAGTAGCGAAGAGGGCCAAGGTCAGGCATAAGAAACTGCACACTAAGACCTTCACAAAGGCAATATACTGGGGGTCTTCACGAGTGATGATCATGTCATCAATATATAGAAGAAAAGTCCTAACAAGAGCAATAAGGTGGACAAACAACGTAGGGTCATGAGCACTAGTTGAAAACCTGCGGCAAGCCACCGCAGAGGCAAAACGCTCAAACCAGGCGCGAAGGGCTTGCTTAAAGCCATATAGAGAGTGATGGAAAAGATAGAGCATGTTGCTAGGAACAGAATACCCAAGTGATGGCTGCATGTAAACCTCCTCACGCAGCTCACCATTAAGGAAGGCATTCTTAACATCAAGCCGAGACACAGACCAGTGGTGAACAAAGGCCACAACAAGAAGTGTGCGAACAATGGTCATATTGTTCGCATGAGCAAAAATTCTCATCATAATCAGGACAAGCTTTGTAACACTCAAGAACCATCACAACGAGTCTTAACCATGTAGACCCACAAGTGATGAGACGAACATGAGGAGGAAGAGAAACAAGATCCCATGTGCCGGTATGCCCATGAGCAATAATCTCCTTTGTCATCGCAAGCTGCCATTTGGGATGAACAACAACATCATGATAAGAAGCTGACTCAAGAACATCATCGCTAGCGCTTGGAAGACAAAGGCGGTGAACAGGCGGAAGCTGACGAGGACGCAAGCCATAAGTAGTCTGAGACGGGGAAGATGGCACATCAGTAGATGCATCCACAACACGCGGACGACGTGTATAAAGTGAGGAAAAGATGGGAGAATACGAGGAGGAATCATTGGGACAATCTCAGGTGATGGTGACAAGGAAGCCTCCGGTGATGAAGGTGTAGAATCCTATGATAAGCGAGGTGAGGAAATCATAGGAGAGATGTTGTATCTGCAATAATCAGAGAAGCAGGAGCAACACGATGAATGGATAAGGGCTCAACATGAGTGATACGAGTGTCGGGAAAAGTGAGGAAAGAGATATCCTCCACTGAAAAAGTTAAGGAAGATGGACACGGGTACAAAGGGCTAGACTCACCAAAAGTCACGTCCCGAGAAATAGGCACCCGGTGACCAGCATGATCCTAACTGAGATATACTGCTGATCGTTGTATCCTATGAAGACACACTCAACAGACTAAGCAGTCAGTTTGATGCCTTCACCAGGGGCATGGACATAGCAAACACAACCAAACGATTGAAGCGTTGAATAAATCAAGAAACAATCAAGGAGACGCTTGAAAGAAATGCCACCCTGCAGAGTAGTGGATGGCTGAAGGTTGATGAGATAGAGAAGTGGTGACAGTTTGGCCCAAAAATGAGGCGAAAGAGAGGCGACGACCATCAATGCACGAGCCGTCTCAAGAAGGCGACGATGCTTGCGATGCCATTCTGAGCATGAGCCCTAGGACAAGAGATCTAAGCAGGAGTACTCTCCAGCAAGGACTCGACACAAGAGCTTGGAGATGTACTCTCCAGCATAGTCATCACATAACACATGAATAGTCGTAGAGAAGTGGATGTGAACCATGGCAGCAAAACGCTTATATATAGATAAGACCTCACTACGAGAAGAAATAAAGTATATCTAGGTGTGTCGAGAGAAATCATCTATAAAGATAATATGCTAGTGAGGACCTCCTTTCGAGGCAAAGGGGGATGAACCCCAAACACCATGGTGAACAAGGTCGATAGTATGATGATACATAGTCTATGCCAACAACCTTGACGGTCTAAAGACATCGCCGGAGGCGGATCCAAGAAGACCACGTCTAACTAAGGATGAGAGATGAGAGCCACACAAGTGACTCAAGGAGATGATGCCACTACTGAAAATAACTGGTAAACAAGGCAACAAAGGCGGAGAGACTGGTGGTGGCGGCAGAGGGACTTGATCCAGCATTCCACGTTCTTGTGCACTCCCCGTTCCTCGCTGAGTCGGCTTGGTGTCCTTGTCCTGTTTGCGGATTTTGTGTCACGCACTTGATTAAGCATCCCACGTTCTCCTACTGTGCGCCCTTGGCCCCGGCGATAGGTAGCGCCGTGTTCTCGGGCGCGTCCCGTGGGTAAAATCCAGGTATGCGCCGATTGTCCGAGCTCCTGTTCACCATTAGTGGTGCTCGAGCGTGTGGTTATGGTGTCGCCCAACAAGGGAACACGGGATGTGGGATCGAGACAGCACACATAGCAACCGGCAACTAGGCAAAGGATACCCATCCGAACTTGTTGGGAGCGGAGGTGGACACAAAGGTGGATGTTGAGCTCATCAGTAAGAGCAGCATGAGCAAGAATATAATGGATATTCTTATCTTCGAAAATAAAGAAGCCATTAGAGGTAGAAGAAACCTCAATCTCAAGGAAGTAGCGAAGAGGACCAAAATCAGACATAAGAAACTCATTATGACAAGCCTTCACAAAGGCAGTGTGCTTAGAGTCGTCACCAATGATGATCGACATATAAAAGAAGTGTTCGACCACGACTTGAATGGTGGCAGAAAGTGCAGGATCATGAGCACTCGCCGAAAAATAGTCGTAGTCACCACTGAGACGAAGTGCTTAAACCCGAGATGATGGGTTTGGTCAAGACCATATAGAGAGTGACGAAGATGACAAACCATGCCATCTAGAAGAGAATACCCTGGTAGTGGCTACATGTAGGCATTCTTGACATTAAGCTGAGAGACATACCAACGGCGAACAGAAGCCACAACGAAAAGTGTGCGAAGAGTGGTCATGACCATATTCTCACCACTAGACGAGCTTTGTAACGTTCAAGAGAACCATCCAAATCTTAACCTTGTAGATTCACTTACAAGTGATGAGATGAGCATGAGGGGGAAGAGAAATGAGATCCCATGCGCTGATGATGCCAAGAGCATCAATCGTCGATGCCATCACATGCTGCCATTCAGGATGATCAACAACGTTATGATAAGAGCGGCACAATAACCATAGCGGTCCATAGGCAGAAGCGTGCGAGCTCGGAAGCCATAAGTAGGTTGATGAGTTGGAGGCGGTGCGTTGCCAACAGAAGAAGACATAGTAGTCAAGGGAGATGGCTCATCAGAAGAATCCACAACATGCAATGACGAGTGTACTAAAGTTGAGGTACATGATGAAAAGAAGGAACATGAAAAGATGAAGTGGCAAGAGTGCCTCGACTATTGACCGGGAGGGAAGTACTATCAACAGTAAGAACATGAACATGAGAATCTAGAGGTGCACTCGAGGACAAATTGGTAGAATAATAACTCATATGAAAAGATGCTCCAGTACCAAGGATCCATGGAGGTCTACCTGATATTGTAAAAAGGTGGTCTCACTGTACCTCTAGAGTAAGTAGCAAAACCTACAGAACATGTCTATGGAGAAACAAAAGAAGCAGTTAGCAGACACTGACGTTGTGTAATCTCCAATATAGTCATGAGCTCAACTGAAGAGGTCGATGAAGAACAAGAAGCAGTTTTCCAGAAGTGATCGCGGATCGTTCCAACCTTTTTTTTTCTATTTCTTCCTTTTATCTTTTTTTTTTTGGTTTCTTCCTGTTCGTTTTTTCATTCCTTTTCTTTTTCTAAATTTTCACAACCAGTTTTTGAATTTTCTAAAAAATTGAATTCCCAAATGTTTTACATATTCGTGAATATTTTTAAATTTTTTGAAGTTTTTCTAATTCGTGAATATTTTTTGAATATATCAACATTTTTCTAATACTTGAACATTTTGGAATTTGTGAACATTATTTAGAATCCGTGAACATTTTTCAAATTTGCCGCAAACATTTTTGCAATTCCTGAATATTTTTTGAATTCATAAACTTTTTTGAATGTGTGAACATCTTTTTTGAATTTGTGAATATTTTTGGAACTCACATTTGTCTTGAATATGTAAACATTTTTTAATACATGATTTTTTTGGAATTCGCGAACCTGTTTTGTAGAATTGGTGAAACATTTTTTGAAATCGGTGTGAACATTATATCAATTCATTATCTTTTTTTGAATACGTGAACATTTTATGAATATGTGAACTAGTTTGAGTATGTGTACAATTCTTGATACGTGAACAATTTTGGAATCCACAAGCTTTTTTTAGATTTTGTGAATATTGAATTCGTCGCATACATTTTTTTGGTTCATAAACTTATTTGCAATACATGAAGATTTTTTGAATTCCTGAACATATTTTTGAATTTGTGAAAATTTATTGAATTTGCAAACACTTTTTTTCTTTCAAATATGCCTTACATGTTAGTAGATTTTGAAAACATGGTGTGATGTATAAAGAATAATGGTCAACGCTATGTTACTGTTTGGATCAAATTATTATTTGATAGCAGGGGTTAAAATTGCCAATGAAAGAAGTTATCACTTGGGCTTCGTAGAGTATGACTATATCCCATTCGGTCCTATTTGTATCAAAAGCGTGGCGCACACTTTGGTGAAGAATACACCAACTATTCTGGTAGTGGGCCTAACTCATCTCAACAATTATGTTTAGGCCTTATTCCCCTAATACGCTAGTCATCGTCTCCTTTCCTGTATTTCTCTTAGTCTCACTCCCAAACACTTCACGATCCAAGAGAGGGAATTGGATGAAGGCTCTAGAGACATCATGCGAGAGGCATCGGCGCTAGCGAGTTTGCCACCATCCTAGCCACAACGACAATGCCATAGAGCAAATAGCGGAGGGTAGCGTAGGACGGTGGCGCGACAACGCTGCGAGAGGACGTGCCCTTGAACAGGGGGCACCGCAGTCTGTTTCTTCTTTCGGCGAGTGGCAGCTAGATATGCCATACTCCCAACAAGATGATGGTAAAGCATCCAATTAGACAAAGGGTCACCATCAGTAGCATGAAGGTGAACATTTAGCTCCATGGGAGTCCCAACAGTGTGCTCATCAGTATGTGCAGCACGAGCAAGAAGATCCTGGATTACATTTCTTGAGCAAGAGACCTCAATCCCAAGAAAGTAGCGAAGAGGCCCAAGATCAGGAATAAGAACCTGATCACTAAGACGTGCCTTCACAAAGGCAATATACTCGGAGTATTTGCCAGTGATGCGACAAAGGCATATAGTGGAAAGTAGAGTAGGACGGTGGCGTGACAGCGCCGCGGGAGGAGGTGCACTCGAACAGGGGCACTGCAGTTTGTTTCTTTTGGGCGAGAGGAAGCTAGATAGTCAAGACTCCCAATAAGATGACGGTAAAGTGTCGGACCAGACAAAGGGTCACCATCAGTAGCATGGAGGTGAACATTAAGCTCCATGGGAGTTGCAACAATGCGCTCATCAGTAAGGGCAGCACGAGCAAGAAGATCCTGGATTACTTTTTTTGAACAAGAAGAGACCTCAATCCCAAGAAAGTAGCGAAGAGGGCCAAGGTCAGGCATAAGAAATTGCACACTAAGACCTTCACAAAGGCAATATACTCAGGGTCTTCACGAGTGACGATCATGTCATCAGCATATAGAAGAAGAGTCCTACCAAGAGCAGAAAGGTGGACAAACATCGTAGGATCATGAGCACTCGCTGAAAACCATTGGCAGCCATCATAGATGCAAAACGCTCAAACTAGGTGCGAGGGCTTGCTTAAGGCCATAGAGAGCGACGAAGACAACAAAGCATGTCGTCAGGAACAGAATACCTATGTGGTGGCTGCATGTAAACCTCCTCACGTAGCTCACCATTAAGAAAGACATTCTTAACATCAAGCTGAGGCACAGACGAGTGGCGAATAGAGGCCTCAACAAGAAGTGTGCTAGCAGTGGTCATATGGTTCACAGGAGCAAACAGTCTCATCGTAATCAAGACCATGCTCCTACTGAATGCCACAAGCCATAAAACGAGCTTTTGTGGCGCTCAAGAGAACCATCAGAGCAAGTCTTAAAATTGTAGACCCACTTACAAGTGATGGGACGAACACGAGGAGGAAGAGAAACAAGATCCAATGTGCTGGTGCGCTCAACAACAACAATCTCCTCTGTCATCACAAGATGCCATTTGGGATGAAAAACAGCGCCAACGCTTGGAAAATCATGGTGGTCCACAAGCGGAAGCGGACGAGGATGCAAGCCATAAGTAGGTTGAGGCGGGGAAGATGGCACATCAGTACACGCACCCACAACACGCGGACGACGAGTATAGAAGTGAGGAAAAGATGGAAGAATACAATGAGGAATCATTGGGACAAACTCAAGTGATGGAGACAATGAAGCCACCGGTGACGAAGGTGTAGAATCTTGTGATGAGCGAGGTGAGGAAATCATAGGAGATGATGGCAATGGATCTGCAATAATCGAAAAAGTCTGCGAAGAGTGGCCATGTGGGCCATAGGAGCAAATGTCTCGCTGTAGTCATGACCCTGTTCCCATTATTAGACAAGCTTTGTAATGCTCAAGAGAACCATTAGAGTCTTAACCTTGTAGACCCTCTTACAAGTCATGCGACAAGCACAAGGAGGAAGGTTAATGAGATCCCATGTGCCGATGCACGCAAGATCATCAATCTCCGACGCCATCCTATTCGGGATGAACAACAACGTCACGATAAGAAGTCATCTCGAGAAGAGCGGTGCTAGAATAACCATAGGGGTCAATAGGCGGAAGCGGGTGAGTTCGGAAGCCATAAGTAGGTTGTGCCGGAGGTGGTGCGTTGCCAACGCGCGGAAAAATCCACAACACACGGATGACCATTCTAGCAAAGAAGAGGATGAGGGGAATCACCAGGGAAGCTTCAGGTAATGAACAAGGTGAAGTCGTAGGTGACGACGGTGTGGGGTCCACAACAGTAGTACGGGAAGACACAGTGGGATGGTTGGACGAGGGCAATGTATGAGTGATAGGTGTAAGGAAAAAAGTGAGGAAATAAATATCCTCAATCGGGGAGGCCAAAGGAGAGGATGGCTGTGGATAGAAAGGACAAGACTCATCAAAAGTCATATCTTGAGAAATGTGCGTTCGACGATTGACAGGATCCCAACACGATATCCGTTGCTCATCACTTTAACCTAAGAAGACACATTCAACAGAGTCTAGCAGTCAGTTTGGTGCATTCACAGGGGCAAGAAGAACGTAGCAAACACAACCAAACAAATGAAGCATTGAGTAGTAGTCAGGAGAACGACCAAAAAGACGCTCAAGAGGAATGCCACCCTGTACAACGAAGGAAGGATGAATGTTGATGACGTGGAAGTAGAAACACCTCAACCCAAAAGTGAGGTGGAAGAGAGGCGGCGATCATTAATGCACGAGCCGCCTCAAGAAGGTGACGCTGCTTGCGCTCATCAACACCATTTTGAGCGTGAGCACCAGGATAAGGGAACTGAGCAAGTGTGCTTTGCTCAACAAAGGTTCTTACAAATAGACAAGACTTCACTACATGAAAACATGAAATATGTCCATGTGTGTCAAGAGAAATCATCTGTAAAGATTATATAGTAGCGATTGCCTCCTTCCAAGAAAGAGACTATCGATGGTAGCGAAGGGAATGTGAAGCCAGTCAAGCTCCTAGAGGCCCTGGGAGTCACAGTGCTGAGGGCAAGCACCAAGTAGACCACCCGTGTGAGGATCCTAATCATAACAAGATTCAAAGTCGAGAGTGACCCTACAACCAGAGCGAAAAAATGCTACCAAAAAAAATCATGCTATCAGAAAACCAGAGTGAAAAAAATCTAACCACCTGAAATGAGTTGCATGGTAAATGGAGGAACATGAGCAATAGAAGGAGCATGAAAAGATGAAGTGCTAAGAGTGCCTCGACTATCGACTGGGAGGGAAGTACCATCAACAGTAAGAACATGAGCATGAGAATCATAAGTCATATGAAAAGACGCTCCAGTACCAAGGATCCATGGAGGCGTACCTGATTGTGTAAAAAGTGTTTTCTCAGTACCAGAAGAATCGGTAGCAAAACTTGCAAAACCTGTCAATGGAAGTGTGTTGCTGCTGCAAGTTCTTATTGTGCACAGTACTTCATGGAGAATCTGGACCGATTAGCTGAAGCAGATTACGTACCAAAGGTCCGCACTTATCCATAATCTGATTCTTGTCTGGAGACATTTATTTACCATGCATGCTTCTTGTTGCGATTGTGTTTGGTCGGTTTCTGCTGCATGAGGTACCTAAATGAGATGGTTGATTGTGTCTGGTTGGTTTTGGCTGCATGAGGTACCTAAATGTGATGGTCTATTCAATCTATGTTGAAAATGGTGTACATGCATACGAATCAAATGTATAGTTGGGCAAAGCATCTTCTTATGATGCCACTCGGCAGCCTCTTTGGGCTAGCCTGGCCTGTGACGAAAGCCTCCATGGCACGAAACTGAATGAAGTCGAGACAAAATTTGCATTGTTCACACAACCAAAAAATTTACTGTGTCACAGTGCCATTTCAGTTTCATTACGAACATAAGATTCATGAGTTTAGAACTTGGAGCATGAGTGTTTGAAAGTGAATCCTAAAAATGAGATGCATGCTGAGTAGAAGTCCTTCAAATACTTGAGGAACTAAACTGAACGAATTCACTTGTACGCTTTCGAGAATCACGCGAAGCTACTGTGCCTGTTTTTACAGTCTTGCATTCAGTGTGGGTCTGAATGTAATGGTGAGCAGCCTGCCTGCCAAAGCTGTTGTGAAACGGTCCATCTGAATCTTGGAGCGAATAATATTGTTGTATCTCCAGTTTCTACGTCCCAGCAATGGGTTGTTGTGCTTTAGTTCCTTTAGCTTTTTGGTGTCAAGTCTTTCCGGCTATTATAGGCTATAGTTGCACAATTTGATAATAGATGCTCAAATGCTATGTGTTCTCTATCATTATAGTCCCTCCGTCCCATAGTATAAGGGGAAGTATTATTATATTATGGGACGAAGGGAGTATTTATCACTTAAAGGGGAAGGGTGTTTCACAGGAGCACCAGAGGCGAGGGAGGGCATGGCCGAACTAGAGGTTGTTTCATGGCGAGGGCAGGCGAGGGCAGAGACATGCAAAAAAAAAAAGGGCAGGCCAGGGCAGAGACATGCAACGACGAGGGTTGCAATCGTCGGGGGACATCACCTTACAGAATGCCCACTCACAATGGCTATATCCTGTTCTCTTCCTCTCCATTGTCATTGACGCAATTACAATTGCAGATTTAAGTCTCTTTGATCCTCTGCTGTAATCTGGCAATAATATTAGCACATAAATTGATTCGCTTCTTCCAGCGTGCATAGCATTCAACTCTCGGTGCAGGTTGTTCACAAGTGATCTGGTTTGCTAAAAGGCATATTATTTGATCCAGACCTGGAATTGCTTATGTGTTGGCAAAATTAGATAGCTTACGAACTATAATTGATCCAAACATCAGTATCATCAAAACAATATTAGATAGCTTACGAACTGTAATGTTTTTTCCAGCTTACTATATGTAGTGCTCTCTTTTAGGTTAAGTATATGCATATATGAATCTAGTTCCTAAAGCCTCGGATTCTGCCTCAAGGGCAAGAGCTGCAGTCTTATCCTCTACCCTGAATGACTGATCGGGGTTGTTGATTGTGATCACACCGTTCGGTCCCGGTATCGTTTCATGTATGCATGATGGGGTACGGCGTGGAATTTAGCCAACGCTGGTCGCCCGAGCAACGTATGGTAGTCGCTCCAGAATGGGACGATGTCGAAGACTAACTCCTCGACTCGCTACGTGAAGCGTAACTTTTCCGGTGCACTGTGCTTCTTTTTCGGGGACTATACCTTTAAAGGTTGTCCTGCTTGGCTGGATGCGAGATTTGTCGAACTGCACCTTTTGCAAAGTATCCTCGTATATGAGGTTGAGGCTGCTGCCTCTGTCCATCAGGACCTTTCATAAGCGATATCCATCAATAATAGGGTCTAGGACGAGAGCCGCAACTCCTTGGTTGTGAGCTCCTATCGGTTGATCTTGATGATCAAAGGTGATCGGAACGTCCAACCACCTGTTTTCCGATATTGGTGAGTACGTTTCGTAGATCATAAAGACATCCCTGACCTCGGATGGGTACTCCCTTTGGTGGTAGTTGATTTTCTCGCCTCGGCTTTCATTAATGCTGGGGTTGTCAGGATACTCCACTCCTCCATTTGCCACTTGTCTGATGACCCAGCAATTCCTGAGCTTGTGGGTGGCCGGTTTATCCGAAGAGGCGGAGTGGATGGCACATGATTCGTCGAGCATGGTGTCTAGCTGCGATTTAACCTTTCCGCTGCTGGACCGACCTCTCTTTCGAGAGGGCTGCTTGGCGTCCCTGTTGGTGCTGCTGCGCTTGGATCGTCGATTGCGGCGCAGGCCCTGTTTTCTTCTCCGATCTCGGATAATTCCGTGTTGGCGTTCTCGCGCCATTCATTGACTGTCCAGGCGTCCACCATGTTGTATTTAGCGACTATGTTGGAGAGTTCGGCGAATGTCTTCAGTTGACGCCGAAGGAAGTCTCTCATGATCCCTTCGTTGAGGGTGTTGTCACGGAAGGCTGCTAATGCCTCTTGATCCATGCAGTCTGGGATTTGGTTCTCCGTGAACAAAAATCGTGTCCAGAATTCCCGGGTCGTCTCGCTTATCTTTTGTACGACAAGGGCTAGATCCTAGACGTCAGTTGTTCTCGATTTATCTGTGCGGTATTCGACATGGGATTGAAGATTTCATTCCCGATCCGATCTGGCATCGGCGCCTCCATTAGTTTTTCCGCAGTCGATCTAATGTTGTCCCTGGTAATTTTGAAGGAACCTGGCTTGTCAGGCTGTCGTATTGTATCGTCGGATCCGATCTCAAGGCTTGGTCTGACAAGTTGTAGTTTCCGTCCCAACCCGAGTAGATCCTCGGTGCTTGGGCGGAGATAGCCTGCCGCTCTTCGCTAGATCTAATGTCATGGTGGAGGAGGCCACGACAGGGTCTGAACCATCGAGCTCTATGTCTCGACTGATGGTTGGAGTTTTGATCTTCTCCGGTGGCTCGGTTAAGCCGAGATGCGACGCAGAAGCTACGTCAACACCGATCTGATCGTCGGCGCTTGAAGCCATCGAGTTGCTTCGATTTTCCAGAGGGACCTGTATGGGCCACCAATGTCAGAGCTAAATCCGGCGGATCTCGGGTAGGGGTCCTGATCTGGTAGTCTTGGCTAGATGGTAACAAGGACACAAGGGACATGAGGTTTACCTAGGTTCAGTCCCCCTCGAAGAGGTAAAACCCTACGTCCTGCTTTGTATTGATTGTGGATGGGGTACAAAGTATAGTTGATCTACCGCGAGATCATATGTGAATGAATCTCCCCTCTACGGCCCTGGCACCTCGGCTGATTTACATACCAGGGGTACCTAGGGCAAACATGCCGAGGACTATCTTACGCCTTGGAGTATACGCTAAGTCTTCGTGTCATTCCTTCTTGAAGCTTCTGGACCAGATGAACGAGGCCCACCAGTGATAGGCTCTGGGGCGGGGGAGGGGGGGGGGGGGTTACACGGCCCAACCAAAAGGATAGGCAACCGACATGCTGAGCACCCCCTAATCTAGGACTCCATCAACAGGTGGCTCAATACTATCTCCTGTGGCTCCTGTGTTAGAAGCATCGGCTTCCACTGGTGATGTGCAGATTGACACATTGACAACGGCTTAGATTGGTAGTGTGCCGAGGTGGACAATAGAGGAAGAGAAGCTGCTAAAGGTGTATTCACGAAAGTGTGTGTTGGCTCAGAACGGTACTCTGCCGATGTGGACAACAGAGCAAGAGGAGCATCTAAAGGTGTATTCACGAAAGCGGGGTGAGGGTATTGCACATTAGGTGGAGCAACTAGATCAGCCACCGGCGGAACAAGGTAGTACTGATGTGATTTCCATCTCCTCTGCAGGGATCAGGCTGAAGGGCCAGTGGCCTTGAGGAGAACTACTCGAGCAACAACAGGGATACTATAGAAATGGTATGGGTTTGATGACAATGATATTGGAAACTATTAACTTGAGATGCAAGGAAAGGAAACATAGCCTAATAAGGACTCCAGGACCAATACTAATACTTCCTAACACCCCCCCCCTCAAATGCAAAGTGTATGCAATATCATTGCATTCAAAGAAGTGTAACACTAGAAAAAAAATGATAATCTCCGCGTCTTGAGAGTGTCATCGCAACATGAAGAGTCTTCAAAACCCGTCGAGTCAAACCAAGGGGATAAGGAAGAGATGGCACATTAGAGTAAGACACTGCATCAGTAGAAGATACAAGATAATTATCAAGAGAAGATGGGTTGTCAAAGGAAGATGGCACATCAAGAGAATAAAGCATTGCACAAAAAATCATAGCTCACGATAACTGACGGCGAAAGAAGCTCGACGGCTAAGACAACGGGCGTAGATCGACAATGCAAAAAGAGTCCATGAAAATCCTATAGAAAACAAGGGCATGTAGGCCACAAAAGTTGTATAGAAAGGACCAGTACCAGAGAAAGGCTGACGGACAAAGGTATTGTGGACTCGCATGACATGAGAAACACAAAATATCAATTTGGCGGACGTTGTGAAAAATATAGAAAACTAGAAAACATAAACTAGGTGACGGCTAAAAGACTAGGGGTGGTGGTAGGTGAAGAAACATGAAGCTTTTTTTCATGGATTGATATTACAAAAGATACTAGGTAGTAGCAGCTGATCAGGAACTGCACACGTGACAAAAAGAAGCCAAAGCAGTGCAGCTGTAGTAGAAGAGCAGCACACTAGCATTAGCAGCAGGAGAGTAAGCGTGCCAGTAGTAAGAAGCAAAGGGTAGCGACACAGCAGCCTGATGTGCAACAGAGCAACCGGCCAGGAACAACGCACAAGAACAGAGCAACACATGCAGTCGGAGCAAGATGGCGGGCGGCAGAGCCTGGTGCAGAGAGTCGAAGCCTCGGAGGTCGCATGTTGGTGGCGGGCAGGAGGCGTCCCGGCTGCTGCATAGAGCCAGTAGCGTGGGCAACACACTTAACAGAGGAGCACCAGTAGGGCGCATACACGTCGACAGAGGAGCAACAACGGCTGCAGCTGAGCGTGCAAGGGAGCAACTGGCGGGAGGCACGATCTGGATGGAGCTTCTATGGGAGAACACAACCATGGGAGATTGGAAGGCAGGGGTAGTGGTGGACGACGCGGCCTGGAAGACAGCCGAAGGCTGCCAACACAGGTCGGGTGGGAGAGGCGTGATCCAACGGGAGAGACCTGCGGCAGGGTAGTTGACTTCCAGCAAGGGAGACCTACGGGTGGGCATGATCCAACGGGCGACCTGGAGGCAGACGAAATCCAGCGGGCGGCTGCTTGCGAAGGTCGGACTTGCTGATGGAGCCGGACGAATCGTTTCGGGAAGCAGCAGCGACGGGAGCAGCGCAGCCAGGAGGAGAAGACGGCGACGCGCTTAGATCGGGAGGGCGAGTTGCAGCGCCCAAAAAACCCTGGGCTCATGATATCATGTTATGATGCTACTTATCTCTATTGCAAGGCTCAACTTATCTCTATTACACAAGACTTGAGATGCAAGGAAAGGAAACATAGCCTAATAAGGACTCTAGGACCAATACTAATACTTCCTAACAGAAACTATGTTCCCTATGAAGCATTATCTCCAGCCAACAAAGTGTTTGTTGTCTCTCTTTAGTCTGTGTCGATTCCGACTGACTGGAAAAAGGCAAAGGAGGACTCAAAGTGGCGGGTGGCCATGGTGGAAGAGCCGTGTACACTGTGAAGCAGAACGCAGAAAGAAAGGTTGAAGGGTACAAAGAAAGGCTTGTGGCGAGGGGTTACAGCCAGACATACGACATTGACTACGATGAGACCTTTGCTCCAGTAGCAAAGGTGAACACCGTGAGGATTCGTGTCTCCTGTGCAACAAATTTCGTGTGGCTTTTACACGTACTTGATGTATAGAATGTCTTCTTGCATGCGGACTTGCAGGAGGAGGTATACATGGAGATTCCACCTGGGTTCTCGACTTCTGAGAGAGACTGTTGGCAAGGTATGCAGGCTAAAGAAAGCTCTTTACGAACTGAAGTTGTCTCCAAGAGCTTGGTTTGACAAGTTTAGACGGACGGTGTGTGACATGGAGTATGGACAATGAAATGGTGACCATACATTGTTTTGTAGACACTCTAAAGGGACAATGACCATCCTTGCAGTTTATGTTGATGACATCATTATCGCCGGCGAAGATGACATAGAGATAGTGAGGTTAAAGGGGTGTCTAAGTAAGGCATTGAAGTTATAGATCTTGGTCGACTCGAGTACTTCCTTGATATAGAAGTGGCAAGGTCTGAAAAAGGAATAGCTCTTTCTCAAAGAAAGTATAATACCCTGGACCTCATCTATGATGTTGGCATGTTGGGTTCTCGAGCTGCTCCAACCCCAATTGATCAAAACCATAAAGTGTCTGCCCAGGCTCTTATAGTTATGGATTATTGCCTTATGTATCCGCTCCATGTAAGATTGCAGTACATTATTGTAATAATCTGTGTGTGAAGAATGATCTTATACGATTTATACATAAATTTATTGCCATACTTAAGTGACATCATGTCAATCATACACAGTATGAATTATCATCACTGCTCTTGGTTCTTGTCAGTTCTCACATGCTTGAAAGCACTAATGATTTCCCATTAAAAAGTAGTAATATTTTCTCCTTTATGCTTATATACATGTCGCCTTAAATGATCCTAAGGATGAAATAATGATAGTTCTTGTGTGATTTTTGATTTTTAATGTTGTCATGGTGATGGTTCAACTAAAGAAAAAGAGAAGCTGGAAGGCAACATTTGCAGGGTATTGGATTTGTTTAGTATGTAGCAGTCAATACCAGGGGTCAGCTTTGAGCCCTTATCGACCTGCAATGTTTTATGGCGCTGAGTGTTGGCCGACTAAAAGGCTACATGTTCAACAGTTAGGTGTGGCGGAGATGCGCATGGTGAGATGGATGTGTGGCCACACAAAGAAGGACAGAGTCCGGAATGATGATATACGAGAGAGTTGGGGTAACACCGATTGAAGAGAAGCCTGTCCAACATCGTCTGAGATGATTTGGGCATATTTAGCGCAGGCCTTCAAAAGCTCCAGTGCATAGCGAACTGCTAAAACGTGTTGATAATGTCAAAAGAGGCCGGGGTAGACCAAACTTGACATGGCGGGAGTCCGTAAAGAGAGATCTGAAGGACTGGAGTATCGCCAAAGAACTAGCCATGCACAGGGGTGCGTCGAAGCTTGCTATCCATGTGACAAAACCATAATGTCAAAAGAAGCCGGGGCAGACCGAACTTGACATGGGAGGAGTCCGTAAAGAGAGATCTGAAGGACTGGAGTATCACCAAAGAACTAGCCATGGACAGGGGTGCGCGGAAGCTTGCTATCCATGTGACAGAACCATGAGTTGGTCGCGAGATCTTATGGGCTTCACCTCTAGCATACCCCAACTTGTTTGGGACTAAATGCTTTGTTGTTGTTGTTGTCCGTAATGTATGTCTACCAGCATTACAAGCATGATTCTGAGCTAACTTATATTTTCTTATATATTTTCATCTTTGTTGTGCTTGGTAATGTATGTCTACCAGCATTACAAGCACGATTCCGAGCTAACTTATATTTTCTTATATATTTTCATCTTTGGATAACATAGTTGATGCTTACCGCCTGGTCTTACTTTTCATGTTAGCATATTATATTAATCAAGGACATTAACTCTTGAGATGACCTGCGAAAAGAACTTCATCTTTTAATATCCTTTGCAGGTGTTGTTAACCACTCGTTTTCTTCAGCATGAACATCATCTTGGTCGGCCTATTAACCAAGTAAGTTACACATCTTGAATAGCATAGCTCAGTTGGAATCTACACTTTTTTTTTTCCTGAATTACTGTATCCTGTTTCTGTGAGATATTTGTTTCTGTATAATATATTCTATTTTAATGATCGGCTCACATGTATGTAGATATTTGGCCAGCTTTGAGTTTCAAACTTCAGTAGTCGCAATGGAAAAATAAAAATGTATCCCTTGTCCCTCTTCTTAGCAAGTTCATATTTTTATTTTTAATTGCCACTAATGCTACATTTTTGCTGTTTTGTATTTGGCAGAATCTAGGTAGCCTTTTGATGGATTTCCTGTATTTTTTGTGTGTGAGTATGTATGAACACTTTATTGTTTAAAACACAAGGGAAAAGATTTGCCTGATGTGGAAAAAGCGTGTAAAGTATGCTAGAATGACTATAGGACCCTTGTGTATGGTTTCTCTTTTGGGATAGCTAAACTAGCAATATATTGGTGCATCTGACCTCTAACTGCTTTCAAACATTCTGGATGACAGGAATGTGTTTGATCCACGCCATAAGCGTATTTCCATCCAAAGAGGAATTTATTTGAACCGAGAAAGAGGGCACAGGTAAGAAAAGTCGATGTCAGTAATACATTGTTTCTTTCTGTCACCTTCTGCCTATGGTAATTTTCCATATTGTTGATTTTGCAGCACTGATCCAATTCACATCGACGATCCTCTTTGCCCTGTTAACATTGTGGGCCGGAATTGTTTCCGGGTCCACCACTGCATCAAGGTTGGCTCAAATTATCTTTTCTGGACTGGTTGAATCCTTCTGTTGTTGTCTAGAGCTTTTGGAGTTGTGGCAATGCTGTGATTATGCTCTTTTATGTGGTAATTCGTTTGACCGGGCAATCTTGGTATTGAAATTTATCTTTGCGCGGTACTAGCACTAATGCATTCTTTGTTTGGCCTTTGAAGATATAAATATTCGTCCGGCAAATCGCGGATCAACAAGTCTTACTGGTATTTTCTGATGCTTTTCGTGGCAGGCTTTTGCTGTTCTAGAGAACGAGCTGCTGCAGTTCACTGCAGAATGTAACATGCCTGCATCATCATTCAGCCTACTGAAGAAAATAATTCCAAGCATTGATTCCAATGAGCTGTAGCAGTAAAAAGAACCTATGATTCCACTAGCTGCAGGAACTGTTGGGTTGGAATGGCCTCCTCTGTGTTCTAGACCCTGAGTTACTACTGCAGCTGGTGGAAAAGGAGGCCAGTAGATTTTAATTTCCTAGCTGGTCTTAATTCTGGGTTACTTTCTTTTTTCTGGTGTACTCCCTCTGTAAACTAATATAAAGATCGTTTAGATGATTAGTGATCTAATGCTCATAGGTGCGAAAAACATTGGTAAAAAATGTTCATATTCAAGTCTTCTATTTACTGCAGGCTTGTTCTAATGTATGATGCCAGCTGCCCTCCTCTCACCTCTGGCTGCTGAGAACCCGAGACTGTTAATCGATGTATTAGGCGGAATTGGACGATTCAAGAGCAAGATGGGGGGTGCACTCTGCACACACAAGGTACTGTACCTGTCACTTCCGTAACACGAGCTTATCTAATCACTTTGTAAGTATGTAATTCTCATCCACTTGATACCATAAACGATAGATCCTTAACCTCCTGTCGGTGGTATGTGCTGCCAAGGATGTGACATGGACACGGACACGGTCACGGAGGAGCAGTTCAAGCAGACCCGCACAGAACTCTTGACCCGGAGGAGCACGCAGGATAAGCTCTAGCAGAGGCTCTGCATGTTTTCTGAATCATCTGTTCTCTGAACCTTACAAAACTGCTGAAGAAAACAGGAGCAGTAATATCCGTATGGAGGGCAAGTCCTTCGTGCTTTTGGCAGTCTGCATGAGCTTGTGGAACAGGAAATGGAGAATTGCTATGGAGGAGGCTACCTGACTTGATGCTGGAACTGGTGACCGGTATTGGCGGAGCAAATTTCCAAATAGATGTTCCTCCCGAAGAGCAAGATTGTTCCTTGAACACACCAAAAGGGTAGCTGTGAAGATTACTGCCGGGATCCGAGTGTCGGATTCTTCGTTGCAGTTACCCGCACTGCGATTGCTGAGTTGGTCTCTTTGAGAAACAAGTCAGGGCAAGTTTTGATATGATGTGCAAAACTACAAGCACGATGGACACCACACCATGCAGAGCATCAGGAAGATGAACAGGCGAAGCTTCAGGCGACGACTGACAAGGTTGGTCTGTCTTACAAAAACAAGCTTCAGTTCCTTCGACTGATGAGATTCAAGTTACCACTGCTTTTGTAGTGAAAGCAGACTTCGGTTCCTGCAGTTGATTGGATTTAAGTTACCGCTGCTTTTGCAGTGTACTTCCAACACTAATTCATCACTAGCACGTTGTTGATTCAGCGCGGTGATGTTCTTCTGTTTCTTTCCTGTGCAAGTAACCGTTAATACTATTACTGAAGTACCTTCATTGATGAATGGTTGCCATTTTTTAACACTAAATTTGTTCGCAAATACTACTACTTGACAAAGTAGTGAACTGTTTTTGCTTTCCCTGTCAAAAATTGTTCTCAAATTAGGAATACTTTGAAAAAAAAATTAGCGTAACATACGTGCGTGCTTGGAAGAACACATTTCCTATGACAAAAAGGTAATCATGAGGGGCAACCGATGTCAACGCCGAAATAGCGCGCTATTTTTTCATTGCTTGTTAGTAATCAATTTTAATTAACAACCCTCTGGTCAGAAGCCACTGTCGGTGCCGCCCGTCGCCTCATCGTCGCGGGAGGGATAACGAACTGGTTCGGCTCGGTGTGAATTGGCCTGGATTTGTTGACTGCCTTGCAACTTCAGATCTGTTGGGTGGGTCCTGGACATCAGTTCTGTTGTTAACAAAGTTGCAAGTTTGGGTTGTGCGTGAATCTATAGTGCAAAACTCGTTCCTTGATACAATCCCCAAAAGTTGTGGTTTTGTTATTTTCTCAAATAATTGGTTTGGAAGGGAAGATCTTGATCAACATTGATGCTTCTTTTAAGGAGGGCACAGGAGATGGAGGAACTGGTGTCATTATTGGGGATCACCTCTAAGCTTGCATTGAGTGTTCATGTTGCTGGCGGAAGCCTTTTGCGTTGAGAGAAGGTCTCCTTCTAGCACAACACGTGGCTACTAATTCTTTCACTATTCATATTGATTGTCTTCAGGTTGTTCAAACTATTAAGGATGGAGGTTTTCTCGGCTACTTCAGCGGCAGCAGTGTATGCTGATTGCAATATCTTTATTTCTGGATTTGATAATATGCTTGTTGATCGTTGTAATAGGGAGGTTAGTATAGTGGCTCATGAGCTTACTAGGAATGCATCAATTCCAACTAATACATGTACTGGTACGACGACCCCCTAGTTTTTTTCGAGTCTTGTGAATGACGTAACCATTCTAACAAATCATGCGGATCTTGTATCGTTGGTGCTTGTGTGCGGATCTTGTATTGTGCTCAAGAACAAGAAGTTGCAGTATTGTGCAGAGCTGGTGATGAAACCAAAGCCTCTGAAGTAAACAGTATATGTTAGTTTTTAATCAAATATGTTGCGAAAATTCATTTGATACATGTAGAGCAAAGCATGTCAACATGCAATTCCAAAGTTTGCCATCCAAACATGATTTGGAATTGAAACCTAACTAGGTTTCCATGCTTCAATTCAACGACGAACCAAACAAAGGAATTTGTATTGTATCCATTACAGTTTCATGGCTGAATTGGTATTCCACCCCAATTCAATACGGAGCCCTCCAATAAAGACATACAAACACAGCGTAAAGCTCACCATGATAGCTTTCCCTAAAAAAAACCCTCCATCCCCTCCAAGCACTTCGGTGGGAGTTTCAACTCCACCGCCTCCAAGAGGGAGGGGGGCATTCGCCCCCCATACACAACATGTTTTTTAGTTTCCTATGCAATCATTAACCCTATTTGGTACATTTTTTCATGCCATGTATCGATGGAAACTTCACACCATCATGTTTCATAAAAACTTTTTGAGTTGACTATAACTTTGTATTGAGTCAATGGTGATATGACAAAAGATACTATATCATCGAAGGTGCACGTTGCTGCGCCCATCCATTTTGACACTATAATATTAGGGATTGATGCAACTATATGCGAGAGTAGTATTTTAATCATGTAATATAATTATCACATTATATTAGTATGTAGTATTTTAATCATGCGATATAATTATCACACCCACGAATCATGATTTTTACATGTGTTTTGACTTTTGACACTTGAAATTCATCTGATAGTTCTATTTTTTGTGAGCATGTTTGCGGTTGATGAAAACAATATAAGTTGATAATTATTTTTTGTATGAACATTTTAGATGATAAGAAGGTTGGTAAGGTTTGATTTTGTATACAAATCACAAGGGTTCTAAACCATGGAAGGAGAGGAAGCAAGAGGTGCAAGGAAAAGAAATGTGTGCACTCAAATACTTCATGGGCAAGTACAACCGCTGCAGTATATGATGACGAGGCATGTTGCCACGTCTGTTTATTTTGACAATAAAATGATAGGAATTTCCATATAGTACCACAAATACATGAAAGTTAAATTTTCTTAAATCAAAGGCTAGAATTTTGATCAGTTCCCAAGGAAATAATAGACCTCAAACAGAAGCCAAGTGAAGAAGACGAGTGGATCACTTGTAAATAAAAAATATTACAAAAAAAGACAAAGATGTGCTCAAATTTAAAGGGGCACTTTAAACTGTCAACTGGGTAAAAGTTTCTCAATATAACGACATCTCATTTTCAAAAAAGAAGAGAATTGCAGATATTAGAAATTTGATCTTTGGCCTAATTGTTATATAGTAGCAACAATTAATGTACGCCATGATTAAAAAGAGTACAATCTCTTAAAGAGGACTCATTCCTTGTTAGCATACAACAGGTGACCAATCTTATCAAATAGAATACATCACTAACGAAACCTATGCTTCATGAGTGTTGAGAGGCGAATCTGACAAAAGAGTAAGAGAGATAGCTATCTCGAAGGACAAAAGCATGAAGTATATGATCATATAGATCAACTTGGATAGGATACCTAAATGGATGGGCCTTTAAAGGGACTTGCACACTTACGGATTTGGGCGCGCCTCCTGGAGAGAGGAGAGAGAGGAGAGAGAGAGAGAGAGATAGAGTAGAGATGAGAGATAGAGAGAGAGAGAGTATGAGATAGAGAGGATATAGCAGATCTCTCTAGATCTCTAGAGGAGAGACCTAGAAGATGGATTTGCTTGCGAGATAACATGAGATATAAAGGAGCTAAAGTTCCTCTCGTTCTCTTCTCTCTCCCTCTCTCTCATCTCTCTTTCTTCTCTCCTCCTCTCTCTCTCCTCTCTCTCCTCTCTCTCTCTCTCTCTCTCTCTCGTCTAGCTCTCTCTCTCTCTCTCTCTTCTCTCTCTCTCTCTCTCTCTCTCTATCTCTCTCTCTCTCTCTCTCTCTCTCTCTCTCTCCTCTCTCTCTCTCTCTCTCTCTCTCTCTCTCTCTCATCTCTCTCTCCCTCTCCTTCTCTCTCTCTCTCTTCTCCTCCTCGTCTCTCTCTCTCTCTCTTCTCTTTAGTCGATAGAGAGCGCTATATAGAGATCTCTACTATTCCGCTAGATCTCTAGATGTTCGAGAGAGCGATCTAGCTCTCTTATATCTCGATATCATATTCGTCCTCCCACGACGCCGACAACCCCGCCCGAACATGATCAGGTATGGTTTTGTACGTTCGACCTACCCATCACAATGAACACATAGCCGAGAACCACAAACAGGATGGATGTGCCTTTACAGGATGAGTCAACCCAAAAACCATGTGGGAAAATATGCAGAGAATAGTATAGATATGTTGCTAAAACTCCTTTAAACCCGGTGGAAAAAATATAAGGAGGAAATGATGCGACATATAGTGATTATTGTCTCCTTGATAACACATGAGAAAAAACTTTGAAGAAGGAGAAAACTCGTTGGTGAGTTTGGAGAACAATATGCTTTGTATACATTCCTTTAAAAACCCCAGTGGGAAAAATAGAAAGTATTGCATATGTCGCCTCATTAAAAACCTTATATGAGAAACTTCGAGAAAAAGCTCATAAGAAAAAAAGAGTGTGATCTGATATGCCATTGAAAACTCCTTTAAACATGTATACAATGTAAGAATAATTTTATAAAATGTTGATAGCATTCAAAAAAATGTTATAACATTTTAAAAAAGTTCATGCGTTTCAAAACAAATGTACTGTAACAATGTAAAAAATGTCCGTGTAGTTGAAAAATAATGCTACCTACCATTCAAAAAAATATATTAAATTTTAGAAAAATGTTATGACTTTCAAAAACATGTGATTTTAAAAAATTATACAATCTGAAAGATGTTCTTAATTTAAAATAATGTTTTGTATCATTAAATAAGTTTCAATGTGTGTTTGAATTTTTTTAACACGTATTCAGAAAGATCTATTTAATAAAAAATAACCATGTATGTGAAAAAGTTAAACGTGTATGAAAATGTTTTGTATGTATACCAAAAATGTACACTATGCACGAAAGAAAAAATAAAACATATATTTTAGAAAATGTTAATTATGTGTTTGAAAAATATTAAACATATATAAAAAATATTTCTGATGTATATGAAAAATATACAATATGTATGAAACATGTAGACATTTGCTGCAAAAAATATAAAAATAAAGAGAAAATAATCAAAGAAAACCGGTAAAAAAGCGAAGAAAGGAAAACTGAAGGAAAAAAAAAGGAACCCTAATAAAACCAAAGAAAAACAGAGAAAAAAACACAGAGGAAAAGAAACTCACGAGCAGCTACAGTACTGAACCGGACCCGCCTCGGGAGAGGCGAGACGGAACTACATCTCGTAGCGGGCGAGAGATAGCCCTGGCAGACAGCAACCGTGCAGGCCCAAGACATAGTGCTATCTAGTTTGCAGCTCTCCCCCAACGGCCCAACCCAACCACGCGCGCAGCCACAAGCCGAGAGCAGGCACACGCACCGGAAGACCCGCCGCCGCCGCCGCCGCCCGCCTGCTCCTGCCTAGTGCGGCGCCGCCGCCGCGTGCTGCTCCTGCTCCAGCGCCGGCACCGCCGCAGCTCCCCTGCCTCGCTCCGTCCCGTGGCCCGCACGCGGTCACAGGCCGCCGCGCTGCACGCTTTGGTTCATCTCGGTTTAGGTGAGTTTTCAGGCAGCCTGCAGCCGGCGGTGGTTTTTGGCATTTCGTATCATGCTTTGGTGCTGCAAATTAACTGGTAGGAATGGAGATTTTGTTATGCGTGTGTGATTGCGCACAACTATTTCAACATTTCCTTGTCAGTTGTTGTAGAAACTGTCAAATATAAGATGAAGCAAGCCATTGATTTGGTACTCTTTTCTACACCTGTGTTGTTACTTGTAGTTTTGTCATATTTTGTCTATTCTGATGGGCCGTTAGGCATCTTCCCCTTCTCAATAGAAAATCATGTATGTGTGCGTGCCAATAGGTCTGAATTTTAGTTTGCCTTCGGTCGATTGATTCAATATAAAAGAGCTTCTCTACAAAATCGTCTTCCACACTAGTATTACTAACTATGCCTTCTCTGTTGCTGTGGGGCAGTTAAATTATTGGCATCCAAGCTTGGGGAGCAGTCAGAATCTCCTTAAGTTTATGTTTGCATTAAAGGATGCTGGAAGAGACGCTGCAGGGTGAGTAATGCAGCCACAATCTGCTTATGATATGCATAAAGCTGAGACCAGTGGATCAGTCAATCTTCCTTCATGATATGCACAACTAACTAAATGCCTCTGTTTCCCTTCGCCAGGTGTGGGTTTAGCTGTTCATGCTGCTAGGCCTTTCCAAACGGAGGCTCTGCACGACTTCCTGTGCATGTCGTTGGGTTTGCCCATGGACAACTTCGGCCATGTACAAGCACAGACATCTCCTCTGGTACCGTTTCAGCAGCCATCTCCTCTGGTATCGTTTCAGCAAACATTTACCATCGTTGTCACCGATTCGTCTTTGCGTGGCGAATTTTGGCACTCACTTACAAACCGAGAGATCAAGAAAGCAAGGGGGTCGTGGCATCCATGATGCACTGAGAGTCTTGCACCTCGTGCCAGGGAAGGCATATAATGGCAAAGAGGAAGGTCCATCTCATCACCGCCTTATCAACGACTGTATGCATGACATCTTGGGAGTTCGGTCAGAAAATCATGTTATGCGTAATGGAAAAGTGCAGTTTGTTAGCTCAAGCAATAATACAGAGCAAATTTTACCCGATACCATTGATTCTCCTGATATCTCTGCTTGTCCTTCCATGAATAAAGTCGCAAAGGGAAACAAGTTTATGCTACTTGTGGAGCTGCATAGGAGAGGAATAAGTGCGGATATATCTATTTTAGCATCTGCCATGAGCTTTTGTGCTGTTAAGCAATCCATTAGGGGAGGTGTCCAGCTCCATGCTCTACTGGTGAAAGTTGGTTATGAATTGTCAGTCCTTTCTGGCACCTCTCTAATCAGCTTATATGCAAGATGTTATCAACTGGAGAGTGCTTGTCAGGTTTTTCAGAACATGCCAGTTAAAAATACCGTGTCGTGGACAGCACTCATTTCTGGTTATGCGCAGGATAATAAGGTTGAGCCTTGCCTCCAGGTATTTCAGCTGATGAGGCAGTCAGCGTGCAGGCCTAATGACATCACATTTGCCACTATCTTCAGTGTGTGCACTAACCACGCACTTCTTGCACTTGGTAAAAGCGTTCATAGTCTAGAACTGAGAATGGGTTTTGATTTGTGTGTGCATGTCTCGAATGCACTGATATCAATGTATGCAAAGTGTGGGAGTATAGATGAGGCCCAGTCCATATTTGAGAGCATCGCGTGCAAGGATCTGATTTCTTGGAACTCCATGATATTTGGATATTCACAGCATGGCCTTGCTGAGCATTGCCTAAGCTTGCTAAAAGAAATGGAGGAGGAGCACATAGTGCCTGATGCAATCTCCTTCCTTGGCATCCTGTCATCATGTCGGCATGCATGCCTTGTAGAGGAAGGCCGGCGCTGCTTCAAGGCAATGATCAGACTTGGAATGGAACCAGAGTTAGATCACTACTCGTGTATGGTAGACCTCCTCGGCCGGGCAGGATTGCTCGATGAAGCATGGGATTTGATCCATACAATGTCCTCGTCTCCAAATGCAGTCATATGGGGTTCTCTGCTGGCTGCCTGTAGGATGCATGGAAACATTCCGATTGGCATCTATGCTGCAGAGCACCGTCTTAAGCTGGAGCCAGGTTGTGCTGCAACTCATGTACAGCTAGCAAATCTATATGCTAGCATTGATTGCTGGAGTGATGTGGCCAGAGTGAGGATGATGATGAAGGAGAGAGGACTGAAGACGAACACTGGGTGCAGCTGGATAGAAATTGGCAATAAGGTTTATACCTTCACAGCAGAAGACAGATCAAAGAGCCAACAAGTAAATCATGTCTTGGCTGTTCTTGACTGCTTGCGCTCTCATATGGAATACAAGTATGATTTGCTGATAGATGGTCTTGAGTTTGATGAGCCTGAATATTTCAAGGTAAGTTCGAGCACTAAATAAATATTGGAAGATCATAGATCGCCTCAGTCATTTGTCTATATGAAGATCGAAGAATCAATTCTATAGAAAAAGCATGACTCACACCTCAGGGACCTGCGATATGATTCATCTGATTTCTACCTCAAATTGTTCGATATTATATTGCATCAGCTTTACAGTTTTCCCATCTGCCATCTGATTTGAGTTTTGATGCTCAATGTAGTCTTATTTATACAATTGTTGTAAACCAGGTTTCATTAGTGATTAGTACAAACCATGCGGGGACTTTAGATGTAAATTAGAGTCGAAATATGAGAAGGGCTGGCTTGATTGACTAGACAAGGATTGACGTTTTCTTTCTCCTGCTATTTTTGCACTGATCTGAAAGTGCAAATTACCTCATAATTTCAGTTTGACATCTGGAAATTACTCCTTGATTACAACTTATAGATAACTAGTATCCTCTAATAATTATTTCGTAGTTGCATTTATTATTTTTCCTTTGGGTTGTAAAAGAAACAAATTTAATAATGGGTAATTCTATATTTTACTTATTGTTTTCACCTATGTTAGTATATTTCACTACAATCTCCTCCAACCTGTAAGTGGGGTCAAAAGCCTGGCCTTTACTTTAAGTAAATTGACAGCAAAGTACATAATCACAAAACTAAAGACACTTATTGAGAATCCGAAAGTTAACCATTGGACATGCTGCCGACAATATTTATGAACTTCACATCCAAAATATGTAGGCACCTTGCACATGAGCAGAGTTTCAGGTCTTGACTATCAAAAGTTCAGATTATTGTTGGCAAGGAACTCCACAGAAAGCACCATGATAGCAATCAAAGATTGTTTGTAGAGATAACACCCACTAAATCTAGCAGCTAAGACCAAAAGCATACTTCAGCGCTCAGGCATGAACACCATGACCGGTTCCGTGTAGCATTTGAGAAAGTTTCCATCGCTTCCAACCACTGACGATGGGGAAACCGTGCGACTCAGCAGAAGAACATCGATGACGCTACATTGCGATGCAGACGAGGCAGCTCCGGCACCGGGGCAGCCTCAGCCTGGGAAGACGTCTCCGACATGTCATCGAGCCTGGTGAACTTGGCCACCTGGCCCGCCGCAAGGTGTGCGTAGAAGATGGGAGCAACTGAGAGGGAAAATCAGATGATCAGCCATGCGTTTTTTATATATGTTGCGAAATCAAGTAGTGGAAAATCATGCTTACCTACTGAGATTGCTGTGGTGCTCCTCTGGTACCTGAAACGAGTTCACAAGGATTGAAATATCAAAAGGATGCAAGGTAACAACTGAATCTTTTGTTATAACTAACTGCTTTAGTGGACATACGCATAGGATAGGGAGTGCACGAGCTCCTCCAGCTCATCAGCAGAGAAGCCTATCTCGTCGTGGAGAACATGGTAGTGTGTTGGCCTTGTAGTCCCCTGCAACACAAAAGCAGAATGACTTAGATTCAAATAATCATTTGCAACGCAGTGAGTTACAATCACAACTCACAAGGTAGAGAGAACATACAACCATGCCAGCATGAGCACACATGTAGAAATCATAGTTACTGGGATGGCAGATGCCTCTACCAACCACAGTACCTACACAAGGGGAAAATAGGAATATGATAAGAATGTATGTGTAAAAAGGCCTAAGAATTGCTCGTTTAGTCCATATTGTACTCCCTCCGTTCCTAATATAAGTCTTTAGAGATTCCAATGCGAACTACATACGGAGCAAAATGAGTGAATCTACATTCTAAAATATGTCTATATACGTCCGTATGTAGTTTGTACTGTAATCTCTAAAAAGACTTGTATTTAGGAACAGAGGGAGTAGTAAACAATAGTTCTGTGGTAGGTGTGTAGATAAAAGATGTAGGTTACCAGCGGGGACATTATTCACTTGATCAGGTCTCTGTCCATTTCGCAAGAAAAATCTCGTGTGATGATTCTTCTGTGCAACTATCAATGTGAACTTGGGGAACCAGTTGCCATTAAAATGCTTGCCACCAAAAAACTTGCATGCCTGTATCAATTAAAAAGACATTACTATCCAGAACTGGCTCATGAGGAATGGAACATTATTAATGTTTACCTCCATGATCTGAGCTAGCTCCTCGTTCAGTGCCTGATTGAACTGGCTCTCACTAACACCATCCCTAACATCAAGACAACAGAGTTTCCTTAGAAATCAGGGTGCCAAAGTAAACTTAGAGATGTCATCGAGTATTATAGATAGTTTGCACTCTTAACATGGAGGGACAACACAAATAGTCCACCAATTTCTACAGAAAAATTATGCTGCTTAAATGCTAAGTTTACTATCAATTATCTCAGGGAGGACTACTGACCTGAAAATGATAATTTGTTCCGGCCTCTGACCATTGTTGTTTCTGAGGAAGTCAACTAGTGAATCCCTGAAATTATTATTGTCCCAGTGAGCAACAAAACAAAAGCATATGTATAATTAGGAAGCATTGCTATTACAATTGTTTAAATTGCACTTATATAAATCCGAGCAGAAGAAACTCACTTAATGAGGCCATGATCATCATCTCCAACTGGCTTAAACAAGGCATCAATCATTTCCAGCCTGGGTGACTGAGTGCACACAGAAGCTCTGTACTTTGACATGATTGGCCACTTCAATGAACTAACCACCTAGGTAAAAGCCAAAAAACACCTGGGTGAGTAAGCGAATTGTCGGTTGGAAAATCTCTCCAGGACCATCAGCTGAAACCTTACTTTCTTACTGTAGTAAACTGTAAACATAAGCAAAACTTACTGCAGCAACCGATGGCACGTTTCGTCCTGGTGAACCATGGGAAACATCCATACCAAAGATGATGGTTGGATCCTCGACACGTGAGGAATAGCACGGGTTGTTTCCTTTTTTAGCAATGAATTCAACCCGCCCAGCTGATTGGCAAAAACAAAACAAAACAAAAGCAAAGCATTCAGTTTTTCAGCTAACAAATCTAAATTGTGTGGTACACTGAAGATGCAAATACAGATCACACTGCAAACCTTGGCATTTATCTTTAGCAGCACATTTGTGAGGTACTGATCTTTGATATTGGCAGGAGGAACCAAGCATTGCGTAAAGATACCATGCTCCACAAGGCATTCGCGCTTCAACGGTCCTGATAAGAAAAATTAAGGTTTGGATAATAAATAAAGACATAGTAAAGCTTATTTGCAAAGCTGAGGTAGCAGAGCAGACCATAAATGTCACAGTTCTTCTCAGGAAGAACACACAGGAGAAAGAGAAAGTCTGGTTTTCGTGTTAACTTTGCTTTAATCTGCTGAAACATAGCCTCCACCCTTTTTGTCGGAGGCTCCCGTCTCATTTGATGCCTCTCCTCAATTACAACACCACATTCGGCCATTTCCTGCAAATAGAACTGGTTGATCAATACCAGAATTTTTGAAAAAAGCCCAAGATTAGGCGAAAAAGTTAACTTACAATTCCCTTCTTGGCACCAGATTGGATAAGGCGCCTGACAAGATCTTCAACATTACATCGTGCAGAAAAATTAACAACTCCCCAGGTCTTCACTTTAATGGGCTGAATGAACCTCTGGAGAAAACAACTGGGAATGTTACCGCATCGACAACGATGCACAACAATAAAGAGTTTACGATGCGCATGTGTAGAGTTCAATCAAGAGGTATGCTCAGTTGCTCACGTCATTATTAAAGTTCCACCTTCCGTTAGGCGTACGAAGTTCTCTACCATCTGCAGAGTTTAACTGCACATTACGATATTTAATTAGGTGCAAGAAGCAAAGGGCCTGCATAGCAGGCGTTCAAAGACATCCAGTGAAAAGAGCAGTATGCTCTACCAAGTACCAACCTGTGGTGCCTGAAGGACTCTACCCTCAACTTCTGTAAACTCTAGAGCTATCGAAATGCCGCATTCCCTCAGCATTGGATCGGAATTATAGTTATTGACACGCAACTCCTGGGTAAGCAAAATTGACACTTTATTTTCTTTTCGATATTTTTTAGACCTTGTGAAAAAGCTACTGCAGTATAGCTGAATTCAGGGTATCGGAGTAACATACACCAGACAAGCTCAACATCCTCTGATCCGGCCTCTGCCTGGATCCCTCCACTAGCTTTGACCTTTGCAACGTCGACAGAGACTTTTTATACCTTTGCAATGGCACTAGAAGGCAAACCTGGTTGCAAACATGAAATTAGCACCAAAAACACAAGAAACTTTGCACCAAAAGAATGACTCGAAACAAGAACAGGAAGAGAGGGACGGACCTCCAGCGGGAGGTATGTTGGGCGCTTTGGCGTCCCCGCAATTAGACAGGGCAAATTAGCAGACTTTTCCATCTTCATAGACCAACGATTCATGAAGTGATCATAGACAGTTACATCCACAGTGTTGCCATCGTTTTGCTTTTGTGGGAAACTAGAACAAGAATGAATTCATTGAAACAAGAGGATGTGAGGCGTATACCCTGAACTTGCATATAACAATTCAAGAGTAATAACATCTTACGTCAGCTCATTGCAATTGTTTTCGGACAATCCAATAATATTAAATTCCGCCTTCGTGTGAATGGCCTCGATCCTTAATCTGTTCAGTGTCCGTTTGGCCTAAAATCATGTCAAGGGTGACCAAGGTTAGAGCAGGGAAACATGTTAGTCTAGTGATGGATTCTTTAAGGACTGAACATCTATTAAGAAACATACTTTGCGCCAGCCAATTCTGGAAGTGTCCTTCACATCCTGATTGAAGAGTAGAAAGTCAATCACAGGCCCGGGTCTCACTACCATCGTGGTGGTTAAATCTGCAAAATTTTCAATAATCAATCATACGTGCAAATATGCCACCTTCAATCTTGTAACCAACTTTTTACAAGGAAGCTCATGCAAATTAGGCCTCTAGTCTAGATTATAAACATACCAACATTGAGTGAAAGCCCACTTTGAGTGGGTCGAAAGCTAGAGTAAAAACCCTGACAACCACGAACACCGCCACCCAACTCCAAGTAACGGGAATCTCCACGGAAAAAAGACTGTCGGACTAAAAGGCAATTCCTGCAGCCAGCAAGAAAGCTGAGTGAGTATAAGAACATGGAATTGTTGGTTATAATAAGAACCTAACAGAGAGCCATCATAGAGCTTGCAACATTTGATAAAAAGATCGAAAAGGTTGTGCTACATAAACTTAAGAACATACTGTTTTGCAGAGCGCTGCCGCAGAATGATGTCGAGAACCCGAAGAGCATCCTGCGAGGAGTTCATCGGAACCTTTGCCGCGAAGGTTATCTCCACCTTGAAATTTTTGTCGTCTCCTGCCCTTTTCATTCTCTTCGTGTCACTTGGTCCTGGGCTGCCATCTCCTCCAGGGCTCCCGCCCGTTGCTGCGATCCTGCAGGTTGATTGTCAAGGCGATTCCCACAATCAACAGGAGGTGAGCTTGAGAATAGATCACAACTGGAACGGGTGATGGAGCAGATGAATGTTTTACCTCCTAGATGAGGCATCGACCAGGACAACATCAAACACACTGGTGGTGAAAGGAAGAGGCCCAGCGGTGTAGAGGCCCGTCTCGCCGTCGTAGGCGAATTGCTTGCCTGCAAGCTCAGAGGCATAGGTCTCATGTAGCTGCCTCATCACTTTCCTCCCCACATGTTCCCCAGCAGCGGGTTGACCGTCTCCGTACTTGAGATCCACCTGCGAACGGAAAATTCGAAACCAAGTGTCAGAAGGTGGCCGCGGAAATCAAGTTGAAGAAACGGAATGGTGATGGATGGACTAGTTTAGGATGAGGGATTGCTGTACGTGGTAGTGGTAAAAGAAGTCATGCGTTGGCTTCCCAAAGACTTTGAAGTGGTTGGTGAGTAGCGTTATGCGCCGCCCCCTTGTGCCGGGCTTGGGTGGCCTTGTGATGGGAAGCATCTGAGGCGTGGGCGGCGCCTTGCTGTTGCTGGGTTCATCGCCCTTGCCGCCGTGCGGCATTGGTGGCATGCTGGAATCACCCTTGCTGGATTCATCGCCCTTGCCGCCGTGCGGCATTGGTGACTTGCTGGAATCACCCTTGCTGGGTTCATTGCTCTTGCCGTCGTGCGGCATTGGTGACTTGCTGGAATCACCCTTGCTGGGTTCATTGCTCTTGCCGTCGTGCAGCATTGGTGACTTGCTGGAATCACCCTTGCTGGGTTCATCGCCCTTGCCGTCGTGCGGCATTGGTGACTTGCTGGAATCACCCTTGCTGCTCTGACTCTGCGACTCCATCTTTTCTGCAAGGAAAACACACAGCAAGGGAAATTCGCTCAGCAAGGATGTACTCTTAGTTGGGCAGGGAATTAACCAGGCATTGTGTGCAGTGCTCCACGGTTAATTAGTTGCATATAAATATATGAAGCAAATTCATAAAAGAGAATGCAAGTTTAGGGATCACATGAAAATATTTTCTGACGATACATGGTATGTTTCCCACAAAGAAAGGAGAAATGAAGTTAGGGGTTGTATTCCCAACTCCGGGTGATTTAGATCGAGCAAAGAAAAAACTGGACAAGTAATATAATCTGGAAACTAAGAACCAGTGAAACGGTCAATTGGTACAAGATCAGCATAACTTTTTTTCTTTTTTCGGTTTCTCCCCTAGTTCCATTGATATTAAACCACAAGTTCACAGCATTCGGTGCCGTCTAGGGTTAGGGGAGGAAACAAGAGGAAGCTCCTTCGTAGTAATTTGCATACAAAATCTAATTAATAATATGCCGCCGTTCCTGATCGGTCGCATCCCAAAGACACCACCATACTTCCCTAAAAAAAAACATCACCATACTTTCTGCACCCAAAAATAGGTGGGGAAAAACACATGGCTAGACCAACCTGAAAACCCTCGTGCACAGGCGAAACCAGCAAGCAAGCATTATGAGTGACTCACTCTTCACTCGTCACAAAGTTAAAAAAAGCCAAAATGCGGACCATCGAGAAGATGAACTAGTGCGTCAACAGATGGATGGAGCCCGCTGCAGGAAAACCCTGAAAACCACCGACCTAGCTGGCGACTAGGGCACCAACGCCATGGGTCTATCTATCCTCGATCGGCAATAAACGGCCGGAGAGAAACACCATCCGAAACTAGCCGAGAAACAGATTCACGCCGAGACGAGAAAGAGAGAGACCAATCCAAGAAGGAAATGCAGCGAAGGTAGGCGATGGAGAGGAGGAGAGCTCGTCACCTTGGCCTCTTCCTCTTGGGATGGGTCACCGGCAGCAATGGCGACTTGCTCGATGGATCTGCTCTCTTGGGCTGGAGCGGAGCGGGAGACGAAAACCCTCTCGTTGGTTCCTCGACTGGCTGGCTGGCTGGCTTCTGAGGCACACCACGGCCAGAAAACCCCCACTCCCCTCTTATTTACTTACCAGAAAATCCTACACCTACGAAGACCCTATGCAAGTATATGAAACCTTGTAAACTAATCTGAACATCAACCCCCCCCCCCCCCCCCCCTCCTGAATTTTAGGGGGGGGGGGGGGGTGTGGTCCCCTTCCTCCCCTAAACACCAATCCGACATATTGGTTTCTCTATCTCTATCGCTACTTATCTTTACTTTTTTACTTAAAAAGAATATAAGGTTCCCGTTTCATTTTTCTTCCCATCACCCCTTCGTCTAATCTTCCTTGTATAATAATCAATCACCTTAATTTACTCAACTTTTGAATCAATTCCACTTTAATTTACTTACCAAACTTCTGAACAGAATATAAGGTAAATCACGGGCATTATTTGACGAACATTTATTTACGCAATCGCATACTATGGGCAGGTAAATCACTTCTACATTTATTTACACAATCGCATATTATGGACAGGTAAATCACAAGCTAACATACTAGAATATTTGTATCCCGTTGCAACGCATGAGTATTGTTCTAATTTACCTAAACATGCGTAGTTAGTCTACATAAGTCTAGCATTGCCTCACCGCTTCCCCTCAAGGCTCCAGCCTTATCCCTTCGAGACGTCTCTACTCCACACAATTCTTCCGCTTCGTTTTCCCCTCCCGATATCTCGTTCGTCTAGCTCGAGAGGGGATGGCTCCCATGGCGTCACGACCACGCCCACCACCTGTTGCATCCCGCCACAAAAGGAAGGGCGACGTGACCACTGGCTCTCTTCGAAACAACTCCGCTGCACCGCAACCTCACCATGGGAGCACCACCGTTGCTACAAACAAGAAGGGTTGACATCGGCCAGTGGCGGAGCCAGCCGTTGAATGGAGCCTGGGCAAGATTAACTATGATAGCATCGGCTGCCATTTGCCCCATTAAAAATTCTTATTGACTCATATGTTAACAACGTTCTTTGAAAGAGATTTGCCAGAGGAGCCCGGGCAGCCGCCCGGGGTCGCCGGGAGGTGGCTCCGCCACTGACATCGGCCACCCTCGCGCGCCATCGCCGCGGTGTTGCAACCTCGCGGTTGCAACAGCACCACAGCTGCAAAGGGGGCGGCGTACACAGCTCGGAGGTGGGGTGACCCAACACGTAGGGCGCAAGGGGAGCGGGCGTTACTCCACGTGTCGCTGGTGCTGCAACGCAGCTGCAATGGAGCGCTCGTCGGCCGCTCCCCGTGCTCCGGTGCAACACTCGCAACGCTCGGCATTTGGGGAAGCTCGGCGTTGCAAAGAAGCGTTGCTGCCACGCCTGGAGTTGACGCCGTTGGCATGGACGACGCGATGCTGCGTTGCAGTAGGTGGACGCTATAGACTGGCAGTCCGCGAGCGCCGCTACCACGCGCCCAACGGCTCTGCTGGTTTGCAGCAAGTGGTCTACTGCAGAAGCGAGCTTCCATGGCCGGTGGCGGTGATACAGGGGGGAAGGCGCTAGGGTCTTGCAGGGGGTCAGCCGCCCGCAGCGGTGGTGCTGCTGCGATGGCAAGGAACGACGCTGGGGGCAAGCCTGCGAGCGAGTGCGGTATGGCGCGAGGCGAGGAAGACGATGCCACACCTGACATTGTTCTGCATGAGAAGGACGCAACCTAAATTGACTAATCCAATGATTGTGTGGGCTTGATCGTGTTGGAAATATGCTTTAAAGGCAATAATATTGTATTATTATATTTCCATATTCATAGGCAAATGTTTATATTTCATGCTATAACTGCTATGATACTGGAATATGCGGTTCAGTGGAAAACTCATATGCACGTGCGAAATGATAAACGGATAAATACTACACCACGATACTACAAAGACGACATGTATCTGTTGGTAGAAGTGAGCATCGCCGACATTTTCTGTGTCACAAACTATGCCGACACACAATACGTTAGTGTTATATAAGCTCATGACACATTATCTGTCGCCAAATCACCACCAGAGCACCGACATAATTTATGTCGGTATATATGGATTTTACTGATACATTGTGTGTTGCCAATTATTTTGGACATAAAAAGTGTCGGTGTTTCTCACTTCGGCCCACCCCTGAAAAATATGGCACGGAAAGAGATCCATGTGCGCGCCAAGTGAAACATCAGAGCCCGACTACAGGAGAAAAAAAGACCCAGCCCAAATATCCCTTCGAACCCCAATCTCACCCCCGCCCCGACCCACCTAAACCTAAACAGAGTGCGCCGCTGCCCGACCTTAACCTAATCGAGTGCGCCTCCACCACAAACTGCACGCCGCCTCCACCCCGACCTGCACGCCGCCGCCCATCCGCTGCCCCCCTCGCGCCACACCCCTCTAGCCCACAATGTACCATCCGCCCAGGAACTGCAGCTCCGTCTGCCGCACCGAGGAGCAGCAGCGCAGTCGAGGAGCAGCAGCTTTGTCCGCTGCGCCGAGTAGCAGCAGCTCCATCCGCCGCACCGAGGAGCAACATCGACGTCAATTGCCACCGGACAGGAGCAGCAACACTGTCCACCGGCAAGGAGAAGCAGCAAGGTCAGCCGCGAGGATCCTCCGTTGTTCTTCCTCCACGGGCGACCTCTGTTCCGGCTGATTTACTTTCCTCCGCCCTGCCTACAGAATTCAAGAGGTACCTTCTTTAGTTCACATTGTCAGTAATGTCCTGATTGAAGAATGCTTGTGTGATGACTTGATTGGATGACTTGCATGATATTCTTTCAGTTTCAGTTTTTTGTTGTTCATTTTGTATTTCAAGTAGTTGCTGATGACCCACAAGTATATATGGGAGATCAATCGTAGTCCTTTTGATAAATAAGAGTGTCGAAGCCAACGAGGAGCAGAAGGAAATGACAAGCGATTTTCAGCAAGGTATTTTCTTCAAGCACTGAAATTATCGGTAACGAGTAGTTTGATAACAAGATAATTTGTAACAAGTGACAAGTAGCAATAGTAACTAAGGTGCAGCAAGGTAGCCCAATCCTTTTTGTAGCAAAGGACAAGACGGAACGATCTCTTATAATAAGCAAAGCGTTCTTGAGGACACACGGGAATTTCATCTAGTCACTTTCATCATGTTCGTTTGATTCGCGTTCGCTACTTTGATAATTTGATATGTGGGTGGACCGGTGCTTGGGTGCTATTCTTACTTGAACAAGCCTCTCACTTATGATTAACCCCTCTCGCAAGCATCCGCAACTACGAAAGAAGAATTAAGATAAATCTAATCATAGCATTAAACATATGGATCCAAATCAGCCCCTTGCGGAGTAGCGCATAAACTAGGGTTTAAGCTTCTGTCACTCTAGCAACCCATCATCTAATTACTACTACACAATGCATTCCCCTTAGGCCCAAAGATGATGAAGTTTCATGTAGTCGATGGTCACATAACACCACTAAGGGAAACAACAACATACATATCATCGAAATATTGAACGAATACCAAATTCACACGATTACTTATGACAAGACTTCTCCCATGTCCTTAAGAACAAAAGTAACTATTCACATATCATGTTCATGTCCAAGATCAGAGGGGTATTGAATAGCATAATAGATCTGAACATATGATCTTCCACCAAATAAACCAACTAGCATCAACTACAAGATGTAATCAACACTACTAGCAACCCACATGTATCAAACTGAAGTTTTGATACAAAGATTGAATACAAGAGATGAACTAGGGTTTGAGATGAGATGGTGCTATTGAAGATGTTGAGGAAGATTGGTCCTCCTACGATGAGAGGGTTGTTGGTGATGATAATGGCTTCGATATTTCCCCCTCCCGGAGGGAAGTGTCCCCGGCGGAATTGCTCCATCGGAGAGCAAAAGTGCTCCTGCCCAAGTTCCACCTCGAAACGGCGGCGCTCCATCCCGAAAGTCCTCTCCTTATTTTTTCTAGGGAAAATGGCTTATATACTAGAAGATGGGCACTGGAGGCTAGCCAGGGGCCCCACAAGCCACCAGGGCGCGCCTGGGGTGGGGGGGTGGGGGGTGGGCGTGCCCTGGTGCCTTGTAGGCACCTGGGTGGCCCCCTCTGGTACTTCTTTGCTCCAGTATTTTTTATTTATTCCAAAATAAATCTCCGTAAAATTTCAGCTCATTTGGAGATGTGCATAATAGGTATCTCTGACGTAGCTTGATACGTCTCCGTCGTATCTACTTTTCCTAATGCTTTTGCTCTTGTTTTGGACTCTAATTTGCATGATTTAAATGAAACTAACCCGGAATGACGCTGTTTTCAGCAGAACTACCATAGTGTTGTTTTTTGTGCAGAAATAAAAGTTTTCAGAATTGGACGAAACTTTTTGAAGAATTATTTTGAAATAAAAGAAAAATATTGAAACCAAGACCCACTGGAGGGGGCCCCAGCTGCCCACTAGGCACCATGGCGCGCCAGAGGGGGTGGCGTGCCCTGGTGGGTAGTGGGGCCCATGAGGCTCCGCTGACTCTAATCTGCATACTATAAATTCCTATTTCCCGAGAAAAAAATAAGAGAGGAAGTTTCATCACGTTTCACGATACGGAGCCGCCGTCACTTCCTGTTCTTCATCGGGAGGCCAGATCTGGAGTCCGTTCTGAGCTCCGGAGAGGGGGATTCGCCGCCATCGTCATCACCAACCATCCTCCATCACCAATTTCATGATGCTCACCGCCGAGAGTGAGTAATTCCTTCGTAGGCTTGCTGGACGGTGATGAGTTGGATGAGATTCATCATGTAATCGAGTTAGTTTTGCTAGGGTTTGATCCCTAGTATTCACTATGTTCTGAGATTGATGTTGTTATGACTTTGCTATGCTTAATGCTTGTCAATAGGCCCCGAGTGCCATGATTTCAGATCTGAACCGTTTATGTTTTCACCATTATATCTATGTTCTTGATCCGATCTTGCAAATTATATCACTACTAGGGAAAACCTTATACACAGAGGTATAGCAGTAGCGCTGGTCAGAACAAAGCGCTGCTGCTACTTAGTAGTAGCGCGCGTCAACAAAGCGCGCTACAGCTATGGTTATAGCAGTAGCGCGTCTGCATAAAAAAGCGCTACTACTATAATTCCCACACTGTTGCCGGTAGGCTAGGATTAGTAGTAGTGATTCCGCGGAAAGCACGCTACTGCTAAGTGCCTTGTAGCAGCGCATTTCTGGTGTAGAGCGCTACTGTTAAGAAAAAGAAAATAAATAGAAAAGTAAATGAAAATGAAAGAAATAGAAAAAGAAGAAATGAAAAAAAGAAAATGTAAAGAAAAACAAAAGAAAAATAAAAATAAAGGAGAAAGGCATAGCAGTAGCGCTTGTTCTTACAAAGCGCTATAGCTACCTTAGCAGTAGCGCTTTTTGCAGGCCCGCGCTATAGGTAAGTTCCTTAGATAAAAGGAAAATAAATAGCTACTTCCTATAGCAGTAACGCGTTTTGATCCAGGGAGGTGCTAAGCGCTATAACTAACTTAGCTATAGCGTGTTTTTCCTACCAGCGCTACTACTAGTTTGACTTAACCACGCGCGGGCTCAAAATTTTGCTAAGTCCTTTTCCCCCCTCTCCCTCCTCTCCCCCACTCGATCTGTCGCCGACGTCGATTGCCCTGCGCCCGAGCACGCCCTCGACGCCGGCCGTCGCCCGAGCCCGCCCTCGACCTCGCCGCCGCCGCCCTCGACCTCACCGCCGCTGCACTCGACCTCGCCGCCGCCGCCCGAGCCCTCCCTGGATCGTCGCCTAAGCCCAAGCCCGCCTTCGGCGCCGACCGTAAACCTCTCCCACTCCTCTCCCCTGCCCTCCTCTCTCTCTCTCTCTCTTTGCTAGCTTGGGCAAATTTCATATATTGCTGCTGTGATGATGTTCATATGAACCCTAGGTGTTCATATGAACCCTAGATTTGTTTAGGACAGTAGGATTTTTTTTTAGCATTTAGGAAAAAAAATTAGCAATTTTTTTTAGGAAATTAGCTAGGGCAAATTTTTATGAAAATGCCTAAACAGTAATTCCATTTACCTTTAAATTAACAGAGGGTATATAAATAATAGTAGCATTTAGCTTTAAATTAATAGATGCTATAAACAAAAAACAATAGCATTTAGCTATAAAAAATTATTTGGACTATGGACCTGAATCTGGTCCAAATTTCATTCAAATGAAATTTGAATTATTTGGACTATGGACCTGAATATTGTTGAAGAAATTGGGTGTAGGTACTAAGGTCTTGTTGTGGAAATTTTGGTGAGGTCAGAAGGGTTAGAAAACATGGAGTGGCCTATGTTATATCTTTGCAGACTCAAAATTTTGCTAAGTCATTTGCATATTCCATTATTGTTGATTATATCTTTTCATTGAAGTGGTCATATTATATATTTTCATTGAAGTGGTTCGATTGTGCCCAAGTGGGCTTTTTTTGTTTGCACAGAATGAAGCCGAGTGGCCTATGTTTTGCCGGAATGTTGATTTATTTCCGTTCCGGCAAATTTCAGGTGCTCGATTTGTCCACTTTGTAGCAAAGGTCATGCCGAAATTTTCCGTGAATTTTGGCATGACTTGTGCTACAAACTAGGACATATCGAGTGCCCGGGATTTGCCGCACCGGGAATGAATCAACATTCCTGCAAAACATAGGCCTTTTTTATGTCATTATTCATTTTATTAGGTCTAGAATTAATTGACTAGATTTAATCGTACAAAACATGGCTAGCGACGATGAAGGACAGGGTTCTGGTGATTGCAACGTCTACGAGGCGGCAGACGCCTATTTGAACCTTCTCGAGGAACAACGGTTGTTGCAGTGCCCACTTGTAACATCCGAGACTGAGACCGGCGCCGAGACCGGCACCGAGACTGGCGAAGCCAGTATAGAACCGAAACCGAAGAGGATACGGCGCCCAAACCAGCTCAACACTACTAGACTGGTGGTCATGGAGGTGGACTCCGGCAATTTTGAGCCAAAAGAGCCCGCGGAAGCGCGCGCGTGCTACGGCAATCAAATAAGCTGCATCCTACGGGCAACCGCCACCATCAACCAGACTTTATTGCCACGGTTGTTTTTTTGTGGCAATAACCTATTACCATGCATCCAGTCGCAACGGCTGCCAACGAATGTTGTTTCGTGGCAATAGGTACTTATCGCCACAAATCGGCATGTATTGCGACGACCAATTTTGTTGCAATAGACTCGAATCCTTGTAGTGAGAAGATACCAAATATGGAGCACTCCCTCCTAAGGAAGCTGCACCAGGTATTCTTGTTCTCGGGCCGGGATGAAATCAAATATACTCATCCAGATAAAGACCCGGCAATGAAGAAGATAAACAGACGCGTCATGGGCAAGTTTAGCGGCGCATTGTCCGCCTGGAAAGTAAGGGTGAAACATCGGATCATGGTAAAAAAGGAACCTTACTCCGAGATTGTAAAGGATAATCTGACAATTACGGAAGAGTAGTTTGAAATATTCAAGAAGGCTTGCGTTGCCGAAGCTGCCAAAGAAAAGTCGGAGTACATGAAGGGGCTTCAAGAGAGGAACATGGGGTGCCACCACCTCGAAAGCCGTGGTTACGCGGGGAAGAGGCCCATATGGGCCAAGGAGGACGCGGAATGCGAAAGTCTGGGGATCCCAGACCCCTTGGCGGAGTTCACCATCCCGCAGGAGCGTGATGTCATCAGGGCCCGATACCGTTGGGACCCAGTCAACAAGGTTTTTGAAACGGACGCGGTCACGACGGAGTTCATGAGACTGCTGGTAATTTTTAATTTACCCCCTAATTTTAGCTTCTGATCAATTCGACTGCACGGAGTCACATTTGTAAACGATCCTTGTTCCTTTTGTAGAAAGAGCAGCACATGATTGTGGCCGAAAGCGACTCGCCGTCTGAGGCGTTGGCGAGGCCCAAGTGGGACACCCCATTCAACCGGGCCTTGAACATATTGAAAGGACTCCCGGTGGACACTCGGCCGTCGTATGGATGCGTGCACGGCGTCGAAGACGGCGCCACATGGAAGAAGTACTACCGTGAGACCACGGAGGAGAGAAAGGAAAGACGGAGGTTAAATGAAGAAAACATCGACAAGAAGGTTGAGATTGCGGTTGATAAGAAATCAACTGAGACAGTCAAAGCAGCAGTAGCTGCCGCAAGAGAGGAGATGGCAGCTTCGTATAGTGTCTTGGTTCTGGCTATCGTCAGTTGGACCAAGCAAAATCCAGATAAAGAGGCAGCAGACTTTCCCCTTTCCAACTTATTCGGGAGCAGCTCATTTAGCGCACCTGCTCCCGCACGCGCTAGCAGCCTGTCCTCCGTCTCTTGCGTGCTCGACGGGGCTTCGTCTTTGGCTGAGCTCGACGCCCTCACGGTACCTGTCACACCGGCCCTCTTCAATATATGTATAATCTCTTGTTTCCGTTGCCTTTCGTATGTCTCACGTCGCAGACATGTCTTTGCAGGCCGACATAACCCCGTGCACCATACTGTACACCATCGACGGCTAGAAGGTGGACGTGGGAAAGGCGACGATAATGAAGCCGAAGGAACAATTGTTCCATAGCCGGCTGATCCTCCTTGACGTCTTCAAGGTTTCCGTGGCCAGTGTCAAACCGGGCCACGAGAATTTGGCTCCTTCGGCATTAGGGGGAGATGATGACGAGACCCCGCGGCGGCTTGGCGATTGCAAGAGTTGGGTCTTGTTGTGGCCAAAGAGTCTGCTTCGTCTGGAGGCGGCCGAGAGCACACCCACGGCTACGCAGCCTCAGCAAGGTATGAACACCAACACCCCACCTACCCAATTAGCGTCGCCTGTCATGCCGGGTGATAGCGGATGGCGTGAGGAAGAGGCTCCATTAGTCGCTGATGACGTCGCCGTCGTCGAAGAAGCAATGCATGTTATCGATGCCATCGATGAGGATGATGATGACCCTCTACAGTATCTCAATACTGGCGCCTTGACGACGAAGGATTGATGGCTCAGCAGTATGAGTACTCAGGGTTTGAGCGTGATGAGTCGGTGCCTGAATTGCCGGAGGATGAACGTATTATAGGCGACCTTCCAGTAGCAAAGAAGCATAGGAAGAGGCCGAGGAAAGGCAACAAAGCTGCTTCTATGAGCCAGCCGCCTCCGCAGGCTCGGGTTCAAGACCGTATACCTGTCATAGGTGCGGCGAAATACCATATCCTCGGTGATCCGATCCTACCTAAGGCAGCGATAGAGGCCATATACGACGATCTCAGGAGACTTCATGACGATGTGCTGTGGAGAGAGAAAAACCTGATCGCCTCAGAAAATCCAGGATACCCGCTCTACGTGGTTAACATGCACACATTCCCCGTGAAAAAGTTATTCCTTCGATTCGATTACATCTTCGACATGTTTCACTTGAAAAAGCTGGATTTTACGTTTGTCCGCCTTTTTGCCTTGTACATGAACTACATCATCAGGATTGAGCAGATACTTTATATCTGTGTCGCTGACCCGTACTTCATGCACGAGGGCTTCTTAGCAGTCTGCCCAAAGCACCGTGAATACACGAGTAACTACATCGCCGATTTCATGGTCGGCAATAAGGGCAAGGAGACGATTCTCGTGCCTTATCATTCCATGTAAGTCATCCGCGTATATCCTTCCTTCGATTTCAATCATTCATTTGCATGCGTGGAGGCTAATTTGAGGTGTACTTATTTTGCGCAGCGACGGGTGCGCCGTCCTCATCATCCTTTACCCCCGATTCTCCCACGCTCTTTACTTGGACTCGTCGAAGAACATAAAGAAAAAGGATTACACCCACATCAATTCTGTTCTCGACAGTGCTATCTTTAGCTATGGCCTACGGGGTGGAGAGATCAAGCTCAAGAAGACAAGGAACCGCGCGCCCGCCTTCGGCCATAAGACCGACTTTCGCTGCATCCAGCAACCGAGTGGTACTGTCAGTGATGGATTCTATGTACTCCACCACATGCTGGAGTACAGACGGGATCAGCAGAACCTTCGCATGTCACCTAGATCCGGCGATGCCCATATTCTGCAATGGGCAAAGAACCTAGGAGATATCCCTAATCATCGACTCCGAGATGAGTTCTATCACATCCAGCGTGAACTTGCCCAAATCATCATGAAGGAGGTCCTCGAAAAAACAGGGATGCTCTACGAAGAAGGGCAAATGTCACGGGAAGACGTCCGAACACGCGTAGCCCCGCAGCGTCTCGACCTGAAGCCTTTCACTATGCTCGGGGACTATCTCCCTGACTTGGAGGGATGGAACGACATGTTGGAGTGATTGACGATATATGACAATGTGTCCGTTTAGTCCATACTTTCTCTATGATGAAACTTTGAGTTATGCACGACGAAACTTTATTTGTGATGTAATTAAACCGTCCTCCTCAACTGGCAAAGATCACTCTAGTTAGGGCATTTTGGGTACGATGAACTTTGTTATTTATGCTTATGATATGTTGCTTCTATTTTTGCCAACTCTGTCTCTTTCTGTTGCTCAACTATATATGTTGCATATTATCGACTCTGACGATGCAGGTACATAGATCATCGATGGCGAAGAAGTGCTACGCCAGGAGTATACGACGAGTGGCCGGAGTGTCAGGCCCAGGTTAAGGAAATATGCCCTAGAGGCAATAATAAAGTTGTTATTTATATTTCCTTATATCATGATAAATGTTTATTATTCATGCTAGAATTGTATTAACCGGAAACTTAGTACATGTGTGAATACATAGACAAACAGAGTGTCCCTAGTATGCCTCTACTTGACTAGCTTGTTTATCAAAGATGGTTATGTTTCCTGACCATAGACATGTGTTGTCATTTGACGAACATGATCACATCATTAGAGAATGATGTGATGGATGAGACCCATCCGTTAGCTTAGCATTTTGATCGTTAAGTTTTATTGCTATTGCTTTCTTCATGACTTATATATATTCCTTTGACTATGAGATTATGCAACTCCCGAATACCGGAGGAACACTTTGTGTGCTATCAAACGTCACAACGTAACTGGGTGATTATAAAGATGCTCTACAAGTGTCTCCGAAGGTGTTTGTTGGGTTGGCATAGATCGAGATTACGATTTGTCACTCCGAGTATCGGAGAGGTATCTCTGGGCCCTCTCGGTAATGCACATCATATGAAGCCTTGCAAGCAATGTGACTAATGAGTTAGTTATGGGATGATGCATTATGGAACGAGTAAAGAGACTTGCCGGTAACGAGATTGAATTAGGTATGATGATACCGACGATCGAATCTCGGGCAAGTAACATACCGATGACAAAGGGAATGACGTATGTTGTTATGCGGTTTGACCGATAAAGATCTTCGTAGAATATGTAGGAGCCAATATGAGCATCTAGGTTCCGCTATTGGTTATTGACCGGAGATGTGTCTCGGTCATGTCTACATAGTTCTCGAACCCGTAGGGTCCTCACGCTTAACGTTCGATGACGATTTGTATTATGAGTTATGTGTTTTGGTGACCGAAGTTTGTTCGGAGTCCCAGATGAGATCACGGACATGACGAGGAGTCTCGAAATGGTCGAGAGGTAAAGATTGATATATTGGAAGGTTATATTCGGACACCGGAATGGTTCCGGAGTGATTCGGGTATTTTTCGGAGTACCGAGGGGTTACCGGAACCCCCCGGGGAAGTTAATGGGCCTTATTGGGCCATAGTGGAGAGAGGGAGGAAGGCCACAAGGTGGCACGCGCCTCCCCCCTGCCCAATCCGAATTGGACAAGGGGTGGGGGGCGCAGCCCCTCCTTTCCTTCTCCCTCTCCCCCCTTTCCCCTTTCCCCTCTCCGTTGGAAGGAAGGGGGGGGGGGGCGAATCCTACTAGGAGTGGAGTCCTAGTAGGACTCCCCCCCTTGGCGCGCCTCCTCCTAGGCCGGCCGCCTCCTCCCCCTCTCCTTTATATACGGGGGCGGGGGGCACCCCAAAGGGACATCAGATATTCTCTTAGCCGTGTCCGGTGCCCCCCTCTACAGTTTACTCCTCCGGTCATAGTGTCGTAGTGCTTAGGCGAAGCCCTGCGCGGATCACATCACCATCACCGTCACCACGCCGTCGTGCTGACGAAACTCTCCCTCGACCTTGTAACATCCCAAATTTTTAATTTGGAATGTTATGCATTAGATCATCATTGCATATCATATTTTGATGCATTTTGTTTTGCGATCCTCGAAATCCTGAGCAACTCAAGGACCACGGAGAGAGTTGGGGATTTCACCATTTTCATATTTGAATTTTTCTCAAATATTGAAACAAGGATCAATTTGGTTTAACTATTTTTCTCTCCGAAAATATTTCATATTAAAAATATATGAGAGGAGATAATATGACTTCTCCAAAATAAGTGGAATATTTTTTGGAGTCCGTTTAGTATTTCTTTTCTTTATTTTTCTGCGTCAGGATTTATTTAAAAAAAAAAAATCCGCCAGACCGCACTGGGCCGAAGCCCAGCCGGCCCGGCAACGCCGCCGCCTCCGCTCGCGCGCGCCCCGTGCCCGAGCCGGACTCCGCCGGAGTCCGGGACGCCGCCGCCGCGGTTTGCCCCTTCCCCAAGCCGCCCAGCCCTCCCCTCCTTTAACCCCTCCCCCCCTCCACACTACCCACAGAGAATGCCCCCCTCCCCACCCCTTACCCATCACACCAACCCTACCAAATCCCCATCCCCCACCCTTCCTAACCACCCCCCTCCCCCTCCACCTCACCCCCCCTCCCTCCTCTACCCCTCTAACTCATCCCACTCCCCCCCCACAACCCACCCTACCACCACTCTACTCCCCCCCTTCCCCCCTTCCCCCCTTAAAAACTACGACCCCCCGCCGCCCCACTTCGCCTCGCCCCGCCTCCCACAGCAGCCTGCGCCGCGGCCACAGCCGCCGCCGCCGCCTGCGCCGCCGTCGCGCTGCAGCCCCGCCGCCGAGCCGCCGCACCCCGCCGCCGCTGCAGCCTCGCCGCCGCACGCCGCTCGCGCTGCCGGCCGCCGCCCACCCCACCTCCGCTGCAGCCTCGCCTCGCGGAGTCGCCGCTCGCCGGTCCGACGCCCGGTTTTTTGGTTAGGTAAAAACCGATCGGTTTTTTTAGAAAAAACTAGATGCGTCTTTTTTTTTTCGGTTCGTTCGGTTTTCCGTCGGTTTAATTATCCAGCGAACGCCCGTTCGTACGTTCGTTTTAACGAACGGTTTTCACCGTTTAACCGCAGACAGCGAAGTTCGTTCGTTAGCTGTTCGAGTTTTTCTTTTCTCGGGTTTTTCGCGATTATTTTCAATCGCGATTTCTGATCCGATTTTCGTTTTAGTAAACTTTTCGCTCGTTTGTCGGAATCAGGCGATTCAAGCGCCTAGATCTTCGTCTCGAAGCCCTCTCTGTTTAACAAACTGAAACAAGTTTTTGCTACTGTAAAATTTGACTTTAGTCCAGATTAGTAATCGAAGCTTGTTTCTTTCGCAAGTTTGAGTTTAGTTGCTCCGTTTGATTTGATTCTTTTTGCAAACCAGAGTTCTTCAGTTGAACTTTCTGGTTAGGTCTTCTTATTTGGGTTTTACCGTGCATCTTCGCTTGATTACTTATGTATGCTATTGTTGTTTGCGATAGAGTACCCCGGAGTGCGAAGCGTGCTACTACGAGTTTTTGGATTTGCAGATCGTCAGCAAGGCAAGTAACACATTGATCATACTTCTTCGTTACCCAGTTTTTATGCATTAGTTTCGACCCTCAAATATTGCATGATTAGGATGTGATTAACTGTGGGTACTGGGAAGTAGATGGAGTTAGAACCTATTGCCCTTTTTAATAACAAAACCCTTGGGAGTACTTCTACGCTATGCTTATGTGCCATGCTATGCTCGTCGACGTGGATTGGGTTTGAGTGTATCCATGACAGATGTGAGATTTTTAATTAATGGTTAACTTAAGGTGGCTACTTAAACACACATCTGGGTGGATTGGTTGCGGGCAACTGGGGATATACCAGTGCTGTCCATTTGGTTCGCCACCCAGGCTCAAAGGGATCATAAGATTATTCATGCTAGAAACTTCCGTGGCAGCCACAAGCTATTATGGGCTCTAGCATAGTTGAGTATGTTGCAGGACCTCTTTCAGTGGTAGGCTAGCAGATGTAGGGGAAAGTAGGTGTAACTTGTCTACCCAGAGTGAAAGAGTAAATGTTTCAGAAAGACTGTGTCTCGGTCATCCGTTTCTCAAAACACCATGAAGTGCGAGAAATCCAACGGAGGAGATCGAGTCTTGTGGGAGGAAAAGTGCACAAACCTTGCAGAGTGTACAAACAATCATGATTAGCCGTGTCCCTGGTTATGGACATCTTGAGTATCTGGTTCTTGGATCATATATTGAATCCCATCACTCTAAATTAATTGTTGGGATTAATGATTACTTTTAATTGGGATTGAGAGGGGGTTTTACCTTCTCAATGGTCACAACAACCACCATGATAGTTAAAAAAAATATATTCCTTGTGTAGGGAAAAAATTGGCTTTCGCCAAACAGTATAACCCTAGAGTTTTTCCACCAGCCAAATATGCAGTAGTATTAAGCAATTATTCTGTTCATTGCTCTACATGTGTTATATTGCCAGCATATCCATGTGCGGACCCGTTTCGGGCTGCAACGTATCAGTGGCAGACTTTTCAGACGAAGAGTAAGGTGTGCTAGGTCGTTGCGTGCACTCAGCTATGCCGTTGGAGTTGATGGACTCACTTTATCTTCCAAGCCTTCCGCGTTATCTTATTTAGATGGCCTTAAGCCATATTATTGTAATCAGTTCTCTTTTGAGAACTCGATGTAATAAGTGTGTGATTGCTACTCTGTTATAAATCCCTCAAGTACTGTGTGTGTCAGCATTACCGATCCAGGGATGACACTTGAACACAGAGATTCGATCCATTCGGGTCGGGGTCGCTACAAAGATGGTATCAGAGCACACGCTGACTGTAGGACACGACCACTAAGAAAAGCCATAGGTCACTCTTCTCTACTCATTTCTGACTTCTCTCCATCTGCATTCTCTAGGATGGCGGACTCAAGGAACAAGTTTACACAACCGGATGAAGACACACCTTTTGGACGACACTTGAAGGAAGTCACTAGGTACCTGAACATCGGAATACCAAGCTTCACCGGGACCTACACCACCACTGTACCAGAAGGGGAGCGTTGGATGATTCGAGTTCAAATTCCAGGAAGGACATTCACGCCAGTTACGGAGCCCATAGAGTTTTCCTTTGATGCACCAACCTGGAGTCTAGGAAAGAGCATGGCAGCCCACATCGCCATGGGACGCATCGGCGAAGTGTATCACAAGGATCTTAAGGACACAATCTACCAGTTATGTGGGCGCCGAGATGAGCAATGGGAGATGATCAGCACCCGGAGGGACAGGTCCATTGCAGCTTTCATCCAGGAGTTAAACCAGCACATTCGTCGACAGGAGAACCAGATGTGTGCAAGCATGATAGATTTGAAGATGGTGATGACCAGGAACATGGAGCTAGAAGAGGAACTCAAGTCTACACGCGATGGATACGAGGAGGAAATCGCAATACTAGTGGAAAAGAATGACGACCTGACAAGGAAGCTAGGAGTATTCATGGGAGACCCCGCGCCCGGAGAAGAAGACGACGAACCTGAGGAAATTCGATCTGAAGACTACATCATCATTGACGACACCGACTCCGACCCCGACAGTAGTGATGATGATTATGAAGACGAAGCTGGAGCGGATATCATGGAGTCTTCCACCGATCAAAATTTCTAGATGACCACCATATTATCATTAGTATTTTCCCCATGTAAATAGTAATAGTCCGAGCACTTTTGTAACGGTAGTTAGATCGATTGTATGCTCTTGCTTGAACTGAGTGGTGTGTTATGAATGTGTTTGTCTCATGTGCATATGGGTAGTGCCTTCTCACTAGACCTTACTCTATTCTAATCTCTTCCCTCTAAACCCATCAGATGCCTCCGAGACGCGACACCGGATTTGTTTTCCCACCGGAGCTCACTCAGTTGATTCAACAGCAGAATACCCTGATGCAGCTACTAGTTCAGAACCAAGGCAACAACAACAACAACAACAACCCACCGCCACCACCACCAGTTGACAACTTAGCCCGTTTTCTGAGGTTGCAGCCGCCGGTGTTTTCCAGTAGCACCGAGCCAATAGTTGCGGATGACTGGCTACGCAGGATTGGAAGGGAGTTGACCACCACAGGATGCACAGACGCTGAGAAGGTGCTTTTTGCCGCACATCAATTGGATGGACCCGCAGCCTCATGGTGGGAGAATTACACAGCCACATTCCCTATAGCCAATGTCACTTGGGATCAGTTTCAGCAAGCTTTCCGCACTGCACATGTCTCAGCAGGAGCTATGAGCATGAAGAAGCGTGAGTTTCGCAACTTACGCCAGGGAAACCGTACCGTGGGGCAGTACGTGGATGAGTTCAGTAAATTAGCTCGCTATGCCCCGGATGATGTGGCCACTGATGCCGCGAAGCAGGAGAAGTTTATGGAAGGGTTGAATGATGAGCTGAGTATGCAGTTGATGGTGGCAACATTCAACAACTACCAGGAGTTGGTAGACAAAGCTCTTATGATTGAAGGGAAGCATCAGCAGATTGATAGCCGCAAGAGGAAGTATGGACAAGGGAAGTTCAACTCAGGAGCTCAGCAGAAGCCCCGGTTCACCCCGAACTCGGGAGGGCTTGTTCATAAACATGGAGGTCATAACCACAATGGAGGAAGTTCGCACAACCATAATGGCCACAAGAATGGAAATGGAAATGGAGCAGGCAGCAATCAGAACCGCTCTAACCCAGCCACACCCGCCAAGAAGGATCAAAGCCACATTACCTGTTTCAAGTGCGGGAAGACTGGACATTATGCCAACGAATGTCCAGAATTGAAGAATGGCAATGGTAATGGAAGCGCTGGGAAGAAGCCCAATCCATTCAACCGAGGACAAGTGAACCACGTGAACGTGGAGGAGGTTGAGGAGCAGCCTGATGCAGTTATCGGTAAGTTTTGGTTAAGTCTTTTATTGCAATTGTTCTTTTCGATACTGGTGCATTGCATTCATACATATCAAGGGGATTCATGGATAAGTATAAGTTGCCCACTAAGGTACTTAGGACACCCATGTTAGTAAGATCACCCGATGCGGAGTATATGGCAAGACAAGGATGTTTTCAGATGCCATTGATCATTGGAAGTCATGTTTTCCCCTCAGACCTGATAGTTTTGAAGTCACAAGGATTGGATGTGATACTAGGCATGGATTGGCTATCGATGTATGGAGGAAGCATCGATTGTGCGAGTAAGTCGATTTTGCTTACCACCCCGGAGGGAAAAAGGATCAAGTATGTATCTAGGCATGTGCCTAGAAGGAGCCAAGTAAATTCTCTCACGGGAGTTGTTCAGGAGGAGGTGCCTATTGTGAAGGATTACCCAGATGTATTTCCAGAGGAGTTACCAGACATGCCGCCGGATCGAGACATTGAATTCTTGATAGAGTTGTTGCCAGGCACCGGACCAATATCAAAGAGACCATACCGGATGCCCGCAAATGATCTAGAGGAGATTAAGAAGCAGATCAAGGAATTATTGGAGAAAGGTTACATTCGACGAAGTTCATCACCGTGGGGAGCCCCAGTGCTCTTAGTTGAGAAGAAGGATGGATCCTTGAGAATGGTTGTTGATTATCGCGCATTGAATGAAGTGACGATTAAGAACAAGTACCCACTGCCAATGATTAATGATTTGTTTGATCAGTTGCAAGGAGCTAAAGTGTTCTCCAAGATCGATCTGAGATCAGGGTATCACCAGCTGAAGATCCGAGAACAGGATATACCTAAGACAGCCTTCACCACCCGGTATGGGCTATATGAGTACACAGTTATGTCATTTGGATTGACTAATGCCCCTGCCTATTTCATGAGTATGATGAACAAGGTGTTCATGGAGTTCTTGGATAAGTTTGTCATGGTGTTCATTGATGATATCTTGGTATACTCAAAGAATGAAGAGGAGCACAAGGAGCATCTGCGTTATTTTCTCGAGAAGCTCAGGGAACATCAGTTGTATGCCAAGTTCAGCAAATGTGAGTTTTGGTTGAAGGAAGTTGGATTTCTTGGACATGTTATATCGGGCGAAGGTATAGCAGTAGACCCCACTAAGGTTCAGTCTGTCACTGAGTGGTTGGCACCCACCTCAGTGGGGGAGATCCGCAGTTTTCTTGGACTTGCAGGATATTATCGGAGATTTATCGAGAATTTTTCTAAGATTGCGAAGCCTATGACGGAGTTACTGAAGAAGGACACTAAGTTCAAATGGACAGATGAATGTGAGGCAAGTTTTCAGGAACTGAAGAAACGTTTGGTTACAGCCCCAGTTCTGATTCTGCCAGATATACGCAAGGATTTCCAAGTGTATTGCGACGCTTCTCGCTTAGGACTGGGAGGAGTACTTATGCAGGAAGGAAGAGTTGTTTCATATGCCTCACGTCAGCTTCGGCCGCATGAGTTGAATTATGCCACGCATGACTTGGAGTTAGCAGCTGTAGTTCATGCACTTAAAACTTGGAGACATTTTCTTATTGGGAACCGTTGTGATGTGTACATGGATCACAAGAGCTTGAAGTATATTTTCACTCAGAAGGAGCTGAATCCCAGGCAGAAGAGTTATGCAGATTCAAAACGTAAGGAGGTAACCTATGAAATTGGAGACAGAGCATATCTACGAGTATCACCCTTACGAGGAGTGAAACGTTTTGGAGTCAAAGGGAAGTTAGCACCACGATTTGTGGGACCATACCGAGTATTGGAACGTATGGGTGAAGTTGCCTACAAGTTGGAATTGCCCGAAGGACTGTCAGGAGTTCATGATGTGTTTCACGTTTCCCAGTTAAAGAAGTGCCATGCGGAGATGGCTGATATTTCTCTAAGAGATACAGTGCCCCTGGAAGCAATTCAGTTGGAAAGTGACCTAACCTACGAGGAGAAACCCGTCAAGATTCTCGAGTTTGCCAGCCGAGTTACACGCAACAAAGTCATCAAGTTTTGCAAAGTTCAGTGGAGTCATCATACCGAGGAGGAAGCTACCTGGGAGCGCGAAGAAGACCTCCGGAAGGACCACCCACATCTGTTTCCTAGCCAACCCGAATCTCGAGGGCGAGATTCATCTTAAGGGGGGTAGGTTTGTAACATCCCAAATTTTTAATTTGGAATGTTATGCATTAGATCATCATTGCATATCATATTTTGATGCATTTTGTTTTGCGATCCTCGAAATCCTGAGCAACTCAAGGACCACGGAGAGAGTTGGGGATTTCACCATTTTCATATTTGAATTTTTCTCAAATATTGAAACAAGGATCAATTTGGTTTAACTATTTTTCTCTCCGAAAATATTTCATATTAAAAATATATGAGAGGAGATAATATGACTTCTCCAAAATAAGTGGAATATTGGAGGAAAAATATTAAAATCAAATAAATATTTTTTTTGGATTTTTATTGCAATTTTATTTGAATTTAGAAAAATATGCATTTTTCAAAATTGCATTAGAGTCCCAAATAAATGTTCTTCTCGTCCGCTATATTTTTAGAGGACGGGGAAAATTTATTTCGGGATTTTTGGAGTCCGTTTAGTATTTCTTTTCTTTATTTTTCTGCGTCAGGATTTATTTAAAAAAAAAAAATTCCGCCGGACCGCACTGGGCCGAAGCCCAGCCGGCCCGGCAACGCCGCCGCCTCCGCTCGCGCGCGCCCCGTGCCCGAGCCGGACTCCGCCGGAGTCCGGGACGCCGCCGCCGCGGTTTGCCCCTTCCCCAAGCCGCCCCGCCCCCACTTCGCCTCGCCCCGCCTCCCACAGCAGCCTGCGCCGCCGTGCCGCAGCCGCCGCCGCCGCCTGCACCGCCGCTCGCCGCTGCAGCCCCGCCGCCGAGCCGCCGCACCCCGCCGCCGCTGCAGCCTCGCCGCCGCACGCCGCTCGCGCTGCCGCGCCGCACCCCGCCGCCGCTGCAGCCTCGCCTCACCGGAGCCGCCGCTCGCCGGATCCGACGCCCGGTTTTTTTTCGGTTTAGGTAAAAACCGATCGGTTTTTTTAGAAACCCTATATGCGTCTTTTTTATTTTTTTCGGTTCGTTCGGTTTTCCGTCGGTTTAATTATCCAGCGAACGCCCGTTCGTACGTTCGTTTTAACGAACGGTTTTCACCGTTTAACCGCAGACAGCGAACGTTCGTTCGTTAGCCTGTTTGTTAGTTTTCTTTTTCTCGGGTTTTTCGCGATTATTTTCAATCGCGATTTCTGATCCGATTTTCGTTTTAGTATAACTTTTCGCTCGTTTGTCGGAATCAGGCGATTCAAGCGCCTAGATCTTCGTCTCGAAGCCCTCTTTCTGTTTAACCAACTTAAACAAGTTTTTGCTACTGTAAAATTTGACTTTAGTCCAGATTAGTAATCGAAGCTTGTTTCTTTCGCAGTTTGAGTTTAGTTGCTCCGTTTGATTTGATTCTTTTTGCAAACTAGAGTTCTTCAGTTGAACTTTCTGGTTAGATCTTCTTATCTGGGTTTTACCCGTGCATCTTCGCTTGATTACTTATGTATGCTATTGTTTGTTTGCGATAGAGTACCCGGAGTGCGAAGCGTGCTACTACGAGTCTTTAGGATTTGCAGATTGTCAGCAAGGCAAGTAACACATTGATCATACTTCTTCGTTACCCAGTTTTTATGCATTAGTTTCGACCCTCAAATATTGCATGATTAGGATGTGATTAACTTGTGGGTACTGGGAAGTAGATGATGAGGTAGAACCTATTGCCCTTTTTAATAACAAACCCTTGGGAGTTACTTCTACGCTATGCTTATGTTGCCATGCTATGCTCGTAGACGTGGATTGGGTTTGAGTGTATCCATGACAGATGTGAGATTTTTAATTAATGGTTAACTTAAGGTGGCTACTTAAACACACATCTGGGTGGATTGGTTGCGGGCACCTGGGGATATACCAGTGCTGTCCATTTGGTTCGCCACCCAGGCTCAAAGGGATCATAAGATTATTCATGCTAGAAACTTCCGTGTGCAGCCACAAGCTATTATGGGCTCTAGCATAGTTGAGTATGTTGCAGGACCTCTTTCAGTGGTAGGCTAGCAGATGTAGGGGAAAGTAGGTGTAACTGTCTACCCAGAGTAAAGAGTAAATGCTTCAGAAAGACTGTGTCTCGGTCATCCGTTTCTCAAACACCATGAAGTGCGAGAAATCCAACGGAGGAGATCGAGTCTTGTGGGGAAAAGTGCACAAACCTCTGCAGAGTGTACAAACTAATCATGATTAGCCGTGTCCCTGGTTATGGACATCTTGAGTATCTGGTTCTTGGATCATCATATTGAATCCCATCACTCTAAATTAATTTGTTGGGATTAATGATTACTTTTAATTGGGATTGAGAGGGGGTTTTACCTTCTCAATGTTCAACAACCACCATGATAGTTAAATAAAATATATTCCTTTGTTGTAGGGAAAAATTGGCTTTTCGCAAAACAGTATAACCCTAGAGTTTTTCCACCAGCCAAATATGCATGTAGTATTAGCAATTATTCTGTTCATTGCTCTACTGTGTTATATTGCCAGCATATTCCATGTGCTGACCCGTTTCGGGCTGCAACGTATCATGTTGCAGACTTTTCAGACGAAGAGTAAGGTGTGCTAGGTCGTTGTCGTGCACTCAGCTATGCCGTTGGAGTTGATGGACTCACTTTATCTTCCAAGCCTTCCGCTGTTATCTTATTTAGATGGCCTTAAGCCATATTTATTGTAATCAGTTCTCTTTTGAGACATTCGATGTAATAAGTGTGTGATTGCTACTCTGTTATAAATCCCTCAAGTACTGTGTGTGTCAGCATTACCGATCCAGGGATGACACTTGAACACAGAGATTCGACCCATTCGGGTCGGGTCGCTACAGACCTTCTGCTAGATCAAGAGTTTGAGGGACGCCATCGAGCTGAACGTGTGCTGAACTCGGAGGTGCCGTACATTCTTTGCTTGATCGGTTGGATCGCGAAGACGTTCTACTACATCAACCGTGTTAAGCTAATGCTTCCGCTTTCGGTCTACGAGGGTACGTGGATACACTCTCCCCCTCTCGTTGCTATGCATCTCCTAGATAGATCTTGCGTGAGCGTAGGAATTTTTTTGAAATTGCACATTCCCCTTCAGTGGCATCCGAGCCAGGTCTATGCGTAGATGATATGCACGAGTAGAACACAAAGAGTTGTGGGCGATAATAGTCATACTGCTTACCACCAACGTCTTACTTTGATTCGGCGGTATTGTTGGATGAAGCGGCCCGGACCGACATTACATGACCGCGTTCATGAGACTGGTTCTACCGACGTGCTTTGCACAGAGGTGGCTGGCGGGTGTCTGTTTCTTCAACTTTAGTTGAATCGAGTTTGACTATGGCCGTTCCTTGTTGAAGGTTAAAACAGCACACTTGATGAAAAATCGTTGTAGTTTTGATGCATAGGTAAGAACGGTTCTTGCTAGAAGCCCGTAGCAGCCACGTAAAACTTGCAACAACAAAGTAGAGGACGTCTAACTTGTTTTTGCAGGGCATGCTGTGATGTGATATGGTCAAGACATGATGTGATATACGTTATTGTATGAGATGATCATGTTTTGTAAAAGTTATCGGCAACTGGCAGGAGCCTTATGGTTGTCGCTTTATTGTATGAAATGCAATCGTCATGTAATTGCTTTACTTTATCACTATGCGGTAGCGATAGTCGTAGAAGCAATAGTTGGCGAGACGACAACGACGCTACGATGGAGATCAAGGTGTCAAGCCGGTGACGATGGAGATCATGACGGTGCTTTGGAGATGGAGATCAAAGGCACAAGATGATGATGGCCATATCATGTCACATATTTTGATTGCATGTGATGTTTATCTGTTATGCATCTTATTTTGCTTAGTACGGTGGTAGCATTATAAGATGATCTCTCACTAAATTTCAAGGTATAAGTGTTCTCCCTGAGTATGCACCGTTGCTACAGTTCGTCATGCCGAGACACCACGTGATGATCGGGTGTGATAAGCTCTACGTTCACATACAACGGGTGCAAGCCAGTTTTGCACGTGCAGAATACTCGGGTTAAACTTGATGAGCCTAGCATATGCAGACATGGCCTCGGAACACTGAGACCGAAAGGTCGAACGTGAATCATATAGTAGATATGATCAACATAGAGATGTTCACCATTGAAAACTACTCCATCTCACGTGATGATCGGACATGGTTTAGTTGATATGGATCACGTGATCATTTAGATGACTAGAGGGATGTCTATCTAAGTGGGAGTTCTTAAGTAATATGATTAATTGAACTTTAATTTATCATGAACTTAGTACCTGATAGTTTTTGCATGTCTATGTTGTTGTAGATCAATGGCCCGTGCTACCGTTCCCTTGAATTTTAATGCGTTCCTAGAGAAAGCTAAGTTGAAAGATGATGGTAGCAACTACACGGACTGGGTCCGTAACTTGAGGATTATCCTCATTGCTGCACAGAAGAATTATGTCCTTGATGCACCGCTAGGTGACAAGCCCGCTCCCGCTAATGTAGACGCTTTGAACGTCTGGCAAACGTTTTGATGACTACTCTATAGTTCAGTGTGCTATGCTCTACGGCTTAGAATCGGGACTTCAAAGACGTTTTGAACGTCATGGAGCATATGAGATGTTCCAGGAGTTGAAGTTAATATTTCAAGAAAATGCCCGAGTTGAGAGATATGAAGTCTCCAACAAGTTCTATAGCTGCAAGATGGAGGAGAATAGTTCTGTCAGTGAACACATACTCAGAATGTCTGGGTACCATAACCACTTGACTCAGCTGGGAGTTAATCTTCCGGATGATAGTGTTATTGACAGAGTTCTTCAATCACTACCACCAAGCTACAAAGGCTTCGTGATGAACTATAATATGCAAGGGATGAATAAGATAATTCCCAAGCTCTTCGCTATGCTCAAAGCTGCGGAGGTAGAAATCAAGAAAGAGCATCAAGTGTTGATGGTTAACAAGACCACTAGTTTCAAGAAAAAGGGCATAGGGAAGAAGGGGAACTTCAAGAAGAATAGCAAGCAAGTTGCTACTCCCGGGAAGAAGCCCAAGTCTGGACCTAAGCCTGAAACTGAGTGCTTCTACTACAAAGGGACTGGTCACTGGAAGCGGAACTGCCCCAAGTATTTGGCGGATAAGAAGGATGGCAAAGTGAAAGGTATATTTGATATACATGTTATTGATGTGTACCTTACTAATGCTCGTAGTAGCGCCTGGGTATTTGATACTGGTTCTGTTGCTCATATTTGCAACTCGAAACAGGGGATACGGATTAAACGAAGATTGGCTAAGGACGAAGTGACGTTGCGCGTGGGAAATGGTTCCAAAGTCGATGTGATCGCCGTCGGCACGCTACTTCTACATCTACCTTCGGGATTAGTTTTAGACCTGAATAATTGTTATTTGGTGCCAGCGTTGAGCATGAACATTATATGTGGATCTTGTTTGATGCGAGACGGTTATTCATTTAAATCAGAGAATAATGGTTGTTCTATTTATCTGAGTAATATCTTTTATGGTCATGCACCCTTGAGGAGTGGTCTATTTTTGTTGAATCTCGATTGTAGTGATACACATATTCATAATATTGAAGCCAAAAGATGCAAAGTTGATAATGATAGTGCAACTTATTTGTGGCACTGCCGTTTTGGTCATATTGGTGTAAAGCGCATGAAGAAACTCCATGCTGATGGGCTTTTGGAATCACTTGATTATGAATCACTTGATACTTGCGAACCATGCCTCATGGGCAAGATGAATAAGACTCCGTCCTCCGGAACAATGGAGCGAGCAACTGACTTATTGGAAATAATACATACTGATGTATGCGGTCCGATGAGTGCTGAGGCTCGCGGCGGGTATCGTTATTTTCTGACCTTCACAGATGATTTGAGCAGATATGGGTATATCTACTTAATGAAACATAAGTCTGAAACATTTGAAAAGTTCAAAGAATTTCAGAGTGAAGTGGAAAATCATCGTAACAAGAAAATAAAGTTTCTATGATCTGATCGTGGAGGTGAATATTTGAGTTATGAGTTTGGTCTTCATTTGAAACAATGTGGAATAGTTTCTCAACTCACACCACCTGGAACACCACAGCGTAATGGTGTGTCCGAACGTCGTAATCGTACTTTATTAGATATGGTGCGATCTATGATGTCTCTTACCGATTTACCACTATCGTTTTGGGGTTATGCATTAGAGACAACTGCATTCACGTTAAATAGGGCACCATCTAAATCCGTTGAGACGACACCATATGAACTGTGGTTTGGCAAGAAACCTAAGCTGTCGTTTCTTAAAGTTTGGGGCTGCGATGCTTATGTGAAAAAGCTTCAACCTGATAAGCTCAAACCCAAATCGGAGAAATGCGTCTTCATAGGATACCCAAAGGAGACTATTGGGTACACCTTCTATCACAGATCCGAAGGCAAGATATTCATTGCTAAGAATGGATCCTTTCTAGAGAAGGAGTTTCTCTCGAAAGAAGTGAGTGGGAGGAAAGTAGAACTTGATGAGGTAATTGTACCTTCTCTCAAATTGGAGAATAGCTCATCACAGAAAACAGTTCCCGTGATGCCTACACCAATTAGTGAGGAAGCTAATGATGATCATAAAACTTCAGATCAAGTTACTACTGAATCTCGTAGGTCAGCCAGAGTATGTTCCGCACCAGAGTGGTACGGTAATCCTGTTCTGGAAGTCATGTTACTAGACCATGACGAACCTACGAACTATGAGGAAGCGATGATGAGCCCAGATTCCGTGAAATGGCTTGAGGCCATGAAATCTGAGATGGGATCCATGTATGAGAACAAAGTGTGGACTTTGGTTGACTTGCCCGATGATCGGCAAGCCATAGAGAATAAATGGATCTTCAAGAAGAAGACTGACGCTGATGGTAATGTTACTGTCTACAAAGCTCGACTTGTTGCAAAAGGTTTTCGACAAGTTCAAGGAGTTGACTACGATGAGACCTTCTCACCCGTAGCGATGCTTAAGTCTGTCCGAATCATGTTAGCAATTGCCGCATTTTATGATTATGAAATTTGGCAAATGGATGTCAAAACTGCATTCCTTAATGGATTTCTTAAAGAAGAGTTGTATATGATGCAACCAGAAGGTTTTGTCGATCCTAAAGGTGCTAACAAAGTGTGCAAGCTCCAACGATCCATTTATGGACTGGTGCAAGCCTCTCGGAGTTGGAATATATGCTTTGATAGTGTGATCAAAGCATATGGTTTTATACAGACTTTTGGAGAAGCCTGTATTTACAAGAAAGTGAGTGGGAGCTCTATAGCATTTCTAATATTATATGTGGATGACATATTGTTGATTGGAAATGATATAGAATTTCTGGATAGCATAAAAGGATACTTGAATACGAATTTTTCAATGAAAGACCTCGGTGAAGCTGCTTATATATTGGGCATCAAGATCTATAGGGAAATATCAAGACGCTTAATAGGACTTTCACAAAGCACATACCTTGATAAAGTTTTGAAGAAGTTCAAAATGGATCAGTCAAAGAAAGGGTTCTTGCCTGTGTTGCAAGGTGTGAAGTTGAGTAAGACTCAATGCCCGACCACTGCAGAAGATAGAGAGAAAATGAAAGTCATTCCCTATGCCTCAGCCATAGGTTCTATCATGTATGCAATGCTGTGTACCAGACCTGATGTGTGCCTTGCTATAAGTTTAGCAGGGAGGTACCAAAGTAATCTAGGAGTGGATCACTGGACAGCGGTCAAGAACATCCTGAAATACCTAAAAAGGACTAAGGATATGTTTCTCATTTATGGAGGTGACAAAGAGCTTGTCGTAAATGGTTACGTCGATGCAAGCTTTGACACTGATTCGGATGACTCTAAGTCACAAACCGATATGTATTTATATTGAATGGTGGAGCTGTCAGTTGGTGTAGTTCCAAGCAGAGCGTCGTGGCGGGATCTACGTGTGAAGCGGAGTACATAGCTGCTTCGAAAGCAGCAAATGAAGGAGTCTAGATGAAGGAGTTCATATCCGATCTAGGTGTAATACCTAGTGCATCGGGTCCAGTGAAAATCTTTTGTGACAATACTGGAGCAATTGCCTTTGCGAAGGAATCCAGATTTCACAAGAGAACCAAACACATCAAGAGACACTTCAATTCCATCCGCGATCAAGTCAAGGAGGGAGACATAGAGATTTGCAAAATACATACGGATCTGAATGTTGCAGACCCGTTGACTAAGCCTCTTCCACGAGCAAAACATGATCAGCACCAAGACTCCATGGGTGTTAGAATCATTACTATGTAATCTAGATTATTGACTCTAGTGCAAGTGGGAGACTGAAGGAAATATGCCCTAGAGGCAATAATAAAGTTGTTATTTATATTTCCTTATATCATGATAAATGTTTATTATTCATGCTAGAATTGTATTAACCGGAAACTTAGTACATGTGTGAATACATAGACAAACAGAGTGTCCCTAGTATGCCTCTACTTGACTAGCTTGTTTATCAAAGATGGTTATGTTTCCTGACCATAGACATGTGTTGTCATTTGATGAACAGGATCACATCATTAGAGAATGATGTGATGGATGAGACCCATCCGTTAGCTTAGCATTTTGATCGTTAAGTTTTATTGCTATTGCTTTCTTCATGACTTATACATATTCCTCTGACTATGAGATTATGCAACTCCCGAATACCGGAGGAACACTTTGTGTGCTATCAAACGTCACAACGTAACTGGGAGATTATAAAGATGCTCTACAGGTGTCTCCGAAGGTGTTTGTTGGGTTGGCATAGATCGAGATTAGGATTTGTCACTCCGAGTATCGGAGAGGTATCTCTGGGCCCTCTCGGTAATGCACATCATATGAAGCCTTGCAAGCAATGTGACTAATGAGTTAGTTACGGGATGATGCATTATGGAACGAGTAAAGAGACTTGTCGGTAACGAGATTGAACTAGGTATGATGATACCGATGATCGAATCTCGGGCAAGTAACATACCGATGACAAAGGGACTGACGTATGTTGTTATGCAGTTTGACCGATAAAGATCTTCGTAGAATATGTAGGAGCCAATATGAGCATCCAGGTTCCGCTATTGGTTATTGACCGGAGATGTGTCTCGGTCATGTCTACATAGTTCTCGAACCCGTAGGGTCCGCACGCTTAACGTTCGATGATGATTTGTATTATGAGTTATGTGTTTTGGTGACCGAAGTTTTTTCGGAGTCCCGGATGAGATCATGGACATGACGAGGAGTCTCGAAATGGTCGAGAGGTAAAGATTGATATATTGGAAGGTTATATTCGGACACCGGAATGGTTCCCGAGTGATTCGGGTATTTTTCAGAGTACCGAGGGGTTACCGGAACCCCCGGGGAAGTTAATGGGCCTTATTGGGCCATAGTGGAGAGAGGGAGGAAGGCCACAAGGTGGCGCGTGCCTCCCCCTTGCCCAATCCGAATTGGACAAGGGGTGGGGGGCGCAGCCCCTCCTTTCCTTCTCCCTCTCCCCCCTTTCCCCTTTCCCCTCTCCGTTGGAAGGAAGGGGGGGGGGGGGAATCCTACTAGGAGTGGAGTCCTAGTAGGACTCCCCCCCCTTGGCGCGCCTCCTCCTAGGCCGGCTGCCTCCTCCCCCTCTCCTTTATATACGGGGGCGGGGGGCACCCCAAAGGGACATCAGATATTCTCTTAGCCATGTGCGGTGCCCCCCTCCACAGTTTACTCCTCCGGTCATAGTGTCGTAGTGCTTAGGCGAAGCCCTGCGCGGATCACATCACCATCATCGTCACCACGCCGTCGTGCTGACGAAACTCTCCCTCGACCTTCTGCTGGATCAAGAGTTCGAGGGACGTCATCGAGCTAAACGTGTGCTGAACTCGGAGGTGCCGTACGTTCGGTGCTTGATCGGTTGGATCACGAAGACGTTCGACTACATCAACCGTGTTAAGCTAACGCTTCCGCTTTTGGTCTACGAGGGTACGTGGATACTCTCTCCCCCTCTCGTTGCTATGCATCTCCTAGATAGATCTTGCGTGAGCGTAGGAATTTTTTTGAAATTGCACGTTCCCCTTCACCAGGTGTACCGGTTTCCGAGCGACAGCCAGAGAGGGATACAAACCGGCGCCTCAAGAAGTACTACATTATGTATGATGAGACATGTCATGTAACTTGTATAGCTATATCGTGATTATGATGTGACGACATGATTTGTGTTGGATGATATGATGAGACTATTATGTGTATGATATGATGAGCATATTGCATGTTTATGATATGATTAGAATACTGTATAAAACTTGTACAAAAACATCGCAAATATGTAGCAAAAAAAAGATATGTGAAAATGTAGTAGTAGCGCTCTTTAGTGCTGGACAGGAAAACGCTACTGCTAAGGCACTTAGCAGTAGCGCTGGTATGGAAAGCGCTACTGCTAAGTAGGTATAGCAGTAGCGTGTGTCAAAACGCGCTACTGCTAAACGTTAGCTGTAGCATCGTATCAGTAGCGCGGTGCCCCGTGCTACTGATAGCCCTTAGACCCGCGCTACTGCTAGGCTTTTCCCTAGTAGTGTATGCACCTATTACCTGTTATGATCCGCATACCCCAAGGTGACAACAATAGGGATTCTTTCCAGTGACTACTGTAATTTGAGGAGTTCATGTATTCACCATGTGTTAATGCTTTGATCCGGTTATCTATTAAAAGGAGGCCTTAATATCCCTTAGTTTCCTTATGGACCCCGCTGCCACGGGAGGGTAGGACAAAAGATGTCATGCAAGTTCTTTTCCATAAGCATGTATGACTATTTACGGAATACATGGCTACATTACATCGATGAACTGGAGCTAGTTCTGTGTCACCCTAGGTTATGACTGTTATATGATGGATATTATCCAACGAAATCACCGATCCAATGCCTATGAGTTTTTCACATATTGTTCTTGCTAAGTTACTACTGCTGTTACTACTGTTACTGTTACTATCACTGCTGCTGCTATCAAACTATCATACTACTGTGCTACTGATCACTCTGCTGCAGATATTTAGTTCTCCAGGTATGGTTGAATTGACAACTCAACTGCTAAAACTTACAAATATTCTTTGGCTCCCCTTGTGTCGAATTAATAAACTTGGGTTGAATACTCTACCCTCGAAAACTGTTGCGATCCCCTATACTTGTGGGTTATCAAGACCTTTTTCTAGCGCCGTTGCCGGGGAGCATATCTATATTTGTTGAGTCACTTGGGATTTATATCTGTTGATCACTATGAAGAATCTTAAGGCTGATAGAACCAAGATCGTTCCCTCTAAGACGAGGGGAGGTAAGGAACTGCCATCTAGCCCTGCACTTGATTCACCTTCTGTTTTAAGTAAGCTTGCAACACCACAACCTGCTATTATTTCTGATATGTCGCAAGTAACTGATGATGCCACTTCTGCTATGCATGATGCTAGTACTTTGCTTGATAATACTGTGTGCTACTTCTTGAGCTTGTGTTGGTTTTTCCCTTGAAGAGGAAAGGGTGATGCATCACAGTAGAGGTAAGTATTTCCGTCAATTAAGAACCAAGGTATCAATCCAGTAGGAGAAGAACGCACAAATCACCAACACCTGCACAAACAATCAAACACTTGCACCCAACGCGATAAAGGGGTTGACAATCCCTTCACGGTCAATTGCAAAAGTGAGATCTGATAGAGATAGATAAACAAAAGATAAAATATTTTTGGGTTTTTTGGTATATAGATCTGAAAATAAAAGATTGCAAAATAGTAGATCGGAAAGTAATATGATGGAAAATAGTAGATCGAAAAGTATTATGATGGAAAATAGAAGTAATATGATGGAAAATAGACCCGGGGGCCATAGGTTTCACTAGTGGCTTCTCTCATGAAGGCAAATAATACGGTGGGTGAACAAATTACTGTCGAGCAATTGATAGAAAAGCGCAAAGTTATGACGATATCCAAGGCAATGATTATGCATATAGGCATCATGTCCGTGTCAAGTAGACCGACTCCTGCCTGCATCTACTACTATTACTCCACACATCGACCGCTATCCAGCATGCATCTAGAGTATTAAGTTCATAAAGAACGGAGTAACGCCTTAAGTAAGATGACATGATGTAGAGGAATTAACTCAAGCAATATGATGAAAACCCCATCTTTTTATCCTCGATGGCTACAATGCAATACGTGTCTCGCTACCCCTACTTTGTCACTGGGTGAAATCACGCAAGATTGAACCCAAAGCTAAGGGCCTCTCCCATTGCAAGAAAAACCAATCTAGTTGGCCAAACCAAACCGATAATTCGAAGAGAAATACAAAGATATTAAATCATGCATAAAAGAATTCAGAGAAGATTCAAATAATATTCATAGATAAGCTAATCATAAATACACAATTCATTGGATCTCGACAAACACACCGCAAAAGAAGATTACATCGGATAGATCTCCAAGAACATCAAGGAGAATGTTGTATTGAGAATCAAAGAGAGAGAAGAAGCCATCTACCTACTAGCTATGGACCCGTAGGTCTGAGGTAAACTACTCACGCATCATCAGAAGGGCAATGGAGTTGATGTAGAAGCCCTTCGTGATCGATTCCCCCTCCGGCGGGATGCCGGAAAAGGCCCCAAGATGGGATCTCATGGGAACAGAAGGTTGCGGTGGTGAAAAAGTGTTTTCGTTGATGCCTTTGGTGGTTCTGGAATATATATGAATATATAGGAGGAAGGGCTAGGTCAGAGGAGTCCCGAGGGGCCCACAAGGCAGGGGGCGCGCCCCCCCTAGGGCGCGCCCTCCACCCTTGTCGCCGCCTCATGGCTCTTCTGACTTGGACTCCAAGTCCCCTGGGTGTCTTCTGGTCCAAGAAAAATCATTGTGAAGTTTTATTCCGTTTGGTATTCCTTTTCTGCGAAGCTCAAAAACAAGGAAAAAACCGGCACTGGGCTCTAGGTTAATAGGTTAGTCCCAAAAATAATATAAAATAGCATATTAATGCATATAAAACATCCAAAACAGATAATATAATAAAATGGAACAATAAAAAATTATAGATACGTTGGAGACGTATCACTGTGCCACTAGGAGAATTTCTTGATGAACAAATTGCTAAAGCTAAAGAAATTGAGAATGCTGAAACTGATGAAACTACTGAAGTTGATGAGATTATTGAAACTAAAAATTTTGATTCACCAATTGGATATAGTGCTCCTACATATGAATTGCCTAAGATACCTGAGGGTTATGTTATGGCTGGAGAGGTAGCTAGAGACTTTCTTGCTTGTAAGGATAGAGATGATCATAAGAAATTATTATGCAAGCTGAAAGAAAAATCCTTGAATGCTAGAATGAAATATGATCCTAAGTTTGCTACTTCACCTATCTTTATTACTGATAAGGATTATGAATTCTCTGTCGACCCAGAGTTAATTACTTTGGTTGAATCTGATCCTTTCCATGGCTATGAAACTGAAACTTTTGTGGCACATCTCACTAAATTAAATGATATAGCCACCCTATTTGCCCATGAGGAAAAAATTCGCTATTACTATATTCTTAAGTTGTTTCCTTTCTCATTAAAGGGTGGTGCTAAGATCTGGTATAAAACTCTTGCTCCTGGTTGTGTGCGTAGTCCCCAGGATATGATCTATTACTTCTCTGAAAAATATTTTCCTACTCATAAAAAACAAGCTGCCTGATGTCTACTACGGAACCTTCTTCTTGTAGATGACCTAAGGTTTATCAATCCTTGGGAGGCATAGGATGAAGATGGTCTCTCTCAAACAACCTTGCAACCAAATAACAAAGAGTCTCTTGTGTCCCCAACACACCCAATACAATGGTAAATTGTATAGGTGCACTAGTTCGGCGAAGAGATGGTGATACAAGTGTAATATGGATGGTAGATATAGGTTTTTGTAATCTGAAAATATAAAAACAGCAAGGTAACTAGTAACAAAAGTGAGAAAAAAGGGTATTGCAATGCTTGGAAACAAGGCCTAGGGTTCATACTTTCACTAGTGCAAGTTCTCTCAACAATGATAACATAATTAGATCATATGGCAATCTGTCAACGTGCGACAAAAGTCACTCCAAAGTTCCTATCGCGGAGAACATAAGATGAAATTGCTTGTAGGGTACGAAACCACCTCAAAGTTATTCTTTCTGATCAATCCATTGAGCTATTCCTATAAGTGTCACAAACAGCCCTAGAGTTCGTAGTAAAATAACACCATATGACACACATCAATCAACCCTAATGTCACCTAGATACTCCAATGTCACCACAAGTATCCGTGGGTCAATTATACGATATGCATCAAACAACTTCAGATTCATAATATTCAATCCAACACAAAGAACCTCAAAGAGTGCCCCAAGATTCCTACCGGAGAAACAAAGACGAAAACGTGCATCAACCCCTATGCATAGATTACCCCAATGTCACCTCGAGAATCCGCGAGTTGAGTGCCAAAACATATATCAAGTGAATCAATAGAACACCCCATTGTCACCACGGGTATCCCACGCAAGACATACATCAAGTGTTCTCAAATCCATAATAGTATTCAATCCGATAATAATGAAACCTCAAAGGTAAAACTCAATTCATCACAAGAAGGTTGAGAAGGAGAAACACCATATGATCCAATTATAATAGCAAAGCTCGCAGTACATCAAGATCGTGCCAAATCAAGAACACGAGAGAGAGAGAGATCAAACACATAGCTACTGGTACATACCCTCAGCCCCGAGGGTGAACTACTCCCTCCTCGTCATGGAGACCACCGGGATGATGAAGATGGCCACCGGTGATGATTTCCCCCTCCGGCAGGGTGCTAGAACAGGCTCCTGATTGGTTTTTGGGTGGCTACAGAGGCTTGCGGCGGTGGAACTCCCAATCTAGGTTTCTTTCTGGGGGTTTCTGGATTTATAGGAATTTTTGGCGTCGGTTTCACATCAGGGGGGTCCACGAGTCAGCGACAAGACAGGGGGGCGCGCCATAGGGGGGTGGGCGCGCCCTCCACCCTTGTCGTTGACTCGGGACTCTTCTGGCCCAACTCTTGTGCTTCGGGGGCTTCTTCTGGTCCATAAAAAATCACCGTACATTTTTAGCTCGTTTGGACTCCGTTTGATATTCCTTTTCTGCAAAACTCAAAAACAAGGAAAAAAAAACAGAAACTGGCACTGGGCTCTAGGTTAATATGTTAGTGCCAAAAATAATATAAAATAGCATATAAATGCATATAAAACTTGCAAGATGGATAATATAATAGCATGGAACAATCAAAAATTATAGATACGTTGGAGACGTATCAAGCATCCCCAAGCTTAATTCCTGCTCGTCCTCGAGTAGGTAAATGATAAAAACAGAATTTTTGATGTGGAATGCTACCTAGCACATTTATCAATGTAATCTTCTCTATTGTGGCAAGAATATTCTGATCCATAAGATTCAAAACAAAAGTTTAATATTGATATAAAAACAATAATACTTCAAGCATACTAATAAGACAATCATGACTTCTCAAAATAACATGGCCAAAGAAAGTTATCCCTACAAAATCATATAGTCTTGCTATGCTCCATCTTCATCACACAAAATATTCAAATCATGCACAACCCCGATGACAAGCCAAGCAATTGTTTCATACTTTTGATGTTCTCAAACCTTTTCAACTTTCAGGCAATACATGAGCGTGAGCCATGGACATAGCACTATAGGTGGAATAGAATATGGTGGTTGTGGAGATGACAGAAAGAAGGAGATAGTCTCACATCAACTAGACATATCAACGGGCTATGGAGATGCCCATCAATAGATATCAATGTGAGTGAGTAGGGATTGCCATGCAACGGATGCACTAGAGCTATAAGTTTATGAAAGCTCAAAAAAGAAACTAAGTGGGTGCGCATCCAACTTGCTTGCTCATGAAGACCTAGGGCATTTGAGGAAGCCGATCGTTGGAATATACAAGCCAAGTTCTATAATGAAAAATTCCCACTAGTATATGAAAGTGACAAAATAGGAGACTCTCTATCATGAAGATCATGGTACTACTTTGAAGCACAAGTGTGGAAAAAGGATAGTAACATTGCCCCTTCTCTCTTTTCTCTCATTTTTTTCTTTTTTTTTCTTTTTTTCTCCTTTTTTTTTGATTGGCCTTTTTTTGCCTTTTTATTTTTCCTCACATGGGCCAATGCTCTAATAATAAAGATCATCACACTTTTATTTACTTACAACTCAAAAATTACAACTCGATACTAGAACAAAATATGACCCTATATGAATGCCTCCGGCGGTGTACCGGGATGTGCAATGACTCAAGAGTGACATGTATGAAAATTATGAACGGTGGCTTTGCCACAAATACTATGTCAACTACATGATCATGCAAAGCAATATGACAATGATGAAGCGTGTCATAATAAACGGAACGGTGGAAAGTTGCATGGCAATATATCTCGGAATGGCTATGGAAACGCCATAATAGGTAGGTATGGTGGCTGTTTTGAGGAAGGTATATGGTGGGTGTATGGTACCGGCGAAAGTTGCGCGGTACTAGAGAGGCTAGCAATGGTGGAAGGGTGAGAGTGCGTATAATCCATGGACTCAATATTAGTCATAAAGAACTCACATAATTATTGCAAAAGTCTATTAGCTATCGAAACAAAGTACTACGCGCATGCTCCTAGGGGGATAGATTGGTAGGAAAAGACCATCGCTCGTCCCCGACCACCACTCATAAGGAAGACAATCAATAAATAAATCATGCTCCAACTTCGTTACATAACGGTTCACCATACGTGCATGCTACGGGAGTCACAAACCTCAACACAAGTATTTCTACAATCCACAATTAATCACTAGCATGACTCTAATATCACCATCCTCATATCTCAAAACAATCATAAGGAATCAAACTTCTCATAGTATTCAATGCACTTTATATGAAAGTTTTTATTATATCCCTCTTGGATGCCCATCATATTAGGACTAAATTCATAACCTAAGCAAATTACCATGCTGTTTAGAGAGACTCTCAAAATAATATAGGTGAAGCATGAGAGTTCATCAATTTCTTCAAAATAAAACCACCACCGTGCTCTAAAAAGATATAAGTGAAGCACTAGAGCAAACGACAAACTACTCCAAAAGATATAAGTGAAGATCAATGAGTAGTCGAATAATTATGTAACTATGTGAAGACTCTCTAACATTTAAGAATTTCAGATCTTAAGTACTTTATTCAAACAAGAAGCAAATACTAATAAAATGACATTCTAAAAATAACACACATCATGTGAAGAAGCAAAAACTTAGGCTCAACCGATACTAACCGATAATTCTTGATGGAGAAAGGTGGGATGCCAACAGGGGCATCCCCAAGCTTAGGTGCTTGAGACTTCTTGAAATATTAACTAGGGATGCCTTGGGCATCCCCAAGCTTGAGCTATTGTGTCTCCTTAATTCCTCTCATATTGCGGTTTCCCTAATTCTTAAAAACTTCATCCACACAAAACTCAACAAGAACTCGTGAGAAAAGTTAGTATAAATAAAATGCAAAACCTTATCATTCTCTACTGTAGAAAATCACTAAAATTATTATTTGACATTGCATACTAAATGCCTCTGCATATTTAATACTCCTATCCTCAAATAGACTCATTAAACAAGCAAACATATGCAAACATAACAGCAATCTGTCAAAACAGGACAGTCTGTAAAGAGTGCAATTGTACTCATACTTACCTAACTATAAAAATTCTGAAAAATTACCAAACTGTATAATTTTTTTTTACTCAATGTGTAAAAATTTCAAGATTTTATCATGTTCTGACTTTCCATAAGAATTCAGACAACGATAGAAAACTTTCTGTTTTTAAAACAGCAACATATAGACTTGCAAAATAAGCATGGTAAAGGCTATACTTGACAATTTTATTGAAATAAAAGATGAAAAACATTAATCTAAATAACATAAAGCAAATCCTAATAAAAGAAAATGATGCTCCAAGCAAAACACATATCATGTGACGAATAAAAATATAGCCTCAAGTAAATTTACCGATGGATTGAAGACGAAAGAGGGGATGACATCCGGGGCATCCCCAAGCTTAGTTGCTTGGATCTTCCTTGAATATTAACTTGGGGTGCCTTGGGCATCCCCAAGATTAGTGTCTTGCCACTCCTTATTCTCCTCATATCGATATCTCACCCAAAACTTGAAAACTTCAATCACACAAAACTTAACGGAACTTCGTGAGATGGGTTAGTATGATAAAACAAATCATTCACTTTGGTATTGGTAAGACAAGATTCAAAAATTTTATCACCTGATACCTACTGTACCCTAGCATTTCTATTATTTATATTGAGCAATATAAGCTATAGAAACTAGGAAACAAGCAAACTATGCATCGAAAACAGAATCTGTCAAAAACAGAACAGTCTGTAAAGATCTGAATTAAGATCATACTTATGTTACTCCAAAAATTCTGACAAATTAGTAAAACGTAGAAAATTTGTATATAAATCCTCTGTAAAAAAATCAGTGTTTTTTATGGTTCCAGTAAAAGATAGGAATTTCTGTACTGGACGCAAAATTTTCTGTTTTTGCACAGAATCAAATCAACTATCAACCACACTATCCCAAAGGCTTTACTTGGCACTTTATTGAAACAAAACCTATAAAACATGATTACTACAGTAGCCTAATCATGTGAACACACAAAAACAGTAGGTATAAATATTGGGTTGTCTCCCAACAAGCGCTTTTCTTTAATGCCTTTTTAGCTAGGCACGATGATTTCAATGATGCTCACATAAAAGATAAGAATTGAAACATAATGGGAGCATCGTGAATAATATGACTAGCACATTTAAGCCTAACCCACTTCCTATGCATAGGGATTTTTTTTGAGAAAACAAATTATGGGAACATGAATCAACTAGCATAGGAAGGCAAAATAAGCATAACTTCAAGATTTTCAACACATAGAGAGGAAACTTGATATTTGTAGCGACCCGACCCGAATGGATCAAAGTCTCTGTGCTTAAGTGTCATCCCTGGATCGGTATGCTGACACACACAGTACTCGAGGATTTATAACAGAGGTAAATCACATGTATAAAGTAACGTAAATACTATTACCTCAATCCATATAGCGGAAGTAACAACAAGGTTGTGGATTCCCATCAACACCAACGGCAAAGTTGAGTGTAGAAATCGTAACCCTAACGTATCACTTACTCGTCGTAAGAATTCCTGCAACATGAGACGTTGCAGCCATGTAGGTCAGTACATTGAATGTACTGGCAAATTCACACCATAGGATAATGATGAATAATAGTTATCACTATATGCATATTTGGCTGGTGGAGGCTCTAGGTTTAACATGATTTTGCGAAAAGCTAATTTTTTTCCTACAACAAAGGAATTTATTTTATTTAACTATCATGGTGGTTGAAACATTGAGAAGGTAAAACCCCCTCTCAATCCCAATTAAAAGTAATCATTAATCCCAACAAATTAATTTAGAGTGATGGGATTCAATATGAAAATCCAAGAACCAGATACTCAAGATGTCCATAACCGGGGACACGGCTAATCATGATTAGTTTTTACACTCTGCAGAGGTTTGTGCACTTTTCCCCACAAGACTCGATCTCCTCCGTTGGATTTCTCGCACTACATGGTGTTTGAGAAACGGATGACCGAGACACAGTCTTTCAGAAACATTTACTCTTTACTCTGGGTAGACAGTTACACCTACTTTCCCCTACATCTGTTAGCCTACCACTGAAAGAGGTCATGTAACATACTCAACTATGCTAGAGCCCATAATAGCTTGTGGCTGCACACGGAAGTTTCTAGCATGAATAATCTTATGATCCCTTTGAGCCTGGGTGGCGGACCGTAGGAGGATCACACGGTATATCCCCGGGATCTCCTAGGACAACACTGGTATATCCCCAGGTGCCCAAACAAGCAATCCACCCAGATGTGTATTAAAGTTGCCACCTTAAGTTGAACCATTAATTAAAAATCTCACATCTGTCATGGATACACTCAAAACCCAATCCACGTCTACGAGCATAGCATGGCAACATAAGCATAGCGTGGAAGTAACTCCCAAGGGTTTTATAATAAAAGGGCAATAGGTTCTACCTCATCATCTACTTCCCAATACCCACAAGTTAATCACATCCTAGTCATGTAGTGTTTGAGGATAAAACTAATGCATAAAAACTAGGTAATAAGGAAGTATGATCAAAGTGTGAACTTGCCTTGTACTGTTGATGAAGATCCTTCGCACTCATAATTCCTGATAGTTCTACTCGTCACACTCCGTTCAATCTAACGTGAGCAAGCAATTGCATACATAAGCACTCATGCAAAAGAATCGAAGAAAAGATCTCGAAAAACTTCGAAAACTAGCAATTAACTCTTGCAACAGAAAACAATTTCTAACAGTACCAAAATTGGGTGGATTTGTTCTTATCAGAAAGTTTAGGTCAAGAGCTTTAATTTGCAAAAAGAATCAATTAAATCGGAGTTACGAAACTCAAGTTATAGCCAAAACAAGTTTGAATATGAATCTGAACAAATTTCGAAATTTGAAAGTTGCAAAAAGTGTATTGGATAGATTCACCAGATAGGTGGAGTCAAGACGAAAATGTAGACGTTGGTTTCGTCTAATTTGGATGAACGAGTAAAAAGTTATGGCTATTTGAAAAATCAGGGCCAAGCTGTTTTACGGAAGAAAAAGAGTTATGGCTAAAAGAATTCTAGTCCTAAAATGTAAATACAAGGACTAATTTATAAATCTAATTATTCTACCGTACTAGTCTAGAAATAATAAGCTACGGGAGTATATAAAAAAAATACGAAGAAAGATACCTTTATAAGGTAGAGAAAAGATGACTTCCGAGAGAAGACAACTTTCAGAAGTCCCGCCGGAGAGAAGAAAAATATTTTTATTTAGTGAATCTAGTCAAACCAAAATATATTGATTTAACCCGAATCGGATGATTTTTGGAGGCTCTATGGGTCTATATTTATAGGTGGAAAGGAGGCTTAGAGGTCAAAAGCTAGGCAATGTGGGACTAAACGTAAACAAAAGGCAGACGAAAGATATAGGAAAAACAAAGAAAAGAAACGACGCCGCATGGGCCTTCGGCCGGCCTGCGCGTGTGCGCGCATGTGTGCGTGCGCGGAGTTTTTTATTTTTTTTTAAATAGAAAATAAATTAAAGGACAACTGGAAAAATAATATAGTCCGACCTGCTAGCTATGTTGCGCACGCTGGCGAAGGATAGCAGTCGGTCGCTCGTACAGTTTTTTTTTTAGAATAAAAACAAAAAAAGGTAAACGGAAAATAAGAAAATTTCCATAGGCATATTATATATCAAAATTTTCAGAAAAGATTTCCTAAAAGATGAACATATTTTCAGCGGCAAATAAATTTCACAAAAATTTAAATAACGCAAACAGTGCTACTGCTGCAATAAAACCTAATAAAAATCATTAAAAAATACCAAAATGATTTCAAATTTATTTCCCTCTAATTTTATATTGAAGGGAATCATTTTACCCTAATTTCCATATATTTTATTTTTGGATAAAAATAATTTGAATAAAAACCAAATAACTCCAAATTGAAAATAATTTCAAAGGGACTTTAAATTTGATCCTTTTAAACTTCCAACTCATATTTCATACAATTTGAAGAAGTCATTTTATCTTCTCTCATGAAAATCATTGAGTTGCTTGAAGTTTCTGAATTGGAAATATTTTTCCAAATGGAATTCAAATATTTTCAAAACCCTTTTCATTTAATTAAATGGAAGAAGTCATATCATCTTCACTCAAGGGTTTTGTATTTGAAAAGAATTTGAATTCATGGAGATCATAAATGCAAGGTGAAAGTTTTGGGAAAGTCATTTTATTCCCTCTCATTTAACTTTCAAAAAGTTTCCAAATTTCACTCAATTTCACACAAGCAACCACACCACAATCAAACAATCAATCAAAACTATTTATTTAATATAACTTTCCAAAATTTAGAATTTTGGGATGTTACAAACCTACCACCCTTAAAATGAATCTCGTCCTCGAGATTCGGAGAGGCTAGCAAGAAATAGGTTAGGGTCGGGGGTCTCCTCAAAATCCATCGATTGTCATGAAGGTCTGGGGTGCTACCACCCTTAGAAGCATGGTTATGGTTCCATCAAAACTCATGTACTCCATCTTCATTGTTGACAGTGTCGATCTTCTCAGATCTTCAGGATAATTCCTTCTCTGCGCTCTTCCGGTAGTGGCATAACCCTTTTTTTTTCAATTCTTGTGTCCTTGCATCATGGTAATTAAGGTTCTTCCGAGACAGTGTCTTCTTAGCTGACATGTTTGGCGCCAATACTAAACAACTATCGATATCTCATGGTGGTCATCAAACAATTTGACTGGGTCCCTGCAGAAAACGGGTCTGGGCTTCATTCTCACCGTATGGCCTACGGTTGGCAACAACTGCCTTGTACAAGGGGAAAAATTGTCACACCATTCTATGGTTTAAACAAGGTTTTGATCGTCGTCGCTCTACTATGGGTAAGTCACTCAGATTTACCATCCCATATAGCAAGGCGAATAATAAGAGTAAGTCGGTATGGTGATCAATCCATCCCGCACCCAAATCATTACCTTGTATATGGTTTAGCGAATCTCGCATTCTATCACTCGGTCATCCTCACAAGCATTGCAGAATTTCTCTTGTCGACGAACTAAGTTCGGATAAATCCATTGATTCTGCAAGCCAAACGAACATCTATCGTTTCTTCACCTCTCTCAGGTTTTGCGTTAACTCCTATAAGATCGTTTGTTGATAAAGTCGTAACTTCTTCCAGGGTTTTTCCTTCAGCAAGAGTGTGCTTGCTTATTGGTAGGTCCTAGGGCCTGTGGGTTATGGCCCATCTCATCACTTGTAAACCTTGAACTCATCATCGGGGCAACTGATCATTATTCCAACATCCAGCTTCCTAGCATTCTTAAATCCATCCCATTGTACTGTCTCCCTTCCTTCTATCGGTACCAAACTAAGAAGGGATTACACAGACTCATCATGGAGTTACAATTGCTCCATATTGCCAACCTTCTACCTCCTTTATATCCAATAGTACTTCATCCCATCATAGTCGTGGGGTATCCCACATATCAAGATAAAATTCGTACTTATCTTGTCCGAAGTCCACTCCGTGGAATATCATTATCCTTTCCGGCTATAGTGTTATTCTTCATGTGATCTTCCATGTTCTGAATCCATCGGTCCGTCTCCAATTGACTTATCGGTCCAGAAAATATGAGTTCATCTCCATTCATCCTCTATTGGTTCCAAGGGTTTGGGGTGGGATAAGAGAGATAGAGAGGGATACACACAATACAAACAATAGTTTTGAAGAGGCAGATTTTACTTTGTGGCTGTCGGAAAACATCAAACAAATGACAGCTCACAATCGTCGCATCTAACGTAGGTATAACAGGGGTTTGGTCTTCTAAAGGTCAATAAATCTTCAAAGTCGCCAAACTCTTCAAGTCTTGTTCATGTCTCCGATGGGCTTCTTCCGATCGTGCTTGACCTTCTCAAGTTCTTTTGCCAGATCATCTTTGTTGACGCGAAGTCTCTCGTGACGTCCTTTAATATTCTGGAGTTGCGTTCCAAACTTCTGGGTTTCAACATCCTTGGCAATGAACCATGGTCCTACTGTCCTTCAGTTCCTGACGAATCTCTGGTATCTCGAGGTTTTGCTCCTCCAGCTTGGCTACTTTCAGCTTCTGGGTCCTGAGTTCTTCACGAAATGCTTCCTTGTCAAATACGGCTTCCTGAAGGTCCATCTTAAAATTCTCGATGTAATACTCCAGATCCTGGCGATACACCAGCTAAGGTTTAAAACTTCATCTCTTGCTGGTAGGTGCTCCATTAGCCATTTTGTCACCCAATCCTTCAGACGAAATGTATGCTTAACTCAGCACGGTGACAATAGCCTTGGCGGGCGATAGCATCATGGATAGCCGTGTTTATGCCCATGTCTCTGCCATGAGTTATCATTCCATAGTTGATATCTCCTGTCTTAGGGTTTTCTTGACAAAACTTTGAGTTTTAACGCTCCATGTTATGGTCTCTCTGCGACACACCTTGATCCCGGGTATTGTCAGCTTCAATAGTCTGACAAGTTCCATAAGGGTAGCCTTCCTAGGTCATACCAATCTGGAAATTCTTCAGAGCCTTCAAATTCTCCTAGTCTTCGGAGTCTTCAACTGTTGTAGTTTCCATTATTATAATGCACGGTAAAATCCTCTTCATTCCGAAGTGGTCTTAGTTGTCCGATATCTTGTACTTCTTGGATTGGTCTCATCAGTTGAACCTTCGCGTGGTCAAAAGGGAAAAAGGGGTATAGTCTAACTACTTGAGGTGAGAGGAAATACTTGGTAAAGCTTTAGAAAAGATGAGACTTAAGGGATCTCTTTTGAAAATAAAGTTTAGAGAAAATCTTTCCAATGGGCTTGCCAGTTTCTAGGGGTCACGTACTACAGTCAACATGTGCTCTGATACCATCTTGTAGCGACCCGACCCGAATGGATCAAAGTCTCTGTGCTTAAGTGTCATCCCTGGATCGGTATGCTGACACACACAGTACTCGAGGATTTATAACAGAGGTAAATCACATGTATAAAGTAACGTAAATACTATTACCTCAATCCATATAGCGGAAGTAACAACAAGGTTGTGGATTCCCATCAACACCAACGGCAAAGTTGAGTGTAGAAATCGTAACCCTAACGTATCACTTACTCGTCGTAAGAATTCCTGCAACATGAGACGTTGCAGCCATGTAGGTCAGTACATTGAATGTACTGGCAAATTCACACCATAGGATAATGATGAATAATTAGTTATCACTATATGCATATTTGGCTGGTGGAGGGTCTAGGTTAACATGATTTTGCGGAAAGCTAATTTTTTTCCTACAACCAAGGAATTTATTTATTTAAACTATCATGGGGTTGACACTTGAGAAGGTAAAACCCCCTCTCAATCCCAATTAAAAGTAATCATTAATCCCAACAAATTAATTTAGAGTGATGGGTTCAATATGAAAATCCAAGAACCAGATACTCAAGATGTCCATACCGGGGACACGGCTATCATGATTAGTTTTTACACTTGCAGAGGTTTGTGCAATTTTCCCCACAAGACTCGATCTCCTCCGTTGGATTTCTCGCACTACATGGTGTTTGAGAAACGGATGACCGGACACAGTCTCAGAAACATTTACTCTTTACTCTGGGTAGACGTTACACCTACTTTCCCCTACATCTGCTAGCCTACCACTGAAAGAGGTCATGTAACATACTCAACTATGCTAGAGCCCCTAATAGCTTGTGGCTCACACGGAAGTTTCTAGCATGAATAATCTTATGATCCCTTTGAGCCTGGGTGGCGGACAGTAGGAGGATCACACGGTATATCCCCGGGATCTCCTAGGACAACACTGGTATATCCCCCGGTGCCCAAACAAGCAATCCACCCAGAGTGTATTAAAGTTGCCACTTAAGTTGAACCCTAATTAAAAATCTCACATCTGTATGGATACACTCAAAACCCAATCCACGTCTACGAGCATAGCATGGCAACATAAGAATAGCTGGAAGTAACTCCAAGGGTTTATAATAAAAGGGCAATAGGTTCTACCTCATCATTACTTCCCAATACCCACAAGTTAATCACATCCTAGTATGTAGTGTTTGAGGATAAAACTAATGCATAAAAACTAGGTAATAAGGAAGTATGATCAAAGTGTGAACTTGCTTGTACTGTTGATGAAGATCCTTCGCACTCATAATTCCTGATAGTTCTAATCGTCACACTGTTCAATCTAACGTGAGCAAGCAATTGCATACATAAGCACTCATGCAAAAGAATCGAAGAAAAAGATCTCGAAAAACTTCGAAAATAGCAATTAACTCTTGCAACAAGAAAACAATTTTAACAGTACCAAAATTGGGTGGATTTGTTCTTATCAGAAAGTTTAGGTCAAGAGCTTTAATGCAAAAAGAATCAATTAAATCGGAGTTACGAAACTCAAGTTATAGCCAAACAAGTTTGAATATGAATCTGAACAAATTTCGAATTTGAAATAAGTGCAAAAAGTGATTGGATAGATTCACAGATAGGTGGAGTCAAGACGAAATGTAGACGTTGGTTTCGTCTAATTTGGATGAACGAGTAAAAAGTTATGGCTATTGAAAAATCAGGGCCAAGCTGTTTTACGAGAAAAAGAGTTATGGCTAAAATAAAGAATTCTAGTCCTAAAATGTAAATACAAGGACTATTATAAATCTAATTATTCTACCGTACTAGTCTAGAAATAATAAGCTAGGGAGTTATAAAAAAAATACGAAGAAAGATAACCTTTATAAGTAGAGAAAAGATGACTTCCGAGAGAAGACAACTTTTAGAAGTCCCCCGGAGGAGAAGAAAAATATTTTTATTTAGTGAATCTAGTCAAACAAAAATATATTGATTTAACCCGAATCGGATGATTTTTGGAGGCCTATGGTCTATATTTATAGGTAAAGGAGGCTTAGAGGTCAAAAGCTAGGCAATGTGGGACTAAACGTAAACAAAAGGCAGACGAAAGATATAGGAAAAACAAAGAAAAGAAAACGACGCCGCATGGGCCTTCGGCTGCTGCCGTGTGCGCGCATGTGTGCGGTGCGCGGAGTTTTTTTTTTTTTTTAAACAGAAAATAAATTAAAGGACAACTTGAAAAAATAATATAGTCCGACCTTCTAGCTATGTTGCGCACGCTGGCGAAGGATAGCAGTCGGTCGCTCGTACAGTGTTTTTTTTTTTAGAATAAAAACAAAAAAAGGTAAACGGAAAATAAGAAAATTTCCATAGGCATATTATATATCAAAATTTTCAGAAAAAGATTTCCAAAAGTAAACATATTTTTAGGGCAAATAAATTTCACAAAAATTTAAATAACGCAAACAGTGCTACTGCTGCAAAAAAACCTAAAAAATCATTTAAAAATACCAAAATGATTTCAAATTATTTCCCTCTAATTTAATTGAGGGAATCATTTTACCCTAATTTCCATATATTTTATTTTTGGATAAAATAATTTGAATAAAACCAAATAACTCCAATTGAAATAATTTCAAAGGGACTTTAAATTTGATCCTTTTTAACTTCCAACTCATATTTCAACAATTTGAAGAAGTAATTTTATCTTCTCTCATGAAAATCATTGAGTTGCTTGAAGTTTCTGAATTGGAAATATTTTTCCAAATGGAATTCAAATATTTTCAAAACCCTTTTCATTTAATTAAATGGAAGAAGTCATATCATCTTCACTCAAGGGTTTTGTATTTGAAAAGAATTTGAATTCATGGAGATCATAAATGCAAGGTGAAAGTTTTGGGAAAGTCATTTTATTCCCTCTCATTTAACTTTCAAAAAGTTTCCAAATTTCACTCAATTTCACACAAGCAACCACACCACAATCAAACAATCAATCAAAACTATTTATTTAATATAACATTCCAAAATTTAGAATTTTGGGATGTTACAATATTATTGCAATACCTACAAGCATATGTTCCCTCCTCATAATAATTTTCAGTAGCATCATGAATGAATTCAACAATATAACTATCACATAAAGCATTCTTTTCATGATCCACAAACATAGAAATTTTATTACTCTCCACATAAGCAAATTTATTCTCATGAATAGTAGTGGGAGCAAACTCAACAAAATAACTATCATGTGAGGCATAATCCAATTGAAAATTAAAATCATGATGACAAGTTTCATGGTTATCATTATTCTTTATAGCATACATGTCATCACAATAATCATCATAGATAGCAACTTTGTTCTCATAATCAATTGGAACCTCTTCCAAAATAGTGGATTCATCACTAAATAAAGTCATGACCTCTCCAAATCCACTTTTATCAATATTGTGAAAAGATTCAACACCCTCCAAAATAGTGGGATCATTAGTACCTAGAGTTGACACTCTTCCAATCCCACTTTCATCAATATAATCATCATAAATAGGAGGCATGCTATCATCATAATAAATATTCTCATCAAAACTTGGGGGACTAAAAATATCATCTTCATCAAACATAGCATCCCCAAGCTTATGGCTTTGCATATCATTAGCATCATGGATATTCAAAGAATTCATACCAACAACATTGCAATCATGCTCATCATTTAGAGATTTAGTGCCAAACATTTTATTGACTTCTTCTTCTAGCACTTGAGCACAATTTTCCTTTCCATCATTTTCACGAAAGACATTAAAAAGATGAAGCATATGAGGCAACCTCAATTCCATTTCTTTTTGTAGTTTTCTTTTATAGACTAAACTAGTGATAAAACAAGAAACAAAAATATTCGATTGCAAGATCTAAAGATATACCTTCAAGCACTCACCTCCACAGCAACGGCGCCAGAAAAGAGCTTGATGTCTACTACGCAACCTTCTTCTTGTAGACTCGTGTTGGCCTCCAAGCGCAGAGTTTTGTAGGACAGTAGCAAATTTCCCTCAAGTGGATGACCTAAGGTTTATCAATCCGTGGGAGGCATAGGATGAAGATGGTCTCTCTCAAACAACCCTGCAACCAAATAACAAAGAGTCTCTTGTGTCCCCAACACACCCAATACAATGGTAAATTGTATAGGTGCACTAGTTCGGCGAAGAGATGGTGATACAAGTGTAATATGGATGGTAGATATAGGTTTTTGTAATCTGAAAATATAAAAACAGCAAGGTAACTAGTAAAAAATGTGAGCAAAAACGGTATTGCAATGCTTGGAAACAAGGCCTAGGGTTCATACTTTCACTAGTGCAAGTTCTCTCAACAATGATAACATAATTAGATCATATGGCAATCCCTCAATGTGCGACAAAAGTCACTCCAAAGTTCCTATCGCGGAGAACATAAGATGAAATTGCTTGTAGGGTACGAAACCACCTCAAAGTTATTCTTTCCGATCAATCCATTGAGCTATTCCTATAAGTGTCACAAACAGCCCTAGAGTTCGTAGTAAAATAACACCATATGACACACATCAATCAACCCTAATGTCACCTAGATACTCCAATGTCACCACAAGTATCCGTGGGTCAATTATACGATATGCATCAAACAACTTCAGATTCATAATATTCAATCCAACACAAAGAACCTCAAAGAGTGCCCCAAGATTCATACCGGAGAAACAAAGACGAAAACGTGCATCAACCCCTATGCATAGATTACCCCAATGTCACCTCGGGAATCTGCGAGTTGAGTGCCAAAACATACATCAAGTGAATCAATAGAACACCCCATTGTTATCACGGGTATCCCACGCAAGACATACATCAAGTGTTCTCAAATCCATAATAGCATTCAATCCAATAATAGTGAAACCTCAAAGGTAAAACTCAATTCATCACAAGAAGGTAGAGGGGGAGAAACACCATATGATCCAACTATAATAGCAAAGCTCGCGGTACATCAAGATCATGCCAAATCAAGAACACGAGAGAGAGAGAGATAGATCAAACACATAGCTACTGGTACATACACTCAGCCCCGAGGGTGAACTACTCCCTCCTCGTCATGGAGACCGCCGGGATGATGAAGATGGCCACCGGTGATGATTTCCCCCTCATGTAGGGTGCCGGAACGGGCTCCCGATTGGTTTTTGGTGGCTACAGAGGCTTGCGGTGGCGGAACTGCCGATCTAGGTTTATTTCTGGGGGTTTCTGGATTTATAGGAATTTTTCGCGTCGGTTTCACGTCAGGGGGGGGGGGGGGGGTCCACGAGTCAGCGACAAGGCAGGGGGCGCGCCCTAGGGGGGTGGGCGCGCTCTCCACCCTTTCGTTGACTCGGGACTCTTCTGGCCCAACTCTTGTGCTTCGGGGGCTTCTTCTGGTCCATAAAAAATCACCGTAAATTTTCAGCTTGTTTGGACTCCGTTTGATATTCCTTTTCTGTAAAACTCAAAAACAAGGAAAAAAACAGAAACTGGCATTGGGCTCTAGGTTAATAGGTTAGTCCCAAAAATAATATAAAATAGCATATAAATGCATAGAAACTTTGTGCAAATTGAAGAAGAGAGTCTCCCTCAAGCTTGGGGGAGGCTTCTCCAATTACTTAATGCTTTGCCTGATCATCCTCTTAAGAAAAATGAAATACTTGATATTTTCTATAATGGACTAACAGATGCTTCTAGGGACCACCTAGATAGTTGTGCTGGTTGTGTTTTCAGGGAACGAACTATTGAACAAGCTGAGGAACTATTGAATAATATATTGAAGAATTGTGATGATTGGACACTTCTTGAACCACCGCCTAAACCCACTCTGAAGAAGAGGGGTATTTTATTTCTCAGTCCTGAAGATATGCAAGAAGCAAAGAAATGTATGAAGGAAAAAGGTATTAAAGCTGAAGATGTTAAGAATTTACCACCTATTGAAGAAATACATGGTTGATAAGCACATTTCTTATATATACAATTTGGGCACACAAATTCACCATTTATTGAGATATGTCTATCGTTTCTTGCTTAGGATTATTGAATATTCGAATGATATTCACAAAAGAGGTTGTGACTAGTTGTTTGCTTATTTTGCAGAAAAGTGCGCCAAAGGCACTATAAACTACAAGATTCTGCCTAGGAAGAATTGAGGAACAATACTAAGGGCTGGAACAAGAGAAAGAGTGACCCAAGTGTGACGAAGATTATATTTCCAGGGAGCTAACTAAAGAAGAGGAGGGATCATCTTGTGATGAAAGAAGAGAAGTAGGAGGGTTAAAATGCAAAGGTGCAGATGAGAGCAGGGGAACAAAATCCCTAGATCGCCTCCATTCCCCATCAGGCCTGGTATCTCTCTCTTTCCCTTACCCCTCCTTCTCCAACTCCGTCCGCCGCCACGGCCAGGCCGGTGTGGTGGTGCGCCTCCGTGACCCATCCATCCACTTGCGCTACCATCACCTTCACCACTCCACCACGCACCACCCAGCATCTCCACCCGTGCTACAACGCCGCCGCATCACCACTCCACCACGCACCACCCAGCATCTCCACCCGTGCTACAACGCCGCCCACCATCATCCCCCGCGCGACTTCCCCTACCTCGCTGCTGCTTCTTCTTCCCCACGTCACTGCTGCTCCTCCTCCTCTTCTCTGCCTTGCTACTGCTCTTCTTCCTCACCTCCGCTGCTTCGGCCCCTGTTCTGGACTGCTGCTGCTCCCTCTCCTCAAATATTGCCGCTGCTACTAGACTTCTTCTTCCCTGAACCTCAACTACTGCTGCTCCTAGTCCTCTTTGAACCATCAACCTGCGGCTGCTCCTAGTCTTTTCTGAATAACAAAACTGCTGCTGCTCTTCTCCAACTTGCTGCTGCTGCTTCTCTCTCTCTGATCTCAAATTTCTATAATCTTGAGAAGTGTATTGTTCAGTACTTTGTAATATTTAGAATTGAGTTGTTTAGTGCATGTAATATTTAGATTTGATAAGAGCTTGCAACCTACCATATGTTTAGTTGGTACTTGTCATTTTCTGTTAATTAACATTCTGCTAGTGTATGTGTGTTATCTCCTTTGTGTTTGTTTCTTGACTTGTGCTTGTTTAGTACGAATCATTTTGTTGATCTGTAAGTACTTCTTGTAACCCCCTGGTCGTATACGTGTTGTCACTCGAGTAACCTGAACTGTGGTGTAGTTCCCTGTGCCCTTATGTGTGGTTATGTGTGTACTGTAGTCCAAGTGTTAACTACGTGCATGTGATATTTGTGACGCCCCTGGCTTAATCGTGCACTAATCATACACGCAAATGCACACGATCAAGCCTAAGGACTCACTTGAAGGAATCACAACACAACTCTAACACATAAATAAAGGCATACAAGCATTATATTACAAGCCAGGGCCTTGAGGGCTCGAATACATAAGCTTGATGTCAACAAGCATCAGCGGAAGCGTTAGATATCTGAGTACAGATATAAAAGAGAAATAGATAAGCCTTTAAGAAGGCGGTGCAAAACAAAAGCTACGATCGAAAAGGCGCAGGCCTCCTGCCTGGGACCTTCCGAACCTACTCTTGGTCGTCGGTCAACTCAAAGTAGTAACCACCCTCGGGGTGGTAGTAGTAGTCATCGGCGGGGGCAGCTGTCTCAGGGGCTCCGTCATCTGTTTGCTCAAACGGATTAAGGGGGGGGGGGGCGGAGGACGCAAAGCAACTATGAGTACTCATCCGAAGTACTCAGCAAGTAAGGATCTACACTACATATGCAACATTATCAAAGAAAGGCTGTATATGTGGACTGGGCTGCAGAAATGCCAGAATAGAGAGAAGGCCTAGTCCTATTGAAGACTAGCATCTTCAGCGGTCTTGCAGCATTAGAAGAGTGTAGATTAGTACAGTATAAAGTAGTAGCAGTATTAAGTATCAACCTCGCCCAGAGATCCTTCCTCGACTCCCTGCGAGAAAGTGATCCTAGAGCCCTAATATCCATTTCTCATCTCATCATTAAGTTCTAGTTGTGTCGATCGGGATACAACTCCGAGCGTCCGTTACCGAGGATCCGGCTATGCATAGATGTTTTTTCCCTGCAGGGGTGCACCAACTTACCCACCACGCTCGATTAACTCCGGCCGGACACACTTTATTGGGTCATGCCCGGCCTCGGCCAAACGATACGCCGCAACCCGACCTAGGCTTAACAGAGAGGTCTGCACGCCGGACTAACCTATGTGCCCAGGGGTCTTGGGCCATCGTCCCGGGAACTCCTGCACGTTGCGAACGCGGCCGGTGAGCAGACCTAGCACCCCTTATACAAGTGCAGGGCGTTACCAGTCCAACCCAGCGTGCGCCGCTCAGTCGCTGACGTCTATTAAGCTTCGGCTGATGCATACAACGCAGAGTGCCCATAACTGTTTCCACGTGATGGTTAGTGCTATCGGGCCAAAGGCCCACTCAGATCAAATATCCAAATCGTTAGTGTGTTGGTAGCGTGCGGTAATGAGTGGAGACTCATGATCGATGTGACCCCGTTGCCCCGTCTCGAGGACTTGCTGCAAGGGCTAAGAATGCCCGGCCGCACCTCGTATTTATCTCACGGGCACCCTCCAGGTTAACCCGACTCCACATCACTCGCCACTTTGGCTCGCGCGGGTACCCCTCAGGGTCGACCCGCCTTTCCAAGTAACAGTTGTAAAGTCCAAGTATCCGTGTGTCCATAACATCAGGGGAATCCGAGGTATCACCCTCGTTGGATTCCTACTTGATGTAACCATCAAGGTGAACTCAGAGGAATCATCCTCGATGGGTTCACACTTGTGGTGTTGCACGACAGCGTCATTATCGGAGTGGTGAAGGAGGAACAACCCTCGATGACCACGACCGAATAGCTGCTCTACAGAGTTAACATCAGAAGTGCTATACGAGGTATCACCCTCGGCACTCCATAGTAACGTTGCAGTGTCGTACAGAGAAAGGGGATGTGATGTGCGGTGCTGGGGGCTGGTTGTCGATCACGTTGATCGAGTCATCTGATAATCTAGTGGGGCAACTGGGACAAAGTGGGGGGGGGGGGTCGCTGGTGGATCACTGACCAGCCTATACTAAGCAGTTTAGGATAAGCAGGTAGGTAACAATAGCAGGTTACAAAATCAGGCTATGCATCAGAAATAGGATAAGCAGTAGCAGCAAAAATTTCTAATGCAAGCATAAGAGAGAAAGAATAGGCGATATCGTCATGTTCAAGGGGGGGGGGGGGGTGCTTGCCTAGAAGCTCTGCGGCAAAGGAGGGGTCGTCGGTGGTGTCATCGGTCTCTTGAGCTACGTCGGTCTCGGGGTCTACCGAAAGAAGAGGGGGAAGAAACAATAAACATGAAGCAAACAAATGCAATCAGAGGTGCATGGCATGGTAGCACGTTATTCGAGGAGTGCCCTAAGGCAGCACTATGCAAGTTAGTGGGAGCGGGAACTATCCGGGAGTGTTCTCCCAGCTCCGGGTGATCATCGAACAGATGAAACGGAGGGGAAAGTTCCATGTTCATCATGCTAGAGGATGTGACAGGTATGAGTAGGACATATTCGGATTCGTCTTGTTTTTCTGATCATTTTTCATGTATAAAACATTTTCATCCGACTTACGGTTTAATTTCTATGATTTTTCAAAGTTTTAATAGTTTTCTAAAATTATTTAAATTAACAGAAATACCAGAAAAGGAATATGATGTCAGGGTGATGTCATGCTTGCATCAGCAGTCGGCTGACCAGTTGACTGTTCAAACTGATAGGTGGAGCCCACGTGTCAGCCTCTGTGGGACTAACAGTGGATTAATTTAATCTAACATAGCTAATTAGTGGGGTGGGCCCTAGGTGTCAGTGACTAGTGAGGTTAAACTAATTAGGTTTTATTTAAAAACTGTTTAGTTAAACTAATTACAGAAGGGGCCCACATGTCAGCCTCATTAATGAACAGTAACCAGCGTTGACTAAAGTCAATGTGGTCAAACTTCGTAGTGGGACCCACTGGCAGTGACCCAGGTGGGCCCCAGGCCTCGCCACGTCGGCCGGCGGCCGGCGGCACATCGCCGGTGACCAAAATGCGGCGGAGCGGCTTGGGCTTGCGGCGGAAATGGCGTACAGAGGGCCATTCAGTGCGCGGTTAGGCACGTTTGAACGAGCACTCGCTCGCGCGTCGATCTGCGGCGGCGGGTTGACCGGAAACGGCCGGAGACGGCGACGGCGAGCGGCGGAGGCGGCGCCGGAGTTCAGGCTTTGGTGGTTTCGGCGCTACGGGACATGGCAGACGACGCGGACGGCGGTGCTCGAATGAGCGAACGCTGTCGTGTCGAATGGTGTGGTCGGCTGGGCTAGGGTCGCCGGGAACGACGTCGGCGACGGCGTTCGGGCATCGGCAGAAATGGCGAAGCAGCGTGCAGCAGCTCAAGCTAAAGTGTTGGTCGTGCTCTACGCGTGCGTGCAAGATCGATGGACACACGCGCGTGACCAAAAGGTCGCCGGAACCTTGCCGGCGACGAGCGCGGCGGAGGTGAGTTCGGGCAACGGCGACAGCTATGGCTAGGGATGCGGTAAGGCTCGAAAGGAGAGGGGAGAGGACGAAGCGGAGCTCACCGCAGCGGCTCACGGAGGCCTATGGTCGGATTAGTAGCAGCAGAGGGCCGGGGTCACCGGAGTTCGCCGGTGGCCGAAGCGAAAGGGGGCGAGAGAGATCCAGCGCTGCAGGGCCTCGTCGCTCCAGCTGAAGGTACCGAAGGAACTGGCAGACCGCGGCAGAGCTGATGGACACGGTCGGTGGGCACGGGGCCGCCTATGGCCGTGCGGATGTCGACAGTGCGGCGGCGATGGCATTCAGGACAAAGAGAGAGGAACGGGCGAGCTCGAGGGAGAGGGAGAGGGTAATGGAGAGGGAGGGAGAGTGGATAGGGATGGAGGGGAGGCCGAGGGGGAGGCTCTTATCCCCTCGCCTGTCGGTGGCGTCGTCGTGTCGGCCAGCGGCCGGAGCAGCCGCGCTCTGGCCACGGCGCGGACGACACGGCGACAGGGAAGAGAGAGAGAGGAGGGAGAGGTGGGCTGGGCTGAGTGCACTGTGCACTTAGGCCCAGTCCCCAGCAGTAGTCTAGGCCTTTTTCTTTTTCTTATTTTTGTTTTATTTTAGCAGCAGGCTTTTGCAAATAAAATAGCCACCAAATGACTTAGCAAAAATGTGTGCCTGGCCAAAACAAATACTATGGAATATTGTGCTCTGCCACAAAAAGTTTGGACAAGTTTGGATTTCATTTGGAATTGCCAAAAATGGAAATAGCATTTTAAAGTGCTATTTTGGCACTGTTTAATTGCACCAACCCAAATTTTTGGTTGATGATGATGTTGTTTTCCTTAACAACAATTGTTTTGGAATTTTTGCTAGATGATGAACATTTTTCCAGCAACTTTTGAGCAACTTCAAATTGCACTTAGAATTTGAATTGATTTCAAAGGGGGAATTTGAGTTGAACTGCTTAACCACTATGATCAAGCATTGCAAAGGATGACGTCTTCGCATGATTAAGAGGTGATCACTGCAGTTGACACATGGGGGTATTACAAATCTCCTCCACTACAAGAAATCTCGTCCCGAGATTTAAGTGGGGAAGTAAAGGGTAACTTCGGGAGAACTGACCCTTGTAGGGTTGATTATCTGGTGGACAATTCAGGGAGTGTGGCAGAAGTATCTCTCGAGTTGGAACTTAAGAAAACATCGAGAGCAAAGTATGAAGGTACAATAAGAAGTTTCAAGCGAATGGACATCTGATCGATACCTGAACAGAGTGTAAGAAGGGGGTTCAGAACATCGGGAATAGATCATCTCTCAGAGGGTGGCTCGTGATAACACACAAAGCCAAGAGCATATGATACTTCGGAATCAACGTTGTACAGGAGAGTTAGGTTCCGATCCTGTGGAACGGTGGCGAATGTCGACCGATAGTAGGGAGGATGGTGATATCTGGCACGATCTCGATAACAAGGCATGTCAGAGGGAAGTCTGTCACTATGTCGGCAACAATGTCGGTACCAAGGGTGGGGGACGAAGAGAACCATTGTCCTGCTCGTAAGAACGAGGCGGACCAATAGGCAAAGTTCTCGTCCATCGGGGGTTACTGGAATGTCATCAACAATAGTAACAGGGTCTCACTGACAAGGTTGTACATCGGGGTGCTTATAACATATATATCACAAGGAAAGTTAAACAATCCAATGGAAAGGAAAATGTGTTTATGCACAAGAATTAGGAGTGTAACTTTTCCCAAGGAAAAGTAGAGCACGATATACATGTCAGAACAACAAGTACATCACCATTTGGATAAAGGGGCAAGGGAATTCATGATGTTATCCATACAACGGTGTTTGGATAATAGAGCAAGAAACATTTGGCAATGCACTTCCAATGTTCTTGTTGTTGTTCGGCGTACCACAGTCATGCTTCGAGGTAGCATTAACATGGTGTTTCAAGCAAGATTGAATCTGAAAGTCACAAGAAGTACAAAGGAACAATTCCAAGAATGTCGAGGAATGTAAGATATACCCAAAACATGACCAAGTCTGTATTGGTAGGAAGTCAAGGATGTTGTCGATGATAACACAAATCATCGAGGGACAAGGATGGTATTTCTCCTCAAGAATTCGATTGAAATCCTAGAACAAGTCAGTATATTGATGGTGATCACGACTAATTTTTGTTGAGAGGCTCTATGAAGATGCCATCGAGCAGCAACGACATCAAGCAAAAGGAATGATGAAGCGAAGGCTATTGGAACCACAGATACATTACAAGCTCGAAATCAAGCTTGTTGTTCGAGGTGAAATGATAAGATGAGGAAGATTGGCGTAAGCTTCGCTCATTGTCGAAAAGTTGTGCTCCGGGAATAAGAACCAGTTAGCATGGTTAAAATTTAGCATGATGATGATATAGCCGATCAGTCTAGGAATGATGTGATGGAGTATTAAACTTCCCAGTAACAAGTACTAGGGATAATACCTGAAGGTAAATCAGAGTAGAGGTTGGACGGGTGAAATGATCTGCAGAGGACAAGTATTTTATCTTGTCCGGGAGATGGAATCAAGGAGAAAATATGGTCGGAACCACGATTGCAAAGGATCAATTCACATATACAAGTTGAACTTATACCAAGGGAACAATTATTTTTACGAGCAGCTTCCATGATGAGTTCTACATCGGGTCCATGGGCATGAACACAAAGGTTCAAGGTCGACTCCCACTTCCTCAATGCATAACCTTTCATTCACTCCTCGTTTTCGAAGAAATTGTAGTGCAGAAGATTTATCTGGTGAAGCACCAGAAGAGTATGACTCGCATAACTTTCGAGTTCACACGGATTAGGGAAAGCATAGGTTCAACCCGTAGGGGTATCTTAGGAACATATACCATGAACTTCAGGAGTACATAACTCAAGCTCGATGGTAGAGCATGGCTGACTAAAGGAGAGGATACATTTTACCAAAGGCATTATGTATCAGGGGAGAACTTACAAGATTTCAGATGTTAAGGACACTATCGGATAACAACCCAACAATGGATCTGGCGATTCACGATGGAGTTGACGTGAGTATCGGTAATCAATCAGAGGGAGAAGGGATGCAAAGGCATTGACAAGGAATGTCAACGAAGATTGCTAAACATATGGAATTAACCGTAATGCAAGCAGGCAAGAATTTCAAGAGCAATAGTCTGCAGAGGATTTTTAGAAGATTGACTAACAATGGAAAGTATTTTGCGAAACACCTGAACAACTGGGGATGAACGGATCCCTAGTAAATGTGAGGAATTATCCGCAGTGCGAAAGAAGCTGCACGGCAGTAGGCTCAAAGGATTCCCGAATTAACGAGGAGTATTTCGGGGTATCTCGTACATAAAGGAGCATCTGGGAATGAAGATACAAATGGCAAAGATGTGTAGCTGTCCACGGTGGTTATCGGTAGTAGGGAACTTGCAAAAGCAGTGGGCATAATGGTCTCGCGAAACATCGAGGAGTATCTGCAGAATCTTCTGGCGAAGCAAGCGATCATCTGTGGTGAAGGAGCTCTCCGGGATGAAGTGGTTACGAGAACCTAATGTTAGAGTTAGTAAAATGTTTAACCCGAGTAGACGAGAGATCAAAATCCCAGAGTATAGACAAGGAATAAAAGATCCTAATACCACCCAATGGCGATGTGGGCCCGTAAGCCACACAGCCAAGTTAATTAAACAGTTTTGGATGACTAGACTCAACTTTGGCCAAGGAGTTGGAAAGGGTGATTCCAACAGGCAGTCGGCTCTGATACCAACCTGTGACGCCCCGACTTAATCATGCACTAATCATACACGCAAATGCACACGATCAAGCCTAAGGACCCACTTGAAGGAATCACAACACAACTCTAAAACATAAATAAAGGCATACACGCATTATATTACAAGCCAGGGCCTCGAGGGCTTGAATACATAAGCCTGATGTCAACAAGCATCAGCGGAAGCGTTAGATATCTGAGTACAGATATAAAAGAGAAACAGATAAGCCTTTAAGAAGGTGGTGCAAAACAAAAGCTACAATCGAAAAGGCGCAGGCCTCCTGCCTGGGACCCTCCAAACCTACTCCTGGTCGTCGGTCAACTCGAAGTAGTAACCACCCTCAGGGTGGTAGTAGTAGTCGTCGGCGGGGGCAGCTGTCTCAGGGGCTCCATCATCTGGTTGCATCAAATGGATATGGGGGAAAAAAGAGGAAGCAAAGAAACCGTGAGTACTCATCCGAAGTACTCAGCAAGCAAGGATCTACACTACATATGCAACATTATCAAAGAAAGGCTGTATATGTGGACTGGGCTGCAGAAATGCCAGAATAGAGAGAAGGCCTAGTCCTATCAAAGACTAGCATCTTCAGCGGTCTTGCATCATTAGAAGAGTGTAGATTAGTACAATATAAAGTAGTAGCAGTATTAAGTATCAACCTCGCCCAGAGATCCTTCCTCGACTCCCTACGAGAAAGTGATCCCAGAGCCCTAATATCCATTTCTCATCTCATCATTAAGTTCTAGTTGTATCGATCGGGATACAACTCCGAGCGTCCGTTATCGAGGATCCGGCTATGCATAGATGTTTTTTCCCTGCAGGGGTGCACCAACTTACCCACCACGCTCGATTAACTCCGGCTGGACACACTTTACTGGGTCATGCCCGGCCTCGGCCAAATGATACGCCACAACCAGACCTAGGCTTAACAGAGAGGTCAACACGCCGGACTAACCTACGCACCCAGGGGTCTTGGGCCATCGCCCCGGGAACTCCTGCATGTTGTGAACACGGCCGGTGAGCAGACCTAGCCCCCCTTATACAAGTGCAGGGTGTTACCAGTCCAACCCAGCGCGCGCCGCTCAGTCGCTGACGTCTATTAAGCTTCGGCCGATGCATACGACGCAGAGTGCCCATAACTGTTCCCACGTGATGGTTAGTGCTATCGGGCCAAAGGCCCACTCGGATCAAATATCCAAATCGTTAGTGTGTTGGTAGCGTGCGGTAACGAGCAGAGACTCACGATCGATGTGACCCCGTCGCCCCGTCTCGAGGACTTGCTGCAAGGGCTAAGAATGCCCGGCCGCGCCTCGTATTTATCTCACGGGCACCCTCCAGGTCAACCCGATTCCACATCACTCGCCACTTAGGCTCGCGCGGGTACCCCTCAGGGTTGACCCGCCTTTCCAAGTAACAGTTGTAAAGTCCAAGTATCCGTGTGTCCATAACATCAAGGGAATACGAGGTATCACCCTCATTGGATTCCTACTCGATGTAACCGTCCAGGTGAACTCGGAGGAATCACCCTCGATGGGTTCACACTTGAGGTGTTGCACGACAGCGTCGTTATCGGGAGTGGTGAAGGAGGAACCACCCTCGATGACCATGACCGAATAGCTGCTCTACAGAGTTAACATCAGAAGTGCTATACGAGGTATCACCCTCGGCAGTCGATAGTAATGCTGCAGTGTCGTACAGAGAAAGGGGATGTGATGTGCGGTGCTGGGGGCTGGTTGTCGATCATGTTGATCGAGTCATCTAATAATCCAGTGGGGCAACTTGGACAAAGTGGGGGGGGGGTCACTGGTGGATCACTGACCAGCCTATACTAAGCAGTTTAGGATAAGCAAGTAGGTAACAATAGCAAGTAACAAAATCAGGCTATGCATCAGAAATAGGATAAGCAGTAGCAGCAAAAATTTCTAACGCAAGCATAAGAGATAAAGAATAGGCGATATCGGCATGTTCAAGGGGGGGGTGCTTACCTGGAAGCTCTGCGACAAAGGAGGGGTCGTCGATGGTGTCATCGATCTCCTGAGCTGCGTCGGTCTCGGGGTCTACCGAAAGAAGAGGGGGAAGAAACAATAAATACAAAGCAAACAAATGCAATCACAGGTGCATGGCATGGTAGCACGTTATTCGAGGAGTGCCCTAAGGCAGCACTACGCAAGTTAGTGGGAGCGGGAACTATCCGGGAGTGTTCTCCCAGCTCCGGGTGATCATCGGACAGATGAAACAGAGGGGAAAGTTCCATGTTTATCATGCTAGAGGCATGTGACAGGTATGAGGAGGACATATTCGGATTCGTCTCATTTTTCTGATCGTTTTTCATGTATAAAACATTTTCATCCGACTTACGGTTTAATTTCTATGATTCTTCAAAGTTTTAATAGTTTTCTGAAATTATTTAAATTAACAGAAATACCAGAAAAGGAATATGACGTCAGGGTGATGTCATGCTTGCGTCAGTAATCGGCTGACCAGCTGACTGTTCAAACTGACAGGTGGGGCCCACCTGTCAGCCTCTGTGGGACTAACAGTGGATTAATTTAATCTAACAGAGCTAATTAGTGGGGTGGGCCCCAGGTGTCAGTGACTAGTGAGGTTAAACTAATTAGGTTTTATTTAAAAACTATTTAGTTAAACTAATTACAGAAGGGGGCCCACATGTCAGCCTCAGTAATGAACAGTAACTAGCGTTGACTAAAGTCAACATGGTCAAACTTCATAGTGGGACCCACTGGCAGTGACCCAGGTTGGCCCCAGGCCTCGCCACGTCGGCCGGCGGCCGGCGGCATGTCGCCGGTGACCAAAACATGGCGGAGCGGCTCGGGCTTGCGGCGGAAATGGTGTACAGAGGGCCGTTCAGCGCGCGGTTAGGCGCGTTCGAATGAGCACTCGCTCTTGCGTCGATCTGCGGCGGCGGTTTGACCGGAAACGGCCGAAGACGGCGACGGCGAGCGGCGGAGGCAGCGCCGGAGTTCAGGCTTCGATGGTTTCGGCGCTAGGGGACACGGCAGACGACGCGGACGGCGGTGCTCGAACGAGCGAACGCTGTCGTGTTGAATGGTGTGGTCGGCTGGGCTAGGGTCGCCGGGAACGACGTCGGCGATGAGCTACGGCGGTGACGGCATTTGGGCATCGGTGGAAACGACGAAGCAGCGCACAACAGCTCGAGCTAAAGTGTTGGTCGTGCTCTACACGTGTGTGCGAGATCGATGGACACACGCGTGTGACCAAAAGGTCGCCGGAACCTTGCCGGCGATGAGCGCGGCGGAGGTGAGTTCGGGCAACGGCGACAGCTACGGCTAGGGATGCGGTAAAGCTCGGAAGGAGAGGGGAGAGGACGGAGCGGAGCTCACCGCATCAGCTCACGGAGGCCTGTGGTCAGATTAGTAGCAGCAGAGGGCCGGGGTCGCCGGAGTTCGCTGGTGGCCGAAGCGAAAGGGGGCGAGGGAGATCTGGCGTTGCAGGGCCTCCCCGCTCCAGCTGAAGGCACCGGAGGAAGTGGCAGACCACGGCGGAGCTGATGGACACGGTCGGCGGGCACGGGGCCGCTTGTGGCCGTGCGGACATCGACAGTGTGGCGGCAATGGCGTTCGGGACAGAGAGAGAGAGAGAGAGGAACGGGCAAGCTCGAGGGAGAGGGAGAGAGTAATGAAGAGGGAGGGAGAGTGGATAGGGATGGAGGGGAGGCCAAGGGGGATGCTCTTATCCCCTTGCCTGTCGGTGGCGTCGTCGTGTCGGCCAGCGGCCGGAGCAGCCGCGCTCTGGCCACGGCGCGGGCGACACGGCGACAGGGAAGAGAGAGAGAGAGAGGAGGGAGAGGTGGGCTGGGCTGAGTGCACTGTGCACTTAGGCCCAGTCCCCAGCAGTAGTCTAGGCCTTTTTCTTTTTCTTATTTTTGTTTTATTTTAGCAGCAGGCTTTTGCAAATAAAATAGCCACCAAATGACTTAGTAAAATTGTGTGTCTGGCCAAAACAAATACTATGGAATATTGTGCTCTGCCACAAAAAGTTTGGACAAGTTTGGATTTCATTTGGAATTGTCAAAAATGGAAATAGCATTTTAAAGTGTTGTTTTGGCGCTGTTTAATTGCACCAACCCAAATTTTTGGTTGATGGTGATGTTGTTTTCCTTAACAACAATTGTTTTGGAATTTTTTCTTGATGATGAACATTTTTCCAGCAACTTTTGAGCAACTTCAAATTGCACTTAGAATTTGAATTGATTTCAAAGGGGGAATTTGAGTTGAACTGCTTAACCACTATGATCAAGCATTGCAATGGATGATGTCTTGGCATGATTAAGAGGTGATCAGTGTAGTTGATACATGGGGGTATTACAATATTATACATGTTTGTGTTGATATATTTCTGTCCCAGTACCGTATCTTGTTTACCCTTTTTTAGTGTTGATACCCTGTGTTAGCATTTTAGTTTCTCAAGTAATATGAATATACCAAAAAGACAGTGATTGCAATCTTAATCTCCCTATGCTGTTTTTCATTTTCTTTGTCGACGATCTTCGGGAACAACCTTATTAGTTTAGGTTTTATTTTCGCATTCATAATCTGAACCGCGTTACCTAGCTTTATCCGAGCACGATCATTGACTTGCCTAGTCCCTGAGGAGAACACGACACTCATAGTTTGGGCAAAATATTCCACTACGTTTACACTTGATCAATGGTCTTGACACACCACCACAGGTGGTAGAGGTAAATTCTTTTATAAAGTTTGATGAAGGTGACATCCCTTATAATAAACATCCTAGTCAATGCTTGTATGAATTTGACAATTACATTATAAAGCAAGATCACTTCAATGCAAATGTTATGAGATAATTAAAGCAAAATGCGGACATGATTGCTCGCTTGAGTGACTTGTTATTTAGAATCACTAATGATGTTAAGGGAGTAGGAAAACATGCATCTATGGTTCAAACTCAGTTAGAACAAGTTGCTAAATCTCAAAGTGAGTTACTCGATGAAATGAATAATAATATGAATGATCATGCTGTTAGGGTAATGACTAGAGGAGGTAGGATGACTCAGGAGCCACTTTATCCTAAGGGACACCCTAAAAGAATTGAACAAGACTCTCAAAGAATTAATACTGATGCACCTAGTCCATCCAAAAAGAAAAAGAAAAAGAAAAATGATAGGACTTTGCATACTTCTAGTGAACCTGAGGTAGAAAAACCTTCTAAAGATAATAATGATGTCTCTATTTCTGATGCTAAAACTCAATCTAGTAATGAACATTCACCTAGTGATAATGAAAATGATAATGATGATGTTCATGTAGATGCTCAGCTAGACAATGATAAAGAACCAGACAATGATGTTGAAATAGAACCTGCTGTTGATCTTGATAACCCACCAGTTAAGAATAAACGTTATGATAAAAGAGACTTTGTTGCTAGAAAACATGGTAAAGAAAGAGAACCATGGGTTAAAAAACCCATGCTCTTTCCACCTAAACCATCTAAGAAAAAGGATGACGAAGAATTTGAACGCTTTGCAGAAATTATTAGGCCAGTCTTTTTGCGTACTCGTTTGACTGATATTTTGAAGATGGCCCCTTATGCTAAATACATGAAAGATATCATCACCAATAAAAGAAAAATACCTGAAGCTGAAATCTCCACCATGCTGGCTAATTATTCTTTTAAGGATGGAGTACCTAAAAATCTAGGAGATCCAGGAATACCAACTATACCATGCTCCATTAAAAGAAACTATGTCAAAACTGCCTTATGTGTTAGGAGCTTGTGTTAGTGTCAATGTTCAAGAAATCGTTAACTGGTAGCTGCTCGTTCGGTTTAGGAGTAGTGATTTATCGGTGAATCAGCCTATTAACTGGATTAATCGGTCGACCATTAATCAGTAGATTGAATAGAAACTTGCCAACATATATATAGATTTTTTATGTATTATACCATATTCTCATGCTCCCAGCTATGTAGTATACCAAAACATGTTGCCATACACATATGAAAAGTACAGAGAGGAGGTAAACTTATTAATCCTAGCTATTAAGGAGCGGGATGGGGCTGGAAGGGCTTACAGGCCTAAAATTTGGGCTTTTTTTGCCCACCCGTTAATGGGCAAGTAGGGATTAATAGGCATGACAACTGATTAATCGGTCTAACTGGCCAATTAATCGGCCTGACAAGTTAACACAATGAATAGGTGTTATTTGATTCGGCCATGCTATGAGTAGCGATTAACTGGTCTGTTAACTGATTAATCGGGTGAATTCCTGAACAGTGGTTAGTGTTATGCCTTTCTCTTTATACAAAAGACTTGATTTGAATAAACTCACACCCACTGAAATATCTTTGCAAATGGCCGAGAAGTCAACTGCCATACTGCTACTTCTTGAGCTTGTGTTGGTTTTTTCCCTTGAAGAGGAAGGGGTGATGCAGCACAGTAGAGATATGTATTTCGCTCAGTTAAGAACCAAGGTATCAATCCAGTAGGAGAAACACGCAAGTCCCCAATAGATGCACCTACACAAACAATCAAACACTTGCACCCAACGCGATAAAGGGGTTGTCATTCCTTTCACAGTCACTTGCAAAGGTGAGATCTGATAGAGATAGATAAAACTAAACAAAAGATAAAATATTTTTGGGTTTTTTGGTTTATAGATCTGAAAATAAAAGATTGCAAAATAGTAGATCAGAAACTAATATGATGGAAAATAGACCCGGCGGCCATAGGTTTCACTAGAGGCTTCTCTCATGAAGGCTAATAATACGTTGGGTGAACAAATTACTATCGAGCAATTGATAGAAAAGCGCAAAGTTATGACGATATCCAAGGCAATGATTATGCAATATAGGCATCACGTCCGTGTCAAGTAGACCGACTCCTGCCTGCATCTACTACTATTACTCCACACATCGACCGCTATCTAGCATGCATCTAGAGTATTAAGTTCATAAAGAACAGAGTAACGCCTTAAGTAAGATGACATGATGTAGAGGAATAAACTCAAGCAATATGATGAAAACCCCATCTTTTTATCCTCGGTGGCAACAATTCAATACGTGTCTCGCTACCCCTACTTTGTCACTTTGTGAAATCACACAAGATTGAACCCAAAGCTAAGCACCTCTCCCATTGCAAGAAAAACCAATCAAGTTGGCCAAACCAAACCGATAGTTCGAGGAGAAATACAAAGATATCAAATCATGCATATAAGAATTCAGAGAAGATTCAAATAATATTCATAGATAAGCTGATCATAAATCCACAATTCATCGGATCTCGACAAACACACCGCAAAAGAAGATTACATCGGATAGATCTCCAAGAACATCAAGGAAAACATGGTATTAAGAATCAAAGAGAGAGAAGAATCCATCTAGCTACTAGCTATGGACCCGTAGGTCTGAGGTAAACTACTCACGCTTCATCGGAAGGGCAATATAGTTGATGTAGATGCCCTCCGTGATCGAATCCCCCTCCGGTAGGATGCCGAAAAAGGCCCCAAGATGGGATCTCACGGGAACAGAAGGTTGCGGTGGTGGAAAAGTGTTTTCGTGGATGCTTCTGGTGGTTCTGGGATATATGTGAATATATAGGAGGAAGATCTAGGTCAGGGGGTCACCGAGGGGCCCACGAGGCATGGGGCGCGCCCCCCCTAGGGCGTGCCCTCCACCCTTGCCACCACCTTGTGGCTCTTCTGACTTGCACTCCAAGTCCCCTGGGTGTCTTCTGGTCCAAGAAAAATCATCATGAAGTTTTATTCTGTTTGGACTCCGTTTAGTATTACTTTTCTGCGAAGCTCAAAAACAAGGAAAAAACAAAAACTGGCACTGGGCTATAGGTTAATAAGTTAGTCCCAAAAATAATATAAAATAGCATATTAATGCATATAAAACATCCAAAACAGATAATATAATAGCATGGAACAATAAAAAATTATAGATACGTTGGAGACGTATCAAGCATCCGCAAGCTTAATTCCTGCTCGTCGTCGAGTAGGTAAATGATAAAAACAGAATTTTTGATGTGGAATGCTACCTAACATATTTATCCATGTAATTTTATTTATTGTGGCATGAATGTTCAGATCCATAAGATTCAAAACAAAAGTTTAATATTGACATAAAAACGATAATACTTCAAGCATACTAATAAAGCAATCATGTCTTCTCAAAATAACATGGCAAAAGAAAGCTATCCCTACAAAATCATATAGTCTGGCTATGCTCCATCTTCATCACACAAAGTATTCAAATCATGCACAACCCCGATGACAAGCCAAGCAATTGTTTCATATTTTTGATGTTCTCAAACCTTTTCAACTTTCACGCAATACATGAGCGTGAGTGATACATCCATTTTACATCATGCTTTTATATCAATATTCATTGCATTATGGGCTGCTATTACACATTATGGCACAATACTTATGCCTTTTCTCTCTTATTTTACAAGGTTTACAAGAAGAGGGAGAATGCCGGCAGCTGGAATTCTGGGCTGGAAAAGGAGCAAATATTAGAGACCTATTCTGCACAACTCCAAAAGTCCTGAAACTTCATGGAGAGTCATTTTGGATTTAATAAAAAATATTGGGCGAAGAAAGTACCAGAGGGGGCCCACCTGCCATCCACAAGGGTGGAGGGCGCGCCCCCCGTCCTTGTGGGCCACCTGGCAGGCCCCCGACGCCTATCTTCTGCTATATGGTGTGTTTTGACCGGAAAAATAAAATAAGAAGGACGCTTTCGGGACGAAGCACCGCCGTCTCGAGGCGGAACTTAGGCAGAACCAATCTAGGGCTCCGGCGGAGCTGTTCTGCTGGGGAAACATCCCTCCGGGAGGGGGAAATCATCGCCATCGTCATCACCATCGATACTCTCATCGAGAGGGGGTCAATCTCTATCAACATCTTCACCAGCACCATCTCCTCTCAAACCCTAGTTCATCTCTTGTATCCGATATTTGTCTCAAAACCTCAGATTGGTACCTGTGGGTTGCTAGTAGTGTTGATTACTCCTTGTAGTTGATGCTAGTTGGTTTATTCGGTGGAAGATCATTTGTTCAGATCCTTAATGATAATTAATACTCCTCTGATTATGAACATGAATATGCTTTATGAGTAGTTACGTTTGTTCCTGAGGACATGGGAGAAGTCTTGTTATAAGTAATCATGTGAATTTGGTATTCGTTCGATATTTTGATGAGATGTATGTTGTCTTTCCTCTAGTGGTGTTATGTGAACGTCGACTACATGAAACTTCACCATGATTTGGGCCTAGGGGAAGGCATTGGGAAGTAATAAGTAGATGATGGGTTGCTAAAGTGATAGAAGCTTAAACCCTAGTTTATGCGTTGCTTCGTAAGGGGCTGATTTGGATCCATATGTTTCATGCTATGGTTAGATTTATCTTAATTCTTCTTTCATAGTTGCGGATGCTTGCGAGAGGGGTTAATCATAAGTGGGAGGCTTGTCCAAGGAAGGGCAGCACCCAAGCACCGGTCCACCCACATATCAAATTATCAAAGTAACGAACGCGAATCATATGAGCATGATGAAAACTACCTTGACAACAATTCCCATGTGTCCTCGGGAGCGCTTTGCTTTATATAAGAGTTCGTCCAGGCTTGTCCTTTGCTACAAAAAGGATTGGGCCACCTTGCTGCACCTTGTTTACTTTTGTTACTTATTACCCGTTACGAATTATCTTATCACACAACTATCTGTTACCGATAATTTCAGTGCTTGCAGAGAATACCTTGTTGAAAACCGCTTGTCATTTCCTTCTGCTCCTCGTTGGGTTCGACACTCTTACTTACCGAAAGGACTACGATAGATCCCCTATACTTATGGGTCATCAAGACTCTTTTTTGGCGCCGTTGCCGGGGAGTGAAGCACCTTTGGTAAGGAAACATTTATATAGTGTGCTGAAATTTACTGTCACTTGTTACTACGGAAAATAATCCTTTGAGGGGTTTGTTCGGGGTATCTTCACCCCGATCGAAAGAGCAAAGAGTTTCCCCTCAACCTACTGCACCTACTGAAAATATTTATTATGAAATTCCTTCGGGTATGATAGAGAAACTGCTAGCTCATCCTTACACAGGAGATGGAACATTACATCCTGATATGCATCTAATCTATGTGGATGAAGTTTGTGGATTATTTAAGCTTGCAGGTTTGCCCGAGGATGAAGTCAAGAAGAAGGTCTTCCCTTTATCTTTGAAGGAGAAGGCATTGACATGGTATAGGCTATGTGATGATATTGGATCATGGAACTACAACCGATTGAAATTGGAATTTCATCAGAAGTTTTATCCTATGCATCTGGTTCATCGTGATCGGAATTATATATATAATTTTTGGCTTCGTGAAGGAGAAAGTATCGCTCAAGCTTGGGGGAGGCTTAAGTCAATGTTATATTCATGCCCCAATCATGAGCTCCCAAGAGAAATTATTATTCAAAATTTTTATGCTCGGCTTTCTCATAATGATCGATCCATGCTCGATACTTCTTGTACTGGTTCTTTTATGAAGAAGACTATTGAATTCAAATGGGATTTATTGGAAAGAATTAAACGCAACTCTGAAGATTGGGAACTCGATAAAGGTAAGGAGTCAGGTATAAACCTTAAGTTTGATTGTGTTAAATCTTTTATGGATACCGATGCTTTTCATGATTTTAGCACTAAATATGGACTTGACTCTGAGATAGTAGCTTCTTTCTGTGAATCTTTTGCTACTCATGTCGATCTCCCTAAGGAGAAGTGGTTTAAATATCATCCTCCCATTGAAGTTAAAGTAGTAGAACCTATTAAAGTTGAAGAGGAAACTATTACTTATAATGTTGATCCTATTGTTCCTACTGCTTATATTGAGAAACCACCTTTTCCTATTAGAATAAAGGATGATGCCAAAGCTTCAACTGTGGTTCGTAAGAGTTATACTAGAACACCTACACCCCCTGAGCAAATTAAAGTGGAACCTAGTATTGCTATGGTTAAAGATCTCTTGGTTGATAATATTGATGGGCATGTTATTTATTTCTGTGATGAAGCTGCTAGAATTGCTAAACCCGATAGTAAAGATAAACATAGACCCATTGTTGGCATGCCTGTTGTTTCAGTTAAAATAGGAGATCATTGTTATCATGGCTTATGTGATATGGGTGCTAGTGTGAGTGCAATTCCTTTTTCCTTATATAAAGAAATTATGAATGATATTGCACCGGTTGAGATAGAAGATATTGATGTTACGATTAAGCTTGCCAATAGAGATACTATTTCACCAATTGGGATTGTTAGAGATGTTGAAGTCTTGTGTGGGAAAATAAAATACCCTACTGATTTTCTTGTTCTTGCTTCCCCACAAGATGACTTTTGTCCCATTATATTTGGTAGACCTTTCTTGAATACTTTTAATGCTAAGATAGATTGCGAGAAAGATATTGTTACTGTCGGTTTAGGGGATATGTCTCATGATCTTAATTTCTCTAAATTTCGTAGACAACCCCATGATAAAGAATTGCCTAGTAGGGATGAAATTATTGGTCTTGCTTCTATTGCTGTGCCTCCTACTGATCCCTTAGAACAATATTTGCTAGACCATGAGAATGATATGTTTATGAATGAAAGAAGGGAAATAGACGAGATATTCTTTAATCAAGGGCCTATTTTGAAACACAATTTGCCTGTTGAAATCCTTGGGGATCCTCCTCCACCCAAGGGTGATCCTGTGTTTGAGCTTAAACAATTACCGGATACTTTGAAATATGCTTATCTCGATGAAAAGAAGATATATCCTGTTATTATTAGTGCTAACCTTTCAGAGCATGAGGAAAAGAAATTATTGAAAACTCTGAAGAAACACCGTGCCGATATTGGATATATTCTTGATGATCTTAAGGGCATTAGTCCCTCTCTATGTCAGCACAAAATTAATTTGGAGAATGATGCTAAACCAGTTGTTGATCACCAATGATGGTTAAATCCTAAGATGAAAGAAGTGGTAAGAAATGAAATACTAAAGCTTCTGGAGGCAGGTATAATTTATCCTATTGCTGATAGTAAGTGGGTAAGTCCTGTTCATTGTGTCCCTAAGAAGGGAGGTATTACTGTTGTTCCTAATGATAAGAATGAATTGATTCCATAAAGAATTGTTACAGGTTATAGAATGGTAATTGATTTTCACAAATTAAATACAGCTACTAGAAAAGATCATTACCCTCTACCTTTTATTGATCAAATGCTAGAAAGACTATCCAAACATACACATTTTTTGCTTTCTAGATGGTTATTCTGGTTTTTCTCAAATACCTGTGTTAAAAGATGATTAGGAAAAGACCACTTTTACTTGCCCTTTCGGTACCTTTGCTTATAGACGTATGCCTTTTGGTTTATGCAATGCACCTGCTACCTTTCAAAGATGTATGACTGCTATATTCTCTGATTTTTGTGAAAAGATTGTTGAGGTTTTCATGGATGATTTCTCTGTTTACGAAACTTCTTTTGATGATTGCTTAAGCAACCTTGATCGAGTTTTGTAGAGATGTGAAGAAACTAATCTTGTCTTGAATTGGGAGAAGTGCCACTTTATGGTTAATGAAGGTATTGTCTTGGGGCATAAAATTTCTGAAAGAGGTATTGAACTTGATAAAGCTAAAGTAGATGCTATTGAAAAGATGCCGTGTCCTAAAGATATCAAAGGTATAAGAAGTTTCCTTGGTCATGCTGGTTTCTATAGGAGGTTTATTAAAGACTTCTCTAAAATTTCTAGGCCTCTCACTAATCTCTTGCAAAAAGATGTTCCTTTTGTTTTTGATGATGATTGTGTAGAAGCATTTGAAATACTTAAGAAAGCCTTGATTTCTGCACCTATTGTTCAGCTACCTGATTGGAATTTACCCTTTGAAATTATGTGTGATGCTAGTGATTATGCTGTTGGTGCTGTTCTAGGGCAAAGAGTTGATAAGAAATTGAATGTTATTCATTATGCTAGTAAAACTCTAGACAGTGCCCAGAGAAATTATGCTACTACTGAAAAAGAATTTTTAGCAGTTGTTTTTGCTTGTGATAAGTTCAGATCTTATATTGTTGATTCCAAAGTAATGGTTCACATTGATCATGCTGCTATTAAATATCTTATGGAAAAGAAAGATGCTAAACCTAGACTTATTAGATGGGTTCTCTTGCTACAAGAATTTGATTTTCATATTATTGATAGAAAGGGAGCTGAGAACCCCGTTGCAGACAACTTGTCTAGGTTAGAAAATGTTCTTGATGACCCACTGCCTATTGATGATAGCTTTCCTGATGAACAATTAGCTGTCATAAATGCTGCTCGTAATACTCCATGGTATGCTAATTATGCTAATTACATTGTTGCTAAATTTATACCACCTAGTTTCACATACCAGCAAAAGAAAAAGTTTTTCTATGATTTAAGACATTACTTTTGGGATGACCCACACCTTTATAAAGGATTAGATGGTGTTATTAGACATTGTGTACCTGAGCATGAACAGGAATATATCCTACGCAAGTGCCACTCTGAGTCTTACGGAGGACACCACGCTAGAGATAGAACTGCACATAAGGTATTGCAATCTGGTTTTTATTGGCCTACTCTCTTCAGGGATGCTCGTAAGTTTGTCTTGTCTTGTGATGAATGCCAGAGAATTGGTAATATTAGTAGATGCCAGGAAATGCCTATGAATTATTCACTTGTTATTGAACCATTCGATGTTTGGGGCTTTGATTATATGGGACCTTTTCCTTGCTCTAATGGGTATACACATATTTTAGTTGTTGTTGTTACTAAGTGGGTAGAAGCTATTCCAACTAGTAGTGCTGATCATAACACTTCTATTAAGATGCTTAAAGAAGTTATTTTTCTGAGGTTTGGAGTCCCTAGATATTTGATGACTGATGGTGGTTCACATTTTATTCATGGTGCTTTCCGTAAATTACTTGCTAAGTATGATGTTAACCATAGAATTGCATCTCCATATCCTCCTCAGTCTAGTGGTCAAGTAGAATTGAACAATAGAGAGATTAAATTGGTTTTGCAAAAGACTATTAATAGATCTAGAAAGAATCGGTCTAAGGAACTTGATGATGCATTATGGGCTTATAGAACTGCTTATAAAAACCCTATGGGTATGTCTCCATATAAAATGGTTTATGGAAAGGCTTGTCTCTTACCTCTTGAACTAGAACATAAAGCTTATTGGGCAATTAAAGAGCTCAACTATGATTTCAAACTTGCCAGTGAGAAGAGGTTATTTGACATAAGCTTGCTTGATGAATGGAGAACCCAAGCCTATGAGAATGCCAAGTTGTTTAAAGAAAAAGTTAAAATATGGCATGACAAAAGGATACAAAAGCGTGAGTTTAATATAGGTGATCAGGTTTTGCTATACAACTCTCGTTTAAGATTTTTTGCAGGAAAGATTCTCTCTAAATGGGAAGGTCCTTACATTATCGAGGAGGTCTATCGTTCCGGTGCCATAAAAATCAACAACACCGAAGGTACAAATCCGAAGGTGGTAAACGGTCAAAGAATCAAACATTATATCTCAGGTAATCCCATAAATGTTGAGACCAATATAATTGATACCGTAACATCGGAGGAGTACATAAGGAACACTTTCCAGAACATTTCAGACTCCGAAAAGGAATAGGTATGTGGTACGGTAAGTAAACTGACTCCAAAACGTTTCCAATGATAATTTTTCTCCGTTTTGGAATATTTAAAAAATTAGGAAAATTAAAAGTAGTCCGAAAGAGACACGAGGAGACCACAAGGGTGGAGGGCGCGCCCTACCCTCCTAGGCACGCCCCCCGACCTTGTGGCCACCTCGTGTGCCCTCCGGACTCCGTTTCTTGCACAATACTTCTTTTGGTCGGTAAAAATTCATTATATAATCTCCCGAAGGTTTTGACCACCGTACCACGGCAATATCTCTTGTTCTTGTTTTGAGCTGTTTTTCTGACAGATCCAAATCGCCATGACATCTCCAAGCGCCCCCAAGGACAAGTTTTTCGAGAAGGTCATCAACTCTTATCTCGCGGAGGTGCTGCAACACCCTCAAACCATTGAGATGCGTGAGGGGGTGCTGCACATCTGCGATGTTGAGGGGCCTAAGAAGACCGGAAGCATGGAGACAAGGCTCGAAGCAGTGGAGCAGCAAGTCTTCAAGTGCCAAGGGATGGTGGAACGCGGACTCAACACCAACCACATGATGATCGCTGAATTTACTAGTGGTCACAAGCTGAATGCCGAGAACATTGGGGAGGCCATCTTCAAGCTTCATGAGAAAATCGAGCATCTCCAAGCCCAGACCTATGACCTACAAAACCAAAACTATGAGTATGAATATAGATTTAAGAGGATGAGTTTGGCTGCAGATTTGAGGATCCCGGAGACTCGTTCATCTTTTTACGATGGTGAACCCATGCCTTGGAAGATGGAGGATAAAATTTCGTCATCAACAACTCCATCATCACCACCTCCGAAGAAAGAGACATAAATACATGGGTATGGGCACTCCCCTTGGCAACTGCCAAGCTTGGGGGAGGTTCCCCGATATCGTATCACCATGACACCTTTACTTTTATCATTTTTCTTAGTTCGATCCTTTTGGTTATATCTTGATCTAGTAGAATAAAGTTTTAGTATGATCTAGCTTTGAGTTTTGTTTTGATCTCTATCTATGTAATCGAGTCCGTGAGTTATATAATAAAGAGTAGTTTTGAGTTGAGGGCTTTGTTTTCTTGCTATGATCTTGAGGGAATAAAATAATAAAAAGATCATATATTGTTATGATAAATTGCAATTGCTTCAATGTCTGAGATCATAATTTGTTGGTTTTCAATGAGGTTTCTGATTCATACTTTACCTTATGAATGAATTGTTACTCTAGCATAAGTAATTATATGAAATTATATGTTGTTGTTCTAAAGATGATCATGATGCCCTCATGTTCGTATTTTATTTTATCGACACCTCTATCTCTAAACATGTGGACATATTTTTCGATATCGGCTTTCGCTTGAGGACAAGCGAGGTCTAAGCCTGGGGAAGTTGATACGTCCATTTTGCATCATGCTTTTATATCAATATTTATTGCATTATGCGCTGTTATTACACATTATGGCACAATACTTATGCCTTTTCTCTCTTATTTTACAAGGTTTACAAGAAGAGGGAGAATGCCGGTAGCTGGAATTCTGGGCTGGAAAAGGAGCAAATATTAGAGACCTATTCTGCACAACTCCAAAAGTCCTGAAACTTCACGGAGAGTCATTTTGGATTTAATAAAAAATATTGGGCGAAGAAAGTACCAGAGGGGGGCCACCTGCCATCCACAAGGGTGGAGGGCGCGCCTCTCGTCCTTATGGGCCACCTGGCAGGCCCCCGACGCCTATCTTCTGCTATATGGTGTGTTTTGACCTGAAAAAAAATAAGAAGGAAGCTTTCGGGACGAAGCGCTGCCGTCTTGAGGCGGAACTTGGGCAGAGCCAATCTAGGGCTCCGGCGGAGCTGTTCTACCGGGGAAACATCCCTCCGGGAGGGAGAAATCATCGCCATTGTCATCACCATCGATCCTCTCATCGAGAGGGGGTCAATCTCCATCAACATCTTCACCAGCACCATCTCCTCTCAAACCCTAGTTCATCTCTTGTATCCGATCTTTGTCTCAAAACCTCAGATTGGTACCTGTGAGTTGCTAGTAGTGTTGATTACTCCTTATAGTTGATGCTAGTTGGTTTATTCGGTGGAAGATCATTTGTTCAGATCCTTAATGATAATTAATACTCCTCTGATTATGAACATGAATATGCTTTGTGAGTAGTTACGTTTGTTCCTGAGGACATGGGAGAAGTCTTGTTATAAGTAATCATGTGAATTTGGTATTCGTTCGATATTTTGATGAGATGTATGTTGTCTTTCCTCTAGTGGTGTTATGTGAACGTCGACTACATGACACTTCACCATGATTTGGGCCTAGGGGAAGGCATTGGGAAGTAATAAGTAGATGATGGGTTGCTAGAGTGACAGAAGCTTAAACCCTAGTTTATGCGTTGCTTCGTAAGGGGCTGATTTGGATCCATATGTTTAATGCTATGGTTAGATTTATCTTAATTCTTCTTTCATAGTTGCGGATGCTTGCGAGAGAGGTTAATCATAAGTGGGTGGCTTGTCCAAGGAAGGGCAGCACCCAAGCACCGGTCCACCCACATATCAAATTATCAAAGTAACGAATGCGAATCATATGAGCATGATGAAAACTAACTTGACAACAATTCCCATGTGTCCTCGGGAGCGCTTTGCTTTATATAAGAGTTCGTCTAGGCTTGTCCTTTGCTACAAAAAGGATTGGGCCACCTTGCTGCACCTTGTTTACTTTTGTTACTTATTACCTGTTACGAATTATCTTATCACACAACTATCTGTTACCGATAATTTCAGTGCTTGCAGAGAATACCTTGCTGAAAACCGCTTGTCATTTCCTTCTGCTCCTTGTTGGGTTCGACACTCTTACTTATCAAAAGGACTACGATAGATCCCCTATACTTGTGGGTCATCAGGGAGCCATGGACATAGCACTATAGGTGGAATAGAATATGGTGGTTGTGGAGAAGAAAAAAAGAAGGAGATAGTCTCACATCAACTAGGCGTATGAACGGGCTATGGAGATGCCCATCAATAGATATCAATGTGAGTGAGTAGGGATTGCCATGCAACAGATGCACTTGAGCTATAAGTTTATGAAAGCTCAAAAAGAAACTAAGTGGGTGTGCATCCAACTCGCTTGCTCATGAAGACCTAGGGCAATTTGAGGAAGCCCATCATTGGAATATACAAGCCAAGTTCTATAATGAAAAATTCCCACTAGTATATGAAAGTGATAACATAGGAGACTCTCTATCATGAAGATCATGGTGCTACTTTGAAGCACAAGTGTGGAAAAAGGATAGTAACATTGCCCCTTCTCTCTTTTCTCTCATTTTTTTTTCTCTTTTTTCTCTTTTTTTTTCTTTTTTTTGTTTGGCTTCTTTGGCCTCTTTTTTTTTGTTGGCTTCTTTGGCCTCTTTTATTTTTTCTCACATGGGGCAATGCTCTAATAATGAAGATCATCACACTTTTATTTACTTATAACTCAAGAATTACAACTCGATACTTAGAACAAAATATGACTCTATATGAATGCCTCCGGCGGTGTACCGGGATGTGCAATGATTCAAGAGTGACATGTATAAGTATGAAAAGGTGGCCTTGCCACAAACACGATGTCAACTACATGATCATGCAAAGCAATATGACAGTGAAGGAGCGTGTCATAATAAAACGGAACTGTGGAAAGTTGCATGGCAATATATCTCGGAATGGCTATGGAAATGCCATAGTAGGTAGGTATGGTGGCTTTTTTGAGGAAGGTAAAAGGTAGGTGTAAGGTACCGGCGAAAGTTGCGCAGTACTAGAGAGGCTAGCAATGGTGGAAGGGTGAGAGTGCGTATAATCCATGGACTCAACATTAGTCATAAAGAACTCACATACTTATTGCAAAAATCTATTAGTCATCGAAACAAAGTACTACGTGCATGCTCCTAGGAGGATAGATTGGTAGGAAAAGACCATCGCTCGTCCCCAACCGCCACTCATAAGGAAGACAATCAATAAATAAATCATGCTCCAACTTCGTTACATAACGGTTCACCATACATGCATGCTACGGGAATCACAAACTTCAACACAAGTATTTCTACAATCCACAATTAATCACTAGCATGAATCTAATATCACCATCCTCATATCTCAAAACAATCATAAGGAATCAAACTTCTCATAGTATTCAATGCACTTTATATGAAAGTTTTTATTATATCCCTCTTGGATGCCCATCATATTAGGACTAAATTCGTAACCAAAGCAAATTACCATGCTGTTTAGAGAGACTCTCAAAATAATATAAGTGAAGCATGAGAGTTCAACAATTTCTATAAAATAAAACCACCACCGTGCTCTAAAAAGATATAAGTGAAGTACTAGAGCAAAATTGCCTAGCTCAAAAGATATAAGTGAAGCACATAGAGTATTCTAATAAATCATGATTCATGCATGTCCCTCTCAAAAGGTGTGTACAGAAAGTATTATTTTGGCAAACTAAAAAGTAAAGACTCATATCATACAAGACGCTCCAAGCAAAACACATATCATGTGGTGAATAAAAATATAGCCTCAAGTAAAGTTACCGATAGACGAAGACGAAAGAGGGGATGCCTTCTGGGGAATCCCCAAGCTTAGGATCTTGGTTGTCCTTGAATATTACCTTTGGGTGCCTTGGGCATCCCCAAGCTTAAGCTCTCGCCACTCCTTATTCCATAGTCCATCAAATCTTTACTCAAAACTTGAAAACTTCACAACACAAAACTCCACAGAAAACTCATGAGATCCGTTAGTATAAGAAAATAAATCACCAGTTTTGGTACTGTTGTGAACTCATTATTTATTCATATTGGTGTAATATCTACCGTATTCCAACTTCTCCATGGTTCATACCCCCCAATACTGCCCATAGATTCATCAAAATAAGCAAACAACACATAGAAAACAGAATCTGTCAAAAACAAAACAGTCTATGAAGATCCGAATTGTTCTAATACTTATGTACCTCCAAAAATTCTGAAAAATTAGGAAAACATAGGAAATTTGTATATAAATCTTGTGTAAGAAATTTAGGGTTGTTCTACGCTCCAGTGAATTATTAAAATTCTGTGACTTGACGCAAAAGTTTCTGTTTTTCAGCAAGATCAAATCAACTATCACCGTAAGCCATCCCAAAGGTCTTACTTGGCACAAACACTAATTAAAACACAAAAACACAATTAATACAGAGTTAATAATGTGTATTTTCATAAAAACAGAAAAAAAAATTGGGTTGTCTCCCAACAAGTGCTTTTCTTTAAAGCCTTTTAGCTAGGCATTGAGATTTCGATGATGCTCACATGAAATATAATAATTGAAACACAAAGAGAGCATCATAAAAAATGTGACCAACATAGTTAAGTCTAACATACTTCCTATGCATAGGAATTTTATAAGCAAACAAATTATCAAAGCAAGAAAAAACTAGCATATGCAAGGTAGAGGAAAGAAACAATAGCAATCTCAATATAACGAGAGGTAATTTAGTGACATGAAAATTTCTACAACCATATTTTCCTCTCTCATAATAATTACATGTAGGATCATAATCAAATTCAACAATATAGCTATCACATAACATATTCTCTAGATGATCCACATGCATACGAAGTCGACACTCTTCCAAGATAGTGGGATTAACATTAACTAAAGTCATGACCTCTCCAAACCCACTTTTATCAAAAAATTCATAAGATTGATCATACTCCAAAGTAGTGGGATCATTATTACCTAGAGTTGACACTCTTCCAAACTCACTTTCATATTATTGCAAACATATTCATCATGAGGCTTAAATAAATTTTCAAGATCATAAGAAAAATCACCCCAATCATGATCATTGCAACAAGTAGTGGACATAGCAAAATTAACATCCCCAAGCTTAGGGTTTTGCATATCATTAGCATAATCGACATTAATAGAATTTATAATAACATCATTGCAATCATGATTTTCATCCAAGGAGCTATCGTGAATCACTTCATAAATTTCTTCTTTTAACACTTCATCACAATTTTCAGATTCACGAATTTCAAGCAAAACTTCATAAAGATAATCTAGTGCACTCAACTCACTAGCAATTGGTTCATCATAATTGGATCTCTTAAAAAGATTGGCAAGTGGATAAGGATCCATAAACCTTTTGTTTCTGATTTGGAATAAAATACACAATTATGCCAAGCAAATGAGCTAACAAACCAAGTAAGACATAAGGGCAAATGGAAAGACGAGAGAAAGAAGGGCGAATAAAAAGGCAATTCTTTTTGTGTTTATCTGAAAATAAATTTAGAAGTGGGGGAGTTGAAAATGAGAGGCAAATGGCAAATAATGTAATGCAAGATATGAGAGTTTATGATGGGTACTTGGTAGGCTTGACGTAGATCTCCCCGGCAACGGCGCCAGAAATTCTTCCTACTACTTCTTGAGCTTGCGTTGGTTTTTTTCCCCTGGAAGAGGAAAGGGTGATGCAGCACAGTAGAGATAAGTATTTCCCTCAGTTAAGAACCAAGGTATCAATCCAGTAGGAGAAACGCGCAAGTCCCCAATAGATGCACCTACACAAACAATCAAACACTTGCACCCAACGCGATAAAGGGGTTGCCAATCCCTTCACGGTCACTTGGAAAGGTGAGATCTTATAGAGATAGATAAAACTAAACAAAAGATAAAATATTTTTGGGTTTTTTGGTTTATAGATCTGAAAATAAAAGATTGCAAAATAGTAGATCAGAAACTAATAGGATGGAAAATAGACCCGGGGGCCATAGGTTTCACTAGAGGCTTCTCTCATGAAGGCAAATAATACGGTGGGTGAACAAATTACTGTCGAGCAATTGATAGAAAAGCGCAAAGTTATGACGATATCCAAGGCAATGATTATGCAATATAGGCATCACATCCGTGTCAAGTAGACCGACTCCTGCCTGCATCTACCACTATTACTCCACACATCGACCACTATCCAACATGCATCTAGAGTATTAAGTTCATAAAGAACGGAGTAACGCCTTAAGTAAGATGACATGATGTAGAGGAATAAACTCAAGCAATATGATGAAAACCCCATCTTTTTATCCTCGATGGCAACAATTCAATACATGTCTCGCTACCCCTACTTTGTCACTGGGTGAAATCACGCAAGATTGAACCCAAACCTAAGCACCTCTCCCATTGCAAGAAAAACCAATCTAGTTGGCCAAACCAAACCGATAATTCGAGGAGAAATACAAAGATATCAAATCATGCATATAAGAATTCACAGAAGATTCAAATAATATTTGTAGATAAGTTGATCATAAATCCACAATTCATCGGATCTTGACAAACACACCGCAAAAGAAGATTACATCGGATAGATCTCCAAGAACATCAAGGAGAACATGGTATTGAGAATCAAAGAGAGAGAAGAAGCCATCTAGAGTTGATGTAGATGCCCTCCGTGATCGAATCCCCCTCCGGCAGGATGCCGGAAAAGGCCCCAAGATGGGATCTCGCGGGAACAGAAGGTTGCTGCGGTGGAAAAGTGTTTTCATGGATTGTTGTGGTGGTTCTGGAATATATGTGAATATATAGGAGGATGATCTAGGTCAGGGGGTCACCGAGGGGCCCACAAGGCAGCCCTCCACCCTTGCCGCCGCCTCGTGGCTCTTCTGACTTGCACTCCAAGTCCCCTGGGTGTCTTTTGGTCCAAGAAAAATCATCGTGAAGTTTTATTCCGTTTGGACTCCGTTTAGTATTCCTTTTCCGCGAAGCTCAAAAACAAGGAAAAAACAGAAACTGGCACTAGGCTCTAGGTTAATAAGTTAGTCCCAAAAATAATATAAAATAGCATATTAATGCATATAAAACATCAAAAACAGATAATATAATAGCATGGAACAATAAAAAATTATAGATACGTTGGAGACGTATCACATACCTATCGGTATTTGTGAGGATGTGGCCGTTCTAGTTGCAAATGTTACTATTTTGATAGACTTTGTTATACTTTGGATGCCCGAGGACGACAACATGTCGATTATCCTTGGTAGACCCTTTTTGAATACTGCAGGGGCTGTTATTGATTGCAACAAAAGCAAGGTCACTTTTCATATCAGTGGTAATGAGCGTACAGTGCACTTTCCGAAGAAACAATTTCAAGTGAATGGTATTAATGTTATTGAAAAGGCTCCAACAATTACTATTGGAAGTTTTCAACTTCCTCTTCCTACTACCAAAAAGAAATATGAAATACTTATTGCTTGGGATGTGCATATTCCGTTGAGGTAATTTAGTGTTATATGAAGGTTCTTCGGGTTCATGCTAATCGAAAGTGGTTGTTAATAAGACTTGATCAACCTTATTAATGGATTACTTTCGAGAGGCATGTGGTCGATGAATTTAGTAAGCACAACTTTCTGTACCCATTTTATATTCTTTGTTATTTTTAGTTAAATACAATAAAATGCCATGAATATCCTGTTTTCTGAATTATTCATGCAATAAAAAATGACCCAAAAAACAAAAGTGCTCAGAATGACCTGAAATTTTAACACAATTTTTTCTGAATATTTGAGAATTTCTGGTACTGAAAACATCACAGGGGGGGTGCCCCAGGTGCCCACTAGGCACCAGGGCGCGCCACACCCACCTGGCGTGCCCTGGTGGGTAGTGGGCTCCACTAGCATCCACTCACTCACTCCTTTAGCTCACTTCGTCACCTACCTCCAGAAAAAATCTCTGTAGCTCTCTCTCTCTCGTGTTCTTGCTCTCAAACCCATGAATTTCGATCTCTTTGCTCGGAGCTCCGTTTCTGAAACTGCTTTGGGGGATTGCTACTCAGTACGTGACTCCTCCATTGCTCCAATTAGTTTTTGCTTTAGTGGTTTATATTTTGAGTAATTAGCTACTCTTGGTGCTACAAAAAATGAGCTTGCATGTTTAATTCTTTGAGTTCCAAGTAGTTTTGATGCCTGATATAGCCTCTAGGCATCCATATGAGTAGTTGCTATCAATCTTGTGAAGTTTTATTGACATCATTTTGTGGCTCAAAAATTTCAGAAATTTGTTCATAATAAAAATGAACATTTTCCGGAGCAGTTCCTCAAAGCAAAATGCCAAGGGAGTCCTTGGTGAATGCTCGGATAATGACCTCAGCACTCCTCGTACGACGAAGGTCCGGCCGTGCGAATGGCCGCACATTGCCTTCATGAATGAAGCCGAATTCTATCAAGAATTCATGCAATTCATTGCAAATGCTGGACTTACCAACTTCCTCGCTGATGAGTGTGACCAACACCACCTCCTTACAAATTCTTTTGTCCAAAGCTTTCATTTTCTGAATAGGCTCGAACCCCCTAAAGTGCGCTTTAATTTGTATTCTGAAACTCACCAGATACCGCTTACTAAATTTTGCGAGAGATGTTTAATTCCTTTTTGATGGGGAATTAAGAGAACCTAGACCAGCGGAGTTTGAGGGTTTCGTTCACACCCTAACCATGGGAGAGTAAAGGTGCGTGTCAAAAGCCACCGCCACTAGTTTGCAGTTTCCTTCTGTGCACTTTTCATAACAAAATGTTTCACTGCCAAAGAGAAAGGCAGTATATATACTTAGTGCCCCTGACCTTGCCATTTTACATCGTGCACTTCACAATGACCACACCTTTAACCTTGGGGCCATCATTGCACGCCGCCTGCATAATAATAAAACCGAAGGTAAAATTCACGGGGGCATTTACTCTACTCGCTTAGCGAGACATTTTAACGTTCAGATACACCAGCATGATTACTTGTTACCAAGAGTCTACTTGGATCACCAGGCTATGGTGGCCCACCACTTTATTGATGCCCCTGAGCCTTCACACCATACTCGCTATAGCTTGGTATTCAGTGAGGGTACCCGTGATATTATTCCATTGCCTGCACCTGCTCTGTTTGATTCTTATGCCAGGAACGGACACACGGTCCTACCAGCGGACATTGTCCCCTACCGGAATGCACAGGCAGCGGCAGAGGAGGAGCCCCAGGAGTGGGATGCTCAGGTGCCGCCGCCTCAACACTTTCACATGGGACCGGATGGCTACTACGGATGGCCATAAACCAACTTAGGCCAAAAGCCTAAGCTTGGGGGAGTATGTATTTCCACCGATATTACATTCATGTTCACTCATTTCATTCCAGTTGTTGGTGTTCATACTTTTTCATTGTATTATCCATGCTATATTTATTCTCTCGCTTTCTTCTGGTGTGTTTGAATTTTTTTGAGAAAACCCAAAAAGATTTCTCATTTCTTCTTTCACTTGTTGGGAGCTTTCCCGTGTAAATAGTTTTTCTCGTTTTTGCTTTTCTTTCTTTAGTTTGCTTTCTTCAAGAAAAAATCAAAAACTCCAAAAATATTTCAGTGTGTTTCTCCGAAATTCTTTTCTTTCATTGAGTCGTACTAAGGAGAAGACCACGCTGAAAATGTTGAGTGGTTCTCATATGCACTATTGTTTATTTAACAAAGGGCCACATTATTTTGTCTTCTCTTTTGAATAAAATGTTTGCAGATTCCAGCTTAGTCCACGACACTCTTTCACTATTATCATTCTCATATCATTCGGTTGTGCAAGTGAAAGGCAATAATGACGAGATATGAAGTGACTGAGGAAAAGAAAGGCGGGTATGAACTCAACCTGTTTTTGTTTTTGTAAATATGTTTAACTCAGTATCCATGATTCAGCTTGTTATGGTTGAACATGTTTATGATGACAATTAGAGATTACAGTTGCCCATGCCATGCTTAATTAGCTAGGAGTGGATAATGATTTATTTTAGATGTCAACATGCATTAAAATGGTTGTGATGTAGTATGATGATATGGTATGCTCCTCTGAATATTTCGAGTGGCTTGACTTGGCACATATTCACACATGTAGTTGATTCAAAACCAACATAGCCTCCACGATATTTATGTTCATGGTGTTTATATCCTACTCATGCTAGTATTCAATGTTAATTATTCATAATGCATGATTATGACCGTTTTCGCTCTCTAGCTGGCCGCTTCTCAACCTATTTGCTAGCCTTCGCCTGTACTAAGCGGGAATACTGCTTGTGCATCAAAATCCTTAAACCAAAGTTATTCCAGATGAGTCCACTATATCTACCTATATGCGGTATTACCCTGCCGTTTCAAGTAAATCTGCATGTGCCATCTCTAAAAATTCAAATGAACATCTGTTTTGTGTGCCCATACCGCTCATGGAGCGACAGGGTATGGTCAATATCTTCCATGCTAAGCAGGTTATTCTCATGATGAGTGTTTATTCACTCATCCTTGCATGAGAGGGGCTGGTAATCGGGATGCCCAGTCCCATGATCAAAATTGCAATAATAATAAAACAAACTCCCCCAGGCTGTTGTTGGTATGGAGGGCACCCGAGGATTCGGCTAGCCATGGCTTGTGTTTGTTGGTGGAGGGGGAGTAAACCTTACTTTTACCGCTTGGGAACCGCCGCTAATGTGTTCAGCATGGAAGATATTGATAACTCTTGGTCGTAACGTTGACAGGAAAGGTATACCTCCCAAAATTATACTTATCCTTGATTTAAGCTTCGAGCTCTGGCACCTCTGCAAATCCATGCTTCCCTCTGCGAAGGGCCTATCTATTTACATGCAGGTAGGAGTCGGTCTACTAATCTTGGACGTGATGCCTATATACATGATCATTGCCTTGGATATCATCATAATTATTTGCTCCTCTATCAATTGCCAAATAGTAATTTGTTTACCCACCGTATGCTATTTTCTCGAGAGAAGCCTCTAGTGAAATCTATGGCCCCCGGGTCTATTTCCTATCATATTCTTTTTAGATCTATTAATCCAAAAATACGTTGCTGCACTTTTTCTTTACTTATTTTATTTTGTGTTTTTGTTAGATCTATTTATCCAATCTTATACAATTTAATCTATCTCAATACCGACGAGAGATTGACAACCTCTCTTATGCGTTGGGTTGGAAGTTTTTGTTATCTGTTTGAAGGTACTGCTTACATAGTCTGGGTGGCTCCTCCTACTGGATTGATACCTTGGTTTCATAACTGAGGGAAATACTTACCGTTGTCGTGCTGCATCATCCTCTCCTCTTCGGGGAAATACCAATGCAAATACAAGCAATCAATGATGATCCATTAATAGTTTGGAAAAGGAAGTCTATTTTTTTTAGGCTGCCACTTGTTGCTGCGTCACAACTTAGACATCATGCACATAGAAAAAATGTATGTGAGAACATAATCAACACATTGTTGTGCATTGATGGGAAATTTAAGGATAATCTGAACTCTTGCTTGGACCTTTAAGCTCTAAACATTAGAAGTGACCTTCATCCTGTTGAACTTGAGGTAGAAGATAAATTTTATTTACCTCTAGCACCTTATGAAATGAATGTTTCCCAACAGAAGTTATTTTGTGGAGTATCTAAAGGAACTAGGTTCCCTTATGGGTTAGCATCTGATATACGTGGTAATGTGCATTTCAAGGAAAGGAAACTAATTGGGCTAAAGAGCCATGACAACCACATCTTGATGCAACATTTGCTACCACTTGCTGTGAGAAGGCTATTGCCCGAAAAAGTTAGTGCAACACTGTTCGTGTTAGCAATTTTTTTCAAGCAGATTTACTCACATGTTATTTTTGTTAGTGATATGGAAAAACTAGAGGTTGAAATAGCTAAGACCTTGAGCATTCTTGAGACTATATTCCCCCATCCTTTTTTGATATCATGGTACACTTGATGGTGCATCTTCCAGCCTAAGCAAAAATAGCGGTCCAGTGCATTTTTGCAACATGTTTCCTATAGGGAGGTAATTGTCACCGACCACTTTTGTAGCAGCAGAAGTATGCTTCTTCTGCAAATAGACATAGTCATTTGATTTGTTTATCTTGTTGTAGGTATTTGTGCCGGTGTAAGGGCTTTGTTCATACTAGAAGTCATCCAGAGGGATCTATTGCTGAGAGCTATTTATTTGATGAGACTCTTACCTATTGTTCTCGGTATTTAAAAGGCGAAACTCAATTTACTCGACAAATTAGAAATGATCAGGGTTTGGGTATGGAAACCAGTAGTACCACACCTTTCTTCAGCAACCTTGGCAGAGGATTAGTTGGCAATCATTCTGTGTTATTGGACAATAAGACTTGGATTCAAGCTCATAGATATGTCTTGTTCAACTATGACCACATATAAACTTATTTGAAGTAAGCTATCCATTTTTTTTGCAATTTGCATTTTATTTATGCTTGTTCTTGAAGTGATGAATACTTTGTAGCAAGCATAAGGAATATCTTTCCTCAGTTGGTCTTAAAAATAATCGAAAAATTAGTCGTGTCCAGCATGAGTCCTTCCATGAGTGATTTAAGAAGCATGTAAGTGGTAACATGTCTCTCTTTTCTTGTAATGTATATATATGCAGCAAGTTCCATCCAATTTTAAAAATACTATAATTCACAGGTGGAAGAAATGGGTGACAAAGTGCCAGTGGAGATAAGTATTTTAGCTCAGGGGCCATCCAAAGTTGCACAATAGTTTAGTAGCTATACTAGAAATGGGTTATATTTTCATGTGCAGTCCTATGATGATGGTAGGCCAATGCAAAATAGTGGTGTAGCTCTAGTTGCACAAACTACATGTCATGAAAAAGGAAACACTGATAATATGATAATAGGAAACAAAACATTTTACGACATCATAAGGGAAATTCTTGAGTTGAACTATCAAAATAAAGGAAAAATAGTTCTCTTCAAATGTGATTGGTTGACAACTGCATGAAAGACAAGTGGGTAAAAGTTGATCACCTTGGGGTAACTTCTATGAATTTCAAGTATTTGGTCAATACTGGTGAAAACACATCGGATGAGCCTTTCATTTTAGTGTCGCAAGCAACTCAAGTTTTCTATGTTGAAGACCCAATTAATGATGAATGGGTTACTGTTAGCCACTACAATCCACGGGCTCATGTGCCATGCATGAAGCTGAAGACTAGGATGTAGAGACCGCTATGCCAATGGTTGATCCACATATCTATTCATGTTTCCATGGCGATCTTCAAAGTATTGATTGTGCTAGAATAGACATAGATGGGAGAATTGTGTGTGCTAAAAAATCTAGAAAGTAAGGGGCGTTTGCTTTTTATTTTTTGCTGCCTTGTGTTTTAATCTGCTTGATATGCATATTTATCCACTATTGTATGTTAAGCATCTTGTTCTAACATTTGTCACTTGCAGGAAAAAAGATGGTAGGAACAAGAGGAGGAAGCGAGGTCCCTCTGCTTGATGAAACTACGATGCTTGAAAATATTGCATAAAATGAGAGAAAGGTGAGAGGTCTGATAGAACTTAAAAGGAATGCAACACTGGGAGGGAACAAGAATCCCACTGAGAAAGGTTCATCACAACTATCCAAGAAAAGGAAAAAGGTTGTGTACGTCTCATTGTTTACATTCAATGTACTTCTCATTGTTCACAAGCATTGGATGAAGCATTGTGTACCATCTTTCACACATATTTATGCTTTTTTCCTAGCCAAATAACTGCACAAGTGAAGTTGCAAATGGAGGGCGTAATCTGCGTTCCCAGTCAAGGTTAAACCACGATGGTGAAGATCCCAATAATGAACCAATTGGACATGGCTTAGATGACATTCAAGGTATTCTAGTGCTGCTCCATCATTCTCATTTCTCGCTGCTGTGGCACCCCGGCTCAGAGGAAACTGGAACGCCCCGTATTCCAGCCCAGAGACAAGTCTTCTGGAATACGGCACTGTTGGCATAGAACAAATCAGCTTTTATTACTATGGATAAGGTTACAAAGGTACATGGAATACATCGGCACGGTGACACTACGCCTGCCCAGGGTAGCTCTATGCTAACAGCGAAACAACCCGAGGAAGCGGAGTACCCTCGGCAGCGGAACAACGACGGTGGTGGTGAATTCCACTCCGCAGGGACTCTGGCTGGAACACGTATCCTAGCTCGCAAACTCGGAATCCTCGACAAGCAATCATGGCATGACCTGCAAACTGGCATGACACGCCAGATGAGTACTTTGAATGTACTCGCAAGCTCACAGCAACCAAAGCAATCAAGACAAGCAACAACATGGCATTAACAGGTTAAGCAAGTGTAAACATGATGATGCTAGAACAATATAAGCATGGTAGGGCATATGAGCATGATGACACTACATGCAACAGGTTAAAACTATCATGATGCCAATTACTCTATTCTGGGGTTACCTCGTAACCACCACATATAAGAACTTACCATTGTGTGTTCCACATGATAACCTCGGGACCAACCAAACTTGGTATTACAATACCATAGTGATAACATGATCACAAGGAGCTTGGTCTTTACCCAAGATCACCACATAACACTATCAACCAAATCCGGTATCCATGATACCACAGTGATCCTCGCGTGATCACGATTAACCAACATCGGTATCCTCGATACCACGGTGATCCTCTCGCGATCACATAAAGATCAACCAACTTCTTTCTCATCGAACCAGGTTGTTATAAGCAAGATTATTATACTGTTGACCCATAGTGTGCCCTACTACGAACTGTGCCCATATCCGAGGACGCGGCTATCGATAGATTATATACACTCTGCAGAGGTTAGTACACTGTACCCACACCACAGAACTCATGGCCTCGTGCTCCCATTCGGGTGGACCAACGGCGTTCCGACAAAACCCAATCTATTGCATGGCAGTCTCCCGGCCACTCTGACAAACTCCCCTTTGGGCTATGTCATGGGTGACCCCTGTGTCCTTCCGACACCTGCCATCGTCATGGCCAAACAAAACTGTCCCAAACGGGGACCTGTGCACAATAACTCAACTGGGTTCACAAGGTTATAGCCGCCTACCTGATCAGGGTAGCACGCGCTCATAACCTTCCCTAGTTGGAGGCATCGGCAAGAGGCATAACAATAGACCGAATTAGGGCTGCCCCATCCCAGCAAGTGTGGTTGCACTGGTGAGCTTGGTTCAGTCCGCACTATGACTCAGCTAACAGGTGTTCAAGTTCGATTAACATCCGGTTAAATTTGAAGGATGCCGTGCTGAGCCATGATAACATGATGAAATCATAACACATATGAACATGATACAACCTAAGCAGGGATGGACATCATAATATCTAAATCATAGCATCAACAGCATGTAAGCATTTAACCAGCTAAATGCAGACGAGCATGGTGAGCAATGAACAACATCAGTATATTCATAACCAATGACAACAAAGCATGCAGACTTGTCATCATCCTAATTGAACTACTGCAAGTATTAATCATGAGCATAATGATATCAATGAATACTTGATAACTAGCAGGTCACATAAGCATATAGATATTAACATGCACATAATAAATAATTATTCAAGTAGGAAACCATAGCTACTGCAAGTCCATCATGCAAGTGGCTATCGTGGCTTGCCTAGGGATGAGGGATCCACCGGAAAGAAGTGCAAGAATCTCGCAGAAGGAATCGCCGGAAACAGTTCTCTCCCAGAGGGGCTGTTTATGTACAAGGGCAAAATGGTCATTTTCACTATGTGAACACATAATGAAAATGGTACCAACATAGCGGGCTCGACGAGACGAAGACGTGGGCTTTGGAATCACCTCAATCGGAGTCTCGGTTAAAAAGATGTAGTAGTTTTTCTGCCAGGGGCCTTTCTGCAAATGTTTTATTTACATACGGGTCCCTGCTAGTAAATCCACGGATAAAAGAGAAACCGCACTGTGCACACAGGCCGATCTGGGTCAAAACTGGCTGCTGCCACTGCTGTTACTAGGCCGGCCCGCAGCGCTGCTGCCCATCTAATTTAAAAAAAACCCGGGTGGGCACTGTTGGGCCAGGCCCAACCTATCTTTTCCCCCAGCTCCTTCTTCCTCCTCCTCAACAGAGAGCTGCGGTCTCGGCCTCGCCGGCGTTGCCGCGGCTCTGGTGGACAAGAGCTCCGGCTGGGGGTGGGGATAGACGCACCGGTCGATGCCGCACCCACCGGTACCCGTGCGGGCGGCGGGGGTGGACTGTGGTGGCCGGACGGCAGATGGCGGCGGACGACGGTGGGGCTCCGGCCAGTGGAGGATCTCCGGTGGGTACTGGGGTGAGGCGAGGGTGCTGGCGAGGTCGCCAGAGAACGGCGCCTCTAGGGGTGGACTCCACGGGCATCGGGGACGGCTGGAGGCGGGGTTCGCCGGCGGAGGCAGAGGCAGAGCTCCGGCTAAATTCCGGCGATGCCGAGAAAGATTCGGCCAGGTAAGCATGCTGCGGTGGGCTGGAGGGAGAGGGGAGGAGATTGGTGAGGTCAAGGGGCTCGGGCGCGGCCTATTTATAGGCGAGCACCAAGGGAGGCCGAGCACGGCCGTGGTGACGCGTCTGCCGGCATCCTGGAGCTTTGGGTGCTCGCCTGGAGGAAAGGAGAGACTTCCAGGGAGGTCAAGGAGGGGCGGAGAGGGTTCGGGTGAGGTCGGGCAGGCTCGGGAGAGCTCGGGCGACTGGACGCGTCAGCGGCAGGGACGGCAAGGTACGGGCGCGGCAGCTACACTGCGGGGGATGTGATGGGAGAGGGGAATAGGGGTCCAGGGAGAAGAGGATAGCGAGGGGGAGCTATTGGACACGACGAGGCGCGCGAAACCGACGAGCAGAGGAGGGGCCCGAGCTGGCAAACCGGCAGCTCACGTCCATGGCATGCCAGGGCGGCGGTCACCGCGTGGACGCGACGTTGCCACGTGTTCGGGTCAACCCCATCGTGTCAACTCAATCGGTCATTCAACAGATGGGGTCAAGGAGGAAAGAAACGAGCATAGTGGCACATGAGTTGACCACAGCTTGCAGGTTTTGTCTGGAACAGGAAGGTGTTTGTGCCATGGTGAGGAAGATAGAAAAGGAACTAGACTCTGATCTTTGGCATGGTGTGATCATACACTAAGATGATCATGATGGCCAAGTTTCAGTCCAAATGGAGGAGTCTAGCTAGCACTTGCAGTTCAAATGATCACACTGTCCAGAATTGCAAATGTTGAAGTGGCACTCACATACTTGCTTGGATTGAGCTGAAATTTGGAGGAGGCTAGTTATATAGGCATATGAAGAAACTGTATAAATTTCATACCATTTGGATAAACCAAAATTGTACTTCCTTTACACAGCATCCCACTAGACAGAATTTTAGAAAAATAACAGAGGATAAATGGCTATATGAAATGAGCCCAAATTTGTTGGAGAGGTGTTATATGGGTAGGAGAATGCTCTGGTAAATTTTCAGCAATTATGAAGCAATATAAAATATAGTTGCTTCACAACAGAAAAATATGACCAGAAGCAAAGAATTGAAGGTGTGCTCACATAGAAGATGGGATGATGCTCAAACCTTGTGGAGAGTGTTAATTTGAGCATATGAAGATGCTTGAAAAATTTCAAATAATTTGGATATGCCTAGCTTGCACTTCCTTCACAAGGCCTCTGTTCGAACAGAAACTTTGAAAAATTGCTCAGGAATATTTACTAGGCAAATGAAGTTGAAATTTGGCATGTGGCAATAATATGGATAGGAAAGAGTGCACAAAAAGTTTGAGAGCAAGCAAGCAAGCAAAGATAATGGATACTTGCTTCACAAACGGCCAGCTAGGGCAAAATCAGAAAAGAAATATTGGTGAAATGTTTCTGAACATGGCAAAGAAGTATTTTGCATATCTGAGGAAGATATATCCCAAAGGATTTATGAGAATTATTTGGGAATCTTTGGGATGACATAAATGTGGGTTGCTTCACAACCCAGAGCAGACAGGGTTATTCCTTTAATAGAAAAAGGAATATTCCCAAGAAAAAGAATATTGGGATTGGTCCAAGATGAAAATGATATGGTCTTGAGATTGACGAGCCACTGGGGAGAGGAATCGAGGGTGATCTCTCTAGGTTTCAAGACCAGGAAGCCACAGAAAAGCAAATCTAGACCAAAATCGAAAGAAAAAGAAAAGGGATAATTAACTTTATGCCCCTAGTTGGGTCCCACTCGTCCGTTTTACCCCTAGTTTCAGAAACTCACCTGTTCAGTCCAATCCACTTTGCAATTCTTATGCTTTTGCCCTTTGACCCTTTGACCGTCACTTTGAAAAATTCATAACAAATTCATACTAACTTAGAAAAATTCAAATAAGATATCAAAATGTTCAGAAAAACATCACCTATATGCGCATGTCATTTTCATTCTTGACAAAAGTGTTGGAAAGTCCCCATCTCTGTTTTAGCTCATATGCTCTTAGCATGAACAATAAAATCTAAAAAAATTCAAAAAATCTAAAAAAATTTGGTGGCAAACATTGACCAATGTTTTGAGTGCTTGCCAAGTTTCATAATGGAATGACAGTCGTGGCAAAAAAAAGAAATTTTGGAGCTTTGATTTTCTTTTTTTTTGCCACGACCTCCACGAATGTCATTCCATTATGAAACTTGGCAAGCACTCAAAACATTGGTCATTGTTTGCCACCAAATTGTTTTAGATTTGTTTGAATTTTTTTAGATTTTACTGTTCATGCTAAGAGCATATGAGCTAAAACTGAGATGGGGACTTTCCAACACTTTTGTCAAGAATGAAAATGACATGCACATATAGGTGATGTTTTTTTGAACATTTTGATATCTTATTTGAATTTTTCTGAGTTAGTATGAATTTGTTATGAATTTTTCAAAGTGACGGTCAAAGGGTCAAAGGGCAAAAGCACAAGAATTGCAAAGTGGCTTGGACTAAACAGGTGAGTTTCTGAAACTACGGGTAAAACAGACGAGTGGGACCCAACTAGGGGCATAAAGTTAATTATCCCAAAAGAAAATGGGCAAAATCCAGGGTGTTACAGCTGCAGTCTTACTTGTTCATTTTCTGCACTAAACTTGTTCATTTTCTGCACACTTCAGATTTATGAGTGCAGATTTGCACTTCAAATTTATGACTTTATATTTGCATTACAACTTTTTTAAGTGTGCCATGTATTTAGATTTATAACTTCAGATTTCACTCATTCCTTTTGCATTGTAAAGCAAATGCTTCTGTTGTGACTGTACAACAAAAAAAGAAGAGCGGAAGGGGTCCCACCGAATTAAGGAAGATATATGATAGAGACCAACCTAAACAAAAAGTTGAACTAAATGAGTATGGTCAGCCTGTTGGTAGCAATGGTACAACATTTGCTAATTTCATTGGAACATTCGTAAGGGAGCAATTTTTGGTGCTAATTGAGGACTAGAGATATGTTGATCCCGAGTTAAAGTTAAAGCTATGGGATGACATAAAGGTAGTTTAGATTTTCAGAATATTTTTTCCTATAGTCTTTGTTTTTGCTAGCTCGCTTTCGCTAAATGGCTTCTTTTTCATGTGTGTCCACTCATATTTTGAGGTGGATGAAGCTGATTTCGATTACTTTATGACCGCAGCTGCAAAGAATGGAGAGAATTTAAGTCAGACCTAAAGGAGAAGTTTCATGCCACATTGACAGATGAGGAACTTATGGAAAGACGTGATAAAAGAATTTAAAAAGAAGATTGGATACAACTTATTGATCAGTGAAGAAAACTAGAATTTGAGGTAAGGCTGTAGGAATGAAGTATGTCTACTAGAGCGGGGGGGGGGGGGGGGGGTGTGAATGGGAGTTTTAAAATTTCTTCGGAAATCTCAAAACTCTCGGAACCCAGCTGCGGAGCGAATGAAAAACAAACTAAAGCGAGCTAAAACTAATACTAGTAGGGAAAAGCCTAGCAGTAGCGCGGGTTTTAGGTGTATCAGTAGCGCGGGGTACGGCGCTACAACTAACTTGTAGCAGTAGCACGTGTTGGCCCGTGCTACTGCTATACATGGGTAGCAATAGCGAGCTTTACCGAAATGCGCTGCTGCTAATAGCTGTAGCGCTCTGCAGTAAGACACACTACTGCTAAGTGCGCGCTGCTGCTAACATTACTCCCCTCGCTACTGCTAGTTTTATTAGTTTCTGATTTTTTTCTGCATATTTGTTTTGTATTTGTATAGGCTTTATACAATAATCTCTAGCATATCATACACGTACAAATGTAATCATGGCATACACATACAAATAGTCTCATCAAATCATGTCATCATCATAATCATCATCCAACACAAAGTGGTCTCTTGTCATCATCTCGAAAATAGCAATACAAGTCTCGAATACTTGCAACTACATCGTCATCCATCTAAACAATGATATACACGAGAAGAGCTATCACTATGAGTGAGAGCGGAACTATGCAGTACATGAGGCGGCGGTTATGAGTCCTCTCTCGCGCTAGCGTGAACCTCAAGTAACTAGCTTCTGCTTCTTGTCTGCTTTTGCAGCCTTTATGGCTGGCGCCCGAGACCCGCTCCACTTGCGCCTGACACTCGAGCCACTCGTCGTACACTCCCGGAACCTTCCCTTTGTACACGACATAGCATTGCTTCTTCGCCATCAAGAATCTAGGTACCTGTTAGAGATGCATCTTCATCAAGAGAATGTACAATCATATGTAACAAAATATACTTGAGCAACACGAAAAAGAAAGGGTTAGCAACTAGATGCAACATATAGTAAACATAAGTAATCAACGCAGTTTCATCGTACGCAAACTAATTAACTAGAGGTACGCAGGTCATCGTACGCAAACTAACAAAGTATCATTACGCATGTTCGGCAGGGACCGTGGACATCACAAAGTTTCATCGCTACAGAAAGTATACAAGTTCAACCGACACATATCATCCTCACCGGCATCATAAATCACTAGAACTTCCATCCTTCCGTATCATCGAGGATGCACCCTAGCTTCTTGAACGGCTTGAGGTCCTGACGTTGCATGCCTATGCGAGTTCGGACGTCAGCTCACGATATAGGGCCGTGGTGGAACATCCCCTTCTCTTCGACGACTTCTTTCATGATGATCATCGCAATGTCCCTCTGGATGCGAAAGAAGTCATCTCTAAGTTTATAATCCGCTTCTCCTTGAGATTCTACCCACTTGCGGATATGATCATCGTTTCTGGTTGTGATACGTCTCCAATGTATCTATAATTTTTGATTGTTCCATGATATTATATTATCCATCTTGGAATTTTTATATGCATTTATATGCTATTTTATATTATTATTGGGACTAACCTATTAACCTAGAGCCCAGTGCCAGTTTCTGTTTTTTCCTTGTTTTTTAGTTTTACAGAAAAGGAATATCAAATGGAGTCCAAACAAGCTAAACATTTACGGTGATTTTTTATGGACCAGAAGAAGCCCACGGAGCATCGGAGTTGGGCCAGAAGAGTCCCGAGGTGACGACAAGGGTGGAGGGCGTGCACCCCTATCTTGCCGCTGCCTCGTGGACCATCCTGATGTGAGACCGACGCCAAAAATTCCTATAAATTCCGAAACCCCCAAAAATAAACGTAGATCGGCAGTTCCGCTGCCGCAAGCCTCTATAGCCACGAAAAACCAATCGGGAGCCCATTCCGGCACTCTGACGGAGGGGGAAACCATCACCGGTGGCCATCTTCATCATCCCGCGGCCTCCATGATGAGGAGGGAGTAGTTCACCCTCGGGGCCGAGGGTATGTACCAGTAGCTATGTGTTTGATCTCTCTCTCTCTCTCTCTCTCTCGTGTTCTTGATTTTGCACGATCTTGATGTACCGCGAGCTTTGTTATTATAGTTGGATCATATGGTGTTTCTTCCCCTCTACCTTCTTGTGATGAATTGAGTTTTACCTTTGAGGTTTCACTATTATTGGATTGAATACTATTATGGATTTGAGAACACTTGATGTATGTCTAGCGTGGGATACCCGTGGTGACAATGGGGTGCTCTATTGGTTCACTTGATGTATGTTTTGGCACTCAACTCGCAGATTCCTGAGGTGACATTGGGGTAATCTATGCATAGGGGTTGATGCATGTTTTCGTCCTTGTTTCTCTGGTAGGAATCTTGGGGCACTCTTTGAAGTTCTTTATGATGGATTGAATATTATGAATCTGAAGTTGTTTGATGCATATCGTATAATTGACCCACGGATACTTGTGGTGACATTGGAGTATCTAGGTGACATTAGGGTTGATCGATATGTGTCATATGGTGTTATTTTACTACGAACTCTAGGGCTGTTTGTGACACTTATAGGAATAGCCCAATGGATTGATCGGAAAGAATAACTTTGAGGTGGTTTCGTACCCTACAAGCAATTTCATCTTATGATCTCCATGATAGGAACTTTGGAGTGACTCTTTGTCGCATGTTGAGGGATTGCCATATGATTTAATTATGTTATCATTGTTGAGAGAACTTGCGCTAGTGAAAGTATGAACCCTAGGCCTTGTTTCTAAGCATTGCAATACCGTTTTTGCTCACTTTTGTTACTAGCTACCTTGCTGTTTTTATTTATTCAGATTATAAAAATATATTTCTACCATCCATATTACACTTGTATCACCATCTCTTCGCCGAACTAGTGCACCTATAGAATTTACCATTGTATTGGGTGTGTTGGAGACACAAGAGACTCTTTGTTATTTGGTTGCAGGGTTGTTTGAGAGAGACCATCTTCATCTTACGCCTCCCACGGATTGATAAACCTTAGGTCATCCACTTGAGGGAAATTTGCTATTGTCCTACAAAACTCTGCACTTGGAGGCCCAACAATGTCTACAAGGAGAAATGTTGCGTAGTAGACATCAAGCTCTTTTCTGGCGCCGTTGCCAGGGAGGCTAGGTAAGTGGCACTCACATCCCGTCAACGAAGATCTTTTCTGGCGTCGTTGCCAAGTAGGTGAGTGCTTGAAGGTATATCTTTAGATCTTGCAATTGAATCTTTTAGTTTCTTGTTTTATCACTAGTTTAGTCTATAAAAGAAAACTACAAAAAAAAAGGAATTGAGGTTGCCTCATATGCTTCATCTTTATCATGTCTTTCTTGAAAATGATGGATCGAAAAATTGTGCTCAATTGATAGAAGAAGAATGCAATAAAATGTTTGGCACTAAATCTTTAAATGATGAGCATGATTGCAATGTTGTTAGTATGAATTCTCTGAATATCCATGATGCTAATGATATGCAAAGCCATAAGCTTGGGGATGCTATGTTTGATGAAGATGATATTTTTAGTCCCTCATGTTTTGATGAGAATATTTATTATGATGATAGATTGCTTCCTATTTATGATGATTATTGTGATGACATGTATGCTATAAATAATAATGATATCCATGAAACTTGTCATCATTATTTTAATGTTCAAATTGATTATGGCAATCAAGTATCTCATGATAACCATTTTGTTGAGTTTGCTCCCACTATTATGAATGAGAAGAATTTTGCTTATGTGAAGAGTCTACTTTCTATGCTTATGGATCATGAAAATAATGCTTTATGTGATGGTTATATTGTAAAATTCATTCATGATGCTACTGAAAATTATTATGAGAGAGGAACATATGCTTCTACATACTGCAATAATATCTAGTTTCCTCTATGTGTTGAAAATCTTGAAGTTTTGCTTGTCTTGCCTTCCTATGCTAGTTGATTCTTGTTCCCATAAATTGTTTGCTCACAAAATCCCTATGCATAGGAAGTGGGTTAGACTTAAATGTGCTAGTCATATACTTCATGATGCTCCCATTATGTTTCAATTCTTATCTTTTATGTGAGCATCATTGAAATCATCATGCCTAGCTAAAAAGGCATCAAAGAAAAGCGCTTGTTGGGAGACAACCCAACATTTACCCCTACTGTTTTTGTGTGGTCACATGATTAGGCTACTGTATTAATCATGTTTTATAGGTTTTGTTTCAATAAAGTGCCAAGTAAAGCCTTTGGGATAGTGTGGATGATAGCTGACTTGATTCTGTGCAAAAATAGAAAATTTTATGTCCAGTAACAGAATTTTTAAAATTCACTGGATTGTGGAAAAACTCTGAATTTTTTTACAGAGGATTTACATACAAATTTTCTACGTTGTCCTAATTTTTCAGAATATTTGGAGTTACAGAAGTATGACCTTAATTCAGACCTTTATAGACTGTTCTATTTTTGAAAGATTCTGTTTGCAATGCATAGTTTGCTTGTTTTATGGTTTCTATGGCTTACATTGCTCAATATAAATTGTAGAAATGATAGGGTACAGTAGGAATCATGTGAGAAATTTTTTGAATCTTGTCTTGACAGTACCAAAGTGAATGATTTTTTTTATCATACTAACCCATCTCACGAAGTTCCGTTAAGTTTTGTGTGATTGAAGTTTTCAAGTTTTGGGTGAGATATCGATATAAGGAGAAGAAGGAGTGACAATACCCTAAGCTTGGGGATGCCCAAGGAACCCAAAGGTAATATTCAAGGAATACCCAAGCAACTAAGCTTGGGCATCCCCTCTTTCATCTTCAACATTATCGGTAACCTTACTTGGAGCTATATTTTTAGTCGTCACATGATATGAGTTTTGCTTGGAGCGTCATTTTCTTTTATTAGTATTTGCTTGCTGTTATTTAGAATAATGTTTTACATCTTTTATTTCAACAAAAATGTCAAGTATGCCTTTACCATGCTTATTTTGCAAGTCTATATGTTGCTGTTTTGAAAACATAAAGTTTTCTATCATTGTCTGAATTCTTCTAGAAAGTCAGAACATGCTTCACTTAGAATTCTTCTAGAAATTCTTAGATGAGAGAGTATTCACCTAGTTACTTAATTTTTTTACTACTCATTGATTTTCACTTATATATTTTTGGAGTAGTTTGTCAGTTGCTCTAGCGCTTCACTTATATCTTTTTAGAGCACGGCGGTGGTTTTATTTTGAAGAAATTGTTGAACTCTCATGCTTCACTTATATTATTTTGAGAGTCTTATAAATAGTATGGCAATTTGCTTAGGTTATGAATTTAGTCCTAATATGATGGGCATCCAAGAGGGATATAATAAAAACTTTCATATAAAGTGCATTGAATACTATGTGAAGTTTGATTCCTTATGATTGTTTTGAGATATAAAGATGGTGATATTAGAGTCATGCTACTGAGTAATTGTGGATTGGTAGAAATACTTGTGTTAAAGTTTGTGATTCCCGTAGCATGCACGTATGCTGAACCGTTATGTGATGAAGTCGGAGCATGATTTATTTATTGATTGTCTTCCTTATGAGTGGCGGTCGGGGACGAGCGATTGTCTTTTCCTACCAATCTATCCCCCTAGGAGCATGCATGTAGTACATCATTTCGATAGCTAATAGACTTTTGCAATAAGTATGTGAGTTCTTTATGACTAATGTTGAGTCCATGGATTATACGCACTCTCACCCTTCCACCATTGCTAGCCTCTCTAGTACCGCGCAACTTTCGCCGGTGCATTACACCCACCATATACCTTCCTCAAAATAGCCACCATATCTACCTATTATGGCATTTCCATAGCCATTCCGAGATATATTGCCATGCAACTTCCACCGTTCTGTTTATTATGACACGCTTCATCATTGTCATATTGCTTTGCATGATCATGTAGTTGACATCGTATTTGTGGCAAGGCCACCATTCATAATTTTTTATACATGTCACTCTTGATCATTGCACATCCCGGTACACCGCCGGAGGCATTCATATAGAGTCATATTTTGTTCTAAGTATCGAGTTGTAATCCTTGAGTTGTAAGTAAATAAAAGTGTGATGATCATCATTATTAGAGCATTGTCCCATGTGAGGAAAGGATGATGGAGACTATGATTCCCCCACAAGTCGGGATGAGACTCCGGACGAAAAAGAAAAAAAGAAAAAAAAGAGGCCAAAGAGCCCAAATAAGAAAAAGAGGCAAAAGAGCACAAAATAAAAAAAATGAGAGAAAAGAGAGAAGGGGCAATGTTACTATCCTTTTTCCACACTTGTGCTTCAAAGTAGCACCATGATCTTCATGATAGAGAGTCTCCTATGTTGGCACTTTCATATACTAGTGGGAAATTTTCATTATAGAACTTCGCTTGTATATTCCAATGATGGGCTTCCTCAAATTGCCTGATACGTCTCCATCATATCTACTTTTCCAAACTCTTTTGCCCTTGTTTTGGACTCTAATTTGCATGATTTGAATGGAACTAACCCGGACTGACACTGTTTTCAGCAGAATTGCCATGGTGTTATTTTTGTGCAGAAATAAAAGTTCTCGGAATGACCTGAAACTTCATGGAGAATATTTTTGGAATAAATAAATAATATTGGCAAAAGAATCGACCGAGGGGGACCCACCACCTGTCCACAAGGGTGGGGGCGCGCCCTACCCCCTGGGCGCACCCCCTGGCTTGTGGGTCCCACGAAGCTCCACCGACCTCAACTCCAACTCCATATATTCACGTTCGGGGAGAAAAAAATCAGAGAGAAGGATTCATCGCGTTTTACGATACAGAGCCACCACCACCTCCTGTTCTTCCTCGAAAGGGCAGATCTGGAGTCAGTTTGGGGCTCCGGAGAGGGGAAATCGTCGCCATCATCATCAACCATCCTCCATCACCAATTTCATGATGCTCACCACCGTGCATGAGTAATTCCATCGTAGGCTTGCTGGACGGTGATGGATTGGATGAGATTTATCATGTAATCGAGTTAGTTTTGTTAGGGTTTGATCCCTAGTATCCCCTATGTTCTAAGATTGATGTTGCTATGACTTTGCTATGCCTAATGCTTGTCACTAGGGCCCGAGTGCCATGATTTCAGATCTGAACCTATTATGTTTTCATGAATATATATGTGTTCTTGATCCTATCTTGCAAGTTATAGACACCTATTACGTGTTATGATCCGCATACCCCAAGGTGACAATAATTGGGATTCTTTCCGGTGATGGCCGTAGTTTGAGGAGTTCATGTATTCACTAAGTGCTAATTCTTTGGTCCGGTTCTCTATTAAAAGGAGGCCTTAATATCCCTTAGTTTCCATTAGGATCCCGCTGCCACGGGAGGGTAGGACAAAAGATGTCATGCAAGTTCTTTTCCATAAGCACGTATGACTATATATGGAATACATGCCTACATTATATTGATGAATTGGAGCTAGTTCTGTGTCACCCTAGGTTATATCTGTTGCATGATAAATGCCATCTGACGTAATTATCCATCATTGATCCATTGCCTACGAGCTTTTCACATATTGATCTTTGCTTCGTTACTTTTCTGTTGCCACTGTTACGATTGCTACAAAACTGTTGCTATTACTTTTGCCACCGTTACCGTTACTTCCATACTACTTTGCTACTAAACACTTTGCTGCAAATATTAAGTCTTTCAGGTGTGGTTGAATTGACAACTCAGCTGCTAATACTTGAGAATATTCTTTGGCTCCCCTTGTGTCGAATCAATAAATTTGGGTTGAATACTCTACCCTCGAAAACTGTTGCGATCCCCTATACTTGTGGGTTATCAAGACCTTTTTCTGGCGCCGTTGCCGAGGAGCATAGCTCTATTCTCTGAGTCACTTGGGATTTATATCTATTGATCACTATGAAGAATTTGAAAGATACCAAAACTAAGATCTATCCCTCTACTACGAGGGGAGGTAAGGAACTGCCATCTAGCTCTACACTTGATTCACCTTCTGTTTTGAGTAAGCTTGCGACACCTACACCTGCTAGTAATTCTGATATGTTTGATGATGCCACTTCTGCTATGCATTATGCTTATAATGATACTACTGCTTTGCTTGATGATACTGTGCCACTAGGTGAATTTCTTGATGAACAACTTGCTAGGGTTAGGGAAAATGAAATTACTGAAACTGATGATATCATTGAAACTGAATATTATGATTCTCCCCCTAGATATGAATTACCTGTTGTACCTGAGGGTTATATTATGGATGAAGAAACTGCTAGAGACTTTCTTGCTTGCAATGATAGAGAGGATCTTAAGAAACTGTTAGCGAAGCTGAAAGAAAAATCTTTGAATGCTGGAATGCAATATGATCCTAAGTTTGCTACTTCACCTATCTTTGTTACTGATAAGGATTATGAATTCTCTATCGATCCTGAGTTAATTACTTTGGTTGAATCTGATCCTTTCTATGGTTATGAATCTGAAACTGTTGTGGCACACCTTACTAAATTGAATGATATAGCCACCCTATTTGCTCATGAGGAAAAAATTTGCTACTATTATATTCTTAAATTGTTTCCTTTCTTGTTAAAGGGTGATGCTAAGTTATGGTTTAATTCTCTTGCTCCTGGTTGTGTGCGTAGTCTCCAGGATATGATTTATTACTTCTCTCAAAAATATTTCCCTGCTCAAAAGAAACAAGCTGCCCTACAGGAAATATTTAACTTTGTGCAATCTAAAGAAGTGAGTCTCCCACAAGCTTGGGGGAGGCTTCTCCAATTACTTAATGCTTTGCCTGATCATCCTCTCAAGAAAAACGAAATACTTGATATCTTTTATAATGGACTAACCGATGCTTCTAGGGACCACCTAGATAGTTGTGCTGGTTGTATTTTCAGGGAACGAACTGTTGAACAAGCTGAATTGCTATTGAATAATATATTGAGTAATGATAATGATTGGACTCTTCCCGAACCACCACCTAAGCCAACTCCGAAGAAAAGAGGTATTCTATTTCTCAGTCCTGAAGATATGCAAGAGGCAAAGAAATCTATGAAAGAAAAAGGTATTAAAGCTGAAGATGTTAAGAATTTACCGCCTATTGAAGAAATACATGGTCTTGATAACCCGACACAGGTAGTAGAGGTAAATTCTCTTTATAGATTTGATGAAGGTGATATTCCTCATAATAAGTCTGCTAGTCAATGCTTGGATGAGTTTGATAATTTTATTGTTAAACAAGAAAATTTCAATGCTTCTGTCAGTAGGCAATTAAAACGTAATGCTCACATGATTGATTACTTGGGTGATTATATGAGTAGAACTATTAATGATCTTAAGCTTATTAGTAAACATGCTTCCATGGTAACAACTCAAGTAGAACAAGTACTTAAGGCACATGATGATTTGCTCAATGAGTTTAATAGTAAGAATAATGATAATGCTGTTAGAGTTATGACTAGAGGTGGTAAGATGACTCAGGAACCTTTGTATCCCGAGGGTCATCCTAAGAGAGTTGAGCAAGACTCTCAGAGAATTAATACTGATGCATCTAGTCCTAGTAATAAAAAAAGAAAACTGATAGGACTTTGCATACTTCCAGTGAACCTATTATAGATACACTTGAGAATCCAAATGATATTTCTATTTCTAATGCTGAGACACAATCTGGTGATGAACATGAACTTAGTGATAATGTTAATAATGATGTTCATGTTGATGCTCAACCTAGTAATGATAATGATGTAGAGATCGAACCTGTTGTTGATCTTGATAACCCACAATCAAAGAATCAATGTTATGATAAGAGAGACTTTGTTGCTAGAAAACATGGTAGAGAAAGAGAACCATGGGTTCAGAAACCCATGCCCTTTCCTCCTAAGCCATCCAAGAAAAAGGATGATGAGGATTTTGAGCGCTTTGCTGAAATGATTAGACCTATCTTTTTGCGTATGCGTTTAACTAATATGCTTAAAATGTCTCCTTATGCTAAGTATATGAAAGATATTGTTACAAATAAAAGAAAGATACCTGAAGCTGAAATTTCCACCATGCTTGCTAATTACACTTTTAAAGGTGGAATACCAAAGAAACTTGGAGACCCAGGAGTACCAACTATACCATGCTCCATTAAAAGAAACTATGTTAAAACTGCTTTATGTGATCTCGGAGCCGGTGTTAGTGTTATGCCTTTCTCTTTATATCGTAGACTTGAATTGAATAAGTTGACACCTACTGAAATCTCTTTGCAAATGGCTGATAAATCAACTGCTATACCCATCGGTATTTGTGAGGATGTGCCTGTTGTGGTTGCAAACATTACTATCTTAACGGACTTTGTTATTCTTGATATTCCCGAGGATGATAGTATGTCGATCATCTTTGGTAGACCCTTTTTGAATACTGCAGGGGCTGTTATTGATTGCAATAAAGGCAATGTCACTTTTCATGTTAATGGTAATGAGCATACGGTACACTTTCCGAAGAAACAACCTCAAGTTCATTGTATCAATTCTATTGGAAAAATTTCAACTATTACTATTGGAGGTTTTGAATTCCCTCTCCCTACTGTCAAAAAGAAATATGATATTCTTATTGTTGGGGACATGCATATCCCCGTTGAGGTAACTTAGTGTTATTCAAAAATTCTCCGGTTTCATGTTATTCAAAAGTGGTTTGTTAATAAGACTTGATCAACCTTGTTAACGGATTCCTTTTGATGAGCATGAGATGGATGAATTTAGAGGGCACAACTTTCTGTACTTACTTTTTACTTTCTGTTATTTAGAATAAATAAAGCAAAAAATAGTACTATCTGTCTATTTTCTGGATTATCCGTGAAATAAAAAAATGTCCCGAAAATAAAAGTTCTCCAATTGCCCAGAAAATTTAGTATGATTCTTTATAGAATATTTTAGTATTTCTGGCACTGAGCATGCACCAGGGGGATGCACCAGTGGGCCACAAGGGTGGAGGGCGTGCCCTACCCCCCTGGGCGCGCCCCCCAGTCTTGTGGGTTCCACGTGGCCCCCTTCACTTATTTCAGCACCCATCCACTTCGTCTTCCTCCAAAATAAATCATCCTAGTGCTCAAACCCGTGTTCTAGCTCATCTTGCTGCCATTTTCGATCTCCTTGTGTAAAGCTCCATTTGCAAAACTGTTTTGGGGAATTGTTCTTCGGTATGTGACTCCTCCAATGGTCCAATTGGTTTTTGTTCTAGTGCTTTATATATTGCAAATTTTTGCTGCTGTAGTGACCCTGTTCTTGAGCTTGCATGTCAAATTTATATGGTCCAAAGTAGTTTTGATGCATGATATAGCCTCTAGGCATTTGTAGGAGTAGTTGCTATCAGTTTTGTTGAGTTTGGTTCACTTTTATTTTGAGTCACTAAAAATTTCAGAGGAAGAAAAATGTCTAGGAGAATGTACCAAGGTGGTTCCTTGAGGAAGCAAGCACCGAGGCTCGCGATACGTGAGCCGGACCTTGAACCACCAAGGGAAGCTCAAGTGCGGCCTTGTGAATGGCCGTCGGATGAATTCATGGTTCATGTAGGTTTCAAGGATGAGTTTGATGCATACGTACAAAATGCCGGCCTTGAGGACTTCGTGTTAGATAAGTGCCGACAATACTACTACCTCACCGATTCCTTTGTGCGGAGGTTTGAATTTTCATCTAAGCGTAATACCCATACTGTTTTATTTGATCTTTATGATGAATCATATACCATGGACCTTGAAGATTTTAATATTGCTTGCAAAATCCCACAATGGGGCCTTCTTAGTGAGCCTCACAAATCTGAATACAATGATTTCCTTGCTAGCATCACTGTGCGAGAAACTAGAAATATCACACAAGCTACCATAGGGAGCATTCACTTTCCTGCCATACATTATTTTGCTCCCTTGGTAGGTAGATGCATTAAAGGTAAACATGATCACTGCCACCTTTGCGTTCCAGATCTTAGTATCCTCAAGTGTGCGGTGTTAGGTGATAAGCGATATAACTTGGGGGCTATTATTGCGAGGAGGTTACATCATAATGCTAAAGAGGGAGATTTATTTGGTGGGATTTATGCAACTCGTTTAGCTAATTATCTTGGAGTACCCATAAGGGAGAATGACATGGAGTTGCCACCTGCTTTTCTTGATTATGATGCTTTGGTGCGTTATCAGTTTCTTGAGAGGAACGAACAGTCCCTCCAGTACCGGCTAATCTTTGACAGATGGCGTGCCGTCCATGTTACTCTTCCTGCTCCTGCCTTCTTTAACTTTCAGGTAAATGGGAGATATTTTATAACTAGAGAGGAGGCAAACGAGTATGAGAGAACAGCGGAGGCTGCTCGCCTCCAGTAGGCAGCTCGCCAAGCAGTAGCTGCCGCAGCACAATACGACCCCAACTACGATTTCGGATATCATCCGGGCCAGTGGTGGCCCTAGACCAACTTAGCCAAAAGCCTAAGCTCGGGGGAGTACGTATTTCTCACCGACATTACATTCATGTTCACACACTCATTCTAGTTGTCGGTGTTCATACTTTTTCATTGTATTATCCATGTTAGTCTATTTCTTTTTCCTGCTTTCTTCTTGTGTGTTTGAAATGTTGGGAAACGTAGCATGCAATTTCAAAAAAATTCCTACGCTCACGCAAGATCTATCTAGGAGATGCATAGCAACAAGAGGGGGAGAGTGTGTCCACGTACCCTCGTAGACCGAAAGCGGAAGCGTTTGACAACGCGGTTGATGTAGTCGAACTTCTCGTTCCGACCGATCAAGCACCGAACGTACGACACCTCCGAGTTCTGCACATGTTCAGCTCGATGACGTCCCTCGAACTCTTGATCCAGAAAATTGTCGAGGGAGAGTTCCGTCAGCACGATGGCATGGTGACGGTGATGGTGAAGTGATCCGCGCAAGGCTTCGCCTAAGCACTACGAAGATATGACCGAGGGTGTAAGCTGTGAGGGGGGCACCGCACACGGCTAACAGATATTGTTGTGTGTTCTAGCGGTGCCCCCCCCGACGTATATATAGGTTGGAGGGGAGGAGAGGCAGCCAAGGGGGCGTCCAAGTAGGAGGAATCCTACTTGGGCCCCTAGTCCAATTCGGCCTCCCCCCTTACCATATCCACCGGAGGGAGAAGGAAAGAGGAGGGAGGAGGGAAGGAAGGGGGAGGCCGAATCCCTCCCCTTCCTTCTCTCTTCCCCCCTTTCCTTCCTCCTAAGGTGCGGCCCATATGGGGGGCGTAGCAGCCCCTGCTAGTTGCTACGTTTCCCCTCTTGGCCCATTAGGCCCATATCTTTGCCGGGGGTGCCCGGAACCCCCTTTCCGGTGACCCGATATGTACCCAGTACCCCCGGAACACTTCCGGTGTCCGAATATCATCGTCCTATATATGAATCTTTACCTCTAGACCATTTTGAGACTCCTCGTCATGTCCGTGATCTCATCCAGGACTCCAAACAACATTCGGTCACTAAATCACATAACTCATATAATACAAAATCGTCATCGAACATTAAGCGTGCGGACCCTACGGGTTCGAGAACTATGTAGACATGACCGAGATACCTCTCCAGTCAATAACCAATAGCGGAACCTGGATGCTCATATTGGCTCCCACATATTCTACGAAGATCTTTATCGGTCGAACCATTATGACAACATACGTAATTCCCTTTGTCCATCGGTATGTTACTTGCCCGAGATTCGATCGTCGGTATCTTTATACCTAGTTCAATCTCGTTACCGGCAAGTCTCTTTACTCATTCCGTAATACATCATCCTGTGACTAAGTCACTTTGCTTGCAAGGCTTCTTATGATGTGCATTACCGAGAGGGCCCAGAGATACCTCTCCGATACTCAGAGTGACAAATCCTAATCTCGATCTATGCCAACTTAACAGACACCTTCGAAGATACCTATAGAGCATCTTTATAATCACCCAGTTACGTTGTGCCGTTTGATAGCACACAAGGCATTCCTCCGGTATCCGGGAGTTGCATAATCTCATAGTCGAAGGAATATGTATTTGACACGAAGAAAGCAGTAGCAATAAAACTGAACGATCATTATGCTAAGCTAACGGATGGGTCTTGTCCATCACATCATTCTCCTAATGATGTGATCCCGTTCATCAAATGACAACACATGTCTATGATTAGGAAAACTTAACCATCTTTGATTAACGAGCTAGTCTAGTAGAGGCTTACTAGGGACACAGTGTTTTGTCTATGTATCCACACATGTATCAAGTTTCCGGTTAATACAATTCTAGCATGAATAATAAACATTTATCATGAACAAGGAAATATAATATAACAACTTTATTATTGCCTCTAGGGCATATTTCCTTGAGTCTCCCACTTGCACTAGAGTCAATAATATAGTTCACATCGTCATGTGATCAACACCCAAAGGGTTTACTAGAGTCAATAATCTAGTTCACATCGCCATGTGATTAGCAACAATAGTTCACATCGCCATGTGACCAACACCCAAAGGGTTTACTAGAGTCAATAATCTAGTTGACATCACCATGTGATTAACACCCAAAGAGTACTAAGGTGTGATCATGTTTTGCTTGTGAGAGAAGTTTAGTCAACGGGTCTGCCACATTCAGATCCATATGTATTTCGCAAATTTCTATGTCTACAATGCTCTGTATGGAGCTACTCTAGCTAATTGCTCCCACTTTCAATATGTATCCAGATTGAGACTCAGAGTCATCTGGATCGGTGTAAAAGCTTGCATCGATGTAACTCTTTATGACGAACTCTTTATCACCTCCACAACCGAGAAATATTTCCTTAGTCCTCTAAGGATAATTTTGACCGCTATCTAGTGATCTACTCCTGGATCACTATTGTTTCCCTTTGCCAAACTCATGGCAAGGTACACAACAGGTTTGGTACACAGCATGGCATACTTTATAGAACCTATGGTTGAGGCATAGGGAATGACTTTCATTCTCTCTCTATCTTCTGCCGTGGTCGGGCTTTGGGTCTTACTCAACTTCACACCTTACAATACAGGCTAGAACTCCTTCTTTGACTGATTCATTTTGAACTCTTTCAAAATCTTATCAAGGTATGTATTCATTGAAAATCTTATCAAGCGTCTTGATCTATCTCTATAGATCTTGATGCCCAATATGTAAGTAGCTTCACCGAGGTCTCTCATTGAAAAACTCTTATTCAAGTATCCTTTTATGCTATCCAGAAATTCTATATCATTTCCAATCAGCAATATGTCATCCATATATAATATCAGAAATGCTACAGAGCTCCCACTCACTTTCTTGTAAACACAGGCTTCACCATAAGTCTGTATAAAACCATATGCTTTGATCACCTTATCAAAGCGTATATTCCAACTCCGAGATGCTTGCACTAGTCCATAGATGGATCGCTGGAGTTTGCACACTTTGATAGCACCTTTAGGATTGACAAAACCTTTTGGTTGCATCATATACAACTCTTCTTTAAGAAATCCATTAAAGAATGCAGTTTTGACATCCATTTGCCAGATTTCATAAAATGCGGCAATTGCTAGCATGATTTGGACAGACTTAAGCATCGCTACGAGTGAGAAAATCTCATCGTAGTCAACACTTCGAACTTTGTCGAAAACTTTTTGTGACAAGTCGAGCTTTGTAGATAGTAACACTACCATCAGCGTCCGTATTCCTCTTGAAGATCCATTTATTCTCAATGGCTTGCCGATCATCGGGCAAGTTCACCAAAGTCCACACTTTGTTCTCATACATGGATCCTATCTCAGATTTCATGGCCACAAGCCATCTGTCAGAATCTGGACTCATCATAGCTTCTTCATAGTTCGTAGGTTTGCCTTGGTCTAGTAACACTACTCTGGTGCGGATCGTGTTCTGGTTGACCTACGAGGTTCTGTAGTAACTTGATCCGAAGTTTCATGATCATCATCATTAGCTTCCTCTCTAGTTGGTGTAGGCATCACGGGAACGGATTTCTCTAATGAGCTACTTTCCAATTCGAGAGAAGATACAATTACCTCATCAAGTTCTACTTTCCTCCCACTCACTTCTTTCGAGAGAAACTCCTTCTCTAGAAAGGTTCCATTCTTGGCAACAAAGATTTTTGCCTTCGGATCTATGGTAGAAGGTGTACCCAATTGTTTCCTTAGGGTATCCTATGAAGACGCACTTCTCCGATTTGGGTTCGAGCTTATCAGGCTGCAGCGTTTTGACATAAGTGTCGCAACCCCAAACTTTAAGAAATGACAGCTTAGGTTTCTTGCCAAACCACAGTTCATACGATGTCATCTCAACGGATTTAGACGGTGCCCTATTTAACGTGAATGCAGCTGTCTCTAATGCATAACCCCAAAACGATAGTGGTAAATCGGTAAGAGACATCATAGATCGCACCATATCTAATAAAGTACGGTTATGATGTTCGGACACACCATTACGCTGTGGTGTTCCAGGTGGCGTGAGTTGTGAAACTATTCCACATTGTTTTAAATGAAGGCCAAACTCGTAACTCAAATATTCGCCTCCGCGATCAGATCATAGAAACTTTATTTTCTTGTTACGATGATTTTCTACTTCACTCTGAAATTCTTTGAACTTTTCAAAATGTTTCAGACTTCTGTTTCATCAAGTAGATATACCCATATCTGCTCAAATCATCTGTGAATGTCAGAAAATAACGATACCCGCCGCGTGCTTCAACACTCATCGGACCGCATACATCGGTATGTATTATTTCCAATAAGTCATTAGCTCGCTCCATTGTTCCGGAGAACGGAGTTTTAGTCATCTTGCCCATGAGGCATGGTTCACAAGTATCAAATGATTCATAATCAAGTGATTCCAAAAGTCCATCTGCATGGAGTTTCTCCATGCGCTTTACACCAATATGACCTAAACGGCAGTGCCACAAATATGTTGCACTTTCATTATCAACTTTTGCATCTTTTGGCATCAATATTATGAATATGTGTATCACTACGATCGAGATTCAATAATTCAATAAACCATTTACATTGAGTGTATGACCATAGAAGGTTTTATTCATGTAAACAGAACAACAATTATTCTCTGACTTAAATGAATAACCGTATGGCAATAAACATGATCCAATCATATTCATGCTCAATGCAAACACCAAATAACATTTATTTATTTAGGTCCAACACTAATCCCGAAGGTAGAGAGAGTGTGTGATGGTGATCTTATCAACCTTGGAATCACTTCCAACACACATCGTCACCTCATCATTAACTAGTCTCTGTTCATTTTGCAACTCCTGTTTCGAGTTACTAATCTTAGCAACTGAACCGGTATCAAATACCCAGGGGCTACTATGAACACTAGTAAAATACACATCAATAACATGTATATCAAATATACCTTTGTTCACTTTGCCATCCTTCTTATCCTCCAAGTATTTGGGGAAGTTCCGCTTTCAGTAACCATTTCCTTTGCAGTAGAAGCACTCAGTTTCAGGTTTGGGTCTAGCTTTGGGCTTCTTCATGGGAGTGACAACTTGCTTGCCATTCTTCTTGAAGTTCCCTTTCTTTCCCTCGCCCTTTTTCTTAAAACTAGTGGTCTTGTCAATCATCAACACTTGATGCTCTTTCTTGATTTCTACCTTCGCCGATTTTAGTATCGCGAAGAGCTCGGGAATCGTTTTTGTCACCCCTTGCATCTTATAGTTCATCACGAAGTTCTTGTAGCTTGGTGATAGTGATTAGAGAACTTTGTCAATCACTATCTTATCTGGAAGATTAACTCCGACTTGATTCAAGCGATTGTAGTACCCAGACATTCTGAGCACGTGCTCACTGGCTGAGCTATTCTCCTCCATCTTGTAGGCAAAGTACTTGTCAGAGGTCTCATACCTCTCGAGACGGGCATAAGTCTGAAATACCAATTTCATCTCTTTGGAACATCTCATATGCTCCGTGGTGTTCAAAACGTTTTTGAAGTCCCGGTTCTAAGCCGTAAAGCATGGCGCACTAAACTATCAAGTAGTCATCATATCGAGCTAGCCAAAAGTTCATAACATCTGCATCTGCTCCTGCAATAGGTCTGTCACCTAGCGGTGCATCAAGGACATAATTCTTCTGTGCAGCAATGAGGATAATCCTCAGATCACGGACCTAGTCCACATCATTGCTACTATCATCTTTCAACTTAGTTTTCTCTAGGAACATATCAAAATAAAACAGGGGAGCTATACGCGAGCTATTGATCTACAAAATAGATATGCAAATACTATCAGGACTAAGTTCACAATAAATTAATTTCAATTAATCAAATTACTAATGAACTCCCACTTAAATAGACATCCCTCAGGTCATCTAAGTGATATGTGATCCAAATCAACTAAACCATGTCCGATCATCATGTGAGATGGAGTAGTCATCAATGGTGAACATCTCTATGTTGATCATATCTACTGTATGATTCACATTCGACCTTTCGGCCTCCAGTGTTCCGAGGCCATGTCTGTACATGCTAGGCTCGTCAAGTTTAACACGAGTATTCCGCATGTGCAAAACTGTCTTACACCCGTTGTATTTGAACGTAGAGTCTATCACACCCGATCATCACGTGGTGTCTCAACACGACGAACTGTCGCAATGGTGCATACTCAGGGAGAACACTTATACCTTGAAATTTAGTGAAGGGATCATCTTATAATGCTACCATAGTACTAAGCAAAATAAGATGCATAAAGGATAAACATCACATGCAATCAAAATATGTGACATGATATGGCCATCATCATCTTGTGCTTTTGATCTCCATCTCCAAAGCATCGTCATGATCTCCATCGTCACCGGCTCGACACCTTGATCTCCATCATTGCGTCGTGGTCGTCTCGCCAAATATTGCTTCTACAACTATCGCTAACGCATAGTGATAAAGTAAAGCAATTACATGGCGTTTGCATTTCATACAATAAAGCGATAACCATAAGGCTCCTGCCAGTTGCCGATAACTTTTACAAAACATGATCATCTCATACAACAATGTATATCACATCATGTCTTGACCATATCACATCACAACAGGCCCTGCAAAAACAAGTTAGACGTCCTCTACTTTGTTGTTGTAAGTTTTACGTGGCTGCTACGGGCTTCTAGCAAGAACTGTTCTTACCTACGCATCAAAACCACAACGGTGATTTATCAAGTTTGCTGTTTTAACCTTCAACAAGGACCGGCCGCAGTCAAATTCGATTCAACTAAAGTAGGAGAAACAGACACCCGCCAGCCATCTTTATGCAAAACTAGTTGCATGTCTGTCGGTAGAACCGGTCTCATGAACGTGGTCATGTAAGGTTGGTCCGGGCCGCTTCATCCAACAATACCGCCGAATCAAAATAAGACATTGGTGGTAAGCAGTATGACGATCACTGCCCACAACTCTTTGTGTTCTACTCATGCATATCATCTACGCATAAACCTGGCTCGGATGCCACTGTTGGGAAACGTAGCATGCAATTTCAAAAAAATTCCTACGCTCACGCAAGATCTATCTAGGAGATGCATAGCAACGAGAGGGGGAGAGTGTGTCCACGTACCCTCGTAGACCGAAAATGGAAGCGTTTGACAACGCGGTTGATGTAGTCAAACTTCTTGTTCCGACCGATCAAGCACCGAACGTACAGCACCTTCGAGTTCTACACACGTTCAGCTCGATGATGTCCCTCGAACTCTTGATCCAGCAAAGTGTCGAGGGAGAGTTCCGTCAACACGACGGCATAGTGACGGTGATGGTGAAGTGATCTGCGCAGGGCTTCGCCTAAGCACTACAAAGATATGACCGAGGGTGTAATCTGTGGAGGGGGCGCCGCACACGGCTAACAGATATTGTCCACCGGCCTCCCCCCTTACCATACCCACCAGAGGGAGAAGGAAAGAGGAGGGAGGAGGGAAGGAAGGGAGAGGCCGAATCCCTCCCCTTCCTTCTCTCTTCCCCCCTTTCCTTCCTCCTAAGGTGCAGCCCATATGGGGGGCGCAGCAGCCCCTGCTGGCTCCTGCGTTTCCCCTCTTGGCCCATTAGGCCCATATCTTTGCCGGGGGTGCCCGGAACCCCTTTCCGGTGACCCGATATGTACCCGGTACCCCCGGAACACTTCCAGTGTCCGAATATCATCGTCCTATATATGAATCTTTACCTCTCGACCGTTTCAAGACTCCTCGTCATTTCCGTGATCTCATCCAGGACTCCGAAAAACATTCAGTCACCAAATCACATAACTCATATAATACAAAATCGTCATCGAACGTTAAGCGTGCGGACCCTACGGGTTCGAAAACTTTGTAGACATGACCGCGACACCTCTCCGGTCAATAACCAACAGCGGAACCTCGATGCTCATATTGGCTCCCACATATTCTACGAAGATCTTTATCGGTCGAACCGTTATGACAACATACGTAATTCCCTTTGTCCATCGGTATGTTACTTGCCCGAGATTCGATCGTCGGTATCTTTATACCTAGTTCAATCTCGTTACCGGCAAGTCTCTTTACTCATTCCGTAATACATCATCCTGTGACCAAGTCACTTTGCTTGCAAGGCTTCTTATGATGTGCATTACCGAGAGGGCCCAGAGATACCTCTCCGATACTCAGAGTGACAAATCCTAATCTCGATCTATGCCAACTCAACAGACACCTTCGGAGATACCTGTAGAGCATCTTTATAATCACCCAGTTACGTTGTGATGTTTGATAGCACACAAGGCATTCCTTCGGTATCCGGGAGTTGCATAATCTCATAGTCAAAGGAATATGTATTTGACACGAAGAAAGCAGTAGCAATAAAATTGAACGGTCATTATGCTAAGCTAACGGATGGGTCTTGTCCATCACATCATTCTCCTAATGATGTGATCCCGTTCATCAAATGACAATACATGTCTATGGTTAGGAAACTTAACCATCTTTGATTAACGAGCTAGTCTAGTAGAGGCTTGCTAGGGACATAGTGTTTTGTCTATGTATCCACACATGTGTCAAGTTTCCGGTTAATACAATTCTAGCATGAATAATAAACATTCATCATGAATAAGGAAATATAAAATAACAACTTTATTATTGCCTCTAGGGCATATTTCCTTCATGAAAACCTTTGAGAAAAAAAAATTAGTTGTAGCTTAGTTTACTTTCCATGCTTAGTTGTAGTATTAAAGAAAACCCAAAAAGATTTCTCGTTCTTCTTTTACTTGTTGGGAGCTTTCCCGTGTAGATAGTTTTTCTCGTTCTTGTTTTACTTTCTTCAGAAAAAAAACTCCAAAAACATTTCAGTGTGTTTCTTTGAAATTCTTTTCTTTTCTTTAGGGGTCGAGTAGAGAAGACCACGATGAAAATGTTGAGTGGCTCTCATATGCATTATTGTTGATCTAACAAAGAGCCCATATTACCTTGTCTTCTCCTTTGAATAAATATTTGCAGATTCCAGCTTAGTCCAATGCACGTGCACTATTATTATTATTCACAACGTTCGGTCGTGCAAGTGAAAGGCAATAATGATGAATTATGATGAAATGATTGAGATAAGGAAAAGCTGGTATGAACTCGACCTATCTTGTTTTTGTAAATATGATTAGTTCATCATTCTTGATTCAGCCTATTATGAATGAAACATGTTTGCAATGACAATTAAAGATTATAGTTACTCATGCCATGCTTAATTAGCTAGGGGGGGTTTATAATGGTTTACCTTGCGTGCCAACATGCTTTTAAAATGGTTGTGATGTAGTATGATAGGATGGTATCTTCCTTTGAATGATTCGAGTGGCTTGACTTGGCACATGTTCACGCATGTAGTTGAAACAAGATCAACATAGCCTCCATGATATTTATGTTCATGGTGATTTATATCCTACTCACGCTTGCATTCAATGTTGGTTAATCACAATGCATGTTTATGACTGTTGTCGCTCTCTAGTTGGTCGCTTCCCAGTCTTTTTCTAGCCTTCACTTGTACTAAGCGGGAATACTGCTTGTGCATCCACTTCCATAAACCCAAAGTTATTCCATATGAGTCCACCATACCTTCCTATATGCGGTATTTATCTGCCGTTCCAAGTAAATTTGCATGTGCCAAACTCTAAACCTTCAAATGATAATCTATTTTTTATGCCCGAATCGCTCATGTAGCGACTGGGGGCTGTCAATATCATCCATGCTAGGTGGGTTATTCTCGCTATGAGTGGACTCTGCTCATCATTCACGAGAAAATGGCTGGTAATCGGGATGGCCAGTCCCATGCTCAAATAAAATGAAAATGAATTAAAACAAAACTCCCCCAGGATTGTTGCTTGAATGGACGGTACCCGTTGTTTCGGACCAGCCGTGGAGTGTGCTTGTTGGTTGAGGGGAAGTAAAAAACTTTACCATTCTATTTGGGAACCGCCTATAATGTATGTAGCATGGAAGATATCGAGATCTCTTGGTCGTTATGTTGACAAAGAAAGCATACCGCTCAAAATTATATTCATCTCTGTTTTAAAAACCCGAGCTCTGGCACCTTTGCAAATCCCTGCTTCCCTCTGTGAAGGGCCTATTTATTTCCTTTTATGTTGAGTCATCATTCTCTTATAAAAAGCACCAGTTAGAGAGCACCACTGTCATTTGTATGCCTTGTTATTAATTGATATTGAGTATGACTGGATCTCTTTTACCATGAATTACAATGTCTAGTCAGTCCTTGATCTTCAGGGGTGCTCTGCATTTATGTTTTGCAGTCTCAGAAAGGGCTAGCGAGATACCATCTTGTTATATCATATCATGATTGTTTTGAAAAAGTGTTGTCATCCGAGATTTATTATTATTGCTCGCTAGTTGATTGTGCTATTGATATGAGTAAACGTGAGACCTAAAGGTTATTGCGAATGTGGTTAGTTCATAATCTTTGCTGAAAACTTGAATGCTGGCTTTACATATTTGCAACAACAAGATCAAACAGAGTTTGTAAAAGTTTTTCTTTATCACTTTCAGTTTGTCAACTGAATTGCTTGAGGACAAGCAATGGGTTAAGCTTGGGGGAGTTGATATGTCTCCATCGTATCTACTTTTCGAAACTCTTTTGCCCTTGTTTTGGACTCTAATTTGCATGATTTGAATGGAACTAACCCGGACCGACGTTGTTTTCAGCAGAATTGCCATGGTGTTATTTTTGTGCAGAAATAAAAGTTCTCGGAATGACCTGAAACTTCACGGAGAATATTTTTGAATAAATAGAAAATATTGGCGAAAGAATCAACCGAGGGGGACCCACCACCTATCCACAAGGGTGGGGGGCGCGCCCTACCCCCTGTGCGCGCCCCCCTGGCTTGTGGGTCCCACGAAGCTCCACCGACCTCAACTCCAACTCCATATATTAATGTTCAGGGAGAAAAAAATCAAAGAGAAGGATTCATCGTGTTTGACGATACGGAGCCGCCGCCACCTCCCGTTCTTCCTCGGGAGGGCAGATCTGGAGTCCTTTCGGGGCTCCGGAGAGGGGAAATCGTCGCCATCATCATCATCATCATCAACCATCCTCCATCACTAATTTCATTATGCTCACCGTCGTGCGTGAGTAATTCCATCGTAGGCTTGCTGGACGGTGATGGGTTGGATGAGATTTATCATGTAATCGAGTTAGTTTTGTTAGGGTTTGATCCCTAGTATCCACTATGTTCTAAGATTGATGTTGCTATGACTTTGCTATGCCTAATGCTTGTCACTAGGGCCCGAGTGCCATGATTTCAGATCTGAACCTATTATGTTTTCATGAATATATATGTGTTCTTGATCCTATCTTGCAAGTTATAGACACCTATTACGTGTTATGATCCGCATACCCCAAGGTGACAATAATTGGGATTCTTTCCGGTGATGACCGTAGTTTGAGGAGTTCATGTATTCACTAAGTGCTAATGCTTTGGTCTGGTTCTCTATTAAAACGAGGCCTTAATATCCCTTAGTTTCCATTAGGACCCCGCTGCCACGGGAGGGTAGGACAAAAGATGTCATGCAAGTTCTTTTCCATAAGCACGTATGACTATATATGGAATACATGCGTACATTATATTGTTGAATTGGAGCTAGTTCTGTGTCACCCTAGGTTATAACTGTTGCATGATGAATGCCATCTGACATAATTATCCATCATTGATCCATTGCCTACGAGCTTTTCACATATTGATCTTTGCTTCATTACTTTTCCGTTGCCACTGTTACGATTGCTACAAAACTGTTACTGTTACTTTTGCCACCATTACAGTTACTTCCATACTACTTTGCTACTAAACACTTTGCTGCAGATATTAAGTCTTTCAGGTGTGGTTGAATTGACAACTCAGCTGCTAATACTTGAAATATTCTTTGGCTCCCCTTGTGTCGAATCAATAAATTTGGATTGAATACTCTACCCTCGAAAACTGTTGCGATCCCCTATACTTGTGGGTTATCATTGCCCTAGGTCTTCGTGAGGAAGCAAGTTGGATGCACACCCACTTAGTTTCTTTTTGAGCTTTCATACACTTATAGCTCTAGTGCATCCATTGCATGGCAATCCCTACTCACTCACATTGATATCTATTGATGGGCATCTCCATAGCTCGTTGATACGCCTAGTTGATGTGAGACTATCTCCTTCGTGTTGTCTTCTCCACAACCACCATATTCTATTCCACCCATAGTGCTATATCCATGGCTCACGCTCATGTATTGCGTGAAAGTTGAAAAAGTTTGAGAACATCAAAAGTATGAAACAATTGCTTGGCTTGTCATCGGGGTTGTGCATGATTTAATACTTTGTGTGATGAAGATGGAGCATAGCCAGACCATATGATTTTGTAGGGATAACTTTCTTTGGCCATGTTATTTTGAGAAGACATGATTGCTTTGTTAGTATGCCTGAAGTAATATTGTTTTTATGTCAATATTAAACTTTTGTTTTGAATCTTATGGATCTGAACATTCATGCCACAATAAACAAGATTACATGGATAAATATGTTAGGTTGCATTCCACATCAAAAATTCTATTTTTATCATTTTCCTACTCGAGGATGAGCAGGAATTACGCTTGGGGATGCTTGATACGTCTCCAACGTATCTATAATTTTTGATTGTTCCATGCTATTATATTATCCATCTTGGATGTTTTATATGCATTTATATGCTATTTTATAATATTTTTGGGACTAACCTATTAACCTAGAGCCCAGTGCCAGTTTCTGTTTTTTCCTTGTGTTTGAGTTTTACAGAAAAGGAATATCAAACGGAGTCCAAACGAGCTGAAAATTTACGGTGATTTTTTATGGACCAGAAGAAGCCCACGGAGCATCGGAGTTGGGCCAGAAGAGTCCCGAGGTGACGGCAAGGGTGGAGGGCGCCCCACTAGGGCGCGCCCTCGTGTCTTGCCGCTGCCTCGTGGACCCCCCTGACATGAGACCGACGCCAAAAATTCCTATAAATTCCGAAACTCCCAGAAATAAACCTAGATCGGGAGTTCCACAGCCGCAAGCCTCTGTAGCCATGAAAAACCAATCGGGATCCCGTTCCGGCACCCTGCCAGAGGGGGAAACCATCACCGGTGGCCATCTTCATCATCCCGGTGGTCTCCATGATGAGGAGGGAGTAGTTCACCCTCGGGGCTGAGGGTATGTACCAGTAGCTATGTGTTTGATCTCTCTCTCTCTCTCTCGTGTTCTTGATTTGGCACAATCTTGATGTACCGCGAGCTTTGTTATTATAGTTGGATCATATGGTGTTTCTTCCCCCTCTACCTTCTTGTGATGAATTGAGTTTTACCTTTGAGGTTTCACTATTATCGGATTGAATACTATTATGGATTTGAGAACACTTGATGTATGTCTTGCGTGGGATACCCATGGTGACAATGGGGTGTTCTATTGATTCACTTGATGTATGTTTTGGCACTCAACTCGCGGATTCCCGAGGTGACATTGGGGTAATCTATGCATAGGGGTTGATGCATGTTTTCGTCCTTGTTTCTCTGGTAGGAATCTTGGGGCACTCTTTGAAGTTCTTTGTGATGGATTGAATATTATGAATATGAAATTGTTTGATGCAGATCGTATAATTGACCCATGAATACTTGCGGTGACATTAGGGTTGATTGATGTGTGTCATATGGTGTTATTTTACTACGAACTCTTGGGCTGTTTGTGACACTTATAGGAATAGCCCAATGGATTGATCGGAAAGAATAACTTTGAGGTGGTTTCGTACCCTACAAGCAATTTCATCTTATGTTCTCCGCGATAGGAACTTTGGAGTGACTCTTTGTCGCACGTTGAGGGATTGCCATATGATTTAATTATGTTATCATTGTTAAGAGAACTTGCACTAGTGAAAGTATGAACCCTAGGCCTTGTTTCTAAGCATTGCAATACCGTTTTTTCTCACTTTTGGTACTAGCTACCTTGCTGTTTTTATTTATTCAGATTATAAAAATATATTTCTACCATCCATATTACACTTGTATCACCATCTCTTCGCCGAACTAGTGCACCTATACAATTTACCATTGTATTGGGTGTGTTGGGGACACAAGAGACTCTTTGTTATTTGGTTGCAGGGTTGTTTGAGAGAGACCATCTTCATCTTACGCCTCCCATGGATTGATAAACCTTAGGTCATCCACTTGATGGAAATTTGCTACTGTCCTACAAAACTCTGCACTTGGAGGCCCAACAACATCTACAAGGAGAAAGGTTGCGTAGTAGACATCAGGTTGTCATGCGAAGCTTTTGCTGATCCCTTCTGAACTCCATCATGAGATGGAGGAGGTAGAATCCATCATTCCTGCTTGGTTTTGGGACATGGATGCGGCAGAAGTTAGTTTTATGCGAGAAACCCGTCTTGTGGTTCCTTTGTTTCCTGATCTGCAGGTGGCCACCCCTCAAGCTGAAGCCTTGGATAGCATCATCTAGAATATTCATTACGTGGGTGAAGTCCTTCTTATCTTAGTTTCTGGTAGGGTCGAAATGCACAGCGTGGGAGACTCGCGGGTAAAGAACAATAAGCATGGCGTGCCCGTTGCTGCGGGAAAAAAAACACCTCAAATTATTCTCCATATGAGCGAGAAGGAATGATTTAAATGTACGAAAGGGTTGTCCGGCACTGACTTACATTGGATGATAAGGCTGGACAATTTCCTGGTCCTTATTCTGTACCATGAAGTTTTTGAGGTACTCCCTGGCTGTTTTACGCTCAAAGTCGCCGAGACTCAAGAAGGACTCGTGCATGTAGTATGGATCCGCCACAAAGATTTGCGAGACTTCTTCTTTCTTCATGACGGAGCTCATATGTAGCGCAAAAAGGTGGACGATTATAAAATCGAGCCGCCTTGTCAGAAACATCTCGAAGATATGCTCAAACCGCAGGAAGAACACCTCCGCGGGCCGTGTGTCGACGTAGCATTTCCCCTCAGGCACACGAGCCGCGTATGTCGGATATCCTGGATCCTTCGAGGCTAGTAGGCTTTTCTTAGTCGATAGCACATGGTCTTGCAGTCTCCTGAGATCCCCTGATATTGCCTCCAGTGGTTTCGGTGGTAGCATCGGCTTGCCCGTGACATGGAACATAGCCGCACCTTTGATGGGTACACACTCTTCAAAATCTGCCGTATGGCTGCTATGTGCTCTGTCTTGTTTGTAGGCAGCAGAGCCTTTCTTCGTTGGTCTCCTCCTCTCCTTTTCTTGGTCTGACCTTCCAGACCCTTCCTTAACCCCTGCCCCAGTATTGTCGGGCTAAGCACTGTACGACCCTCGGCTAGTTGAGCCTGTGTTGAGGTAGCATCTTCAGGCGTGTCCCGTGAGGATTGCATGAAGAGAGACTTCTTGCAATCAACCCTGCTAGGATGTTCCTGCCCGGGCAGATCATCCATCTCCTCATTAGCATGTTGATAGCCCGAGTCATCATATGGCTGACTCATCAATTCTAAGTCATCGTCATAGGCACCTATATTGAGGAACCAAAGAGGGTCCTCGTCCATCTCATCATCCATTCTTTGTTCTACGGGGGCGATTACATCAGCCACTATTGGACCCCCTTCCTCGCGCCTCCACCGCTCTCATCCGGCACTACAAGCACTGGTAATTGAGTAGGCGGGGTGGTGGTGTTCATACCTGCTTGCGCTTGTGTGGTCATTGGTGTGCTCTCGGCCGGCTCCAGACGAAGAAGATTCTTCGGCCATAGCAGCACCCAACCCTTGCAGTTTCCAAACCACGGCGGGGTCTCGTTGTCCTCTCCCCCTAGCTGTACTGGAGGAGGCAAATCCTCGTGCCCCGATTTCACACTCGACAAGGTAACCCTGAACTGCCCACCAGGCATCGGCTGACCGTGGAACGTGAGTTCCAAGGGCTTCGTTATCACCGCCTTTCCCACATCCACCTTCTGGCCTTTGATCAACTAGAGTACGGTGCACGGGGTTTCGTCGGCCTGCAAAGACATGTCTGCGGCGTAAAACATCTGAAAGGCAACAAAAATGGAATATTCTAAGTATATGTTGGTGCGACATGTAATTACCGTGAGGGCGTCGAGCTCAGCCAAAGACGAAGGCCTGCCTAGCATGCCAGAGACTGAGGACAGGCTGCTATGAGCAGGTGCGGGTGCGGGAGCAGGCGCGGTTGCGTGAGCAGGTGATGGTGCGGTTGTGTTGTTCACCGAGTTGCTCCCGACGAAGCTGGGTATGGGGAAATCATCTACCATCTTGTCTGGATTCTCCTTCGTCCAGTTGATGATAGCCGGGATCAAGTTAGTAGCAAAATCATTTCTGCAGGCATCTACAGCTATAGCAACTGCCTGCTGTAGCAACCCATTTTTCTCCACGGCTGCTTTTTTCGCGTCCTCAGCTGCTTTTTTCTCGAACGCAAGCTTCACCTTCTCGTCGATGTCCGCCTAACTGAACTTCTTTTTCTGCTTCTTGGCCTCTGGGCCCTCGTTGTAAAAGACCTTCCACGTGGCGCCATCTCCGGCGTCGTGCACACATCCATATTGCGGCCGCTGGTCCAAAGGGAGTCCCTTAAGTTCGTTCAAGGCCCGGTTGAGAGGGGTGTCCCACTTGGGCCTCATCGACGAAGACTAGCTTTCGGCTGCAAGCTTGTGTTGCTTGTCCTGCAGAAGGAACGTGAACCATTTATGAATGTGTAGTCGACTTGATTAGAAGCTAAATGTAAGGTGGTAAAAGAATAATTACCAGTATTCTAATCAATTTCCTCATGATCGTGTCCGCGTAAAAAACCTTCTTTTCCTTGTCCCACTTGTAGCGGGCCCTGATGAAGTCATGCTCCAAGGGGTTGGTGAACTTCGCGAAGGGGTCTGGGAGACCCGCGGCTTCACGTTCCGCGTCCTCCTTATCCCATATGGGCCTCTTGCCAAGGTAGCCACGGCTTCTGAGGCATTGGTTCCCCGTGTTCCTTTGCTGAAGGCTCTTGCATTTCACAGCCTTAGCCTTGGCTGCCTCGGTAGCGCAAGTGTCCTTGAACTTTTGGAACTCCTCTTCCGTAAGTGTCAGATTTTCCTCCAGAATCTTGGACAGGGGTTCCTCAGCCTCAATAACTCGTTTCACCCTCCCTTTCCAGGAGGCCAAATCATTGCTGAACATGCCCATGGCGTGATTGTTAATCTTTTTCATCTTTAGATCATCCCACAGGTGTTCTATGTCATCATCCCGGTCGAGGAACTTGAATCTCTTGTGCAGCTTCGTCAGGAGCAACTGCTTCAAATGTTCTTTACCCCTTAAGTCATCCTCGTTGATGCTCGCGCATTCCCGTAGGATGCATCCAACTTGGTTCCCGTAGCACTTGCGAGGTTCTTCCGGCTCTAATGGCTCAAACTTGCCAGGGGCCATCTTTGTGATCACCAGTCGTCTGATGCCGAGTTTGTTAGGTTTTCGTATCCTCTGCTTCTTCTTTTCGGTAGCGGCTTCGGCGCTGGTACCTTCCCCGCCGGTACCTTCCTCGTCGGTCTCAGCGCCGCCATCGGTGCCGGCGCCGTCGGTGTCGATGTCGGCGTCAGTACCATCATCGAGGCCGCCCTGCAAACCTTGACTGTGCTTAGCAGAGAAAAAGTCGAGGTACTTTTGTTCACCCTCATAATCCATCTCGTCTGCATCGTGGTCAGAAGTCCCGGTTTCACTGGTATCGTAAGGTGCTATACAAATAGTTTTTAACCCCTTTCTGCGACGACATTTGGAACCGTCACCAAGTGAGTGACTGCGATAGGGGGGTCCTTCCCACACGACCCAGAAACCGTCGGGGATTGGCGAGCGGCTACTGATGATCGCCATAGAATAAACGTATGAGAAGCCGCGCCAGTCCCACATGTTACATCTCGTCATTACGTTTCTTATCAGAGAGACATCCCAAACGATTATACCGCTATAGTCGTGTGAAAAAGGTGGACATCAACATTTAGTCTACCGATATGTTTGTGATAGGTACATTATTGCACACGGTTCAAGAATGTAAAATGTGTGCGGTGCCTCTACTAACGCCAACGTGTCCATTTTCATAACTGTGTGCGATTGGTATTCCTATCACACACGCACACTGGTTTGAAACGTTTGCCGTATTACCATGAATCGCACACGCATATGAGACGAAACCGTGTGTGCGTCCGTCGGGCATCGCAAACGTTTCACGTCAAAGAATCGTCTGTTCTCTATTTTTCATCGCACAGGCTGTTTTCTTTCTAACCGTGTGCACATTATTTTATTCGCTCCTGTATAATTTTATTTTTCCCTGTAATTTATTATTCGAATTGGAAATTTTGAAATATGAAACGTGGAATTCAAATTCTCAGCACAATGGTTCAACAACGAATCCATAAATAAAATTGTCAGTACAATATGTTCAGTAATTACAGGATTAGACAGCAATTAACTATGATGAACCACAATATTTAGAGGCAGTAAAGGTGAAGAGACAAGTGTAAATCATTTTGACTGCCGATGGTGTTGAAGAAGCGGAATACCCATAATGTGCCTTCCTGCATGCCATAGACACGAACAACTTTTGTCCAACCCCTTGTGACGATCACCCGCCCATCCTTCACTGCCTTCTGGAAGACTTCTAGAGCATTATCATGCTAGCATGAATTATATACTTTAACCTTAGTTACCTCCACTCCGGTCATGTAGTTTGCAAGGTAATCATCAGTAAATAGCTTCGAAAACCACTGAAAAGAGAAAATTTTCAGATACTGAGGTCTAATAGAGTAACTTGTTGTGGGCAGGGGGAAAGGCAACACATTACTTACCATCCTGAAGTTCACTGTTGTCTTGGACAAAGTGTAAATAAAGAGCTTAATTCCCATCACCCATTTCTTTCGCCTAACAATCTTTCTTAGTTTCCTCACTTGACGCTTGTTCATGAATATCTCATTGCCCCATATGCAAAAGGGATCAAAGCGTGGATCAGTACCGCTCATATATGTACCTACAAGCAACCAGTAAATGTTAGAAGCTAAACTGAGATTGAACAAATGATGTAAAATACAATTACCTGCGTTCCTAAGTACAAGTATTTTTATAGATTTCAATATGAACTACATACATATGTATATAGAATTATAGATATAGTTTAGATTAGAATCTAGATTCACTCATTTTGCTCCTTATGTAGTCTATATTGGAATCTCTAAAAATACTTATATTTAGGAACAGATGGTGTATAAGACATGGGATGCAGCTAACCTCGATGGCAAACAACAACATCGCCCATTGTAGCCCTGTTTAAGTACATGGAAAGCCAATGTTAACTACAACAGGGTTAACATCCACCAAAAATAGCAAATGGTAATAAAACGGCAGCATCTGTAGTGATATCTTCATTGCGAAAGAGTAGCACGGTAGCAAAGGGACGGCTTAAAAAATGGATACAACTATTAATTGCAACAGGCTTAACAAAATCTTAAGTCATGTTTTGTAAGTTTGTAGCCATTGAAATACAACTGTTTAAAAATGGATACAACTGTTAATTGCAATAGGCTTAATAGCCATTGAAACCGGTACTGGTAAAAATGCAATTGGCAGAGTTAAACATCACAAGCCAGGTGCTGCCAGAGCAGAGAATGCCCAGTTATCTATAAAAAGGTAGGGAAAATAGCTAAAACGTGTTAGGCATGTTTACTACAACATGCTTAATATATCAACTGTACAAAACATAGCCATTAATTGCAACTGGTATTGGTAAGATTGAACTGGTGAGTTCATACTTGGTAAGTCCTGAGAGGTAGTTGCTGGGGCACTTCATCTTGGCCAGAGCCTGCCCAAAGTCAGCGGCGGCGGAGGCGAGCTCTTCCTCCGGGTCGAAGCGTGGATAACTGTCGCCGACATGTGTACCTACAAGAAGCAAGTAAATGTTAGAAGCCAAACTGCAATTGCACAAATGATGTAAAATACTGTAAGACATGGGATGCAGCTAACCTCGACGGCAAACAACAGCATCGCCCGTTATGGCCCTGCGTAAGTACATGGAAAGGCATGTTAAGTACAACAGGGTTAGCATCCACCAAAAATAGCAAATGGGTAGCATCTCTAGTATATCTTCATTGCGGAGAGTAGCACGGTAGCAAAGGGACAGATTAAAAAATGGATACAACTGTTAATTGCAACAGGCTTAATATCATCCTAAGTCATGCTTTTTAAGTTTGTAGCCATTGAAATACAACTGTTTAAAAATGGATACAACTGTTAATTGCAACAGGCTTAATAGCCATTGAAACCGGTACTGATAAAAATGCAATTGGCAGAGTTAAACATCACAAGGCGGGTGCTGCCAGAGCAGAGAATGGCTCAATTGTCTATAAAAAGGTAGGGAAAATAGCTAAAATGTGTTAGGCATGTTTACTACAACATGCTTAATACATCGACCGTACAAAACATAGCCATTAATTGCAACTGGTATTGGTAAGATTGAACTGCTGAGTACATACTTGGTAAGTCCTGAGAGGTAGTTGCTGGGGCACTTCATCTTGGCCAGAGGCCGCCCAAAGTCAGCAGCGGCGGAGGCGAGCTGTTCCTCCAGGTCGAAGCGTGGATTAGTGCCACTGACATGTGTACCTACAGGCAACCAGTAAATGTTAGAAGTTAAACTGCAATTGCACAAATGATGTGAAATACTGTAAGACATGGGATGCAGCTAACCTCGACGGCAAACAACAGCATCAGCCGTTATGACCCTGCGTAAGTACATGGACATGCATGTTAAGTACAACAGGGTTAGCATCCACCAAAAATAGCAAATGGGCAGCATCTCTAGTGATATCCTGAGTCATGTATTGTAAGTTTGTTGCTAGTATTGGTGAAATTAAGCTGGACAGTTAATACTTGAACATCACACAGTGTGCAATACTGAAATAAACAAGGCATGAACATGCTTAATACATCAACCATACGAAACATAGCCATTGCAAGTGGTATTGGTAAGATTGAGCTGGTCAGATCATACCTGGTAAGTCCTGGGGGGTAGTCGCTGGGGCACTTCATCTGGGCCAGAGCCTGCACCAAGTCGGCAGCGGCAGAGGCGAGGTGTTCCTCCGGGTCAACACGCACAGTGGCCATCGCGCCATGGACCACCATCAGCTCCTCGACCTCCACGTGATATGTGGTTGGGCTTGCGCGGCGATGCTCTGGAGGTAGGGGCGGTGGGGATTTGGAGGCATGAGGATGTTTCGCAGGCACCATTTAAGCAATCAGGTCGGGGCCATGATAGAGATCGGTGGGTTACCTGACTGGATCCGAGCAGAACGTAGATGTGGTTGAAGTTGTGGTTGTGGTTGCGGCGATGGCGGTTTGAGCTACCGATAGGGGGAGGGGGGAGATACTGAGGAAATTTGATGGGTGGGGATGTTGTGGGAGGAATAAATTCTGAAATCACGCGCCAAATGAAAATTTCGCTGCGAAACTTGAAACTTGGGCGGGGGAAACACAGAATGCAGACGAAGCACGTAAAATACTCGTGTGCGAGAAAAGAGAAAATTGGCAGATCCCGTCTCCAAAAAAATGTACACGTGTAGTTGATTTTTTTGGTCAATGGTATGCCTGGTTTATTAGGAAACATCGCACAGGTAACTGACTTATGGATCATTAACGCAAAAAATGCACACGGGTACGCCATAGAAACCGTGTGATTTGTGATCTTCTATAATTCTTATATCTATTAGCATCTCCAACCGCACCTAATTTCAAAAATCTCTTTCATTGTATCAGGATTATTCAATGTACATGAACGAGGCAAGGTGACACCCGATGAGCAATCATCGGTTTATGAAATGTAATCAAGTGTCAACCTGCCTCGCTCGCGTAGCCAGATCTGATCCTATGCAACAAGAGAGAAGCTTGCTGCCATCCGCCGGCGCGGAAATTTAAGCCGGTGTGCGGCCAACTCACGCGATGTGGTGGGACTAAAAACCAGCTGCGGCCAGCTCTAGTCTCCTTCGATGGCTGCGGGCGAACATTTTGGGAGTATTTGGGGCTGGGGTGCGGCTACAAAACTTCAGTGAACACATGCTAATCAACGCTCAAAGCCCTCAAAGGATGCGCTTACCGACATTGTACGTTAATAATAGATAGTACCAACTTAAAGTACTACTCGTAATTTTCTCTAAGACTAGTACATATGTAGTACTGGTAGATGCTCGTAATTAATTATACAAACTTACGGGCAACACACACACTAACTACTTCTCACATGCTGCCATCGGGGCATGCTGGCCAGACGCCGGCATTCTCCTTCCCGGCCTTGTAGGCGGCAGCCCACCGTGCTTCGATCTCCGCCAAGCTCTCCTCAGCATGGCGTGTGGCCTCTTCTTTCTTGCGGCGGCGGGACTCTCTTTTCTTGACTGCTTTCTGCCTTTTCCGCTCCTTCTGTGCGGCTTTGGCCGCCTCTAGATCCACCGCCCATTCGGCCATGGCAGCCTCAAAGTCCGCCCACGTAACTGTGTGGCCGCCGATGGCGATGAACTCGGCGCGGCGAGATGCCATCGCTTCCTTACCATGTGTGCGGTCGCGGGCGGCGAGGAACGCGGCGCGGCGGGATGCCATCGCTTCCTTACCAGTTACTGTGCACCGCGGTGCCATGAACGACGCTTGGAGAGAGCTCTGGGACGGAGTGGCCGGGCAGCCGTACAGTGCGGTGGTTTTTAAGAGCTCAACGATAAACGACAAAGGAAATTTGGCTTCCCTTACAATTTTGCTCGTTCATTATCGCACATGGTTCATCTCCATCACCTCCGGAAACAGTGTGCGCTGAGCCTATTGTGTGTTGCGTTATGATTAGCCGGAACCCCACCCACGCGGATCGCGCGTGTGCACCGTAGGATGCGCCACGATCGAACGGCAATCCACGTCGCTCACATCACACCCGTGCAGCTATAGCTGGATTGGATTTATATGCACTAAATGCCTAGAAAATGCACATAATCCCCTAAATATGGTAAATGAGCCCAAAAAAATGCCAAATTTGAACACGGTGATTTGCAAGGTGTATGTTCGTCGTAGAAAAAAACTCCAGGGCAAAGAACGAAGAAAATTTCGATTCCCCTTCAATCTTTGTGATTTCCCTCTCGAAAGCATGGAACTTCCTCGGTGATGGTTCGATTTATGAAGGGCGTGCATGACGACATAAGCCAAACCTTCTCAAATTTTTACCAGGGCATGGTGACGCCATACCATGGCACCATGCCAGGCGTCATGTTTTTCAAGCATTTATTTCATTTTTTCTATGGTTGAGAACCCAATAAACAAACATTTGTGGTTGACTATTGCCACACATTTCATCGAAATATCTGCCCATTTCTTGTAAAAGGCATGAGAATTTACTAAATGGCATGAGCATGGTTTTCCAGGCCATTCTTGTGCACCCTTTCATGCACCGATTGTTTGAACTTGAATTATGTGTATTAATGCCTAGAAAATGCACATAATCCCCTAAATATGGTAAGTGAACGCGGAAAAGTGCCAAATTTGAACACGGTGATTTGCAGGGTGTATGTTCATCGTAGAAAAAAACTCATGGACGAAGGACAAAGGAAATTTGGATCCCCCTTCAATCTTGGTGATTTCCCCCTCGAAACCATGAAACTTCCTCGGTGATGGTTTGATTTATGAAAGGCGTGCATGACGACATAAGGCAAACATTCTCAATTTTTTACCAGGGCACGGTGAGGCCATACCATGGCACCACGCTATGCGTCATGTTTTCCAGGCAGTTTTTTCATTTTTGTATAGTTGTTAACCCACTAAACGACGTGTTTGTGGTTGACTATTGCCACACATTTCCTTGAAATCTCTGCCCATTCCTTGTAAAAGGCATGAGAATTTACTAAATAGCATGAGCATGGTTTTCTAGACCGTTCTTGTGCACCTTTTCATGCACCGATTGTTCGAATTTGAATTATGTGCATTAATGCCTAGAAAATGCACATAATCCCCTAAATATGGTAAATGAGCCCGGAAAATGTCAAATTTGAACACGTTCCATTGGAGGGGGTGTGTTGATCGTTGAAAAAAAACTGAATGACAAACTAGGACGAAAATTTGGATTCCCCTTCAATCTTCGTGATTTCCCTCTTGAAAGCATGGAACTTCCTCGGTGATGGTTCGATTTATGAAGGGCGTGCATGACGACATAAATCAAACCTTCTCATCTTTTTACCAGGGCATGGTGAGGCCATACCATGGCACCATGCCAGGCGTCATGTTTTTCAAGCACGTATTCATTTTTCTATAGTTGATAACCCAGTAAATGACGCGTTTGTGGTTGACTATTGCCATGCATTCCCTTGAAATCTCTGCCCATTCCTTGTAAAATTCATGAGAATTTACTAAATACCATGAGTATGGTTTTTCCAGACCGTTCTTGTGCACCTTTTCATGCACCGATTGTTCGAATTTGAATTATGTGGATTAATGCCTAGAAAATGCACATAATCCCCTAAATATGGTAAATGAGCTCGGAAAAATGCCAAATTTGAACACGTTGCATTCGAGGGGGTATGTTGATTGTAGAAAAAACTGAATGACAAGCTAGGAAGGAAATTTGGATTCCCGGTCCCTTCAATCTTGCTGATTTCCCCCTCGAAACCATGAAAATTCCTCGGTGATGGTTCGATTTATGAATGGCGTGGATGACGACATAAGCCAAACCTTCTCAAATTTGTACCAGGGCATGGTGAGGCCATACCATGGCACCATGCCAGCCGTCATGTTTTTCAAGCATGTATTTCATTTTTCTACAGTTGAAAAACCAATAAACGACGTGTTTGTGGTTGATTATTGCCACACATTTCCGTGAAATATCAGCCCATTCCTTGTAAAAGGCATGAGAATTTACTAAATAGCACAATCATGGTTTTCCAGACCGTTCTCGTGCATCTTTTCATGCACCGATTGTTTGAATTTGAATTATGTGCATTAATGCCTAGAAAATGCACATAATCCCCTAAATATTGTAAATGAACCCGGAAAAGTGCCAAATTTGAACACAGTGATTTGAAGGGTTTATGTTCATCATAGAAAAAACTCATGGACAAAGGACAAAGGAAATTTGGATTCCCCTTCAATCTCAGTGATTTACTATCGCACACGATTCATCTCCGTTGCCTCTGTGAACCGTGTGTGTTCACCCACACATGCAAAAGGAAAAAAGAAAACCCTCGCCCACTTCGTCCCCACCCTCTCGCTGCGGACTCCTCTGCAACTCTGCACCTCATCAACTTCTATCGCAGCGACCACCCTAAGCTCGACGGCTGTCATCGGCGAGCGGAGGTCGCGCTCCAAGCGGCACGGGATTTCGCCCCTAACACTTTCCGCCGCCTATCTGCATCGACATTCTAGACTCTGGTGGATTGGGGTTTTCTACGGGATTGGGCCAGGGATTTTTCTCATGGAGAAGGTAATCAAGTTAGCAAAATATTCACTCATCTCTTATCGCAGTCCATCCGTCGTTGTTAGTCAACCGGCGAAAATCGCCGTGGATTTACTTTTCTTCTAGCTGATTCGAGGGTTTTCATTCATGTGTCGACAGTGCGAGCACAAATCGGGCAAGTGTGGTCGCGGCCAGTCGAAAACGAAGTTCTATCTCACCATTCCGGATGACTTCAGGGAGCGCTCGGTATGTTCATTCTCAACCTACCACGGTCGGCATGGCCTAAATTTGTGAACATATACCGTCTGCTGCTACATTTGGATAAAAGGTACAGTGCCACGTGCAGCCTAGATGTCGAAGCCGATCCCCCCCTATATTAGGCGAATATATGATGTATTGTTAATTCAGTTACTCTCATATTTGCATCAAATCTTTGTTACATTATCTACTTTTAATTATATATTTTTGTACTTTGCTTTCATCTATATATTGATCTGTTCTATCAGTTACTCCCATATTTGCATCTTGCTCTGTTATTTCAGTCTATCTAATTTACGATCTTAATTTTCATTTCAAGCAGTACATCCCTTGCTTTGTAAGAACAGGAGTAGAAGGAAATCTTGGGCTTTACTTTGTTGATGACTCCATGGATGTCATATTGACAACGCAACATGGATTTACATTGACGGTTAGCGTAAAACTTGATAAAGATGGTCACTCCTATTTTGATGCGGACCTTTGGAGAAAAATGTCTAAGTGTTATGAACTGAAAGCTGGCAATAAAATTCTAGTGCGTGCACCATAGCCTGGTCTAAATAACATGGATGTTTACTTCCCCAACGTCATCAGCTGATCAAAGTCTGATCAAGGTTAGTGTCCTTTCAACGTTCTCCATGCTGGCATATTACTTAGTAAAATCGGGGTATTTGTTCTGACTAATTGATCACTATTTAAGCAACCAATTGTGATTTCATTTTCTGACTCTGTTCCTAGGCAGTAAGAAATTCTATTTACCAATTTATGCGCACTATATATTCTTCTGCCATGTTCTGAATAAATAATACCTTTCCACCTTTTAAGCAGGATATGTTAGATGCATAGTGAATGATCTGTATGTTACTAAGCGTACCAAATTTTACTGGAAGGACTTGAAGCATGTCATAAACTTTGTTGATAATCTGACAGAGATAGCATAGCGTATGAATGCTAGATTTTGGATGGGATTAATTATACCTATGGCGCACACATTGAACAAGACCAATTGTGTGCACAAAACGCTGGTACAAAGTCTTATTTTTATGTTGATGCTCATAAACTATATATATCTTCAACGATATGTTACAATTGGTTTTTATTCTACATTTCAATAGAAATTATCCACTATAGCAGTTCCTGGATCGATTTCATGGCGTGGTCAAATTACACTTGTGCCTGCTAATAACGCCAAAGTGATTGCAAGGTACTGCATTTCCCGCAGAAATGGAACCATTCAAATTAACAAGTTCTCGCTTGTCGTGGCAATGCATCCATATTGGAAAATTGGAGACACTGTTCTACTCATGCTCTACCAAGGCACAGGAGGGCTCTTCCTTTTCATTGACGAGATGCTGAGTCACCGTGATCAAGCTGCTTCCAGCGGATAGTTGTGGTTGTTGGCCCTCAACCTCTTAAAATGTGCTAGCTGTTACTATGTTAAGTATGTAGATATGGACCATATGGTTGTTGGCCCTCAGCCTCTTAAAATGTGATAGTTGTTACTATGTTAAGTATGTAGATATGGACCATATGGTTGTCAAAACCGTGTTACGAAGATCCTCCTTTTGTCGAATAGTGTAACCACTATATATATGTTACTCAAATGCTGTTAGCCAAGTTCTTAAATTTTCATGGAAAGTATTAGTATGGTACACAGTTCATTGAGTTTAAGCGCGTGCCCGATGTCCAGAAGGCATTTGCATATTAACTGTCCATATTGCAAATTCACAGACGTGTTAACATAAGGAAACATATGTGTAACTTACTAATCATTGCACACGAGTACTCGCAGATGCATCGTGTGTGATATTCCTAGCCGCCGCAAGCAACTAGTTTGCAATTTTCAAAGTTTTTTGTACACACAAAATCGCACACGAATTAACTATAGTAACCGTCTATGTTGTAATTTCTCATCGCAAACAGTTCATTCGAGTCGGCTGTTTGCCGCGTATCACACACATCTTGTTTACATGACTCGTTTGTGTTATTTTGGCTCATCGCAAACAGTTCATCTATGTGAACTGTATGCCGCATATCACACACATCTTGTTAAGCTGAACCGTTTCTGTTGTGTTCCCTAATCAAAAACAGTTTCGTCCGAGTGAACCATATGCCATATATCACACACACCTTGATCTGGCTAACTGTTTCTGTTGCACTCCCTAATAGCAAACAGTTCATCTGAGCGAACTGTATGCCGTATATCTCACACACCTTGATATGGCTGCCCGTTTCTGTTGTTCTGTCTCATCACAAACAGTTCGGATGGATCAACCGTGTGCCCTGCATCGCACACACAACTAAAATCTGAACCGTGTTTGATGTCTCCGCCATCGCAAATGTTTTGCATCTTTTTTATGGTTTTTTTACATCACCGTTTGTGATTAATGCATCGCACACAGTTTTGTCAAAGGGCCTCTAATCGTAGTGTCGCGTTAGCAGCATCCTGCAGTAGTGTTTCTTCGTTGTTCGACATGTTTCCTACGATTAAGTCTCCTTGTTTAATTCTTAAACTATAATAAAAATGAGTAATGATATGAAAAAAGGTCTATGGTTTGCCGGAATGCCGTTTCCCAGCAAATCCCGGCACTCGATATGCCTACTTTCTAGCACAAGTCATGCCAAAATTCACGGGAAATTTCAGCATGACCTTTGCTAAAAAGTGACATATCGAGCGCCTGAAATTCACCGGAACAGAAATGAATCAACATTCTAGCGAAATGTAGGCCACTCGGATCATTTACCCTGCACATAACCATCATTTTCCTAACATCACATGTCCAAAATATCACATGTCCAAATTCCAAACATCACATGTCCAAATCACATGTCCACATATCAGATGTCCACTTCAAATTTGCATATAACAGAAAGAAAAATGTAGAACTTGAAGAAAATGCAATAAGTCCTTTTTCTTCACAAAATTTGAAACTAAATTCAGCCTACCTAAATTTCTGTCCTAATTTGAAAGCTAGCTAAATTTCTGTCCTAATTTGAAAACCTAGTTAATTTCATACTAATTAACTAGGTTCATACTACCTAATATGTCCTAGGGTTCATACTAATTCACCTAGGGTTAATCAATTCTATTTTGTATTTAAATAGCAACAATTGCTTTAACTAAAAAAATTAAATACCTAGAATTCTACTAACTAAACCTAAAACACCTAAAATACCTAGAATTCATTTAACCCATACTAATTGTGTTTTTTTAACTAGGGTTCATACCAACTAGTTAACTATAGGGATCATACTAGCTATTTCATCAACACATTTTCTGAAATTTGAATTCACAATTTTCTGAATTTTTAATTCACAACATCATTTTTTGAATTTTGAATTCACAAAAGCTACTGTTTTTCAATTGTAAATTAAACCTAGCTATTTCATGAACCCTAGAACCTAACTACAAAACCTAACTACATGAACCCTAGAACCCTTAGGCAGAGAGACAGAGAGAGAAGGAGGGGCAGAGGGCTTACAAGGGGCTACGGGAGACATCAGCGGCGAGGTGGAGCTCGGGGGAGATGCCGGCGGAGAGGTGAGGCTCGGGGGAGACGGGTGCGGGTGGAGGAGTGGGCGACGATGACACATGCGGCGACGGACGGGGCGCGGGCAGCGACGGAGGGCGACGACGACGACGGAGGGCGACGGCGGCAGGCGGCGACAGAGGGCGACGGAGGACGACAATAGGCGACGGAGGGCAACAGCGGCGTCGGAGGAGAGGGATCGAATGGGGAATGTGATGGAGGAAAGAAGTGGAGGAGGAAGCCCGCGCGGGGGTTATATCAAGATAGCAGTAGCGGGTTTCTATAAAACGCGTTATCGCTAAGGTAGCTATAGCACGTTTTAGGAAAAATCGCTACTGCTACCTAACGTAGTTATAGCGCTTTTTAGGAAAAAGCGCTACTGCTACCTGACGTAGCTATGGCGCGTTTACAGAAACGCGCTACTGCTATCACAAGTAGCTATAGCGCTTTTCCTCAACCAGTGCTACTGCTCTTCTTTTCTTTTCCTGTTTGTTTCTTCTATTTTCTTTTCCTTTTCTTTTCTTCTTTTTGTTTTCTTCCGAGAGCAGGAACGAAGGGAAGGCGATACAATGTATATAACTAAGGAGATATATATTGCATCATTTGACGGTTAAGTGTGTATACAAAATAGGAACATATATAATACATCATTTGACCCATGCATAACAGTTAAGTGTGTACACAAAATAGGAACATATATATTACATCATTTGACCGATAACGGTTTCTTGATCAGCGTCGACGTTTTAGTTTTTGAGTGAGCTTCTTTCCCTTGTTGTTCGTTGACGAATAATTGAGCCCCTCATTGTGACTTTTCCTTTTCCATGGAGTACGATCTTTCTTAGGTAATGTAGTATTGATTCTTCTTTTGACGTATACTTCATCGTCATCGTCATCTTCCCTCATCGGGTTGCCATACTGGTCGTAGTCTTCCTCGTTGGCGACTTGATAACCCACAAGTATAGGGGATCGCAACAGTTTTCGAGGGTAGAGTATTCAACCCAAATTTATTGATTTGACACAAGGGGAGCCAAAGAATATTCTCAAGTATTAGCAGTTGAGTTGTCAATTCAACCACACCTGAAAGACTTAATATCTGCAGTAAAGTATTTAGTAGCAAAGTAGTATGGAAGTAACAGTAACGGTGGCAAAAGTAACAGTAGCAGTTTTTGTAGCAATCGTAACAGTGGCAACGGAAAAGTAACTAGGCAAAGATCAATATGTGAAAAGCTCGTAGGCAATGGATCAATGATGGATAATTATGTCGGATAGGATTCCTCATGCAATAGTTATAACATAGGGTGACACAGAACTAGCTCCAGTTCATCAATGTAATGTAGGCATGTATTCCGAATATAGTCATACGTGCTTATGGAAAAGAACTTGCATGACATCTTTTGTCCTACCCTCCCGTGGCAGCGGGGTCCTATTGGAAACTAAGGGATATTAAGGCCTCCTTTTAATAGAGTACCGGACCAAAGCATTAACACTTAGTGAATACATGAACTCCTCAAACTATGGTCATCACCGGGAGTGGTCCCGATTATTGTCACTTCGGGGTTGCCGGATCATAACACATAGTAGGTGACTATTGACTCTTGCAAGATAGGATCAAGAACTCACATATATTCATGAAAACATAATAGGTTCAGATCTGAAATCATGGCACTCGGGCCCTAGTGACAAGCACTAAGCATAGCAAAGTCATAGCAACATCAATCTTAGAACATAATGGATACTAGGGATCAAACCCTAACAAAACTAACTCGATTACATGGTAAATCTCATCCAACCCATCACCGTCCAGCAAGCCTACGATGGGATTACTCACGCACGGCGGTGAGCATCATGAAATTGGTGATGGAGGATGGTTAATGATGACGATGGCGACGGATTCCCCTCTCCGGAGCCCCGAACGGACTCCAGATCAGCCCTCCCGAGGAAGATTAGGGCTTGGCGGCGGCTCCGTATCGTAAAACCCGATGAATCCTTCTCTTTAGTTTTTTTCTCCCCGAAAGTGAATATATGGAGTTGGGGTTGAGGTCGGTGGAGTCCCAGAGGGCCCACGAGGCAGGGGCGCGCCCCAGGGGGGGCGCCCTGCACCCTCATGGACAGGGTGTGGACCCCCTGATGCTGATTCTTTCGCCAATATTTTTTATTAATTCCAAAACGTGTCTCCGTGGATTTTCAGGTCATTCCGAGAACTTTATTTCTGCACAAAATTAACACCATGGCAGTTCTGCTGAAAACAGCGTCAGTCCGGGTTAGTTCCATTCAAATCATGCAAGTTAGAGTCCAAAACAAGGGCAAAAGTGTTTGGAAAAGTAGATACGTTGGAGACGTAACAACTCCCCCAAGCTTAAACCTTTGCTTGTCCTCAAGCAATTCAGTTGACAAACTGAAAGTGATAAAGAAAAACTTTTACAAACTCTGTTTGATCTTGTTGTTGCAAATATGTAAAGCCAGCATTCAAGTTTTCAGCAAAGATTATGAACTAACCATATTCACAATAACTTAGGTCTCATGTTTACTCATATCAATGGCATAATCAACTAGCGAGCAATAATAATAAATCTCAGATAACAACACTTTCTCAAAACAATCATAACATGATATAACAAGATGGTATCTCGCTAGCCCTTCCTGAGACCGCAAAACATAAATGCAGAGCACCCCAAAAGATCAAGGACTGACTAGACATTGTAATTCATGGTAAAAGAGATCCAGTCACAGTCATACTCAATGTAAATTAATAGCAATGCATGCAAATGACAGCGGTGCTCTCCAACTGGTGCTTTTTAATAAGAGGACGATGACTCAACATAAAAGTAAATAGATAGGCCCTTCGCAGAGGGAAGCAAGGATTTGCAGAGGTGCCAGAGCTCGGGTTTTGAAACAGAGATAAATAATATTTTGAGTGGCATACTTTCATTCTCAACATAACAACCAAGGGATCTCGATATCTTCCATGCTACACACATTATAGGCGGTTCCCAAATAGAATGGTAAAGTTTATACTCCTCCACCACCAACAAACATCAATCCATGGCTTGTCCGAAACAACGGATGCCGTCCAACTAACAACAATCCTGGGGGAGTTTTGTTTGCAATTATTTTGATTTGATTTGAGCATGGGACTGGGCATCCCGGTTACCGGCCATTTTCTCGTGAGTGATGAGCGGAGTCCACTCATCATGAGAATAACCCACCTAGCATGGAAGATATAGACAACCCTAGTTGATACATGAGCTATTCGAGCATACAAAGCAGAATTTCATTTGAAGGTTTAGAGTTTGGCACATACAAATTTACTTGGAATGGCAGGTAAATACCGCGTATAGGAAGGTATGGTGGACTCATATGGAATAACTTTGGGGTTTATGGAAGTAGATGCACAAGCAATATTCCCGCTTAGTACAAGTGAAGGCTAGAAAGAGACTGGGAAGCGACCAACTAGAGAGCGACAACAGTCATGAACATGCATTAAGATTAATCAACAATGAGTGCAAGCATGAGTAGGATATAAATCACCATGAACATAAACATCGTGGAGGCTATGTTGATTTTGTTTCAACTACATGCGTGAACATGTGCCAAGTCAAGCCACTCGAATCGTTCAAAGGAGGATACCACCCTATCATACCACATCACAACCATTTTAATAGCATGTTGGCACGCAAGATAAACCATTAAAAACTCCTAGCTAATTAAGCATGGCATGAGCAACTATAATCTCTAATTGTCATTGCAAACATGTTTCATTCATAATAGGCTGAATCAGGAACGATGAACTAATCATATTTACAAAAACAAGATAGGTCGAGTTCATACCAGCTTCTCTCATCTCACTCAGTCCATCATATATCGTCATTATTGCCTTTCACTCGCACGACCGAACAGTGTGGATAATAATAATAGTGCACGTGCATTAGACTAAGCTGGAATCTGCAGACATTTAATACTAGGGAGAAGACAAGGTAATATGGGCTCTTGTTTAAATCAACAATAATGCATATGAGAGCCACTCAACATTTTCATCATGGTCTTCTCCTCTCGACCCCCAAAGAATAAGAAAAGAAATAAAACTATTTACACGGAAAGTTCCCAACAAGCAAAAGAAGAACGAAAAATCTTTTTGGGTTTTCTTTTAATTACTACTACTACAGGCATGGAAAGTAAACTAGCTAAAAGCTACAACTAATTTTTTTGGTTTTTCTTAAGGTTTTTCAAACACACAAGAAGAAGGCTTAGAAAAGAAAATAAACTAGCATGGATAGTACAATGAAAAAGTATGAGCACCGACAACTAGAATGAGTGTGTGAATATGAATGTAATGTCGGTGAGAAATACGTACTCCCCCAAGCTTAGGCTTTTGGCCTAAGTTGGTCTATGGCCACTGCTGGCCTGGCGGATATCCAAAGTCGTAGCCGGGGTTGTACTGAGATGCAGCAGCTACTGCCTGAAGAGCTGTAGCTTGGAGGCGAGCTGCCTTCGTCCTCCTCTCATACTCGTTTGCCTCCTCCCTGGTTATAACATATCTCCTTTTTGCCTGAAAGTTAAAGAACGTAGGAGCAGGGAGGGCAACATGGACAGTGCGCTATCTGTCAAAGATTAGTCGGTACTGGAGGAACTGTTCTTTCCTCTCAAGAAACTGATGGCGGACCATAGCACTATAATCTAGATAAGCAGGAGGCAACTCCCTATCATTTCCATGTATGGGTACCCCAAGATAATTAGCTACACGAGTTGCATAAATTCCACCAAACAAATCTCCACTTGTACCGTTAAGATGCAACCTTCGTGCAACAATGGCCCCCAAGTTATATTGTTTATCACCTAATACCGCACTCTTGAGGACACTAAGATCTGGAACGCACATGTGACAAGCCTCATCTTTACCGTTAATGTATCTACCTATAAAGAGAGCAAAATAATGTATGGAAGGGAAATGAATGCTCCCTATGGTAGCTTGTGTGATTTCTCTAGATTCCCCCACAGTGATACTAGCAAGAAAGTCTTTATATTCAAATTTGCGGGGTTCACTAACATTGCCCCACTGCGGGAGTTTACAAGAAGTATTAAAATCTTCTAGGTCCATGGTATATGATTTATCATAAAGATCAAATAAAACAGTGTGAGAATTACGCGAGGATGTAAATTTAAACCTCCTTACAAAGGAATCAGTTAGGTAGTGGTACTATAGGCACTTATCTGACATGAAGTCCTCAAGATCAGCATTACGCACATACGCGTCAAATTCATCCTTGATGCCTGCCTGGACCATAAACTCCTCTGACGGCCATTCACAAGGCCGCACTTGAGCTTCCCTCGGTGGTTCATCGTCCGGCTCATGTATCGTGAGCCTTGGTCCTTGCTTCCTTGAGGAACCACCTTGGTACATTTTCCTATGCATTTTTTCTTTCTCTGAAAAATTTCTGAAATTTTTAGTGACTCAAAATAAAAGTGAAACAAACTCAACAAGATTGATAGCAACTACTCTCACAAGTGCCTAGAGGCTATATCATGCACTAAAATTACTTTGGACCATATAAATTTGACATGCAAGCTCAAGAACAGGGTCACCTTAGCAGCAAAAATTTGCAATAAATAAAGCACTAGAACAAAAACTAATTGGACCATTGGAGGAGTCACATACCGAAGAACAATCTCCCAAAACAGTTTTGTGAATGGAGCTTTGAGCAAAGAGATCGAAAATGGCAGCAAGATGAGCTAGAACACGGGTTTGAGCTACGGGAAGATTTTTTTTCTGGAGAAGACGAAGTGAGTGGGTGCTGGAATAAGTGGAGGGGGTCCTCGTGGGGCCCACGAGGCAGGGGGCACGCCCTGTGCCCTCGTGGCCAAATGGTGGGCCCCCCTGGTGTGTTCTCAGTGCCAGAAATTCTAAAATATTCTACAAAAAATCATATTTCATTTTCAGGACATTTGGAGAACTTTTATTTTCGGGGTATTTTTATTGCAAGGATAATTCAGAAAACAGACAAAAAAAAATACTATTTTTGCTTTATTTAATCTAAGTAACAGAAAGTAAAAGGAGGGTACAGAGAGTTGTGCTTTCTAACTTCATCCATCTCGTGCTCATCAAAAGGAATCCACTAACAAGGTTGATCAAGTCTTGTTAACAAACTCTTTTCGAATAACATGAAACCGGAGAATTTTCGAATAACAATAGGTTACCTCAACGGGGATATGCATGTCCCCAACAATAAGAATATCATATTTCTTCTTGACAGTAGGAAGAGGGAATTCAAAATCTCCAATAGTAATCGTTGAAAATTTTCCAATAGAATTGATACTGTGGACTTGAGGTTGTTTCGTCGGAAAGTGTACCGTATGCTCATTACCATTAACATGAAAAGTGACATTGCCTTTGTTGCAATCAATAACAGCCCTTGCAGTATTCAAAAAGGGTCTACCAAGGATAATCGACATACTATCGTCCTCAGGAATATCAAGAATAACAAAGTCCATTAAAATAGTAATGTTTGCAACCACAACAGGCACATCCTCGCAAATACTGACCGGTATAGCAGTTGATTTATCTGCCATTTGCAAAGATATTTCAGTAGGTGTCAACTTATTCAGATCAAGTCTACGATATAAAGAGAGAGGCATAACACTAACACCAGCTCCAAGATCACATAAAGCAGTTTTAACATAGTTTCTTTTAATGGAGCATGGTATAGTTGGTACTCCTGGATCTCCTAGTTTCTTTGGTATTCCACCTTTAAAAGTATAATTGGCAAGCATGGTGGAAATTTCAGCTTCCGGTATCTTTCTTTTATTTGTAACAATATCTTTCATATACTTAGCATAAGGATTCATTTTAAGCATATCAGTCAAACGCATACGCAAAAATATAGGTCTAATCATTTCAGCAAAGCGCTCAAAATCCTCATCATCCTTTTTCTTGGATGGTTTAGGAGGAAAAGGCATGGATTTCTGAACCCATGGTTCTGTTTCTTTACAGTGCTTCCTAGCAACAAAGTCTCTTATCATAATGTTGATTCTTTGATTGTGGGTTATCAAGATCAACAGCAGGTTCAATCTCTACATCATTGTTATTGCTAGGTTGAGCATCAACATGAACATCATCATTATCACTAGGTTCATGTTCATTACCAGATTGTGTTTCAGCATCAGAAATAGAAATATCATTGGGATTCTCAGGTGTGTCAACAACAGGTTCACTAGAAGCATGCAAAGTCCTATCATTTTTCTTTTTCTTCTTCTTAGAAGGACTAGGTGCATCAACATTAGTTCTCTGAGAATCTTGCTCAACTCTCTTGGGGTGGCCCTCAGGGTACAAAGGTTCCTGAGTCATTCTACCCCCTCTAGTCATAACTCTAACAGCATTATCATTTTTCTTATTATTTAATTCATTGAGCAAATCATCTTGTGCTTTAAGCACTTGTTCTACCTGAGTGGTAACCATAGAAGCATGTTTACTAATAAGTTTAAGGTCACCTTTAACTCTAGACATATAATCACTCAAGTGTTCAACCATATAAGCATTACGTTTCAATTGTCTACCAACATAAGCATTGAAGTTTTCTTGTTTAACAATAAAATTATCAAACTCATCCAAGCATTGGCTAGCAGACTTATTACGAGGAATATCACCTTCATCAAATCTATAGAGAGAATTTACCTTTACTACCTGTGTCGGGTTATTAAGACCATGTATTTCTTCAATAGGTGGTAAATTCTTAACATCTTCAGCTTTAATACCCTTTTCTTTCATAGATTTCTTTGCCTCTTGCATATCTTCAGGACTGAGAAATAGAATACCCCTTTTCTTCGGAGTTGGCTTAGGAGTTGGTTCAGGAAGTGTCCAATCATTATCATTACTCAATATATTATTCAATAGCAATTCAGCTTGCTCAACAGTTCTTTCCCTGAAAACACAACCAGCACAACTATCCAGGTGGTCTCTGGAATCATCGGTTAGTCCATTATAAAAGATATCAAGTATTTCATTTTTCTTTAGAGGATGATCAGGCAAAGCATTAAGTAATTGGAGAAGCCTCCCCCAAGCTTGTCGGAGACTCTCTTCTTCAATTTGCACAAAATTATATATTTCCCTTAAGGCAGCTTGTTTCTTATGAGCGGGGAACTATTTAGCAGAGAAGTAATAAATCATATCCTGGGGACTACGCACACAACCAGGAGCAAGAGAATTGAACCATGTTTTAGCATCACCCTTTAATGAGAACGGAAATAACTTAAGGATATAGTAGTAACGAATTTTTTCCTCATGAGTGAATAGGGTGGCTATATCATTCAATTTAGTAAGATGTGCCACAACAGTTTCAGATTCATAGCCATAAAAAGGATCAGATTCAACCAAAGTAATTAACTCAGGATCGACAGAGAAATCATAATCCTTATCAGAAATACAGATAGGTGAAGTAGCAAAAGTAGGGTCATATTTCATTCTAGCATTCAAAGACTTTTCTTTCAGCTTAGCTAACAGTTTCTTAAGATCATATCTATCTTTGCAAGCAAAAAGGTCTCTAGCAGTTTCTTCATCCATAACATAACCCTCAGGCACATCAGGCAATTCATATGTAGGGGGAGAATCTTCATCATCACTTTCATCAATATTATCTGTTTCAATAATTTCATTCTCTCTAACCCTAGCAAGTTGTTCATCAAGAAATTCACCTAATGGCACAGTATTATCAAGCATAGAAGTAGTTTCATCATAAGCATCATGCATAGCAGAAGTGGCATCATCAATAACATGCGACATATCAGAATCAATAACAGGTGTAGGTGTCACAAATTTAGTCATAACAGAAGGTGAATCACGTGCAGAGCTAGATGGTAGTTCCTTACCTCCCCTCGTAGTTGAGGGAAAAATCTTGGTTCTTTCATCTTTCAAGTTCCTCATAGTGATCAATAGATATAAATCCCAACTGACTCAAAGAATAGAGCTATGCTCCCCGGCAACGGCGCCAGAAAATAGTCTTGATAACCCACAAGTATAGGGGATCGCAACAGTTTTCGAGGGTAGAGTATTCAACCCAAATTTATTGATTCGACACAAGGGGAGCCAAAGAATATTCTCAAGTATTAGCAGTTGAGTTGTCAATTCAACCACACCTGAAAGACTTAATATCTGCAGCAAAGTATTTAGTAGCAAAGTAGTATGGAAGTAACGGTAATGGTGGCAAAAGTAACAGTAGCAGTTTTTGTAGCAATCGTAACAGTGGCAACGGAAAAGTAACTAGGCAAAGATCAATATGTGAAAATCTCGTAGGCAATGGATCAATGATGGATAATTATGTCGGATGCGATTCCTCATGCAACAGTTATAACATAGGGTGAGACAGAACTAGCTCCAGTTCATCGATGTAATGTAGGCATGTATTTCGAATATAGTCATACGTGCTTATGGAAAAGAACTTGCATGACATCTTTTGTCCTACCCTCCCGTGGCAGCGGGGTCCTATTGGAAACTAAGGGATATTAAGGCCTCCTTTTAATAGAGTACCGGACCAAAGCATTAACACTTAGTGAATACATGAACTCCTCAAACTATGGTCATCACAAGGAGTGGTCCCAATTATTGTCACTTCGGGGTTGCCGGATCATAACACATAGTAGGTGACTATTGACTTGCAAGATAGGATCAAGAACTCACATATATTCATGAAAACATAATAGGTTCAGATCTGAAATCATGGCACTCGGGCCCTAGTGAAAAGCATTAAGCATAGCAAAGTCATAGCAACATCAATCTTAGAACATAATGGATACTAGGGATCAAACCCTAACAAAACTAACTCGATTACATGGTAAATCTCATCCAACCCATCACCGTCCAGCAAGCCTACGATGGGATTACTCACGCACGGCGGTGAGCATCATGAAATTGGTGATGGAGGATGGTGGTTGATGATGATGGCGACGGATTCCCCTCTCCGAAGCCCCGAACGGACTCCAGATCAGCCCTCCTGAGGAAGATTAGGGCTTTGCGGCGGCTCCGTATCGTAAAACGCAATGAATCCTTCTCTCTGGTTTTTTTCTCCCCGAAAGTGAATATATGGAGTTGGGGTTGAGGTCGGTGGAGTCCCAGAGGGCCCACGAGGCAGGGGGGCGCGCCCCAGGGGGGGGGGCGCCCTGCACCCTCGTGGATAGGGTGTGGACCCCCTGATGCTGATTCTTTCGCCAATATTTTTTATTAATTCCAAAACGTGTCTCCGTGGATTTTCAGGTCATTCCAAGAACTTTTATTTCTGCACAAAAATAACGCCATGGCAGTTCTGCTGAAAACAACATCAGTCCGGGTTAGTTCCATTCAAATCATGCAAGTTAGAGTCCAAAACAAGGGCAAAAGTGTTTGGAAAAGTAGATACGTTGGAGACGTATCAAATCCCCCAAGCTTAAACCTTTGCTTGTCCTCAAGCAATTCAGTTGACAAACTGAAAGTGATAAAGAAAAACTTTTACAAACTCTGTTTGATCTTGTTGTTGCAAATATTTAAAGCCAGCATTCAAGTTTTCAGCAAAGATTATGAACTAACCATATTCACAATAACATTTAGGTCTCATGTTTACTCATATCAATGACATAATCAACTAGCGAGCAATAATAATAAATCTCGGATGACAACACTTTCTCAAAACTATCATAACATGATATAACAAGATGGTATCTCGCTAGCCCTTTCTGAGACTACAAAACATAAATGCAGAGCACCCCTGAAGATCAAGGACTGACTAGACATTGTAATTCATGGTAAAAGAGATCCAGTCACAGTCATACTCAATGTAAATTAATAGCAATGCATGCGAATGACAGCGGTGCTCTCCAACTGGTGCTTTTTAATAAGAGGATGATGACTCAACATAAAAGTAAATAGATAGGCCCTTCGCAGAGGGAAGCAGGGATTTGCAGAGGTGCCAGAGCTCGGGTTTTGAAACAGAGATAAATAATATTTTGAGTGGCATACTTTCATTGTCAACATAACAACCAAGAGATCTCGATATCTTCCATGTGAGGGAGTTCTGGATTAAGGGGTCCTCGGGCGTCCAGACTACGTAACATGGGCCGGACTGATGGGCCATGAAGATACAAGAAGACTCTCTCCCGTGTCTGGATGGGACTCTCCCTGGCGGGGACGGCAAGCTTGGCGTTCGGATATGAAGATTCCTTTCTCTGTAACCGACTTTGTACAACCCTAGTCCCCTCCGGTGTCTATATAAACCGAAGGGTTTAGTCCATAGGGACAATCATAATCAGACAGGCTAGACTTCTAGGGTTTTAGCCATTACGATCTCGTGGTAGATCAACTCTTGTAATACTCATATTCATCAAGATCAATCAAGCAGGACGTAGGGTATTACCTCCATAGAGAGGGCCCGAACCTGGGTAAACATCGTGTCCCCCGTCTCCTGTTACCATCGACCTTAGACGCACAGTTCGGGACCCCCTACCCGAGATCCGGCGGTTTTGACACCGACATTGGTGCTTTCATTGAGAGTTCCGCTGTGTCGTCGCTAGAAGACTCAATGGCTCCATCAATCATCCACAACGATGCGGCCTTGAGGGAGGTCTTTATCCCCGGCCAGATCTTCGTATTTGGCGGCTTCATACTGCGGGCCAACTCGCTTGGCCACCTAGAGCAGATCGACAGCTATGCCCCTGGCCATCAGGTCAGGTTTGGAAGCTTGAACTACGTTGCTGATATCTGCGGAGACTTGATCTTCGACGTATTCGAGCCCATGGCAGCTGCTCCCTACCACCGCGATGAACATGACCTAAATCTGTAATCGGACCATACCCGGGAGATAGCGCCTGTAACTGCCCTGGCCCTAGATCTGGAGCAGAGTGCGTCATCCGAGGACGGGAAGCTCAACCCCACCACGGAAGCCGCAGACTCAGCGGCGTTGGAGCCGCACACAGACTCAACTTCGAACGGGATCTGTGTCACCGGAACCTCGGATTCGTCTCCGGCCACAGGTTCCGAACCGCGTGCGTCCGCGCCCATCGAGCTCAATCGGGCGCCGATTGTCGAGTTCAGCTCCGTGGACATCTTCCGACACTCACCTTTGGGTGATGTTCTAAAATCATTAAAAACCCTCTCCTTAGTGGGGGACTTACAGCCGAATTATATCCGGTTTGAACTGGAGAATTTCTCTTCCCACCCACCGCCCACTTCATTGCCACTGTCGAAGACTTAACCGACATGCTCGATCACGACTCCAAAGACATCGACGGTATGGACGATGATGCCGGAGAGGAGCAGGCCCAAAACCCGCCGTTTACTGGGTGCTGGACAGCCACCTCCTCGTATGACGTGTACATGGTGGATACTCCCAAAGAGAATAATGGCGATAACGAGAAAGATCCAGTCGAGAATAAACCTCCTGAGACACAGCCAAAGCGCCGATGTCAGCGGCACCGCTCTAAATCACGCCGTGGAAAAGACAGCAATACCGGCACAAGAGAAAACAATACTCCGGACGATGCCGAAGACAAAAAAGATCCCGCCGAGCCGACTTCCGAACAGGATGGTAGGGAAGATGGGCAAGTCAGCCCTGACAAACAGGCCATAAACGAAGACTCGGAGGACAGCAACTATCTTCCACTCTCCGAAGATGAGGTGAGCCTCGGCGACGAATACTTTATCGTGCCTGAGGAATCCGTCGAGCAGGAGCGCTTTCAGCGCCGGCTAATAGCCACTGCGAGGAGCCTGAAAAAGAAACAACAGCAGCTTCAAGTTGATCAAGATCTGCTCAACGACAGATGGGCTGATGTCCTGGCAGCCGAGGAATACGGACTCGAGCGCCCCATTAAAAGTTACCCGAAGCGCAAATTGCTACCCTAATTCGACGACGAGGCACTTGAGCCCATGCCATCAACACGTAATGCGGCTGACCGACCACCACGTGGCCGGGACAAAGCGGCAACTCAAGCCGAACACCTGCCCATACTACCTCACCGTAAAGGCAAAGACACCACAGCTCGGGAATACACATATGACCTGCGGCAAAACCTGGACAATAGAGCAGGTCAGTCCAGATCGACCTATGGATCGTGGGGGCATGCCCTGGCGCGCGACGACGGCTACCAAGCCAGACGTACCGAGCATAACCACGTCCGGGCCAAAAACCGCAGATGGACTACATCCGCACTATGTCGCGACTTGGCCCGATACAGAGGCGCCGCACATCCCCTTTGCTTCACTGATGAAGTAATGGAACACGAATTCCCGGAAGGGTTTAAACCCATGAATATCGAATCATACGATGGAACAACGGATCCCACAGTATGGATTGAAGATTTCCTTCTCCATATCCACATGGCCCGCGGTGATGACCTCCACGCCATCAAATACCTCCTACTAAAATTAAAGGGACCAGCACGGCACTGGCTGAACAGCCTCCCAGAAAACTCCATTGGCAGTTGGGAAGACTTGGAAGACGCCTTCCATGATAACTTTCAAGGTACATATGTCCGGCCTCCAGATGCCGATGACCTAAGTCACATCATCCAGCAGCCCGGGGAATCAGCCAGGAAGCTCTGGACTAGGTTCCTAATTAAAAAGAACCACATTGTCGATTGTCCGGACGCCGAAGCCCTCGCGGCCTTTAAACATAGCGTTTGAGACGAATGGCTTGCCCGCCACCTCGGTCAAGAAAAACCAAAATCCATGGCAGCCCTTACCGCTCTGATGACCCGCTTTTACGCGGGAGAAGATAGCTGGCTCGCTCGTAGAAGCAACAGCACCAGTGATCCGGGCACTTCCGAAGTTCGAGATGGCAACGGCAGGCCACGACGCAATAAACACAAGCGTCGAAATAATAATGAAGGAACACAAGACATGGCGGTAAACGCCGGATTCAGCGGCTCCAAAGCCGGTCAACGGAAAAAGCCATTCAAGGCAAACAGAGACGGACCATCCAATTTAGACAAGATACTGGATCGGCCCTGCCAGATTCATGGCACCCCAGGTAAACCAGCCAATCACACCAACAGAAGCTGTTGGGTCTTCAAACAAGCCGGCAAGCTTAACGCCGAACACAAGGGGAAGGGGCCGCCCAGTGACAGTGATGACGAAGAGACTCGCCAACCGAACACCGGGGGTCAGAAGCAATTTCCCCCTGAAGTAAAAACAGTCAACATGGTATACGTGACACACGTCCCTACAGCAGAGCGCAAGCGTGCACTACAGGACGCCAATGCCATAGAGCCAGGCACCCCAAAATTAAACCAATGGGCGGCCTGCCCGATCACTTTTGATCGCAAGGACCACCCAGCCAGTATCCGTCACGAAAGTTCGGCAGCTCTGATCCTCGATCCAATTATTGATGGGTTCCATCTCACGAAAGTCCTTATGGACAGCGGCAGTAGTCTTAATCTACTCTACCAAGACACTGTCCGCAAAATGGGCATTGATCCTTCACGAATCAAGCCCACCACAGCTACCTTCAAAGGAGCAGTGTCCGGCGTAGAAGCTCGCTGCACGGGGTCAATTACATTGGAAGTCGTTTTCGGCTTGCCGAACAACTTTAGAAGCGAAGGCTTGACCTTCGATATTGTACCGCTCCGCAGCAGCTACCACGCACTACTCGAGCTTACCACTTTTACTCGTTTTAATGCGGTCCCACATTACGCCTATTTCAATCTTAAGATGCCCGGTCCACGCGGCGTCATCATGATAAACGGAAATACGGAATGCTCCCTCCGTACAGAGGAGCGTACTATGGCTGCTGCAGCCGAAGTACAAAGCGGCCTTATTAAGCCGCGTATCTCATCGGCCGTCAAGCCACCGGTCTCTACTAAACAGGACCAATCAATCTCAAAGTTGGATTAGCAGTTCAGCCTCCGTCGTCCGCCCCATATAGCCGCGAAGTTTATACCGCGCATATATAATTATGCACTTAAAATACCATGGTCATCGGCGGAGGCACAGTACGGACAGGCTTACAATGCAGTCCGCACTCTCATAGTCTTTTTACTTTTTCTAACTACTTTTTTTATCCTTTACAACAGGTGATTCAAAGCCTGGTCATCTTACGGACTCTTTCTAAAGTCCGGCTTCGTATAAATAGCCAAAGGCTATTTCTACCAAGAAGTCCTTTCACCGAGGCAAGGCAGCGCAGACGTGCGACAGGAGGTCCTAATGATTTTTGTAAGACCGCACTCTTTATTTTAAACCTGTAAATTGCCTTTTTCCTCAACCCTCGGCCCCGGCATGTTAAATAGCCCGGGTATGGGCGTTATAATCTGTAGAATTGCGTTTGACGTATCAATCAGATTTCAGTGAACATAACCTGTATTCAGTATTTGCTTTTTCTACGTTCTGAATTTTGCTTCTTCGGTTTTTTCACGAACGCACCTCGGCACAAATTGCCAGGGGCTCGATACGGCAACACATGAGTTGCCGACAAGTCTGAACAGCTTTTCAGCACACTTCGGCGTCACGAGTTTGGCCTTATATGCATGAGCTCCGAATCATGTCTTTGGTCAATAGTTGGGTTGCCCGGCTCCTGTCCTTACTACCTTACGTTCCGCTATATCAGCTAGGGTAGTAAAGGGAGAACTACTGCGATTGTGTCCTGGTTTATCCGGATGAGCACCTCAGTAGAGAAAGCCTAAAACTGACTGTCATGATGCGGTGAGAGCTGGTCAACCACTCGATGACTCATCAGAATCCTTAGCGATTCTTTCCGTATTACACGAAGGACCATTTTTTCTGGTCACCTATGTAACGCACCGTATTCGGGTAAATGCGCACATACCAGGGGCTATATCGTAGACCCGCCGTCAAACTCCTATGGCTAAGTGAAAGTGTTAAAGCCCTATAGTCCGATTGCCTAGTTCACCGCATTGACACCTCCTTCATGGACCAAGACGTTGGGTCAAGAGTGATCAAGTGCTTTTCCGAACACCCCCGCATTATATGCGAGGGGGCTGAAGCCGACGACTGGCAAACTTTCAGATTATACAAAGAACGGCCGCATAGGAGGAACCAATACTTTCAGGCAAAAGTATAAAAATATGGCCTTAATATATCATAATATTGTTTTTACAAACTTGGTATATTCACTCGAACATAATATCTTTCGAGCACTGACCCTCTATCAAGCGGGCACCCTCTAGGACGTCCTCAAAATAATGCTTTGGCGTGTGATGGTCCTGGCCCTCGGGTGGACTCTTCGCTGCAATATCGGTGGCCTTCATCTTCGCCCAGTACACCTTGACGCGGGCAAAGGCCATCCGTGCACCCTCAATGCACGTTGACCGCTTAACAGCGTTGATACGCGGCATCGCATCAACAAGTCGCTGCACCAAACCGAAATAACTATTCAGAATTGGCTCAGTTGGCCACAGCCGGACCATGCCATCCTTCATGGCAGATCCGGATATCTTGTGGAGCTCGGCCCACTAGGCCATCTGTTCGTTCAGCAACAGCGGACGCTTCGACATGCTGAATTGCGACCAGAAAAGCTTCTCCGTTGCACGTCCTTCTTGCGCTTGGAAAAACTGCGCCGCATCGGAGACGCTCTTCGGCAAGTCCAAGAATGCGTCTGGAGAACTCCACATTTGATTAAGGGGGGCATACTTCGGAACGCCAAATTTAGTCTGTAATAAGAAAGGCTTACCGACCGCTATCTCCCCAGCTTGCCGGATTTCTTCCCGAGCCGCTCTAGACTCGGACCGTGCTGCTGTCGCCTCTTGTAAGGCCTTGCCGAGTTTGACCATTCTGGCTTTGTTATCCTTCTCGAGGAATTCGCATCGAACATTGGCATCCTTTAGCTCACGGGTCATGGTAGATATTCTCTCCTCGCACTGGCGCCGAGCAGCCTGTTCGGTCTTTAACTCAGCAGCTGCCTTCTTGGCAGCCGCCTCACTCATCCTGGCTTGCTCCTTGGCTCGGGCAAGCTCAGCCCGTAGGGCCTCAACTACGGCAACATTATCTGCAGTTATGCATATCTCAGTATACAATTTTCAGCGTCATGCTCATATTATCATACTTACATATACTGACGGCCCAAAAAACATACCTTGCGCCACGTCGAGCCGCCTGTTAATAAGTGTGAGGTCATCATCCGCCACATCAAGTTTTTGCTTCAGCCTTGCAACCTCTGTAGCTTGGGCAGTCGTCATGGATGAAACAGCCTGTGTTCCAAATCATCAGATTATTTCCTGGGAATATCTTTTTTGATCCTCTGATCGCCTCCCTTCGGACGGCAACCAGAGTCTCAGGGGCTACTATCTATGCACAGGTGCATTTTGCACGTAGAAGTGCAATTAAAGATATTACATTGCATACCTCGAAGCCTCTTAGCAGGCTCATGAAGGATTCATTCAATCCGCTTTTTGCGGACAAAATCCTCTTAACAACCGTACCCATTAAGGTACGATGTTCCTCTGAAACGGACGCATGTTGCAGCATGCCCGTCATTGTATCCGGCGCCCCCGGATCCCTTGGAGCGGCCGCGGGAGTACGGACTCCCTTGGAAAGAATATGTTTGTCCGGCTCTAGAGTCGTCCCCGGCTATGGACCGGATAGTTCGGGCCCTTTATTGTTGGTCCTCATAGGGTCCGCATGCCCCGGACTCTGGACGGCCGAAGTATCACCTTCGGGCGTAGTTTTCATTATCCCTCGCACCGCTTGTTGGTCAGGAGAGATCCTCCGGGACGACACCTCGGAGTCGTCTGCCCTGTAGGGCGAGAAGGTCTGTGGAGGCGTCTCGCTTTCCATCATCTCCGGAAGAAGATCCCCCGAGGAGGAGGACTGTTGAGGAAGACTGCGTGCCGGACTGCAAACATATATTTTAAATGCTACCCTGGTAACCGGAAAGCAATGGGATATGTTTCGGACGCTTCTGTTCACTTACGATTCGGCTAAAGGCTTGTCCTTATGGAGGAACTGCGCCACAACGTCGTCTTCTGAACCCGAGCCACCTGACAGGGACGTCTTCCCTCGTTTAGGAGCCTTTGCTTCCAAATCTTTGGAGGCGGCCCTCATCTTCCCATCGGGAGAGGGGATGTCAGTTTCTCCTTCTCTTTTGTCTTCGGAAGAGGGAGTTCCAATCTCCCTGGACATAGTGTCTGGTGTACCTCTAGAATAGAGGCCACCTTCGGCCTTCTTGCTCTCCTCTTTGTCGCCCTTCGCCGACACTTGGTATGGCGCCGGAGCCAGCATCCTTGTTAACACAGGATCTGCTGAGTCTTCGGGAAGAGGGGCCGAACACCTAATTCTTTCCGCCTTCTTGATCCAGCCCTGGTCGAAGACGGTTTTCTCAGTATATTGTTACGAGATATTTAACTAAGCTGTGTTCAGGAGTCGAGGGCCTACCGAGGTATCCGGATGGTTGCAGTCAAGGCCAACGTCCTTGGTAGTATCCGGCCACTGTTTTCGTGTCCCGAAGAATAACTTCCACATTCCTTTGTGCATCGTGCCAAAGAAGTGCTGAAGAGTCTGTGCTCCTTCCGGATTGAACTCCCACATGCGGAGGGGCCGTCGCTGGCACGGCAGGACCCGGCGGACTAGCATTACCTGGATTACGTCGACGAGGCCGGTGTCCTTCTCGAGGAGGCTCCGGATGCGGCTTTGAAGCGTCTGCACTTCGTCCGTTGATCCCCAGTCCAGCCCCTTATTAATCCATGATGCGAGCCGTAATGGAGGGCCAGGCCGGAACGCAGGTGTAGCTGCCCACTTGGTACCACGGGGTTCAGTGATGTAAAACCACTCCCGTTGCCATAGGTTGGAGGTTTCCGTGAAAAAGCCATTTGGCCAAGGTGTGTGGGCGAGTTTGCTCACCATCGCACTGCCGCACTCCGCTTGCTTCCCATCGACTACCTTCGGCTTCATATTAAAGGTCTTAAGCCATAAGCTGAAGTGCGGGGGAATACGGAGAAAGGCCTCGCACATGACAATGAACGCTGAGATGTGAAGAAAGGAGTCCGGAGCTAAATCAAGAAAATCTAGCCCGTAATAGAACATGAGTCCGCGAACGAAGGGATGGAGAGCAAACCCTAGCCCTCAGAGGAAGTGAGAGATGAATACGACCCTCTCGCCGGATCTGGGAGTAGGAATGACCTACCCTTGAGTAAGGAGCCTGTGGGGGATTTCCGTGGTCAGGTATTTTGCCGCCCGGAGCATCGCGATATCCTCCTCTGTGATGGAGGAGGCCACCCACCGGCCTTGAAGGTTGGGTCCAGACATGGCTAAGAGACTCGGAACAAATAAATTGAACCTTGGGTGCTAGAACTCAAGGTTGGAAAGGATGAGGGGAGCGGAAAGCGTAGAGGAGAAGGACGGGTCTGTGCCCCTTTATAAAGGCGATGAATATCAAAACGCCTCCTCCTAGGCCTCAAAACCTGCCTATTCCCAAGGAATCATACCAACGGGACGGTTGGGTTACCCACGCCCGTATTGATGAGAATCCCGTAATAAGGGGACATGATCTCTGCTTCGACAAGACATGCCAATAAAACCACTTCTTGAAACATGGAGCGGGAGGCTAAAAAGAAAACAGTTTGAAATAATGACCGTGCAGGAACGTGGTGTCGCGTTACAAAAAGTTGTCAGCAGTTGGGACTCGTGAAATATTATACTCTCTACGGTTGTGTGTGGTACTTGTCTTGCAGAGCCGGACACGCTTTCTGTGCTCGAAGTCTGTTCTGGAGTATTCGGAGGAGGAACCCGCCTTGCAATGCCGAAGACAATCTGCGCGCTGGACACATCATCATTGAAGCCTGGTTCAGGGGCTACTGAGGGAGTTCTGGATTAAGGGGTCCTCGGGCGTCCAGACTACGTAACGTGGGCCAGACTGATGGGCCATGAAGATACAAGACAGAAGACTCTCTCCTGTGTCCGGATGGGACTCTCCCTGGCGTGGACGGCAAGCTTGGCGTTCGGATATGAAGATTCCTTTCTCTGTAACCGACTTTGTACTACCCTAGTCCCCTCCGATGTCTATATAAACCGGAGGGTTTAGTCCATAGGGACAATCATAATCAGATAGGCTAGACTTCTAGGGTTTTAGCCATTATGATCTCATGGTAGATCAACTCTTGTAATACTCATATTCATCAAGATCAATCAAGCAGGACGTAGGGTATTACCTCCATAGAGAGGGCCCGAACCTGGGTAAACATCGTGTCCCCCGTCTCCTATTACCATCGACCTTAGACACACAGTTCGGGACCCCCTACCCGAGATCCGCCGGTTTTGACACGGACACCATGCTGCACACATTATAGGCGGTTCCCAAACAGAATGGTAAAGTTTATACTCCCCCACCACCATTGAGACGTATCACGACTCCATCCATTCCTATGATGTTCCTTTTGCCTCTCCTCACGACAACACGGCTGGGATTGCTCGGGTCGGTTATGAAGAAGCATTGTGTCACGTGGTTAGCGTGTACCCATGACTCGTTTTTTGCGATGGCGTTCACGGTAGCGCTCTTGGCGTCGGGTATAGTCATGGTAGTGAAATACCAGTTTTCTCTTTCGACATTCTTAGCCCATCTGACACGGAACATTGTCGCGTTGTGTAGTCCAGAGTAGTCAAGCTCCCAGATCTCCTCAACCCTTCCGTAAAATCTCTCAATTGCGCCGTTGTCGCTGCCGGTCATGCATTCCATCGTCACCCCTGAGTTCTAAAAATCACTGTTCATATCTTTGGCCTCCATGTAGAACGTGTATCCGTTGATATCGTATGCCTGATAGGTCGCGAGGTTGGCCGAGGGGCCATGTGCTAAGGCGTATATGAGCAATCCGTCCTTAGAGCCCTCTTCCAGGGGATTAGCAAGAATATTCTCTTTGAACCAATGCAGGAAAGTGGAGTTGTGCTCTCTAGTAACTTCGGCATCCGTCCTGCATAGCCCCCGATCATGATACTTCTTTGCGATGGTTTCTTTGTGCAGTGTCACGAAAGGATCTACCTCGTCTAGGTGTTGTAGCACTACTCAGTTTGCTCTGTCAAAGTCATTGCGTCGATCCGAGTAGGCCACATGCAGTTCCCTGTGACCTTTGGAGTGACCTTCTCCTTCGAGCCTCCCAAGGTGCTTCTTAACGGGCAAACCAACACCAGGCTAGTCTCCGCCATATAGATAATTCTTGCAGAGAGAGATGCACTCTTGTGTCTGATAGCCCTGGACGATGCTTCCATCTGGACGGGACATGTTACAAATGAATCCTTTGATGACCCCATTCATCCTCTCGAATGGCATCATGTTATGCAAGAATGACGGCCCCAGGTCTATTATGTCGTCCACAATATGGACACACAGATGCACCATGATGTCAAAGAACGTGGGCGGGAAGTACATCTCAAGCTCATTTAGTATCACAATGATCTCTTCATGTAGCCTTCGGAGCTGCTTCACACTGATCGACTTTCGAGAGATGACATCGAAAAAGTTGCAGAGACCAATAAGCATGTCATGGACGTGCTTGTCCATTATCCCTCTAAGGGCAATAGGCAGTATCTGCGTCATCATCACATGACAGTCATGGGACTTCATCCCGCCAAACCTTTTCTTCTTCGTGTCTAGAAATCTGCTTATCTTCCCACAGTAACCGGAACTAACTTTGATTCCGGTAAGGCACTTGAAGAATTGATCGATCTTAGCCGGACTTAAGGTGAAGCAAGAAGGGGGGCAATAATCCTCTTCCTTCACTTTTTTGCCCTTCTCCGGAGCCTCCGTATCCGTCTCTGTCTCCTCTGACTTTTTACGGGGCGGCATGTGCACATCTGCCCTGATTTTCAAATCTTGCAAGTCTCTTCTTGCCTTCGGCCCATCCTTGGTCTTATCCGGCATGTTCATCAGTGTCGCAAGCAAGCTCTCCAGGACATTCTTATAGATATGCATTTGATCAAGGCAATGTGGCGTGTCGAGTTTGTGCCAATACTCCAAGTCCCAGAAAACAGACCTCGTCTTCCATACCTTCAGCAGCGGCTCCGGCGCCTTTTTCATCGTCTTTCCCGGCGCGGGGCTCTGTTCCCAGTTTTTCAACAGCTCATCGATTTCGGCGCCGCTCCGCATACGTGGAGGCCCTCGATGGTCAGCCTCACCATTGAATAGATCTCCACGGTTTCTCCATGGGTCGTCCTTCTCAAGCCATCTTCGATGCCCCATGTACACGATTTTCCCAGACCCGCCTTCTTTTGTTGACGTTAGCTGCTGAGACGTCGTATCATCCATGCACCGCGTGCATCCGCAATATCCATGGCACACCTGGCCTGCGACATATCCGTAACCGAGATAGTCGTGCACCGTCGTGATCAGCGCGGATCTCATATAGAAATACTCGCCTTTGCTGGCATCCAATGTCTTTGCCGGTGTTTTCCATAACGTGTCTAACTCCTCTTGAAGTAGCCCCAGATACATATTAATATTATTTCCCGGTTGTTTTGGCCCTTGAATCGGCATGCTCATGTGTATGTACTTCGACTTCATGCACAACCAGGGGGGATGTTGTACATCCATACAAACACGGGCCATGTGCTATGGTTGGTGTTCTGGTTGCCAAACGGATTCATGCCATCGGTACACGCGCCAAGCACGATGTTCCTTGCATCACATGTGAATTATCGATATTCGCCGTTGAATGCTCTCCACTGGCTTCCATCCACGAGGTGTCTGAGCTTCGGATCATCTCCATCATCAGGCTTTGTCCTCTCCGCGTGCCAACGCATGAGCTTTGCTTCCTTGGGATCTACAAAATAACATTACAGACGGGGAGTGATCGGTAAGTACCATACAACTCTCTGGGGAGATTTCTTCCCGGCCTTCTTGTATCGAGAAGCATTGCACACCGGATAGCTTGTTTTTTCTGCGTGCTCCTTCCAATAAATTATGCAATCATTGATGCATGCATGGTATCTAACGTGCGGCAGATCAAGAGGGCACACGATCTTCTTGGCCTCATCCACACTAGTAGGACATAGATTCCCCGCGGGAAGAACATCCTTTAGGTACTTGAGAAGCTCATCGAGGCTAGTGTCGGTCCATTTGTTTTTAGCCTTTGCCTTCAGAAGTCCGAGCGTGAAACTCAAGCGGGTCACCTCGGGATCGCAACCATCATACAATGGAGTGTTTGAGTCTACCACCAGTTGCTGCAGCTTGGCCTCCTCTCTAGAAGTAGCTCTGTCAGTACTCGTCTCCTTGCAAAGCAGTTCTTGAACATGAGGGTCCGCACGATTGATCTTAGTACCGATGAAGTCTGCAGCATGGAGTCCATGTTTTCTCCGCCGCCATGTCCGGCCTCTTCTCCGCCGCCGAGTCCGGCCTCTTCCCCGTCGCCATGTCTGGCCTCTTCTCCGCCGCCATTATTGGGCATATCTTCGGCTTGCCCCGTGTCATCATTGCCTGCCCTGTCGGCGTCCTCATCATCATCATCATCTTCAATTAGCCACCAAGTATAGCCATCCATGAAACTAGTCATGTACAGGTGCACCATCACACGACTATCCTCATAGGGGTCGAGCCAAACTCCTCCTTTGCATCTTCGACAAGGACATATAATCTCTATCCGGTTATTTTCATTCATGTCCTGCACCGCCGACCGCAACCACCTTTCCACCATCGTTCCACTGACCATCATGAACACCTGCATGGTAATAATAAACAAATTGATTATAAAAATGTATGCACGCATCAAAGTCTTACAAAAATTCGGCATGACCTTCCCTAAAAATAGGACATATAGAGTTTGCCCGAAATTCGCCGAAACGGAAATAAATTGACATTTCGGCAAAACATAGGCAACTCAAGCACAATTCGGTGGCAACTCATGCCACACGCACAATTTCCATCATATCATCCGATTATGTCATATCGCACACATACACATATTTCCATTCTTGCAAAGCACAAATTTTTAATCACCTATCTCGAGATCGAGCACGGTGATGATGATGTCGATTGGTGTCACACACACCTAGGGAATGATCAAAAGTGGACAAAGCTTACTTATTGACATGGCTAGTTCTAGTTAGGGAGGTACATAGGTCACTTCACTAAATGCTAGATCTACCTAGCTAGTTTGGGAAGGAGATGAGTTCAACTAGTGGAGGGGAAAGGAAAAAGAGAAAGGATATGCATTAATGGAGGTTGTGTAGTTAGCTAGGAGCAATAAAGAGAGAGAAAGAGAGGTAGAAGAAGGAGAGTAATGGGGGGAGAAGTAGTGAGGAAGAAGCAAAGTGAGGGAGAGAGGAGGTGGGAGCTAGGAGAAAGTGAAGGAAGAGAGGATGGGGGAGGGGGGAGGGGGGAGGGGGGAGGAAAAAGGTGGTGGCTGCGGTTTAGCAGTAGCGCGGGGGAGTAAAACGTGCTGCTGCTAAGAAGATAGCAGTAGCGCGCCCCCGGGAGAGGCGCTACTGCTAAGTGGGGCCCGCCATGTGGCCAGGTTCAAACTTAGCCATAGCGCCCTACCCAAAAAGCGCGCTACTACTATTCAGTTAGCAGTAGCGCGGTTATCTGAGGCACGCTACTACTAAACCTAGCCTGCCGGCAACGGTGGGGCAATTTTATTAGTAGCGCTTTTTTTCACTGTCGTGCTACTGCTAAGTTGATAACAGTAGCGCCTGTTCTTGACACGCGCTACAACTAAGTAGCAGTAGCGCCTCTTTTTGTCCAGCGCTACTGCTAAGGTTCTGTGTATAAGGTTTTCCCTAGTAGTGTAAGTACCGAAAGTAAACTAAGTCATGCATCGAGACAAATCACATGAAGGAAAATATAAGGAATGTTAACATGGGCAACAGAGGTAACCAGTGATGCTCGATGGTGATAGGGTATTTGTTCGACCAGTTCGTCCTTCTACACAAGGACTACGTCTGGTTGGAGGGGTTGTGACTTAACATGGAAGATAAACTCTCTTCACCCTATTCTCCTCGACAATTGTTTGTCAACCAATGCCGATCACTCGTGGTAGATACTTGAAGGCGATCTCCGAACCTTTACAGACTTCTTCTTTGAGAACCACAATCACTCTTGGTCTCTGAAGAAATTGACACCTAACCGTCTAGAGAGTTTGCAGCTCTCAAGAGTAATAGGCGGAGCGTACTGTACTTAGATTCGAGTGATGCTGAACCACTATCTAATTCTTCAGCTCTAGGGGTTTTCTCTTGGTGGATTTTAAACTCAAATCGCTCAGAGAGGGGGTTGCTCAACAATCTTCTCAGAATCAAACAAAGCAGCCGCCGGATAAAGCCGGTGCGGGGTGGCTATTTATAGCCGCAGCCTTCCCTGATGGGAAATAACCATTTTGGACATGCGGTCCAGCCAATGGCCAACCGACACGTTTACAACGGTTGGATTTGGGAGCAACGGTAACATTACTTGAGGAACAGTAATGTTAACTCCTCGGTCTGAGACAAATCTCTCGCAGCAAAGAAGATCACAGTCTCTTGCTGGCAAGTATTCGCTCGGAGCACAAAGAGATTTCTCTCGCAACTTTCATAGGATTTGGGTTTAGCATCAGAGAATCAAAGTTTCGAACGCTACACCCGTCTTAATAGTACGGTGGTCCTATGACTCAATAAAGAGAAGAAGAACAACGAAATAAATGCTACGTCTTCACTTCGTCTTCAATCTCCTCGGCCGCAGTTATTATCCTGAGACGGGCACCGAACGAATTTCTTCACCTCAGCAACTTTTGAGGGGTCACTCTTGTTATCATAGTCTTTGGTGATAACCTTCACTGCAGCGCAGGGATATTTCCTTCGTCGTTTAACTCAAACTCCTTGTGATCTCAGGGACCTGTTACTCTGTGTGCAATGGCAAACACATAAGTCCCATACTGTTTATGTCAACAAACTCCAAAAACATAAGGGGCCTATCATTGCACCAACAATCTCCCCCTTTTTGGACGGTTGTTGACAAAACAGATAATTATCGAAGTGAAGATAGATAAGTGAAAAGTAAATCGAGCAAGAGTGAATTTGTGTTACTTGACCCGATGATGAAATAGACTCCCCTAGATGTATGCAGGGTTACAGATATGAGATAAAATTCTCTGCAATTCATTGAAGTATATTGAGGAAATTTCAATCATTCGAGGTAATGATTCGCACTGATGATATATAATCCATCGAGATTGTAGTTCAATCATTCATAACTTCTGATAATAATTTCACCTGCAAAACAAATGCTTTGAGAGAAATAGTGCAGTAGGCGGGGTTATTAACAATACGGCACAGAAGTTTTACATCATAGAACAGATAGTCTTTAAGGCATAAGTTTCAAAAACTCTCACAAAACCAAATCAAATAAACACAGAGAGAAAATATATTGAAACTCAATGTAACTCTCCCCCTTTTTGTCAACTAGTGTCAAAAAGGTGACGAAGAACATGAGTGCAAAAGCAGTGAACTTGATTCACTCGGTGGCATCTCCAGAAGAACTGTTGGAGGAGGTTTCTGATTCGGAAGTAACTGGAAGATCTTCATCGTCAGCAGCAGCAAATTTTCCTTCAGGAATGATGGTACGATGTTGAGATGAAGAGGGCACATTTGGATCAGCCTCAGGAGTAACACGAGATAACACATTTGCTTCAGTTGGTTTCTCTGTCGGTGAGGTAGCTTCTGATTCGTCGAGCAATTTTCGTAGCTTGAAATGAAGTAGATCAGTTCTTGGCTCACGAGCTGGCAGAGGAGGAGTAATGTGATCTTGAAAGTCTTCAGCAGAAAAGCCTTGGTCAATATAATCATAAAGTTCTTTGAGATCGGCGTCCAGGAGTTGTTTCTTGGAGAAGAACTTTCGAAGCAATTTCCAGAGGCGCTTCTTATTCTCAGCCATAATCATATGCACTATTTTTGTTTGGTTGTTGATGGCATTTAGTTCGGCAGCAAGATGTTCTTTCTCTCGGTGATCCTCAGCCATATGCTGTAACAACAACTATTGAGTGCGCAAACTCACTTCGAGGTGCGAAGGAGGTTGATGAGAGGGCTGTCGATCAAACTTAGGCAGCCGTGGCCCATCAAATGTATTGTGATAATCTAGAGGGCTTGACACGGGTACTTTACCCGAAGAATTATCTTCCATCACATGCAGTGTATCACGCACTGGAGGAATGAAGATTTTCTGACTGACTTTTGCCAAATATTCGGTGCGCATTGCATGATCAACCACTTTCTGAATCCATTTCGCATAAACTTTGAGGCACTTTGGATGTTGAGCAGAATCCATTAAGATGCGCAGAAACATGCCCTCGACATCAAAGATACATTTCTCGGAGATTGCATAGATGGCATTTCGAAGAACATCAAAGATGACATTATCAGTATTCATCTCGGCCAGAGGGCAAATGGTGTAGGTGAGAAAATGGTATAGAGTTTGATTCTCGAACGTCAAATGCTCAGGCAAGGGAGGACCATTATAGTCACGAATCTTTTCTTTGTCCATGGTGCAGCGAAAAGTGTCATCAGAAATGACATCAATGTTGTGTACTCGAATTTCAGTCATCCCATGCTCGAACTGAGGGAAATGGAAATGGGAGACAAAATCTGTTGAAGTGCATTTTATGCGTTTCCCTTCGGTCATCCATTCCATGAAACACTTGGAGCTATCAGATTCATCACCAGAGATGTACAAGGTTGCATAGAACTAAACTATGATTTCTCTGTTCCATGGATGCTCGAATGCAAAGACATTTGTGAGGCCAAAATCTTCTATATCTTGCAGTATTTGATCAAAGCAGCCAATATTCTTCATAGCTGAGATGTCTGGGAACTCATGAGGAAATATCTTTTGGCTATCATAGAGAATCCGAGAATAATAGATGGCCTGTTCCTTAGTCCATAAACGAGGTGATTCAGAAGTGCGTGGCCCTTTATATAGACTTTCTTGAAAGAATTGAGGATGAGTGTTCTGATTGAAAAGTGGCCCTTTGACGCCAACACCTGTTGAGAACAAAGGCAATTGTTCACGAGGATATGGATATTTGAGTTCATCTTTGACTGAAATCACTTCATCTCCATAAACTACGGAGTCTGTATGATAAGCTGAAATAGATCTAACTGCAGACGGACCAACATCTGAAATTCTTTTCCCTGTGTCGATTGACAAATGTAGTGGTGATGGAGCAGATGGCATAATGGTTGGAGCTGCAGAACCAGGGGGCAATGGAGCATATTCCTTTTCAGTAGCCACTGGAGGTGGTTGCGGTTGATCCTCGGGAATCTGTTGTTATGGATCAGTTGGAGGAGTCAAATCATTCGATGTTTCTCGAGCGGGCGAGGCTTGATGTTCGGAGTGAGGGATTTCACCCTCTTCAGACACAACTTGCTGTGTTGGAATATCAGCTCGAACAACGAACGCCACATGCACTGGTTCAGTTGGCCTTGGCGAGGGAATTTCTTGCTTAGGGGAATTTTCTTTCGTAGGCTGAGCCTCTGAATGATCAGGAGACTTTTCAGTCGTCCGAGGGGGAGCATTTTTCTTCGCAATTTTCTTGCGCTTCTTCTGTGTCTGCTGAGCAGTTTGATCAATGTGACCCTTGACAAGATCATTATATCCAGTGGCTTGTGCTTGATGCTCAAGGCAGATCTTGTAAACAATATTATCTAGATCTGAGTGAAAACCCAATCTTCTGCTGCAGAGGATATTCAAAGTCCGATTGATATCCATGTAAGATTCTTCAAGTTGTTTGATGACAAACTTGGAGGATGCAATTTTCATCCGACCATCAAGGTCATTGAGTTCGGCAGTAAGGTTGCTGATTTCAACAGAATCCTCCCTCATGTCTCGAACAACATCAGATGCGTGTGAAATAACTTCTGAAGGAATTGGCAAAGATGCCACTTCACCATCGAATAGATTTTCAACAAACTTGTCAAGCTGCTCCAGGATGAATACATGATTGTAGTAATGTGGAGCATCAGATTGGATAGGAGTCTGTGCAACAGGAGCAGTTTGCACTGGAATATGCTCGGATGGAGACATTGAAGCTAATGGTTGAGTCAAAGTGGGAGCAAACTTGGCAGCCTTTTCCTTTGGTGCGACATCTTGAGGTGCAGTTTGCTCAGTGGTAGGAGCCTTGATTTTCTTCACTTTAGGCTTTGGAATTGGTTCACCTGGCTTGGCAGTGTAGAGTGGAGCATCAACTACCAAGTCCTGCATGTTTATTGCTTCAGGATGAGGAGTTGTATCCACAAAATCCTTCATGGTAACAGTTGAAGGTGGAGTCTTCCTTTTCAAAATGATCTTCTTCGGAGGTGCTATTGGAACTGCACGAGCCCGAAGGTCAGGAAGCACTGTAGAAGTTGTGATGTTTACTTGCTCACTGAGAGTAGCATCAACTTCCTCTCTCGTTGGTGGTGGATCATCTTGATCGGAAGAATTGCTTTCAACATTTCTATCGGTTGGTTCAGCCGGCTTCTTCTTCGGTGCACTCTTTTTCTTCAGTGCAGCAGTGCTGGGATCATGTTTGCACTTAGAATGTCCCTCTGATTTTCCTTCGCCTTTTTCTTCTCAATGCCATCTTTGAGAAGGCGACGATTTTCGTCATCATGAGCTCTTTCCTTTTCTGCCTTCTTCGCTTTCTTTTCAGCATTTTCTGACGCTTAGCCAGTTCATCAAGATAGGATTCTGGAGTGTGAACGGAGGACTTATCCACATTCGGTGGTGGTGGTGGTCTCTCCTGGGGATCACTTGCTCGAATGAGACCAATTTCATGACATTCACCCATGGAGGATGAAAGGCAAAGTTCTTCGCAAACCGAGGATGAATCATCTCATAGTGGATCCAGTTGCGCACCCAGTGGCATCGAATCCTTTGCAGACGCTTGTTTATTTCTCGGTTTGACTCTCCTGGAAAAGTGTTATAGTCATTATGAGAGATATATTGAGCTGAATTTGCGTATGGTTGTCTGCCACCCTTCCTTTTCTTCGAAGCATCTTCTTCTTACTCGTCAACACTTGGTGCATTCCTTTTTCTTTTGCATGTTGTTGGGCCTACCGTTGGGCCCTTTGCATTCTGTGCTTTAGACTCATCTCCTGTAACCAAAAGAAAATCTTCTCCATCTGCCATGCTCATTGGTCGAGCAAAATCTTCAACAGACGGCATACACCTGTGAATGAGAATAGAAGCAAGAAAGAATGGGGACAGGGTTATAACTGCTCACAGCGAAGATTTTCCGAACGAAAATGTTTTGATGAAGGATAAGATGCAGACTTTGAGAAATGTTTCGAAAGAAGGAAATGAGTAGAACGAGCTAGTAGGTCCGAAGAATATACTAGTCAGCGTGCTATGCATTCCAATCATACGAGACACAACACAAACCCTAGATCTGAAATGTTTTGGATGCGAGGAACAACTACAAACCACATCCGCACAAGATACCTAAGCAGTAAAGATCTAAGATATGCGGTAAAAACAGGAAATTTTAACCGCGGACGAACTCGAACGAGAAGAACAGAAGATCGTGTGTGCACTGCACATACCCTAGCTTGGTGATGTGCAGCAGCTACGGTGGCGCGGGGAAGAAGATGTCCCGCGGCGGCGAGGAAGAACTTCGGCGACCACTTTCTAGCAGTGAAGCGGTGAAGTGATCGTCAGCGCCGAGCTCGAGGAGGAGCGCTGCGGCAGGTGATACGTTTCCAACGTATCTATAATTTATGAAGTATTCATGCCATGTTTGCAACAATTTTATATGGTTTTGGTATGATTTGGATGGAACTAACCCGGACTGACGTTGTTTTCAGCAGAACTACCGTGGTGTTGTTTTCTGTGCAGAAATAAAAGTTCTCCAAATGCAACGAAACTTTTTGACAAGTTTTTTTGGAACAAAAGAGGCACTAGAAGCTTCGTGGGAGGGCCATAAGAGCCACGAGGAGGGCACAACCCACCAGGGTGCGCCAGAGGGGCCTGACTTGCCCCAGTGGGTTGTGCTCACCTCGAGGCCCATCTTCGCGTGATTCCAACGCTGAAAAATCCTATAAATAGAGAAACCATTAGAAATAACCCTAGATCAGAAGTTCCGCCGCCGCAAGCCTCTGTAGCCACGAAAAACCAATCTAGACCCTGTTCCGGCACCCTGCCGGAGGGGAAATCATCACCGGTGGCCATCTTCATCATCCCGGCGGCCACCATGATGAGGAGGGAGTAGTCCACCCTCGGGGATGAGGGTTTGTACCAGTCGCTATGTGTTCAATTTCTCTCTCTCGTGTTCTTGATGGCACAATCTTGATGTATCGCGGGCTTTGTTAATATAGTTGGATCATATGGTGTTTCTCCCTCTCTATCTTGTTGTGATGAATTGAGTTTTCCCTTTGAGATTTTTTTATCTGATTGAATACTTTTATGGGTTTGAGAGCACTTAATATATGTCTTGCATATGAATACCCGTGGTAACAATGGGGTATTATATTGATTCACTTGATATGTGTTTTGGCACTCAACTCGTGGATTCCCGAGGTGACATTGGGCTAATCTATGCATAGGGGTTGATACACGTTCTCATCTTTGTTTCTCCGGTAGAAATCTTGGGGCACTCTTTGAGGTTCTTTGTGTTGGATTGAGTATTATGAATCTGAAATTGTTTGATCCGTATCGTATAATTAACTCATGGATACTTGTGGTGACATTGGAGTATCTAGGTGACATTAGACATTAGAGTTGGTTGATGCGTATCATATGTTGTTATTTTAGTACGGACTCTTGGATAGATCAAACGGAAAGACTAACTTTGTGTTATTTTAGTACGAACTCTTGAATAGATCGAACGGAAAGAATAACTTTAAGGTGGTTTCGTACCTTACAAACAATTTCTTCTTATGTTCTTCGCTAGATAAGAACTTTGGAGTGGTTCTTCATCGCACGTTGAGGGATGGTTATATGATCCAATTAGATTAGCATTGTTGAGAGATTGCACTAGCAAAAGTACAGACCCTAGGCCTTATTTTCAAGCATTGTAATACCGTTTGTGCTCCGTTTTATCAATTGCTACCTTGCTGTTTTTTATTGTTACTATTACAAAAATCAATATCTACTATCCATATTACACTTGTATTACCATCTCTTCACCGAACTAGTGCACCTATACAATTTACCCTTGTATTTGGTGTGTTGGGGACACAAGAGACTTTTTATTATTTGGTTGCATGGTTGTTTGAGAGAGACCATCTTTATCCTACACCTCCCACGGATTGATAAACCTTAGGTCATCCACATGAGGGAAATTTGCTACTGTCCTACAAAACTCTGCGCTTGGAGGCCCAACACGAGTCTACAAGAACAAGTTGTGTAGTAGACATCAAGCTCTTTTCTGGCGCCATTGCCGGGGAGGTGAGTGCTTGAAGGTATATCTTTAGATCTTGCAATCTAAGCTTTTAGTTTCTTGTTTTATCACTAGTGGTTTATAAAAAGAAAACAAAAAAATATGGAATTGCGGTGGTCTCATATTGTTCATCTTTATCATGTCTTTCTTGAAAATTATGGAAAGGAAAATTGTGCTCAATTGTTAGAAGAAGAATTCAATAAAATGTTTGGCATAAATGATAATCATGATTGCAATGTTGTTAGTATGAATTCCTTGAATATCCATGATGCTAATGATATGCAAAGCCATAAGCTTGGGGATGCTATGTTTGATGAAGATGATATTTTTTGTCCCCCAAGTTTTGATGAGAAAATTTATTATGATGATAGCATGCCTCCTATTTATGATGATTATATTGATGAAAGTGGATTTGGAGAGGTCATGACTTTATTTAGTGATGAATCCACTATTTTGGAAGAGCTTTCAATCGATTATGAAAACAAAGTTGCTATCTATGATGATTATGGTGATGACATGTATGCTATAAAGAATAATGATAACCATGAAACTTGTCATCGTGATTTTAATGTTCAATATGATTATGCCAATCAAGTGTCACATGATAGTTATTTTGTTGAGTTTGCTCCCACTATTGATGGGAATAAATTTGCTTATGTGGAGAGTAACAAAATTTCAATGCTTATGTATCATGAAAAGAATGCTTTATGTGATAGCTATATTGTTGAATTAATTCATGATGCTACTGAAAATTATTATGAGAGAGGAACATATGCTTTTACATATCTCAATAATATCAAGTTTCCTCTCTATGTGTTGAAAATCTAGAAGTTTTGCTTGTTTTGCCTTCCAATGCTAGTTGATTCTGGTTCCCATAAATCATTTGCTCACAAAATCCCTATGCATAGGAAGTGGGTTAGACTTAAATGGGATTTTCATGTGCTTTATGATGCTCCCGTTATGTTACAATTCTTATCTTTTATGTGAGCATCATGAAAATCATCATGCCTAGCTAAAAAGGCATTAAAGAAAAGTGCTTGTTGGGAGACAACCAAACACTTTTACCTACTGTTTTTGTGTGTTCACATGATTAAGATACTGTATTAATCATGTTTTATAGCTTTTGTTTCAATAAATGCCAAGTAAAGCCTTTGGGATAGTGTGGATGATAGTTGACTTGATTCTGTGCAAAAACAGAAACTTTTGCACCCAGTAACAGAATTGTTTAAATTCACTGGAGCGTCGAAAAACTCTGAATTGTTTTACAGTTTTTGGGTATACAAATTTTATACGTTTTCCTAATTGTTAAGAATTTTTGGAGTTACATAAGTATGACTAAAATTCAGATCTTTACGTACTGTTCTGCTTTTGACAGATTCTGTTTTCAATGCATACTTTGCTTGTTTTATGGTTTCTATGGCTTATATTGCTTAATATAAATTGTGGAAATTGTAGAGTACAGTAGGCATTATTTAGAAATAATTATGAATCTTATCTTCATAGTACCAAAGTGAATGATTTGTCTCTATCATACTAACCCATCTCATGAAGTTCCGTTAAGTTTTGTGTGATTGAAGTTTTCAAGTTTTGGGTGAGATATCGATATGAGGAGAATATGGAGTGACAAGATCCTAAGATTGGGGATGCCCAAGGCACCCCAAGGTAATATTTAAGGAATATCCAAGCAACTAAGCTTGGGGATGCCCCGTAAGGCATCCCCTCTTTCGTCTCCAACATTATCAGTAACCTTACTTGGGGCTATATTTTTATTCATCACATGATATGTGTTTTGCTTGGAGCATCATATTATTTTACTAGGATTTGCTTGCTGTTATTTAGAATAATTTTTTATATCTTTTACTTCAATAAAAATGTCAAGTATAGCCTTTGCCATGCTTATTTTGCAAGTATATGTGTTGCTGTTTGAAAACAGAAAGTTGCATGCTATTGCGTGAATTCTTGAGAAAAGTAAGAATGTGATCAAATGTTAATTATTTTCACAATAAGATATAAAAAAATTTATACAGTGTGGTAAATTTTCAGAATTTTTGGAGTTAGGTTAGTGTGAGTAAAATTGCACTCTTTACAGACTATACTGTTTAGACAGATTGCTGTTATATTTGCATTGTTTGCATATGTTTGCTTGTTTAATGATTCTATTTGAGGATGGAAGTGTTAAATATGCAGATTAATTTAGTATGAAATGTTAAATAATAATTTTAGTGATTTTCTACAGTAGAGAATGATAAGGTGTTGCATTGATTTATACTAACGTATCCCACGAGTTCTTGTTGAGTTTTGTGTGGATGAAGTTTTTAAGATTTAGGAGAACCGTGATATAAAAGGAATTAAGGAGACACAAAAGCTCAAGCTTGGGGATGTCCAAGGCATCCCAAGATAATATTCCAAGAAGTCTCAAGCATCTAAGCATGGGGATGCCCCAGTAGGCATCCCACCTTTCTTCATCAACAATAATCGGTTAGCCTCGGTTGAGCCTAAGTTTTTGCTTCTTCACATGATGTGTGCTATTCTTGGTTTGTTTTGCTTGCTGTTTTAATAAAATACTTAGATCTAAATTTTTTTTAAATATGAGAGAGCCCTCAATTAGCTACCCCTTTACTTAACTACTCGCTTGATCTTCACTTATATCTTTTTGGAGTAGTTTGTCATTTACTCTTGTGCTTCACTTATATCCTATGAGTAAATTGTTGAATGAATTGAATATCATGAAGTTGAAATTATATGTTCATACCATGACTAGTGGTAGCTTCACATTGGGTTTAGAAAGTGAAATCTTTTGAAGCTTGACAATCACAATATTGGTCATACAAGCAATTCATGAATGATTAGTATAAGGAAGAGAACTTTCACATATAAATATATTATCTTGGACATCTTCTATGATTGTGAATACCCATTAATTATTTTCAAACTTGATCAAATTAGTTGAAGTTGGACAAGGAAGACAACGTAATGAGTTATGTACTTATGTTTGGGTATATTTGCATAGAAGTTATATTGTTATGGAACCTCCAACATGTGGTGTTTGCTTAGGATCTTTTGCTAGCCAAAAATTCGTACTAAGTAGAGATACTACTTGTGCATCCAAAAACCCTTAAACCCAGTTTTTTGCCATGAGTGTCCACCATACCTACCTATAGATTGAATAAGATCCTTCAAGTAAGTTGTCATCAGTGCAAAAAGGCAATAAAAATTGCTTCTAAATGTGCTTGATCATTTAGTGTAAGAGAAAATTGAGCGTTGTACGAACTTGTGATGGCAAAGTAATAAAAGCGACGGACTACATAATAAAGGTTGCTATCATAAGGGGCAATATAACGTGACATTCTTTTGCATTAAGGGATTGTGCATACAAAACCAAAAAGCGCATGGCAACCTCTGCTTCCCTCTGCGAAGGGCCTATCTTTTACTTTTCAATATTTACTTTTATGCAAAGAGTCAATAGTATGAATTCTCATTTCAACCTCAACTATTCTCTAGTTGGCAAGCATCATGTGGTGGGGAAAGATCTAGGCACATATGACCATTCAAATATATTTGATCATGATTTATTATTGTTGACAATTATCTCTATGATAAATGAGTTGGGAGGTGAAATATTAAGCCCCTATCTTTCTCTGTGTTCGATGGATGCCGTTTGTTCTAAAAATATGCTTTGAGTACTAGCAATCATGGAAGACTATATGATGATTGAGTATGTGGAGCTCTTACTTAGACTTTATTGAATAAGTTGAATTGCAATTGTTTGGTGACTAAGAATATAGGTTGTTGAGTTTCAAGAGAATTCATTGTTTGAACCTTAACATGTGAATTGGTTGCTACTTTAACATGAGATGTTTTATGAGAAAGAATTGTTGTTATGATGCTAGGAAAAGTGATTGAAATTATCATTGATAAAACTTATGCACTTTGCTAGCACTCACACTTCATAAATTATTTCTTTTATCATTTACCTACTCGAGGACGAGTAGGAATTAAGCTTGGGGATGCTGATACGTCTCCAACATATCTATAATTTATGAAGTATTCATGCCATGTTTACAACAATTTTATATGGTTTTGGTATGATTTGGATGGAACTAACCCAGACTATTGTTGTTTTCAGCAGAACTACCGTGGTGTTGTTTTTTGTGCAGAAATAAAAGTTCTCCAAATGCAACGAAACTTTTTGACGATTTGTTTCGGAACAGAAGATGCACTAGAAGCTTTGTGGGAGGGCCAGGAGAGCCACGAGGAGGGCACAACCCACCAGGGCACGCCAGAGGTGCCTGGCTTGCCCCGGTGGGTTGTGCTCACCTCGAGGACCATCTTCACGTGATTCCAACGCTGAAAAATCCTATAAATAGAGAAACCATCAGCAATAACCCTAGATCAGAAGTTCCGCCACCGCAAGCCTCTGTAGCCACAAAAAACCAATCTAGACCCCGTCCCGGCACCCTGCCAGAGTGGGAAATCATCACCGGTGCCCATCTTCATCATCCCGGCAGCCACCGTGATGAGGAGGGAGTAGTCCACCTCAGGGCTGAGGGTTTGTATCAATAGCTATGTGTTTAATCTCTCTCTCTCGTGTTCTTGATGGCACGATCTTGATGTATCGCGTGCTTTGTTAATATAGTTGGATCATATGGTATTTCTCCCTCTTTATCTTATTGTGATGAATTGAGTTTTCCCTTTGAGATTTTGTTTTATCGGATTGAATACTTTTATGGATTTGAGAGCACTTGATATATGTCTTGCATATGAATACCCATGGTGACAATGGGGTATTATATTGATTCACTTGATATGTGTTTTGGCACTCAACTCACGGATTCCCGAGGTGACATTGGGGTAATCTATGCATAGGGGTTAATGCACGTTCTCGTCTTTGTTTCTCCGGTAGAAATCTAGGGGCACTCTTTGAGGTTCTTTGTGTTGGATTGAGTATTATGAATCTAAAATTGTTTGATGCGTATCATATAATTAACTCATGGATACTTGTGGTGACATTGGAGTATCTAGGTGACATTAGAGTTGGTTGATGCCTATCATATGGTATTATTTTAGTACGAACTCTTAGATAGATCAAATGGAAAGAATAACTTTGTGTTATTTTAGTATGAACTCTTGAATAGATCAAACGGAAAGAATAACTATAAGGTGGTTTCGTACCTTACAAACAATTTCTACTTATGTTCTTCGCTAGATAAGAACTTTGGAGTGATTCTTCATCGCACGTTGAGGGATGGTTATGTGATCCAATTAGATTAGCATTGTTGAGAGATTGCACTAGCAAAAGTATAGACCCCCTCATTTTCAAGCATTGCAATACCATTTGTGCTCCGTTTTATCAATTGCTACCTTGCTGTTTTTTATTGTTACTATTACAAAAATCAATATCTACTATCTATATTACAGTTGTATCACCATCTCTTCATCGAACTAGTGCACCTATACAATTTACCCTTGTATTTGGTGTGTTGGGGACACAAGAGACTTCTTATTATTTGGTTGCAGGGTTGTTTGAGAGAGAACATCTTCATCCTACACCTCCCACGGATTGATAAACCTTAGGTCATCCACTTGAGGGAAATTTGCTACTGTCCTACAAAACTCTGCTCTTGGAGGCCCAACACGAGTCTACAAGAACAAGTTGTGTAGTAGACATCAGCAGAGCTTCAGAGGAGACAGTGGCGAGGGGGAAAAGAAGTGAATGAGGGAGCGGTGGAGCGGCGGTATTTATATGCGAGGGATAACAACCGCAGCGAGTGAATCCAATCGAACAGCCACAATCGAGAGACTATTGCTATTCAACGGACATGATGGGATGACAGTTGATGGATTGCACGTGGCAACCGTCATAAAGAGATCATGGTCCTGACTTGGGCGGGAAAACCCAAATTTTGGACAGCTTTCGCCAAAACATATTAAAGTTCGGACCTAGTCTTTATCGTGGTCAAGGACACCAGATAAAGTTTCGGTACCTGACGAAATTGAGCATTCATAACGGAACAGCATAGACTGGAAGAGATAGAACAGAAAGAAAACAGGGTCCTAAGCATTTCACTCAGACAACGAAACACAAACACCCGAAGGAATAGCTATGAGAGAAATGCACTCGGACAAACAAAAAATCCTTCGAACGAACAGAAACTCAACGAAGGAAAATTGTGGTGACGTGACCCACCGTATAAGAACTGTATGACCCCGAGCGTCATCGAATTATCATAGCACCCGGTTAGTCTAGTTCTTCGTTAATGTATTCACTCTCAGAAAGAAAATTTCACTTTGTCAAAATTTTCAAACTCTTCGAGTGTTGTGCACCCATTCCTTCTAAGATGTGGAAGTGTTAGCACGGGTGCCGAGTCCAGCTTACTGCACGTTTGCGAAGTATAGGATATTTAGCTCACACCATAACGCACAAAATCTTTTCTCATCGAGAGGCTTGGTGAAAATATCAGCAAGATTATCTTCGGTCTTGACGTGATTGATGACAATATCCTCTCAAGCAACATGATCGCGAATGAAATGATGTCTGATGGCAATGTGCTTGGTGCGAGAATGTTGCACTGGATTATGTGCAATTTTGATGGCACTCTCATTGTCACAATATAAAGGAATCTTCTTGACCTTGATGCCATAATCCTTCAGTGTTTGCTTCATCCACAATAACTGAGTGCAACAAGCACCAGCAGCAATATATTTGGCCTCAGCCATAGAGAGAGATACACAATTCTGCTTCCTTGATGACCAGCAACCAAAGATCTACCGAGGAAATGGCATGTCCCTGAAGTAGATTTCCTGTCAACCAAGTCATCTACATAATCTGAGTCTGAATATCCAACAAGATCAAACTGTGCTCCCTTAGGATACCATAAACCTAAGGTGGGGGTGTGAACCAAATATCTCAGAATACGCTTTACCGCTTGGTGATGCGATTCTTTCGGTGCAGCTTGATAGCGGGCACACATGCAAACACTCAACATAGTATCAGGTCTAGATGCACATAAGTAAAGAAGAGAGCCAATCATCGAACGATAAGCCTTCTGATCGTAATCCTTACCATACACATCTGCGTCCAGCTTACCATTCGTGGGCATTGGAGTTTTATAGCCCTTCATTTTGGAATCTTGCATTTTGAACTTCTTCAGGCATTCTCTCAGATATTTCTCCTGAGAAATGAAAATTCCATTTGCTTGTTGACGTATTTGCAGTCTGAGAAAGAACTTAAGTTCACCCATCATAGACATTTGATATTTCTCGGACATCATTTTTCCGAACTCTAAGCTACAAGCATTGTTACTACAGGCGAAGATAATATCATCCACATAGATTTGACATATGAATAGATCATTATCAACAGCATGAGTGAAAAGAGTGGGATCAGTGGATCCTGGCTTGAACCCTTTATCGAGCAGAAACTTCTTCAAGGTGTCATACCATGCTCGAGGGGCTTGCTTCAGCCCATATAGAGCCTTTTTCAACCTGAAAACTTTGATAGGAAACTCAGGATGTTCAAAGCCAGGTGGCTGCCTAACATATACTTTCTCATCAATTTCACCGTTGAGGAAAGCACTTTTCACATCCATTTGGTAAAGCAAGATATCATTGTAATTTGCATAAGCGAGAAGAATACGAATTGCCTCAAGGCAAGCAGCAGGAGCATATGTTTCACCGAAATCAATACCTTCTACCTGTGTATACCCTTGAGCGACAAGACGTGCTTTATTTCTCACAACAATGCCATTTTCAACCTGCTTGTTCTGGAATATCCATTTGGTGCCAATGATATTATGCTTCTTAGGATTCGTCTTGTCAACCAATTCCCAAACATCATTCAGTTCGAATTTACCAACTCCTCTTGCATTGCATTCATCCAGTCTAGATCATTCATGGCTTCCTCATACTTGGTAGGTTCTGCCAATGAAACAAAGGAGAAACTGCCATAGTAGTTAGCCAAACGGGTGCTTGAACAAGTTGTGGGTCGATAACCTGGATTCTTGAGTTCATCGAGAATTAATGAGGGATCAACTCGATTTGCCACTCGAGGATGAGGATTTTAATCTTGATGATCATTATCATTTTCATCAGCATCAACATTTGTATCGCCATCTCCTTCAAGATTACCATTTTGCTCGGCATTTGGATTCAGGTTGCCATTAGTATTCAGAGTGGCATTTTCTTCAGCAGTGGCTTGGCGAGTTCTGCTTCGAGTCATAGGAGCATCATCATCGGAAGAATCAGGTGCGTTTTCTTCAACTGGCTTGACGCTTCCAATAGCCATTTGCCGAATAGCATCCGAGATCGGTGGTTTGTCTATCACATTTGGCAGGTGCTCCTTTTGGGAGCCATTAGATTCATCAAACCGCACGTTTATCATTTCCATAACTTTCCCATGGTGAGAGTTATAGACACGATAAGTATGCGAGTTTGAGCCATAACCAAGAAGAAAACCTTCATGTGCCTTAGGGGCAAACTTGGAACAATGATTCATATCAAGAATGTAACAAGGTGCACCAAAAACATGCAGATAAGAAACATTTGGTTTCTTGCGAGTGATAAGCTCATATGAAGTTTTCTTAAGGAATTTGTGAAGATAAACATGATTGATAACATGACAAGCAGTGTTAATAGCATCAGCCCAAAAGCGAATAGGAGTTTTGTACTCACTGAGCATAGTTCTCGCCATTTCAATGAGAGTTCTATTCTTTCGCTCAACAACGCCATTCTGTTGAGGAGTGTATGCGGCGAAGAACTCATGAGTAATACCATTTTCGTCGAGAAAATCCTCGATATGAGTATTTTTGAACTCAGTTCCATTATCGCTTCTGACATGCTTAATTCGCACATCATATTCATTCTGGGCCTTCTTAGCAAATCTTTTGAAGATGTCTTGGGTGCAGATTTTGTCTTCGAGAAAGAATACCCAAGTGTATCGAGAGAAATCATCAATAATAACCAGACCATAATGACTGCCACCGAAACTTGCATAGTTTTGAGGACCGAATAAATCCATATGAAGAATTTCCAGAGGTCTTGTTGTGGTCATAACAGTCTTTGATGAACGATGCTTCTTGGCCAATTTACCAGCCTCACATGCAGCAGAAAGACGATCCTTGTCGAATTTTACATCAGGAATTCGACGAAGATGATTTTTTTTCACCAGAGTCTACAAATTTCTCATACCTGCATGACCAAGTGTTCGGTGCCACAGCCATCCTTCAGTTTCTTTTGCAAGCAAACAAGTTTGGACCGAGGGACCCTTAGAAAAATCCACAATATACAGATCACCTTTTCTATATCCCTCAAAGACGAAGGAATTGTCAGTGGCCATAAAGACAATGCATTTGGATATGGAAAATAGAACTAGCATGCCTAGATCACATAGCTTGCCAACTGACATCAGATTGAATCCAAGAGATTGAACAAGTAAAACATCATCAATGGACTTATCTTTGGATATGGCAATTTTACCTAGCCCAATTACCTTTCCTTTGTTGTTGTCGCCAAAAGTGATGTATTTCAAAGGTGAAGCAGTTAAGTTGGGGTCGACAAACAATGACTTGTCTCCGGTCATATGACTAGTGCATACACTATCCATTATCCATTCTGTATACCCGGAGACATAGTCCTGCAGAAGAATTAGGCTTTCTTAACATCCCACATCTTTGCAGGTGGCTTCGAAATAGTAGAGCGAGCAGGATATGATTTCTTTCGGTAACCATAATTGTTACTCATGGAGGTGCGAGCATAATCAAAAGAATAAGCATTAAAATTCTTTCCAGAAGCATGAGTGTAGTGATTGTATGAAGTATGCATGTACTCATTCTGTCGGACGAAGTGACGAGCATATTCCGCCTGCATGGTTAGAGGTGAAGTAATGGGTAATGCATCAATAGTTTTCCTGGGCACCCAAATAGCTTTCTTTGGGGGGGGGCATTTCCGTTGTTGGGCCCAACATAACGAGCAACAGCCTCACCATGCTGGTTTTTAAACAGCTTATAGTTGTCTGGAGAAACATCATCAGGATATTCAGGAATGGGAGAGTCATATCCCGAAAGCAAAGCTGGGTCGAGCATTTTGCTCTTGGCTGGCACCCACACAGTGTTGGGATATTCATCAGGTTCCTAGTAGGAGCCATCGTCATTCAGTTTTCTTTCGAAACCGATGCCTTCTTTCCTGGGATTTTTGTGAAGAAGGGATTTCTTCCAAACATCACAAAGGGTTTGATGCCCTTTGAGAGATTTGAACATTCCTGTCTGAAGAAGATCCTTCAACCTAGCATTTTCATCAGAAATAGAACCATTTTCCTCGACATAGGGGTTAGCATTCACAGATGATTCAGCATTTGATTCAGCATTGATTCGTTCAAGACATTTTAAGCAAGGTGGAATAAACACTTTAGGATTCTCTTTAAGTTGTTGGGTGAGAAGATAATTTTCTCTGATCAAATCCTCATGAGCTTCTCTCAGCGCCTTGAGTTCCTGTTTCCTTTTCAGGTAATCATAGGTCAATCTTTCATGGTCAGCTGAGAGAAAATCATGACGGTTTGTCAGTTCTTCCATTCATGACTTGAGAGTGGAATACTCTTCGGTTAGCGACAGATTTTTCTCCATCTCCTCAACCAACAACCCTTCAGATTTCCTGAGGGTTTTCTCAATTTTTCTCAAGAGAGTTTTTTTTAATATTTGCAATTTTGATCAATTTAGCATGGTCATCCTCATCAGAAGAATAATGATCACTGGAGTGAACCTTGTGATTTTTGGAGGATACCTTTTCTTTCAATGCTTTGGCAATGAAGCAATAGGCAGGAGATTCATCATCGCTTGACGTATTCCCGAAGAAGTTTGTTGCAAGGGAGGAAGCATATGCAATGCCAGCCATGCCAGAGTCAGAATCCTCATCAGATTCATTAGCTTCTTCGGAGTTTGATGATTCTTCTTCATCATAATCCATTTCCTTGCTGATGTACGCCTTGGCCATGCGAGAGTTATTCTTGCGGTTGGAGGAGGACTTGGAAGGATTCCTTGAGGAAGATCTTGACGAAGATTTTGATGAGGAGTTGTCCTTGTTCTTGAAGAACTTCTTCGTTTTCTTCTCATCATTGGAGTCGTAGTTCTTGCTCTTGCTTTTGCCTCGATAGTTACCAAAATCATATCTTCCACTAGCACGGATTTCTGCTTCCCAGAGAGGACAGTCTGAAATGAAGTGTCCAGGCTTTTTGCACTTGAAGCAGGTGTATTCTCTAGTAGGTTTTGATGAAGATTTTGAACCGCCAGAGTTGCTTGAACCTTTCTTCTGGAACTGGCTCTTCTTGTGAAAGCGCTAGAATCTTTTCGTGATCAATGCGAGATCTTTGCTAATCCTTTCAGGGTCATCAGAATCTTCTTTGGCATTTCCATCGGAGGAAGAATCAACCACAGCCTTGAGAGCATGATTTTTACCATGGCTTGAACCATATAGATCTCTCTTCTCTTCTTCTTGTTCTTCGTGGGTGTTTAGCCTCTCCATGATATCAGCAGAGTCAAGATCTTTGAAATCAGCTCGTTCCCTGATCATCTGAACAAGTGTGCCAAATGAACTGTCAAGAAATCGGAGCAGCTTCCTCACAACCTCATGGTCAGTGATGTCTTTGGCGCCGAGGCCTTGCAGTTCATTTGTGATGTCACTCAGATGATCGAAGGTTTGCTGATAGCTTTCATTTCCAATGTGCTTGAACCGATTGAACTTTGCTCGAAGAGTATCAATGCAAGCTTCTTTCTGAGTTGAAACACCCTCGTTAATCTTCTCGAGAGTGTCCCACAATTTCTTCGCAGTTTCACACTGTCTATAGCGAAGAAATTGAGCACGAGAGAGATGGCCACCAATTTCATCGTTAGCTTGAGCATCCATCTGGATGAGTTTCTTCTCGGCATCAGTGGGGGCTTGAGGTATTACAATCGTGAATCCAAACTGCACAACATTCCACATGTCATCGTCAATGGCTCGGAGATGGATCTTCATCTTCTCACTAGTAGAAAACAGGGCTTTGATTAAGGCCATGATAAGGGCATTAATCCCAGTTCACATGCGAACCGGGACCAAAGGGTGCATCTATCCCGGTTCATGAGGTTAGGGCGCCGGCCGGGCCTCGAGGGCCATTGGTCCCAGTTCGTTTGACACCTCTGGTCCCGGTTCCAGACACGAACCGGGACCAATGGGCCTCGCTCCTAGCCCAGCACCTTTAGTCCCGGTTTGTGGCTGGAACCGGGACCAATGGTCAGTCTTCTGTCCCGGTTCTAGCCACCAACCGGGACTAAAGATAAGCCTATATATACCCCCGCCCCTGCCCGCTCACTCCTCTGTTTTTTGGGCGGCCGGCGTGTGCAGGTGTGTGCTGCTCTAGCTCTCACCTCCTATGCACATGAGGTGTTCAATGAAATGCCCGAGCCACACTTAAGCTTTCTCCTCTCCAAGCTCGACCTCCAAGCTCCATTTTCCTCAAGATTTGTCTAGGTTTGGTATCATTATGCCATTGGATCAATTGTTACCTTAGTTGCGATTATGATTGCATTTGTTGTTGCATTGAAATGTTTTACATAGTTTCAATGTATGTTTTAATTAGATGCTCTAGAGAGCTATATGTTGTTCAATGAGAACTATGTATGAACTTTATGTATTTATTTTTTCAGTAATAACATTTGATCACTACTGTACTTTGGTTTTAATGTGATGATGAACTTGTATTAATTTGGTCACTTCTCTATTCATGATGTTCTGTAATGGTTTTTGATACACTTAATTATATAATGCATGCAGATGAACCGGCAATGGATGTACGGTGACCGACGCACCTCCGAGTACATTAAGGGCCTGCATAATTTTCTCGAAGTGGCTGCGGCAAACAAGCAGAATGGTTTTATGTATTGTCCATGTACTATCTGTGGGAATACGAAGGATTACTCTGACTCGAAAACCCTGCACGTCCACCTGCTTGAGAAGGGTTTCATGCCACACTATAATGTTTGGACCAAGCACGGAGAAAGAGGGGTTATGATGGAAGACAACGAAGAAGAAGAGGATGATGACAACTATCCGCCCCCTGAATACGGTGATGCTGCAATGGGGGAAGCTGAAGATCAAGAGGAACCAGACGATGTGCTCGATGATGATCTTCGCCGGGTCATTGTTGATGCAAAGAGACAATGCCAAAGTGAAAGGGAGAAGTTGAAGTTCAATCGCATGTTAGAGGATCACAAAAAAGGGTTGTACCCAAATTGCGACGATGACAACACAAAGCTCGGTACCACACTGGAATTGCTACAATGGAAGGCAGACAATAGTGTATCTAACAACGGATTTGGGAAGCTACTGAAAATATTGAAGAAGAAGCTTCCAAAGGATAATGAATTGCCCGACAGTACGTACGAAGCAAAGAAGGTTCTATGCCCTCTAGGATTGGAGGTGGAGAAGATACATGCATGCCCTAATGACTGCATCCTCTACCGCGGTGCGTACGAGGATATGAACGCATGCCCGGTATGCGGTGCATTGCGGTATAAGATCAGACGAGATGACCCTGGTGATGTTGAGGGCGAGCGCCCCAGGAAGAGGGTTCTTTCCAAGGTGATGTGGTATGCTCCTATAATACTACGGTTGAAATGTCTGTTCAGAAACAAAGAGCATGCCAAGTTGATATGATGGCACAAAGAGGACCGTAAGAATTACAGGAAGCTGAGAGCACTCGCTAACGGGTCGCAGTGGAGAAAAATCGAGAGAAGGTGGGGGGACTTTGCAGGTGACGCAAGGAACGTATGGTTTGGTTTAAGCACGGATGGCATTAATCCTTTTGGGGAGCAGAGCAGCAACCATAGCACCTGGCCCATGACTCTATGTATCTATAACCTTCCTCCTTGGTTGTGCATGAAGCGGAAGTTCATTATGACGCCAGTGCTCATCCAAGGCCCTAAGCAACCCGGCAACGACATTGATGTGTACCTAAGGCCATTAGTTGAAGAACTTTTACAGCTGTGGAATGGAAAAGGTGTACGTGTGTGGGATGAGCCTGCTCTCAGTACATCAATGATTGGCCTGCTCTCAGTAACCTTTCAGGACAGACAAACAAGGGATACCACGCATGCACGCACTGTTTAGATGACATCGAAAGTATATATTTGGACAAATGTAGGAAGAATGTGTACCTGGGACATCGTCGATTTCTTCCGACCAACCATCAATGTCAAAAGAAAGGCAATCATTTCAAAGGTGAGGTAGATCACCGGAAGAAGCCCGCCCTCCGTACTAGTGATCACATACTTGATATGGTCAATGATTTACATGTAATCTTTGGAAAGGGTCCTAGCGGACTATCTGTTCTGAATGACGCTGAGGGATGCACACCCATGTGGAAGAAGGAATCTATATTTTGGGACCTACCCTATTGGAAAGACCTAGAGGTCCGCTCTACAATCGACGTGATGCATGTGATGAAGAATCTTTGCGTGAACCTGCTAGGCTTCTTGGGCGTGTATGGGAAGACAAAAGATACACCGGAGGCATGGGAGGACAGCAACGTGTGCAAGAAAAAGGCGGCATGCATCCAAAGCAGTATCAAGGTCCTGCCAGCTATGCTCTTAACAAAGAAGAGAAGGAAATCTTCTTTGCATGCCTACTCAGTATGAAGGTCCCGTCTGGCATCTCGTCCAATATAAAGGGAATAATAAATATCCCAGAGAAAAAGTTCCAGAACCTAAAGTCTCATGACTGCCACGTGATTATGATGCAACTGCTTCTGGTTGCATTGAGGGGGCTTCTACCGGAAAACGTTAGATTAGCCATTGTGAAGCTATGTGCATTCCTCAATGCAATCTCTCAGAAGGTAATTGATCCAGAAATCCTACCAAGGTTAAATAATGATTTGGTGCAATGTCTTGTCAGTTTCGAGCTGGTGTTCCCACCATCCTTCTTCAATATCATGACGCACATCCTGGTTCATCTAGTCGACGAGATTGCCATTCTGGGCCCTGTATTTCTACACAATATGTTCCCCTTTGAGAGGTTCATGGGAGTCTTAAAGAAATATGTTCGTAACCGTGCTAGGCCAGAAGCAAGCATCTCCACGGGCCATCAAACAGAGGAGGTCATTGGGTTTTGTGTTGACTTCATTCCTGGCCTTAAGCCGATTGGTCTCCCTCAATCACGGTATGAGGGGATACTTACTGGAAAAGGCACGCTAGGAGCGGACTCAATAATATGTAGGGACGGGCATTCTTGGGGTCAAGCACACTACACAGTTCTACAGAATTCTACCTTGGTGACCCCGTATGTCAATGAACACAAGAATATTCTGCGTTCCCAACACCCGGAGCAGTGTGACAACTGGATTACATGTGAACACATCAGGACTTTCGGCATTTGGTTGCAAACACATCTCATGGGTGACAACCATGTTGCAGATGAGCTGTACTCGTTGGCCAGGGGACCATCTTCGACTGTATTGACTTACAAAGGGTACGAGATAAATGGGAATACATTTTACATGATCGCCCAAGATCAAAAGAGCACCAACCAAAACAGTGGTGTCCGCTTTGATGCAGCAACCAACAAGGGAAAGGACACATATTATGGTTACATAGTGGACATATGGGAACTTGACTATGGACATGATTTTAAGGTCCCTTTGTTTCGGTGAAAATGGGTCAATCTGTCAGGAGGCGGGGTACAGGTAGACCCGCTGTACAGAATGACAATAGTGGATCTGAACAATCTTGGGTACACAGACGAACCATTCGCCCTAGCTAATGATGTGGCGCTGGTTTTCTATGTGAAGGACATGTCTACCAAACCGAGAAAAAGAAAAGATAAGGAAGCGAATACATCATACGATGAGCCAAAGCACCACATAGTTCTTTCAGGGAAAAGAGACATCGTGGGAGTGGAGGGCAAGACAAACATGTCTGAAGATTATGAAAAGTTCCATGAAATTTCTCCCTTCAAAGTCAAGGCTGACCCAAGCACCCTGTTAAACGATGAAGATTATCCATGGTTACGGCGCAATAAGCAAGGGACACACGCGAAGAAAAATGAAGACTTTCTCTCCACAACTATTCTGATGATGGCTTTTATCTAGAATATCACTGCAGTTACATGTCAAGAAATGAAATGCCTTTTGTAACAGATGAGTTTTCATCCGAAACCCTGATACTTCAAAAGAGATTGTCCATTTTGTACACAAAGTAGATCCAGTTTTTGCCGTAACCCTCTCAACTTTTTAGCACATGCTATGTGGGTGAAATGATGATATCATGCCAACTTTCAACCTTTTCAGAGTTCATTTGTAGTGCTTTTCAATTTCAGGGTCATTTAGCTAAAAAAATCTATAAATGCATGAAAAATACCAAATGAAGTCAGAAAGGGTTGAAAATTGATGATGTGGCTTTGAATGGTGCATGTTGAATGCACAAAAAGTCTGGAGTTGAAATAAGTTCAAAAAAATGAAATCCCCTTGTAACAGATGAGTTTTCGTGCGAAACCCTGATACTTCAAAAGAGATTGTCCATTTTGTACACGAAGTGCATCCAGTTTTTGTCGTAACCCTCTCAACTTTTTAGCACATGCTATGTGGGTGAAATGATGATACCATGCCAACTTTGAACCTTTTCCGAGTTCATTTGTAGTGCTTTTCAATTTCAGGGTCATTTAGCTAAAAAAATTAGTAAATGCATGAAAAATACCAAATGAAGTCAGAAAGGGTTGAAAATTGATGATGTGGCCTTGAATGGTTCATGTTGAACGCACAAAAAGTCTAGAGTTGAAAATTTTTCAAAAAAAATGAAATCCCTTTGTAGTAGATGAGTTTTTGTCCGTAACCGTGATACTTCGAAAGAGATTGTCCATTTTGTACACAAAGTGCATCCAGTTTTTGCCGTAACCCTCTCAACTTTTTAGCACATGCTATGTGGGTGAAATGATGATACCATGCCAACTTTCAACCTTTTCAGAGTTCATTTGTAGTGCTTTTCAATTTCAGGGTCATTTAGCTCAAAGAATGAACTAATAGCAAAAAGAATGAACTAAAAAGAATCAAAATAATATTAAAATAAAAATTATCAAAGTATTTTTGTTAAAAAGAATGAACTAAAAGAATCAAAAAAATATGAACTAAAAATATCAAAGTATTTATTTGTTAAAAGAATGAAACTAAAAAGAATCATCTAAAATATTAACTAAAAAGAAAAAACTAAAACATTAACTAAAAAGAATGAACTAAAAAAATAAAACTAAATATTAACTAAAATTATCAAAGTATTTATTGTTAAAAAGAATGAACTAAAGAATTAAAAAAAATATTAACTAAAATTATCAAAGTATTTATTTGTTAAAAAGAATGAACTAAAAAGAATCAACTAAAATATTAACTAAAAAGAATCAACTAAAACATGAACTAAAAAGAATCAACAAAAATATTAACTAAAATTATCAAAGTATTTATTTTTTAAAAAGAATTAACTAACTAAAAAGAATGAACTAAAAAGAATAAAAAATATATCAACTAAAAACCCATCTGTAAATGGGCCAGGATGCAGGCCCGCGGACCCAGCAGGCCCAACAGGGCGTCAAATAGGCAAGTACTGCCTGCATTAGAGAGGAGCTCGAGAGGGCAGCGGCAGCGACGCTAATAAACCACTCCGAGCCCCTCTCAACTTTTGGCCGCGGCAGCACTCCCCTTTCATCCCGGTTGGTGGCAACAACCGGGACCAATTCCTACGTTTCGTCCAGGTTGGTGGCACCAACCGGGACCAATTCCTACCTTTCGTCCTGGTTGGTGCCACCAACCGGGACTAAAGGTCTCTGCTTCCTGCCCTTTGGGCTACTAAAAATAGACCTTTAGTCCCGGTTGGTGCCACCAACCGGGACCAATGCTTTGTGTATATAAGCAACACTTAGGAATTTTTCAGATTTCATCTAGCAGTTTGATACGTCTCCACCGTATCTACTTTTCCTAATGCTTTTCCTCTTGTTTTGGACTCTAATTTGCATGATTTGAATGAAACTAACCCAGACTGACGCTGTTTTCAGCAGAACTACCATGGTGTTATTTTTGTGCAGAAATAAAAGTTCTCGGATTAGAACAAAACTTTGCGAGGATTTTTTATTCAATAAATAAGAATTTCTGGAGCCAAGAACCACCGGAGGGGGGCACCTGGGTGGGCACAACCCACCAGGGTGCCCCCCCTCCAGGCGCACCCAGGTGGGTTATCCCCACCTGGTGGCCCCGCAGACTCCAACCCTGATACTATAAAATCACATATTTGGAGAAAAAATCAGGGAGGAAGAATTATCATGTTTCACGAGACGGAGCCGCCGCCACCTCCTGTTCTTCATCGAGAGGCCAGATCTGGAGTCCGTTTGGGGCTCTGGAGAGGGGGATCTTCGATCTTCGTCATCACCAACCCTTCTCCATCGCCAATTCCATGATGCTCCCCACCGGGAGTGAGTAATTCCTTCATAGGCTCGCTGGTCGGTGAGGAGTTGGATGAGATTCATCATGTAATCAAGTTAGTTTTTTTAGGGCTTGATCCCTAGTATCCATTATGTTCTGATATTGATGTTGCTATGACTTTTCCATGCTTAATGCTTGTCACATTGTGCCCGGGTGCCATGATTTCAGATCTGAACCGTTTATGTTATCACCATTATATTCATGTTCTAGATCCGATCTTGCAAGTTATAGTCACCTACTACGTGTTATGATCCGGCAACCCCGGAGTGACAATAGTCAGGACACTTCCCAGTGATGACTGTAGTTTGAGGAGTTCATGTATTCACTATGTGTTAATGCTTTGTTCCGGTTCTCTATTAAAAGGAGGCCTTAATATCCCTTAGTTTCCAATAGGACCCCGCTGCCATGTGAGGGTAGGACAAAAGATGTCATGCAAGTTCTTTCCATAAGCATGTATGACTATTTACGGAATACATGCCTACATTATATTTATGAACTGGAGCTAGTGCCATATCGCTCTAGGTTATGACTATTATATGATGAATATCATCCAACGAATTCACCGATCCAATGCCTACGAATTTCTCTCATATTGTTCTTGCTAAGTTACTACTGTTATTGTCATTATTACACTTGCTACAAAATCATTGCTATCACTGTTACTGTTACTATTGCTGTTGCTAATACTATCAAAACTATCATACTACTTAGCTACTGATCACTTTGCTATAGATAATTAATCTCCAGGTGTGGTTGAATTGACAACTCAGCTGCTAATACTTGCAAATATTCTTTGGCTCCCCTTGTGTCGAATCAATAAATTTGGGTTGAATACTCTACCCTCGAAAACTGTTGCGATGCCCTATACTTGTGGGTTATCATAGTTGCCCCCGACGACGCTGAGCACATCGACGCCGCCAGGCTTCTCGAGCTCGCCGTCGACGCCCTCGCCGTCAGGCTGCTCCACCTCGCCGTTGATGCCCTCGACGCCCTCTGCCTCGACACGCACCCTGCCCCGACGCCGGCGCCGCTCCCCGCGCCCCTGCCCTGCCCCGACGCGCCGCCCCGTGCCCCTGCCCGGACGCCTCCCCATGCCCCTGCCCCGACGCTGCCCCGCGCCCCCGCCCTGCTCCGACGACGCCGAACGGTCCGGCCGGCCCCATTTCCTCCATGTCCTCCCTGTCCCCTGTTTTTTTCATGATTATTTTGATGATGATGATTGTTAGATGATGATGTTGATGATAGATGATTGTTAGATGATGATGTTGTTGATAGATGATGATGTTGATGATAGATGATGTATGCTTTTTTTGTTCATCTAATTTTTTTTGTTCATATGATGATTTTTTTGTTCATAGCATTTTTGGTCCATGTATATATGTATGTGTATGTATGGATGGATGTATATATATATATAGAAAATGATCATATGATGTTTTTTTTGTTCATAGAATATTTTTTTGTTCATAGAAATTAGTTAAAATTTACCAAGTTACTAAGTTAAAATGTTCATATACTCAAAATGAGTTAATTAAAAGACTCACTAAGTTAAAATTTACCCCCTCCCCGATAACTTCAACATGAGGGGGGACGTCGGACATGCATGAGAGAGAGGTGGTCCGCTCGCCCGACCAACTATCAAGGCCACCCAAACCTTAGAAGAAAGTGCGTCATTGTCGATCTACCCCCTCCCCAATAACTTCGACATGAGGGGGGACGTCAGACATGCATGAGAGAGAGGCGGTCCGCTCGCCCGACCAACTATCGAGGCCACCCAAATGCTAGAAGAAAGAGCGTCGTTGTCGATCTACCCCCTCCCCGATAACTTCGACATGAGGAGGGACGTCGGTCATGCATGAGAGAGGCGGTCCGCTTGCCCGACCAACTATCGAGGCCACCCAAACCCTAGAAGAAAGAGCATCGTTGTCGATCTACGCCCCTCCTGCCCCTACCCGTAATTGTTATGTATAATACTATATATTGGCGTCTAATTCACCGGTCTTACCTTAGTGAACCGAAGGGACTTTATTTATTCGGTAGGCGGCCGGCATAGGTCAATGGGGGTAGAATGGATAGTTTGATCTCCTGCATAGCGATTATTTTTTGCAAAGTGTCCTCTCCTGAAAGTATAACCCCGATAACTTCGACATGAGGGGGGGGGGGGGGGACGTCGGACATGCATGAGAGAGGCGGTCCGCAACTAATCCATTGCTCATTTATGCATATGATTCCTTGTTGTGATTAGCTAGGTCTATGTTTGCCACTAATCCATCTCTCATGTTTGTATATTGCCATGTTGTAATATTTGCAGAAACTATGGACAGAGACTGAGAACAAGAAGAGTTGTTGGGGGATATAATCCGTGACGGAGGTGATCCCTTGTCATTTCTCAACGACACCGATGGTCAGGAAGGAGAGGATGACGTCTCCGATGATCCAACAATGGAGGAGGAAGGAGATCATGATGGCTCCGGTGACCGAATGGCGGAGGAAGGAGATCATGATCACGGCTCCGGTGACCGAACGGAGGAGGGAGCCTTAACTGCTGCAAAGTCCGGCGAGGTATATATATATATATGTATATATATATATATATATATATATATATATATATATATATATATATATTAAGCCTGTGCTGACTTGATGCATTAATTGTTTTGGTATGTACATATATTAACGCTTCTTTCTTCTTTTAGCCCTCCGGATCGAGCCAAACTTCCGTAAGGAGACAAGGCCAGAAGAAAAGGTTGCGCCAGGATGAAAGGTTCATGATCACAGAAGTCGCGAAAGATGGCCAACCGATTGCTCCCAAGCGGACCAAGGACGCATTTGTACATCAGTGCGGAGTTGTTGTTAGGGACAGCGTCCCGATCTGCATCCAGCAATGGAATAAGAATAAGGACCCTGAAGTTTCTTGTGTCCAGGATAGACTGAAAGATGATCTTTGGACCTCGCTGATGACAAATTTCAGCCTACTGCGAGAGGAGGATCCGAATAACCCAGTTATAGAGAAAAAGGTCAAGGCGTTTACTCTTAAGAAGATGGCAGAACTATTCAGGAACTAGAAGAAAGAGTTGAACACAAAGTTTGTCGAGAAAGAGGAGACTCCAGAATTTGTCGGTCGATATGAGAAGATAAGAGATCACTGGCCCGCATTTGGGGCCTACAAGAACTCGGAGAAGGGTAAGAAAAGGTCACTGACAAACCAGCAAAATGCTGCAAAGAAGCTGTATCACCATCACATGGGGTCAGGTGGCTACTACAAAGCCCGACCATTGTGGGACAAAGTTGAGCAAGACCTGCCTGCTAAAGGGGTCCAACCAGTGACATTGCACTGGCCAGATTGTTCAAGGACTTGGTTCTTCAGGGTTGCGGGAACTTTGGACCCAGAAACAAGGGAGTGTGTTTGGATGAATGAGCAACTTGCAATACCCATCCGAAAGCTTCAGAAAGCAATCAAGGTAGCACAGGAAGGGATGTTCATTCCCGACAGAGAGAAGGACGAGCTGACAGAGGCCCTCGGGAATCCTGAACACCCTAGACGAACACGAGGCACATCAGGCTCCGTTCCGTGGGTGCATGGGTTTCCCGACAATGGTGGTTATAGAAGCCGAGAGAGAAAGAGGAAATAGGAAGCAAGCGAAATGCAGAAGCTCAGTGCAAGATTAGCAAAACTAGAGGAACTTGAGAGCCAGCGAGCTACCGACCAACCATCTCAGCGGCACGAAGATCCTTCCTTCGACGCTGCCCCAGAAGCTACCCCACCATCTCAGCGGAGAAGCAGCGTGGCTTCCACGGAGCTCGTTCAGCCTGATTTCACCGCTCCTCGCTACCCCGTGGATAGTATCATGGTAGCTGAACATTGTATTCTAATGACGAAATGCCAGAACCTAGCCTTGAAGGCGGCGGTCGGCTCTGTTGTACCTCCTTGAGCTGAGGGAACTTTTCATTGCCATTCGATTCCACATGGCTATGCTATTGTGACGGTGGATGAAATAATGGATGGATTTGAGGGGCTGGAGCTTGACTTCCCTACAGGTGAAGGTGATATTCTTCTGGAAAATGCTTTGAGGAGTACGTGTCTATGGAGAAAGGAGTACATCAAGCTTCCAAACTGGACACCGACTCAACCGCAGGAGGCCCCTCAGCAGACTCCTCACAGTCCAGCTCAGCCGTCTCAGCTGCCTGAGTCGTCTCCGGCATGTGAGCTGTCTCCGCCATCTCCGGTGCGTCAGCGGACTCCGCCGCCTCCTCCGGCATGTCAGCGCACTCCGCCTCCTCCGGCGTGTTAGCGGACTCCGCCGCCTCAGCAACAGCGGAAGAGAGACGCCGCCGCTCGGGCGGCTAGCAGTACAAGTGGAGGCGGGAAGAAATTCAAAGCTAGTCCAAACCTCAAGGCTCTTCCAAAGTTACCATATGAGAGGACTGACAAGGAAACCGATGAAATCGTGGAAGCCAAAGTGCAGGCCCATTTTGAACGGAAACCTCCACCTCTGAAGGAAACGGTAGATCCGGTGAAAGCAAAGCGCACTCTGCATGCCCTTAAGTGACCACCACCGTCTCTGCCGCAATCCAACTATGATTGCTGTATTGGAATAACATATGGTGAAGCGCGGCGGTCGGGAAGTACTACCAGTGCTGCAAGGGAAGCAAAACAAAGAAGTGGGAAAACAATTCCCTAGCTCGGTGAATAGGACAAGCAATCTTGCCCCCCGCTCAAGGTGTCTAGCGATATCGCTAATCATCCAGGGCTACTGCCCGGTACCAATCTTGGTGATTACGTGGGTGATGATGTACAGTTTGAAACATTAGAGGCAGTAGAGATCTTTAGATACGAGCACGGGAAGCCTCTCATCAAACCTGATCATCCTCCTATAACAACGATGATGCGAAAATTGCATGAGTGGTACTTGGAAAGCTGCAGAAAGAATGGGACCGATAGTTTGATTCTGAGAATTAAAGATGAGCACGACCTCATTGGAGTTGAGGTGTTGCCTGTTGAATTTGTGGAATTATTTTACTTATTCAATCAACAAGCCCTCGACAAACAACTCATGACTTGCTATTGTCTATAAGTATTACTTTTGTAATTAAGTCTCTAGCTCAGCTCATTCATTGCATGTATATATAATTATCCTCACTATATTATGCAGATTGAAGATCGTCGAATGCAAGGAAAGACAAATCTATGACATTGGGTTCATTAGCCCAAATACCGCAAATGAATGGTTGGTAAAAAATGGAGTCAAAGAAACTGAGGAAAATTTGCTACAATCGTTCCTTCGACATCAAAACAAAGGGAAAATACTCTTTCCTTACAACTTCAAGTGAGTGTTACTATCTTGTGCATATTCGGTTTCGCTTACTCGAGGTTAAGTAATGTAATTGATGAGTTATGCGTGCGCAGCTTCCACTTTATTCTACTCGAGGTTAAGCTTGATGGGGCAGTAGTAACTGTCTTAGACTCGAGACGTAAAGATCCCAAGGATTATGAGGACATGGTTGCAATGCTCCAGAAGTAAGTTCAATCATTATCGCACCATATTGGCAACTTTCGTTCATTTCCTGATATCAAGTAATCATTTTCTTTTCCTGGAAGGGTTTGGAAAAAGTTCACCGAAATGGTTCCGGGTCTGAGGAACGAGCTGCGATTTACACACTGCAAAGTAAGTAGTACTAGCTAGTTCCGCACATCTCTCATTGATTCTAGTTTCATCAATACCATTGTCATGCTTGATTATATCAGTTTGATTGAACTCTATTCTCGTAAAGTGCTTGTTGCAGGCACCCGGGACTGATTTATGTGGATACTACGTTTGTGAGTTCATGCGCCACTCGACCCCTGAGCGGGGCTACTCTGATAAACAATTTGAAGTATGTAAACAATATTCACAATTTTAGTTTATTACCATCAATTGTGTTGAGTTTCATTCATATATATGTATTGACCCCCTTCTTTAAATTATGTCCGGGAGATGCGGGAAGAACTCCTACCACATGATCGCATACGAGCAATTCAAGAGGAATTGGCGGGATTCTTTCTTGACCACATCATACGTAAAGACGGAGAATACCATGTGGAAATTCAAGCTGATTTTCAGTAGATGATGTCAGGGATCGTAAGAGATGTTATATTGTATATATGTAGTAGCGTTGGATAGATATACGAAAACTTGTTGTTCGACCAAGCACGGAGAAAGAGAGGTCACTTCTCTCTATATATGTTCATGATCACGATGTTGTGTAATTAATGGTTCCTTCATTTGCTTACTAGCTAGCGTCGAGTTCTCTCTGTATGTAGTACCTACCGTCGACCAAGCACGGAGAAAGAGAGGTCACTTCTCTCTATATGTAGTAGATATAGCAAACACAATATGAAACACCTAAATTAACCCTCCAAAACCCCTAAACCCCCCCTTTCAAAAAAACAAAAACCCCAGCGCCTCGGAGCTACTGACGCGTGGCTGCCTTTTAGTCCTGGTCGGTGTTACCAACCGGGACTAAAGGTCCTCCCTGGGCACCCAACAGCGGCCACGTGGAGCTCCTTTGGTCCCGGTTCGTAAGCAAACCGGGACTAAAGGTTTTGGGCATTAGTCCCGTCAGTTTTGTCTCGGTTCCATAACCGGGACTAAAGGCCCTCTGGAACCGGGACTAGTACCCTGTTTTCTACTAGTGTCTCCTTCCAGAAGGGATAGTCCGTCCCATCGAATATGGGAATCTTCAGATGTGACTTGTAGCTCACTGAAGACATACTTAAACTCCAAGGTTGTTAGGCCAAAATGAGTAGAGTCAAGGAGTATCTTGCTCTGATACTAATTGTAGGAACGAAGTATGTCTACCAGAGAGGGGGTGAATGGCAGTTTTAAAATTTCTTCAGAAATCTCAAAACTCTCGGAACCCAGCAGTGGAGCGAATGAAAAACAAACTACAGCGAGCTAAAACTAAGTACCAAAAGGAAACTAAGTCATGCATCGAGAAAAATCACATGAAGGAAAATATAACGAATGTAAACATGGGTAACAGAGGTAACCAGTGATGCTCGATGGCGACAAGGTATTTGTTCGACCAGTTCGTCCTTCTGCACAAGGACTACGTCTGGTTGGAGGGGCTGTGACTTAACATGGAAGATAAACTCTCTTCACCCTATTCTCCTCGACAATTGGTTTGTCAACCAATGCCGATCACTCGTGGTAGATACTTGAAGGCGATCTCCAAACCTTTACAGATTTCTTCTTTGAGAACCACAATCACTCTTGGTCTCTGAAGAAATTGACACCTAACCATCTAGAGAGTTTGCAGCTCTCAAGAGTAATAGGCGGAGCGTACTGGACTTAGATTCGAGTGATACTGAACCACTATCAAGTTCTTCGGCTCTAGGGCTTTTCACTCGATGGATTTTAAACTCAAATCGCTTAGAGAGGTGGTTGCTCAACAATCTTCTGAGAATCAAATGGAGCAGCCTTCCCTGATGGGAAATGACCATTTTGGACACACGGTCCAGCCAATGGCCAACCGACACGTTTACAACGGTTGGATTTTGTCGGGCCCCTTTCTGGGAATAAATCTCAGAAAAGGTCCTAAGTCACACCAGCCCCAAGATCAACACAACTGGTGGACTTCCTTGATACAGATAACCAGTACAAATAATATTACACAGGGTTGAGTCTGAAGGCTCAACAAAATTATTACAAACTCGCCAAATATATGGCAGCGGCGGAATATGACAGTGGTGTGGTGGTGGTACATCTCTGATACAATAATGTAAAGCCAAGCGTCAGAGTGAGGCTTGACTATTTATTGGTGTAGCAGAAGCTCAGCGGATGATACAGGTGGTAGACTCCTATTTCACAGAATGACTGACTAGGACTCCTCTATGCGTCGGGCTCGCTAGCGCAATCCTTCTCCACAAGCTCGTCCTCCTCCAAGTCTGGCCAAGTAAATAGCCAGGGACAAGCCAGTGAGTACGTTGGAATGTACTCGCAAACATTATGAACAAAAGATAGAGTGGATGCACATGCTCATGCGGACTAAAAATCCTGGTCATGACATAATTATAAAATGATGCGGAAGTATATAAAACATGTTAGCCATAACCAGTCTCTTAAGAAAATAAAAGCAAGTGAATGCCACGGGTAGTCTAGCCAGCCCAAGTGACATTCCAAAAAAAAAAGAGAAATGCTGGTCGGGTGTCTACAAGAGTAGTGGCGAGATAAACCGCCTGTTAACTCGAGAGACGCCACGAGAGGTCTTGAAACGAAATGCCTATCGGGCGTCAAGTGATGCCACGGTTGGACTTGAAGAGAAATGCCAATCGGGTGTCCACAAGAGTAGTGGCGAGATAAACCACCTGTTAACTCGAGAGACACCACGAGAGGTCTTGAAAATAATAGTTGAGTGCCCGGGGTAGTCTAGCCAGCCCCTGAGACACTCAGGAAGAAAATAAAATGAGAGAAACGGTTAGTCTTCAATATTATTCATAGTCATAATAATATTTAATAAGCATAAAATAATCAAGGTAGCAACAGGGTATAAATAATTATACTGCAAAAATGAGTCAGACACATTTTAATTATTTCCTCCGGAGACCGATACCGGGACCAACACTTGACCCACCCAGCTACGCCCTTTGACCGAGGACACGGCTATTCGAACAGTTTTAACTCTGCAGAGGGTGTACTGTTTACCCACAAGTAAAGGATTTCTTTAGTCAGTACCGTGACACTGACTAATTCCCATTACGGTCTTTGGGTTGAAAACACACCTGACCAGCACACACCAAAATAACTCTCCGGATGCTAGGAATCACCCAAAGCATCATTCAAGAAAAACTCTGAGACGGAGAGACCAACGTCCTGCATGGGATCACTATTAATATGCGCGAATTACAAGGGGTGCCCCCCTCTCAGTCACAACCGGAAACACCCATGCCCCCTGACCCGATGACAGGATTTAGTCCAAGGCCTTTGGAAACCCTCATCGTGGCCTTCTGTACGGTGTGTACCTGGACAGGGGTTAACAACTTACTCAGCCGCACCTTTCTTGCGGAAGGACCCGTGGCAGCACGGTATCCAGCTAGGTGTAACGGAACAAGACTCGATCTAGGCCGACTCAGGAGGTGTTAATTAACATCACCAGAATATTCCACTTAAGTCACATGACACCACCGTGTCAAGCATAAGGGCCCATGCCCACCGGCACGTCCAAGGCAGGAGACACTCTCCCGTATTTCCACAACTTTACCATGTCAGAAGAATCTCTTGCTTGAGTGATGTGCAAGCTATGAGCAAAAGAGATATGACCATGCATGCAAGTGCTAGTGACATACTACAAATATGGTGCAATATCAACCGATGCAACATGCAAATGCAATCACCATATCCCAAGTTCAATAATGCTTGCCTTGTCCAAAGTAGTCAGGTGAAAACCCTTCAAAATTCTCGACAAAGTTTCCCTCTTCTTTTTCTGAAAATTCAAAATCAACTCAAATTAAAAAAAAAATGGCAATAGTACAACAAGTTGTCCTAAAATATTTTTAAATAAATACTAAAAAAAACTAGAGAGAAAAATAAGAATTTCAAAAAAAAGTTCAACTCAAACGGAGTTGTGGTTTAAAAGTTATTAAACTTTCAAAACCAGGGGTTTTTCTGTAAAAAGCCAGTCCCTGTGCGTTTATAAGGAAAACGCTTCGGGCCGAAAATATGCTTCTCAGCGCGGAAGGCGTAAAAGTCAAGATTACGTCTTCGTTTTTAGACGGAGAAAAAGAAAAGAAAAAGCGCGAGGTGGGGTCCACCCGTCAGGTTCAAACATTTGAACTTGCGCGCGGAAACAGAGAAGAGACAGCGTTCGCCGGCGGTGATCGCCGGGGTCTTGGAAGGCGGCGATGGTCGGAACATGACCAGGGAGGAGTGCCGCATCGGAGGGAGGTGGTGGTGGTCGCCGGGGAGCACCTGAACGCCGGCGAGGTCGACGGTGGCGGACGGTGGTTCGGTGGCGTTGGGATCTTGTCGGAGAGAGCTCGGGGAGTGGAATTGAAGTGGGGAATCGATGATTTGGTGGAATATATGACTAATGGAAAATTTGAGCAGTTGAGGTGGAGTAACGACGATGAACGGATCGGTGACAGTGGCGGCAGAGCGGTGATCGGAGGGGAAGAAGAAGACCTCCTCGAGGTCGGGCGAGTGGTGTAGGGGCGATTGGGAGGTGGTGGAGGCGATGGGTGAGAAGAACGGGGCTAAGGGGCCTTTATATAGGCGATCCCGAGGCGGTCCGGCGGGGTTCGGATCACGCCGGAGTTATGATGGTCGGCGAGGTCGGTTTGGGCAGTGGTCGTGGTCGGTGAGTGTCAGTGAGGGTGGAGGAAGCTGCCCGAAGCGCCAGCGCGGACGAGTTCGAGCTCGGGTGCCTTATCCACGGCGAGGTCGGTGTACGGGTGCGGCGGACGTGCCCGTCTCCGGCGACTGCCGGATGGGGTCCAGAGGTTTGGTCAGTGCGCGGAGCTGCGGAGGGAAGCGACGCCTGGAGAGGGAAGTAGGTTAGCAGGGTACGGTGCAGTGAATGAGGCTGGTGGTGCGAGCTGATCCGCTCGGCCTGCTGTGGCCGAGCGTGGTGGCTGTTGCACTGGCCAGCCTCCGGCCTGTTGACGGCGAGGGGCTGACGAGGAGGCCCCGCGGCTGCACATTTAAGGCGAGGGATGGCGTGGAGGAGAAGAGGATGGATGGAGTGTAGTGCACGGCTCGATCACCCCCTGTCCCCTGAAGATTCAGTTAACTGAATCTTATTCAGCTATGAACAGTGCACATACACTCATATGATCCCATGGCAGAGAGTGCTAGGGATTTTTGGATTTTGTGGGAATTTTTGTGGTAATGTGTTGATGCTCAAAAATGAGTTTGGCAGAGTTTGGGAATTTTTGGAGCATTTAAAAATATGTTTGGATCAGAAATATTGAATCTGGTCCAGATTTGAATTGAGTGGAATTTGAAAATTTTGAACTGTGGCACCCCATGTTTTTGGAGAAATGGGTTGTGGGAACCATATATTTGTTGGGATAATTTTGGTGGAGGTGGAATCCTTGTAGAAAGGGTGGTTCCTTTGTAAACCATAGAAATGATGGAATATATGAATTCCAACTTTGGAATTTATTTGGGTGGTGAAAAATATTTTTGTGGGGTAGGAAAGAGTTGGATTCTGTCCTAGATGAGGTGAGTGACTTGTGGAATAAATTTGGAGTGGAAGAGAATTTGTTGGATGGATTTTAGTAGGGCTAAAAGGAGGTGAAAAAGGTTATTTCCTTTGAAAATTTAATTATCCCCAAAACTTTTCTTGCTAAAAAATAAATTGTTTGAAAAAACCCAAAGTAATTATCCATATAGTTTTAAACTCTTCAACCAGAATATTTAAAGAAGATTGAAACCCAAATAAAATTTGTAAAAGGTTTTCAAATTGAAGAAAGGTGATATGACCAAAAATGATTTTCAAAACTTTTATTTTTAAAGGAAAGATTTCCAAATATTCGGAAAAATATTTTTGGGGTGTTACAACACCTACCCCCCTTAAGAAAAATCTCATCCCCGAGATTTCAGCTGTCCCTTAAACAGGTACGGATATTCAGTCCTCAGATGATCCTCTCTTTCCCATGTTGCTTCTTCCTCGGTGTGATTACTCCATTGAACCTTGTAAAATTTTATTACATTCTGCCGGGTCCTCCGTTCAGATTCCTCTAAAATCTTTATAGGATGCTCCCTATATGTGAGGTATGGATGAAGGTTCAAGTCTTGGTGTTGCACTTCCTTGTCTGGGTTACTAACACATCTCCTTAGTTGTGACACGTGAAACACATCGTGGACATCTGATAATTCTGCCGGTAGCTCTAGTTGATAAGCAACCTTGCCTCTTCTTGCGATTACACGGAATGGTCCAATAAATCTTGGTGCCAATTTTCCTTTGACTTTAAACCTCTGTAGTCCTCTAGTTGGAGATACTCTGAGATACACGTATTCATCGGGCTCAAAACTGATTTGGTGGTGCTTTTGATCGTAATAGCTCTTTTGACGGTTCTGAGCTGCTTTCAGTCTGTCTTGAATAAGCTTCACTTTTGTTTTCTGCTTCTTTAAGAACTTCGGGACAAAAAATTCGACTGTCTCTGGTCTCTAACCAATTGAGTGGGGTACGGCACCTTCGTCCGTACAGGGCTTCAAAAGGTGACATTTTTAAACTGGCTTGATAACTGTTGTTATATGAGAATTCCGCGTATGGTAAACTATCTTCCCAGCTAACTCCATAGGTGAGCACACATGCTCTTAGCATGTCCTCCAATATTTGATTTACCCACTCAGTCTGTCCTCCGGTTTGCAGGTGGTATGCTGTGCTGAATGTTAATTGAGTTCCTAGGGCTTGCTGTAGGTGTTCCCAAAATCTAGAGACAAATTGGGTGCCTCTGTCAGAGACTATGGTCTTGGGTACTCCGTGTAGGCAAACAATCCAGGAGAGATATAATCTGGCGAGTCGCTGTGTGGTGTATGTGGTTTTTACCGGAATGAAATGTGCCACCTTGGTCAAATAATCTGTTATAACCCAGATAGCATCATTTCCATGTTGTGACCTTGGCAGTCCGACGATAAAATCCATTCCTATTACGTCCCATTTCCATTCAGGTACTCTGAGTGGCTGCAGTAGTCCTGCTGGCCTCTGGTGTTCTGCTTTTATACGCTGGCATGAATCACAACGTGCGACATATACGGCTATATCTCTTTTCATCCCGTGCCACCAATATTTTTCTTGTAAATCCTTGTACATTTTTGTCCCTCCTGGATGGATAGAATATGGAGTGGTATGGGCTTCTGCCAAAATTTGTTGCTTTAATTCTTCCTTATTAGGCACACATATTCTTTTCCTGAACCATAAAATTCCCTGATCATCAACGGTAAACTCGGGCGCCTTGCCCAGTTTCATTTTCCTCTTAATCCCCTCAATACTTGGGTGTCCTTCTTGGGCTTCTTTGATCTGATCCTCTAATGTTGGTTTCATCTCCAGTTGATTAATGGTTCCTTCTGTGACTAAGACCATATTGAGTTTGGCAAATTCCTGGTTGAACTCATGTTGTGAAAATTGCACACTATTATTATTGGTGCAGGGATTTCTGCTGAGAGCATCTGCCACAACATTTGCTTTACCTGGATGATAATGAATTCCGATATCATAGTCCTTTATTAACTCAAGCCAGCGACGTTGTCTCAAGTTTAATTTCGGCTGGGTGAAAATATACTTAAGACTTTTGTGGTCCCTGTATATTTCACATCGCTCACCGAGAAGAAAGTGTCGCCATTCTTTGAGTGCGTGTATTACCGCAGCTAGCTCCAGATCATGCGTAGGATAATTCTCCTCGTGTCGTCGTAGCTGTCTTGAGGCATAAGCCACGACTTTTCCTTCTTGCATCAATACACATCCAAGGCCTTTCCTGGACGCGTCACAGTATATCTCAAACTTTTTGTGCACATTGGGTACGACCAGAACGGGTGCCGTTGTTAATCTTTTCTTCAATTCTTGGAAACTTTTCTCACAAGCTTCAGTCCATTCAAACTTCTTATCCTTCTTAAGCAATTGGGTCATGGGTTTAGCTATGGTGGAAAATCCTTCGATAAATCTTCGGTAATATCTTGCCAGACCAAGAAAACTCCTGACCTCAGTCACGTTGGTGGGTTGTTTCCATTCTTGTACAGCTTTTACCTTGCTTGGGTCCACTGCTATCCCATCCTGTGTCAGAACGTGTCCTCGGAAGCCAACTTCTCGTAACCAAAATTCAAATTTACTGAATTTGGCATAAAGCTGGTTTTTCCTCAATTCTTCCAGGACTATTCGTAGGTGTTGTTCGTGTTCTTCGGGTGTCTTGGAGTAGATAAGTATGTCATCAATAAATACGACCACGAACTTGTCCAAATATTTCAAGAAAACCTTGTTCATGAGATGAACAAAATAAGCAGGAGCGTTGGTTAAGCCAAACGGCATTACTGTAAATTCGTACAATCCATATCTGGTAGTAAATGCAGTCTTGGGTATATCTGACGATCGGATTTTCAATTGGTGGTAACCCGACCTCAAATCTATTTTTGAGAATACCTTGGCTTCTGCTAGTTGTTCGAACAATTCATTTATCCTGGGCAGCGGGTATTTATTTTTGATGGTGACCATATTGAGAGCCCTGTAATCAATACATAGTCTGAGGGTACCATCCTTTTTCTTAGCAAATAAAACTGGCGATCTCCATGGTGAAAAGCTGGGTCTGACGTACCCTTTTTCCATTAATTACTTAATTTGTTTCTTTAGTTCAGCCAATTCGGTTGGAGCCATACGATACGGCTTCTTATAAATGGGAGCCGTTCCAGGTGCTAATTCAATAACGAACTCAATTTCCCGATCAGGTGGCATGCCTGGTAGCTCTTCTGGAAATACAACGGGGTATTCACAGACTACAAGGACCTTACTTAATTCTGCCGCATCCACTTGATTTAATTTTCCTTGTGATGCGGAAATCCTCCTTGTGCCAAATTTTATTGTTTCTCCTTGGCAACTTGTAAGAGTCACCGAGCGGTTGTAGCAATCTATGAAACCTTTATTTTTGGTTAACCAATCCATTCCCAGAATAACATCCAGTTCGACTGTTTCCAGAACAATAAGGTTGGCTAAAAATACCATTCCTTTGATCTCGATATTTACATCCTTGCAGTACCATTGTGTGCTTTGATTCGATCCCGGGGACTAAATAACCATGGAATTTTGCAAAGGCGAAAAAGAAAATCAATTCTCCGCGGTGAACTTTTTAGAGATGCATTAATGCGAAGCTCCGGAATCAAATAAAACTGTAGCATTAATTGAGTTGATAGGAAACGTACCGAACACAATATCCGGTGCATTTTGTGCTTCCTCAAGGGTCACGTGTTTGACTTGTCCCTTCCTTTGGTTGTTATTGTGGTTGATGTTGTTGTGCTTGGGGGTTGTGTTTGTACCACGGCCATTGTTGTTGGGCTTAGTAGTATTATTTCCCTGCTTTGGGCATTGCCTGGAGTAATGCCCTTCTCCTCCGCAGGCATAGCAGGTGATGCCCGGATAGTATGTTGTATCTCTGGTTCTGTTGTTGAAAGCACTGCGGTTCTGCTGCGGTGGTCGAGGTAGTAGTGTTGCCGGTCGGTGTGTTGTGGGCTTCTGAAATTCATTCTTGGGTTTATTGTTGCGAACCTGAGATGACTGGTTCATACGGCGCTTGCGTATCTCATTCATGTTACGATGCTCGTTCTCCAGTATAATTGCCTTGTCCACCAGTGTCTTGAAATCAGGAAAGGTGTGGACCATCAGTTGGCATTTTAAAGACGGAATAAGTCCATCGAGAAACTTTTCCATCTTTTTGTCTTCTGTCATATATTCATCGTTGGCGTACCGGTCCAGCTGAGTAAACTGATCCAGGTACTGTGTCACCGTGGTGCCTCGCTGCTTAAGATCTTCAAACTCCCTCTTTTTCAGTTTCATGATACTGTTGGGGATATGTGCTCCCCGAAAATTTTCCTTGAATTGTTCCCATGTCATATTGGCTCCGTTGGGATGAGTGTGGCATAAGTTTTCCCACCATGATGCTGCTGTACCAGAAAAATAGTACGCGGTATAAAGTACTTTTTCCCGGTCCGTACACTGGGCAATAACCAATTTTCTTTCAATATCACGTAGCCAATCATCTGCCTCCAATGGTTTGTCGGTGTGAGAAAACACAGTAGGATTGGTCTTCTGGAGCTCAGATAATTTTGACCTGTTCTGATTTTGTCCTTGGTGGTTTCCCATATTGATTAAATGTTGCATCATTTCTTGGTGCTCTTGCTGGCTTTCCTCGTACAGACGGCACACTTGTGAAAATGCTGTGTCACTGTCCTGTTGACTACTCTGTCCTTGTGTAAAATTATTTCCCATCTGTCCATGGTTGCTCTCTGGCGGATTTGGCATAGAACTGGTCCAGGGGCGATGCATTTTCTTTCTGGGGGTATTTGTGTAACACCAATGAGAAAAGAAATTATAAAGGCAACAAGAAAAAAACTTTAAGAGACTGAAAATAAACCTCCCCCCAGGATGCAAGTACGACATGTTATATCATACACGCAGGATTTAATTATACAAGCAGGACTTAATTATATAAGATGCTTGCAGAAACCGCATACTACAAGACCACTTATTCAACTAGCGTACTACTTCGTCCTCTCAACGAGCTGTGTTCCAAGTCCATTACTCGCCATCTTACAAAAAAAAAGAAGAAACAGAAAATAAATATCTTACAACCATGTCATCATAAAAAGACTACTACGATGCTGACGGTCGATCAGTCCTCACGGAGTGTCTGAGACACTATAAGCACCGCTGAGGGTGAGTCCCAGCTGTGGCTCTCGAGACTCAACCTCCTCCTCTTCTGGGATGGTCTCCAGTTGTGTAGCGGTTGATGCCACGCCTGTCTGAGGTGGCACCGTGTGCGTCGAAAGCGGAGCTCTGGTCGGAACAGGAGTAGCCAAGCGACTAGCCTCATCACTCGGGGATGAGTGCTGAACCGCGGGCTGTGTAGGAGAGTAGTGTGGTGGAGTCGGAATACGAGGGGCACGTGGTGAAGGTGAACGGAACTCACTCCTGCGAGTGATCCTCGCACGAGCCAGGTCCATTCGTGCAGCAAGATGGTCGTCCACCAGTGCGGTAAAGATCGACTCAAGTGCCATGATGTACTGAACAAGGGGCTCGATCGCCCCATCCCTTTCTCCCGCGGTGCAGGAAAAAGCGTAATGGTTGGTATAAGGAACATGACACGGAAGGTAGTGATAGGGACGAGTCTGCATAATAGGCAGGATGTCCCTAAGACGTGCAATAGCCTCACGTGCGGCCATCTGGATTGCATGCCTCTCAGAGGGCATGACTCTCCCCATGAAATGGTAGTTGCGGAAGGACAGGTTACTTCCACCCCGAATATATACCGAAGCCTGGTACATAGTCAGAGTGTCTGTGACCCTGTCAGGAAAAATCGTGTACTCAGGACGGCTCGGAGACCTCATCGCATCCCTAGCGATGACAGCAAGAAGACGGGAAAATCCCGCCGGCTCGTTGGCAAAAATCTGGGATGGGCAGCTGCCGCCAGACATCTACATCAGTAGACAAAAATCCAAACAGTCATATCATAAGAATATGATGACTAAGGAAAATTTCTTACGATGCATGAAATGCATGCTAAAAAAGGTTAGTACTGACTCGAGTGCTAGCGATCGTGCCTAGGGGTTTCCTACAGTCAGCCTGGCTCTGGTACCAAGTCCTGTCGGGCCCCTTTCTGGGAATAAATCTCAGAAAAGGTCCTAAGTCACACCAGCCCCAAGATCAACACAACTGGTGGACTTCCTTGATACAGATAACCAGTACAAATAATATTACACAGGGTTGAGTTTGAAGGCTCAACAAAATTATTACAAACTCGCCAAATATATGGCAACGGCGGAATATGATAGTGGTGTGGTGGTGGTACATCTCTGATACAATAACGTAAAGCCAAGCATCAGAGTGAGGCTTGACTATTTATTGGTGTAGCAGAAGCTCAGCGGATGATATAGGTGGTAGACTCCTATTTCACAGGTTGACTGACTGGGACTCCTCTATGCGTCGGGCTCGCTAGCGCAATCCTTCTCCACAAGCTCGTCCTCCTCCAAGTCTGGCCAAGTAAATAGCCAGGGACAAGCCAGTGAGTACATTGGAATGTACTCGCAAACATTATGAACAAAAGATATAGTGGATGCACATGCTCATGCGGACTAAAAATCCTGGTCATGACATAATTATAAAATGATGCGGAAGTAAATAAAACATGTTAGCCATAACCAGTCTCTTAAGAAAATAAAAGCAAGTGAATGCCACGGGTAGTCTAGCCAGCCCAAGTGACATTCCAAAAAAAATAAGAGAAATACCGGTCGGGTGTCTACAAGAGTAGTGGCGAGATAAACCGCCTATTAACTCGAGAGACGCCACGAGAGTTCTTGAAACGAAATGCCTGTCGGGCGTCAAGTGACGCCACGGTTGGACTTGAAGAGAAATGCCAATCGGGTGTCCACAAGAGTAGTGGCGAGTTAAACCGCCTGTTAACTCGAGAGACACCACGAGAGGTCTTGAAAATAATAGTTGAGTGCCCGGGGTAGTCTAGCCAGCCCCTGAGACACTCAGGAAGAAAATAAAATGAGAGAAACGGTTAGTCTTCAATATTATGCATAGTCATAATAATATTTAATAAGCATAAAATAATCAAGGTAGCAACAGGGTATCAATAATTATACTGCAAAAAGGAGTCAGACACATTTTAATTATTTCCTTCGGAGACCGATACCGGGACCGACACTTGACCCACCCAGCTACGCCCTTTGACCGAGGACACAGCTATTCGAACAGTTTTAACTCTGCAGAGGGTGTACTCTTTACCCACAAGTAAAGGATTTCTTTAGTCAGTACCGTGACACTGACTAATTCCCATTACGGTCTTTGGGTTGAAAACACACCTGACCAGCACACACCAGAATAACTCTCCGGTTGCCAGGAATCACCCAAAGCATCGTTCAAGAAAAACTCTGAGATGGAGAGACCAACATCCTACATGGGATCACTATTAATGCGCGCGGATTACAAGGGGTGCCCCCCTCTCAGTCACAACCGGAAACACCCATGCCCCCTGAACCGATGACAGGATTTAGTCCAAGGCCTTTGGAAACCCTCATCGTGGCCCTCTGTACGGTGTGTACCTGGACAGGGGTTAACAACTTACTCAGCCGCACCTTCCTTGCGGAAGGACCCGTGGCAGCACGGTATCCAGCTAGGTGTAACGGAACAAGACTCGATCTAGGCCGACTCAGGAGGTGTTAATTAACATCACCGGAATATTCCACTTAAGTCACATGACACCACCGTGTCAAGCATAAGGGCCCGTGCCCACCGGCACGTCCAAGGCAGGAGACACTCTCCCGTATTTCCACAACTTTACCATGTCAGAAGAATCTCTTGCTTGAGTGATGTGCAAGCTATGAGCAAAAGAGATATGACCATGCATGCAAGTGCTAGTGACATACTACAAATATGGTGCAATATCAACCGATGCAACATGCAAATGCAATCACCATATCCCAAGTTCAATAATGCTTGCCTTGTCCACAGTAGTCAGGTGAAAACCCTTCAAAATTCTCGGCAAAGTTTCCCTCTTCTTTTTCTGAAAATTCAAAATCAACTCAAATTAATTTTTTTTTGGCAAAAGTACAAAAAGTTGTCCTAAAATATTTTTAAATAAATACTAAAAAAATAGAGAGAAAAATAAGAATTTCAAAAAAAAGTTCAACTCAAACGGAGTTGTGGTTTAAAAGTTATTAAACTTTCAAAACCAGGGGTTTTTCTATAAAAAGCCAGTCCCTGTGCGTTTATAAGGAAAATGCTTCGGGCCGAAAATACGCTTCTCAGCGCGGAAGGCGTAAAAGTCGAGATTACGTCTTCGTTTTTAGACGGAGAAAAAGAAAAGAAAAAGCGCGAGGTGGGGTCCACCCGTCAGGTTCAAACATTTGAACCTACGCGCGGAAACAGAGAAGAGACGGCGTTCGCCGGCGGTGATCGCCGTGGTCTTGGAAGGCGGCGATGGTCGGAACATGACCAGGGAGGAGTGCCGCGTCGGAGGGAGGTGGTGGTGGTCGCCGGGGAGCACCTGAACGCCGGCGAGGTCGACGGTGGCGGACGGTGGTTCGGTGGCGTTGGGATCTCGTCGGAGAGAGCTCGGGGAGTGGAATTGAAGCGGGGAATCGATGATTTGGTGGAATATATGACTACTGGCAAAATTTGAGCAGTTGAGGTGGAGTAACGACGATGAACGGATTGGTGACAGAGGCGGCGGAGCGGTGATCGGAGGGGAAGAAGAAGACCTCCTCGAGGTCGGGCGAGTGGTGTAGGGGCGATTGGGAGGTGGTGGAGGCGATGGGTGAGAAGAACGGGGCTCAGGGGCCTTTATATAGGCGATCCCGAGGCGGTCCGGCGGGGTTCGGATCATGCCGAAGTTATGATGGTCGGCGAGGTCGGTTTGGGCGGTGGTCATGGTCGGTGAGTGTCAGTGAGGGTGGAGGAAGCTGACCGAAGCGCCAGCGCGGACGAGTTCGAGCTCGGGTGCCTTATCCACGGCGAGGTCGGTGTACGGGTGCGGCGGACGTGCCCGTCTTCGGCGACTGTCGGATGGGGTCTAGAGGTTTGGTCAGTGCGCGAAGCTGTAGAGGGAAGCGACGCGTGGAGAGGGAAGTAGGTTAGCAGGGTACGGTGTAGTGAATGAGGCTGGTGGCGCGAGCTGATCCGCTCGGCCTGCCGTGGCCGAGCATGGTGGCCGTTGCACCGGCCAGCCTCCGGCTTGTTGACGGCGCGGGGCTGACAAGGAGGCCCCGCGGCTGCACATTTAAGGCGAGGAAAGGCGTGGAGGAGAAGAGGATGGATGGAGTGTAGTGCACGGCTCGATCACCCCCTGTCCCGTGAAGATTCAGTTAACTGAATCTTATTCAGCTATGAACATTGCACATACACTCATATGATCCCATGGCAGAGAGTGCTAGGGATTTTTGGATTTTGTGGGAATTTTTGTGGTAATGTGTGGATGCTCAAAAATGAGTTTGGCAGAGTTTGGGAATTTTTGGAGCATTTAAAAATATGTTTGGATCAGAAATATTGAATCTGGTCTAGTTTTGAATTGAGTGGAATTTGAAATTTTTGAACTGTGGCACCCCATGTTTTTGGAGAAATGGGTTGTGGGAACCATATATTTGTTGGGATAATTTTGGTGGAGGTGGAATCCTTGTAGAAAGGGTGGTTCCTTTGTAAACCATAGAAATGATGGAATATATGAATTCCAACTTTGGAATTTATTTGGGTGGTGAAAAATATTTTTGTGGGGTAGGAAAGAGTTGGATTCTGTCCTAGATGAGGTGAGTGACTTGTGGAATAAATTTGGAGTGGAAGAGAATTTGTTGGATGGATTTTAGTAGGGCTAAAAGGAGGTGAAAAAGGTTATTTCCTTTGAAAATTTAATTATCCCCAAAACTTTTCTTGCTAAAAAATAAATTGTTTGAAAAAACCCAAAGTAATTATCCATATAGTTTTAAACTCTTCAACCAGAATATTTAAAGAAGATTGAAACCCAAATAAAATTTGTAAAAGGTTTTCAAATTGAAGAAAGGTGATATGACCAAAATTGATTTTCAAAACTTTTATTTTTAATGGAAAGATTTCCAAATATTCAGAAAAATATTTTTGGGGTGTTACAGATTTGGGAGCAACGGTACATTACTCCTCGGTCTGAGACAAATCTCTCGCAACGAAGAAGATCATGGTCTCTTGCTGGCAAGTATTCACTCGGAGCACAAAGAGATTTCTCTCGCAACTTTCATAGGATTTGGGTTTAGCATCAGAGAATCAAAGTTTCGAACACTACACCCCTCTTAATAGTACGGTGGTCCTATGACTCAATAAAGAGAAGAAGAACAACAAAATAAATGCTACATCTTCACTTCATCTTCAATCTCCTCGGGCGCAGTCATTATCCTCGGACGGGCACCGAACAAATTGCTTCACTTCAGCAACTTTTGAGGGGTCACTCTTGTTATCATAGTCTTCGGTGATAACCTTCACTGCAGCGCAGGGAGATTACCTTCGTCATTTAACTCAAACTCCTCGTGATCTTAGGGACCTGTTACTCTGTGTGCACTAGCAAATAAATAAGTCCCATACTGTTTATGTCAACAAACTCCAAAAACATAAGGGGCCTATCATTGCACCAACAAAGGCACAAACTATTTTACTTTGGGTTAGAATTGAACTAATGTCTTCATGTTACATCCTAGATTAACTCATTGTTTGCATCTTTTTTTTGGCTAGCAGTGCTAGAAACAAACAAAATCGTTCCAATTTGAAATTACTACATGTAGCTGGCAGCAAGAGTTTTGCTCGTGTTGGTCATGATATGGTAAACTCAACTGCTCAGGAACTTCTTTTTGAAAGTGATGTATCAGATCAATTTTGGTTGTTTTAGTTACTAAGTGAAACAAATTGGTTGTAGGCTCAGAAACTTGGGTACCATCTAGGAAGAGACCAAATATTTGTGGAAGTACATACAAGTAAGAAAACTGGAGTTCCCACCCCACTAGCAGTACCACTAATTGTAAGTCACATGTACCATTCATCATCTCTTTCTGTAATAATACCGTGCATGTGGCTTCATCATGGAAATAACTTGAGGTGCCTCATTTGCTTTGTTCTTGTAGAAGAAACTTCAAACTGAAGCTAAACTCCACCTAGAATTGGAGGGAAATTCTATTGAAGAAGGAGATCTCTATGCACATACTTTTGGAGAGAAGGAAGCAAGAGGACGTGTCTGTATGTTGGGTATGGGGCCAAGTCCACAGAGTGTGGGCGCGCCTGGAACAAAAGCTAAATTGCCAACAAAGCTTGCAATGCAAATACAACTTCGTCGATGAGCCGAACAAGTAGTTTCAACTCAACAGGAGAAAATGCAAGCAATGGAACAGCGTGTTGATGAGGTGTAGCATGCCATGTTTTCACAAGGAAGTCATAGTGTTGAAACGCCCACGCCTTCGCCTCCTACTTCTGCCTCTCGGCCCGTGGTAGAGTGCTTAGTTATCTACTTTTGTTAAGATATGTGAATCATAGGTACACTAATTCATTTTCTTTTTGTGTCCTGCTACTTGTGAGCTGCGTTGGTCCCGAAGAGGAGAGGATGATGCAGTACAGTAGAGATAAGTATTTCCCTCAGTTATGAAACCAACGTTATCAATCCAGTAGGAGAATCACGCAACAACTCGTTAACAACACCTGCACACAAAATAATAAATCCTCGCACCCAACGCGAACAAGGGGTTGTCAATCCCTTGGCGGTTAATTGCAAGATTAAATTTATGGTGAAAGATAGATAGATCGAACAAAAATACAAAATGAAATAAATAAAGTAAATTGTAGCAAGGTATTTTTAGGATTTTTAATATATGATAGAAGTAGACCCGGGGGCCATAGTTTTCACTAGAGGCTTCTCTCTTGAAAATAGCATACGGTGGGTAGACAAATTACTGTTGGGCAATTGACAGAAAAGCAAATAATCATGACGATATCCAAGTCAATGATCATGTATATAGGCATCATGTCCGAGGCAAGTAGACCAAGACGATTCTGCATCTACTACTATTACTCCACACATCGACCGCTATCTAGCATGCATCTAGAGTATTAAAGTTCATAAAGAACGGAGATGACATGATGTAGACAAAGTAAACTCACGCATGAATAAACCCCATCTTTTTATCCTTAATAGCAACGATACAATATGTGTCATGTCCCTTTCTGTCACTGGGATTGAGCACTGCAAGATCGAACCCATTACAAAGCACCTCTGCCATTCCAAGATAAATCAATCTAGTTGTCCAAACCAATTCAATAGATCGGAGAGAAATACGAAGCTATAATAATCATGCATCAAAGAGTTCAGAGAAAACTCAAATAATATTCATGGATAATCTAATCATAAACTCACAATTCATTGGATCCCAACAAACACACCGCAAAAAGCAATTACATTGGATAGAAGTCCAAGAACATCAAGGAGAACATTGTATTTAAGATCAAATAGAGAGAAGAAGCCATCTAGGTACTAACTAAGGACCCGTAGGTCCATGGTAAACTACTCACACATCATCGAAAGGCCAACAAGGTTGATGTAGAGCCCCTCCGTGATTGATTCCTCCTCCGGCAGAGTGCCGAAAAAGGCCTCCAGATGGGATCTCGCGAGAACACGGAGACATGCTGATTCGTCTCCGTCGTATCTACTTTTCCTAACGCTTTTGCTCTTGTTTTGGACTCTAATTTGCATTATTTGAATGAAACTAACCCAGACTAACGTTGTTTTCAGCAGAACTACCATGGTGTTGTTTTTGTGCAGAAATAGAAGTTCTCGGAATGGAACGAAACTTTTTGGAGAATTATTTTACAATAAAAGAAAAATACTTGGGCCAAGAACCACCGGAGGGGGCACCTGGTTGAGCACAACCCACCAGGGCGCCCCCCTCCTAGCGCGCCCAGGTGGGTTGTGCCCACCTCGTGGCCCCGCAGACCCTAATTCCAATGCTATAAAATCCTATTTTCGGAGAAAAAATAGGACATGAAGTTTCATCGCGTTTCATGATACGGAGCCGCCGCCGCCTCCTGTTCTTCATCGGGAGGCCAGATCTGGAGCCCGTTTGGGGCTCCGGCGAGGGGAATCTTCGGTCTTCGTCATCATCAACCCTCCTTCATTGCCAATTCCATGATGATCCCCGCCGGGAGTGAGTAATTCCTTCTTAGGCTCGCTGGTCGGTGAGGGGTTGGATGAGATTCATCATGTAATCGAGTTAGTTTTGTTAGGGCTTGATCCCTAGTATCCAATATGTTCTGAGATTGATGTTGCTATGACTTTGCCATGCTTAAGGCTTGTTACTAGGGCCCGAGTGCCATGATTTTAGATCTGAACCGTTTATGTTTTCACCATTATATCTATGTTCTAGATCCGATCTTGCAAGTCATATTCACCTATTACGTGTTATGATCCGTAAACCCCAGGGTGACAGTAATTGGGATACTTTCCGGTGATGATCGTAATTTGAGGAGTTCATGTATTCACTATGTGTTAATGCTTTGTTCCGGTTCACTATTAAAAGGAGGCCTTAATATCCCTTAGTTTCCCGTGGACCCCGCTGCCACGGGAGGGTAGGACAAAAGATGTCATGCAAGTTCTTTTCCATAAGCACGTATGACTATTTATGGAATATATGCCTACATTTATATTTATGAACTGGAGCTAGTTCTGCATCACCCTAGGTTATGATTTTTATATCATGAATATCATCCAATGAATTCACCAATCCAATGCCTACAAGTTTTCCACATATTGTTTCTGCTAAGTTACAACTGCTATTGTTACTGTTATACTTGCTGCAAAATCATTGTTATCACGGTTACCGTTACTACTACTGTTAGTCTGTTACCACTGCTATCAAAACTATCATATTAATGTGCTACTGATCACTTTGCTGTAGATATTTAATCTCCAGGTGTGGTTGAATTGACAACTCAACTGCTAATACCTACAAATAATCTTTGGCTCCCCTTGTGTTGAATCTATAAATTTGGGTTGAATACTCTACCCTCGAAAACTGTTGCAATCCCCTATACTTGTGGGTTATCAAGACCTTTTTCTGGTGCCGTTGCCGGGGAGAATAGCTATATTTGTTGAGTCACTTGGGATTATTATCTATTTATCACTATGAAGAATCTGAAGCATACCAATACCAAGATTTTCCCCTCTAAGACGAGGGGAGGTAAGGAACTGCCATCTAGCTCTGCACTTGATTCACCTTCTATTTTGAGTAAACTTGCAACACCACCACATGCTATTAATCCTGATATGTCGCAAGTTATTGATGATGCTACCTCTAATATGAATGATGCTTATGATGATGCTAGTACTATGCTTGATGATGATGTGCCATTAGGTGATTTTCTTGATGAACAAATTGCTAGAGCTAAAGAAAATGAAATCACTGAAACTGATGAAGTACTTGAAACTGAAAATCTTTAAACACCTGTTAGACCTAGCTCTCCAAGATATGAATTGCCTAAGATACCTGAAGGTTATGTTATGGATGAGGAGACAGCTAGAGACTTTCTTGCTTGCAATAATAGAGATGATCTTAAGAAATTATTATGCAAACTGAAAGAAAAATCTTTGAATGCTAGAATGAAATGTGATTGATGTCTACTACGCAACTTTATTCTTGTAGACTCGTGTTGGGCCTCCAAGCGCAGAGTTTTGTAGGACAGTAGCAATTTTCCCTCAAGTGGATGACCTAAGGTTTATCAATCCGTGGGAGGCGTAGGATGAAGATGGTCTCTCTCAAACAACCCTGCAACCAAATAACAAAGAGTCTCTTGTGTCCCCAACACACCAAATACAATGGTAATTTGTATAGGTGCACTAGTTCGGCGAAGAGATGGTAATAAAAGCATAGTAATGATAGTAGATATTGGTTTTTGTAATAGGAACAATAAAAACAACAAGGTAGCAATTGGTAAAACAGAACACAAACGGTATTGCAATGCTTCAAAATGAGGCCTAGGGTCCATACTTTCACTAGTGCAATCTCTCAACAATGCTAATCTAATTGGATCATATAACCATCCCTCAACTTGCGATGAAGAATCACTCCAAAGTTCTTATCTAGCGGAGAACATAAGAAGAAATTGTTTGTAGCTATTCTTTCCGATCGATCTATCCAAGAGATCGTACTAAAATAACACCAAGTTATTCTTTCCGATCGATCTATCAAGTGTTCGTACTAAAATAACACTAAGTTATTCTTTCCAATCGATCTATCAAGAGTTCGTACTAAAATAACACCAAAGCAAATTCAGATTCATAATACTCAATCCAACACAAAGAACCTCAAAGAGTGCCCCAAGATTTCTACCGGAGAAACAAAAGACGAGAACGTGCATCAACCCCTATGTATAGATTACCCCAATGTCACCTCGGGAATCCGCGAGTTGAGTACCAAAACATATCTCAAGTGAATCAATATAATACCCCATTGTCACCACGGGTATTCATATGCAAGACATACATCAAGTTTTCTCAAATCCATAAAAGTATTCAATCCAATAAAACGAAATCTCAATGGGAAAACTCAATTCACAACAAGATAGAGAGGGGAAAACACCATATGATCCAACTATATTAACAAAGCCCGCGATACATCAAGATCATGACATCTCAAGAACATGAGAGAGAGAGAGAGATTAAACACATAGCTACTGGTACAAATCCTCAGCCCCGAGGGTGGACTACTCCCTCCTCATCATGGTGGCCTCCGGGATGATGAAGATGGCCACCAGTGATGATTTCCCCCTCCGGCAGGGTGCCGGAATGGGATCTAGATTGGTTTTTCATGCCTACAGAGGCTTGCGGCGGCGGAACTTCGGATCTAGGGTTACCCCTGATGGTTTCTCTATTTATAGGATTTTTTGGCGTCGATTTCACGCGAAGATGGGCCTCGAGGTGAGCACAACCCACCAGGGCGTGCCTGGGCCCCCTGGCGCGCCCCGGTGTCTTGTGCCCTACTCCTTCACCTTCTGGTCCTTCCACGAAGCTTCGGGGGTCTCTTTTGTTCCAACTCATTTATCATGGAGATAATTGTCAACAATAATAAATCATGATCAAATATATTTGACTGGTCATATGTGCCTAGATCTTTCCCCACCACATGATGCTTGCCAACTAGAGAATAGTTGAGGTTGAAATGAGAATGCATACTATTGACTCTTGCATAAAACTAAATGCTGAAAATTAAAAGATAGGCCCTTCGCAGAGGGAAGTAGAGGTTGTCATGCGCTTTATATTTTTGGATGCCCAAACTCTTAATGCAAAGGAACGTCACGTTATATTACCCCTTATGATAGCAACCTTTATTATGCAGTCCGTCGCTTTTATTACTTTGCCATCACAAGTTCATACAACGCTCAATTTTCCCCTTACAATAAAAGATCAAACATATTTAGGAGCAATTTTTATTGCTTTATGCACCGATGACAACTTACTTGAAGGATCTTATTTAATACATAGGTAGGTATGGTGGACACTCATGGCAAGAAACTGGGTTTAAGGTTTTTTTTGGATGCACAAGTAGTATCTCTACGTAGTACGAATTTTTAGCTAGCAAAAGATCCTAGGCAAACACCACATGTTGGAGGATCCATGACAATATAACTTCAATGCAAATATACACAACCATAACTCATTACGTTGTCTTCCTTGTCCAACTTCAACTAATTTGCTCAAGTTTGAAAATAATTAATGGGTATTCACAATCATAGAAGATGTCCAAGATAATATATTTGCATGTGAAAGTTCTCTTCCTTCTACTAATCATTCATGAATTGCTTGTATGACCAATATTGTGATTGTCAAGCTTCAAAAGATTTCACTTTCTAAACCCAATGTGAAGCTATCACTAGGCATGATATAATTTCAACTTCATGATATTCAATTCATTCAACAATTTACTCATAAGATATAAGTGAAGCACAAGAGTAAATGACAAGCTACTCCAAAAAGATATAAATGAAGATCATGCGAGTAGTTAAGTAAATGGGTAGCTATGTGAGGGCTCTCTCTTATAAAAAAAACTTTCAGATCTAAGTATTTTATTAAAGCAGCAAGAAAAACAAAATAAAATGACACTCTAAGAATAGCACACATCATGTGAAGAAGCAAAAACTTAGGCTCAACCGTGGCTAACCGATAATTGTTGATGAAGAAAGGTGGGATGCCTACCGGGGCATCCCCAAGCTTAGATGCTTGAGACTTCTTGGAACATTAACTTGGGATGCCTTGGGAATCCCCAAGCTTGAGCTTTTGTGTCTCCTTAATTCCTTTTATATCACGGTTTCCCTAAATCTTAAAAACTTCATCCATACAAAACTCAACAAGAACTCGTGAGATAAGTTAGTATAAATCAATGCAAAAACCTTATCATTCTCTACTGTAGAAAATCACTAAAATTATTATTCAACATTGAATACTAAATGCCTCTGCATATTTAATACTTCCATCCTCGAATAGAATCTTTAAACAGGCAAACATATGCAATCAATGCAAACATTACAGCAATCTGTCTAAACAGGACAGTCTGTAAAGAGTGCGATATTCTTCATACTTACCTAACTCCAAAAATTCTGAAAATTTACCAAACTGTAGAAAATTTATCATATCTTATTATGCAAAAAAATTAACATTTTATCACATTCTGACTTTTCTGGACAATTATTGCAACAGCGATAAACTTTCTGTTTTGAAACAGCAACTCATATATTTGCAAAATAAGCATGGTGAAGGCTATCCTTGCCACTTTTATTGAAGTAAGAAATGCAAAACATTATTATAAATAACAGAAAGAAAATCATAATAAAAAAAATGACTCTCCAAGCAAAACTCATATCATGTGACGAATGAAAATATAGCTCCAAGTGAGGTTACCGATAATGTTGAAGACGAAAGAGGGGATGCCTTCCGGGGCATCCCCAAGCTTAGTTGCTTGGATCTTCCTTCAATATTGCCTTGGGGGTGCCTTGGTAATCCCCAAGCTTAGGGTCTTGTCACTCCTTATTCTCCTCATATCGATATCTCACACAAAACTTGAAAACTTCAATCGCACAAAACTTAACGGAACTTCGTGAGATGGGTTAGTATGATAAAGACAAATCATTCACTTTCGTACTGTCAAAGACAAGATTCATAATTGTTCTCACACAATGCTTACTGTACTCTACAATTTCCACAATTTATATTAAGCAATATAAGCCATAGAAACCAAAAAACAAGCAAACTATGCATTGAAAACAGAATCTGTCAAAAACAGAACAGTACATAAAGATCTGAATTAAGGCCATACTTATGTAACTCCATAAAATTCGAAAAATTATGAAAACGTAGACAAGTTGTATACCCGTCATCTGTAAAAAATTCAGAGTTTGAAGACTCTCCAGTGAATTCAAACAATTCTGTTACTGGGTGCAAAAGTTTCTGTTTTTGCACAGAATCAAGTCAACTATCATCCACACTATCCCAAAGGCTTTACTTGGCACTTTATTGAAACAAAAGCTATAAAACATGATTACTACAGTATACTAATCATGTGAACACATAAAAACAGTAGAGTTAAGTGTCGGGTTGTCTCCCAACAAGCGGTTTTCTTTAATGCCTTTTAGCTAGGCATGATGATTTCAATGATGCTCGCATAAAAGATAAGAATTGAAACACAAAGAGAGCATCATGAAGCATATGACTAGCACATTTAAGTCTAACCCACTTCCTATGCATAGGGATTTTGTGAGCAAACAACTTATGGGAACAAGAATCAACTAGCATAGGAAGGCAAAACAAACAAAACTTCAAGATTTTCAACACATAGAGAGGAAACTTGATATTGTTGCAATATGTAAAAGCATATGCTCCCCTCTCATAATAATTTTCAGTAGCATCATGAATGAATTCAATAATATAGCCATCACATAAAGCATTCTTTTCATGATCCACAAGCATAGAAATTTTCTTACTCTCCACACAAGAAAATTTATTCTCATCAATAGTAGTGGGAGCAAATTCAACAAAATAACTATCATGTGCTACTTGATTGACATAATCAAATTGAACATTAAAATTACTAGCACAATCCCCGTGCGTTGCAACGGAAAATAAATATAATCATATCACTCCTTAGCCCAATAAGCATGGCCTAAATATCAAAAGATAATTTGCAGAAAGAAATTATATCGCTCAACTAATCAAAAGTATAATCTGCCATTATAATACTGAAGAATATTACTTGGGCCAGATCCCAGCCAACATGCAATTCTTTGCTAGGAGCGACCAAGAGTAGCGAGCTCATGGCGGGCTCGAACTTGGGAATGAGCCACCTTGTCAGTACTTCTCTATATCCTTGGACCAAGGCTGGCTACGCTTTGGCACGATCTGTGGCTACATATTTACAGTGTATAAAGTCCAATTGCATATGTAGTTATGCGCAAAAAAATAAAAATTGTTGATTTTCCATCACAACAATCTGCTACAATAAACAATTACAACACAAAATAGTCCCAAAATAGCTAGCAATTTCTATCCATCTCTCTCACTGTCTTTTTCTCTCTCTACAATAATGGTAGCATCACATAAATAATGGCAGCATCAGTACAAGCAAAACGAACAAAATTGCTCCAAATCTGAATTCCAATATATGAATGACCCCTGTACAAAGTTTCCACAAGCAGAGCACACATCAGAGCATAGAAGGCCACACAGCAACATCACCTGAAGCGTCTCTCTCCATACAAAAGCATCGGCACACAAAGCTCTGTCTTGCCGTATTGGTCGCTCTCCCGCATCCACCACGGCGGTTCGCCCCATCGCTCGGCCATGGTGCCGGCAGCCTCCCCAACGCTCGGCAACGACGCCGGCAGCTTCCCCAGCACTTGGCCACTGCACTAACTGCCATCGCCCCCTGTAAGCCCCTCTATATCTCGATCTTGATCTAAAAAAATAACAGTGAGAAAAGAACTATTTACCTGATACAAGAAAGACAAATCTCTGGTGCATTAAAAGAAGTTATTGTGGCAATCATTAAACATGCTACAGGAGTTTATAGGAACCTCATATATTCATGGGAAAATCTCAAAGCATCTTTGCTCGATATCCTCTTTATATGATCTGCCAAAATTAGGTGTGCCATTATGCTTGCAAAACTCAACAATTCACTTACTATAATTCCTTATGTACTATATTTGGCAACCTGAAAGTAAAGTGGAGGGGAGGACATAAGTGTATGTCAAAGGATCATAACCCTGCTTAGTAAATTACCACAGAAAAGCACAAACCTGAGTGTGCAAAAGAATTGTTAGCAATTGGGATGGGCATTGACGAAGAACATTTCTGGTCTACAATGTTAGATCACCGGGCAACTTGCTCTTTTTAGAAAAAAATGGCCACGGGAAATTGCAAATTAGTTCCAGCTCCCTCCATGCCTCTTACATAAATACAACCAAAAAACAATGATAAAAACTCCCCCCCCCCCGAAGTAGTATGGACAGCTTACCAAATCTTTAATCTTTCTCCTCTTCAGGTCATCTCCAACATCAGTACTCCGAAAACAAATATGCCAAAGATGAGTTTTACCTTCCCTTGAAGTTTAGTACTCCAAAGCTTCAGCCAACCATTGTTAACTGAGGGGAATACATATATATGCAGGCAACCACAACCTACTCTCGCGACCCATCCACTTTGACCTGGCCGCCCCGTCCCAGTGCCTCCATCTATCTGCAACACACACCTAGCCGACTTCGCTCCGGCCTACCCCTGTCTGCGTTGGGGCTGCGTCTACAGCGTCTATAGGGTAATGCAACAGAAAACAAAAAATTCCGACCTACGCACCAGCCCAGGACCACTATAGAGACTGCGTACAAGGTTTGATCTTTTTCGTTACCGACTCGTAGCGCAGCGGAAGTAGGGTCGATGACGATCGGCGGTGCAGATCCCCGCAGCTAGGATTTACAACCTCCAAACCGCGAGGATGTATTTCCTTGTCTGCCCCTCGGACAGCCCTCCGAGAAGCGGTCGAACAGTCCCTCGGACGGTGTCGCGGACAGCCCTTCGGGAGGACCTTCGAAACTCGGACGGTTACTTGGACAGCCCTTCGGGAGGCACTCTCGAAGTAAGACCGAAACTACGATCTCTCTACAGAGTTGCACACATAAGGTGTCATCTATCCGGCAGGGGCTTCGCCGTCCGGAACTAGTTCCCACCGGAACCCAGACAGACTTTCGGCTCTACGAAACTATTTCGCGGGGAGGGAGAGAGAAGCAAGATCATTGCATGGCACTTGTATGTGAGAAAGAGTGAGTCTTTAGGCAGCACCCTCCACCCCTATTTATAGGCCAAGCCCAAGGGTGGCTTCTCCAAGAAGCCAAGGGGAAAATAACAAAAGGCCCTCAAGGTGGCTTCTCCAATAAGCCAAGCAAAAAAGCACTTTCACTATTTATGACGACATTTTTCAGCGTCTGTTCGAACCGAAAATATTTATGTGGGCCTAGAACATTTCCAGTACCCACTAAAATAATTTTCGACGCGTTCCGGAACAATTCCGGATTAGTGATTTTCATCTGCGAAAAGCAAATAAGAATGCGTTTTCACTATTCATGAAGACAATTTTTCGCGTCCATTAAATCCGAAAATATTTCTGTGGGTCTTAGAATAATTCCAGTACCCACTAAAATGATTTTGGATTTGTTCCGAAACAATTTTGGATTAGTGAATTTCATCTGCGAAAAGCAATCAAACCGGTGCCGGCAGCTCCGAAACATTTCCGGTTTTTATCCCGAAAAATACCCAGAATTTTCCAGAATAATTCTGGCACCCTCCAAGAATTATCAGGCGTGTCCCGAAACCAATTTGACTTAATGGTATACCCCGAAACAACTTTTCGGTTTTACGAAACTATTTCGCTATTCTCTCTCCGGAACTCTTCCGTTGTCTCCGAAACTTTTTCGGCGAATTTCTCTCAGACTCCCTGTCTTTTATTCAACAGATAGATGACTGTTAAGCGTGTGACCCTATAGGTTCGGTGAATTATAGACATGACCGGAACCCTTTCCGATCAATGATCAACATCGGAGCCGTGGACACCCATATTGACCCTTATACCCCACACGAATGAATATTCAAGTGAACCTCCAGTTGCCGTGTGCTATTCCTGTTGCTTCGCGATATGTTACAAATATCCGAGGTGAGATTTACTTGCATCCCCGTGGATGAATAACTTGTCCACTATACTAGTTACCTCGTTACCGGTTTTGTTATCTTTTCACGTTTCCGTGTTCCGGCATCCCTGTGATCAAATCACACTGTGTCTGGCCAGACGATGATGGATACCGTAACACCGAGAGGGCCCGAGAATATCTCTCCACCGTCGGAGGAGCAAATCCCCATCTTGAGCTATCAAGTTACTTGACACACTTTTCCATGAACCCGTAAGCCGCCGTAATAGCCACCCATTTACGGATGACATTTAACAAACCCCAAAGTTCATGAAGCAAGTATGAAGAAACTCGATACTCGCATGGTATAAGGAATTATGCAAACATTAACTATCTCTGTGTTATTAACCATTAAATTGTGACGAATGTATCTCATAGCAAAACATCAATTCGGGTCGATTCAACACAAATGTTCTTCTAATATTGTGCCCTCAAAGTTGCTGGCATAGACATGCCCATGATTAGGAAAACAAAACCATCATGCAACACTTGAGCTAGTCTTAGAGGCCAGACTAGGAATACATTTTACCGTTTATTATTCCACACGTGCATATGAGTCTTCCTCCGAGCCTCGTGGTTATTGTAGACTCGAGAACCACAGCAGTTATAGCATGGGACATAAACATAATTATGAACAGGGAGATAATCATTAACATTTATTATTGCCTCTAGGGCATATCTCCTACAGCGTCCCCGTGGCCTGCAACTCGTCCGTTGTGAGCTAAAGCGCTAAAGCATGAATCCAGGTCGTTCGTCGTCCCAATCCAATCTCTCCTTTTTCCTTTCTCATCATCCGATCTTTTTCCCTCGAGGTGTCTCAATATAGATGCAGGATTATTCAGTTCTATTTAATCGGCCATATGCGCAACTCTTTGTCATCCGAGTTGTGTCATAGGACAAAAAGCAAATAACTACTCTTCGTGTTTGGCAAGCAAAGGCATCTAGATAAACTATCCTTCCACTACAGAATGATAAAACAAATAACTTACTGTGCAAATAGCTCAAGTCAGTTAATTAGGAAGTTCTTCATATTAACCAACTCTTCACGTGCAGCAACAACCATCATCTCAAATATGCCGAGGCTTGTCTATAAAGGCAAGAACAGAATCAAGTTTAGGAACATCAAAAATTAATTAGAATGAGAGTAGTACGTTGATGGCAAGTGGCATGCATAGAATACTCAGTCTCATTCTTGTACGGAACAATCAAATGCAGCAACGTGGCCACCTTTATGACTAACTTTTGCAGGATTAAAAGAGCTACATCTGTAGACATTCAATAGTTATTGGCTTCATTTTTACCCTAATTCTTAGGAGATATTTATGGCTACAACAACATTCAGGTTAGGTAACAAAGACTAACTCCCACGGTTACATGCTTGAGGTGATGCTATCATTCTGTCAGTATAATAGTAGAAATCCTCATATCCTCTCGCAATGAGCAAAAATATAGTTTGTATGTACATGTTTATGTTTTTTGTACCAAGAGAAAACCATTATGGACATGAAACATAATCAAATCAGCTTGATTTCTATTTATTTTGTTTACGTCAGAAAGAATCCCATTTGTATGGTCTATCTGTACAATTATAAGGCTAATGGTTAGAATGAATGAATTTATTTTGGAGAACAATAGAACAGAGGATTTTAAGAGTATGTGCTCCACCACTATGGTGAGGACACACATATTGCTTATTATGCAGGATAATAGAAACAGGCAGAAGGTCTTGCCTCAGATACTGTACCATATCTCATCTGTTCAAAGAACAAATTGGAGTGGTGCACAGTAATACTTTTCTTAAGGAACTTACTTTGCATGTAAACTAACATCTAAGACAAAGGCATCTTCAGAGCCACCCAATAGCTCAGCCGACTTCAATCTAGACCCCAACTGTACCATACAGGAAAACGAAGTTGACTAAACCATACAAGAAGAGAGGATTTCAATATGATGAATCCGGTGATGGAACACCTTTTGGTGAACTTGGCTCGCCGAGCATGGATCCGATGGGGAGAACTCGAGGAGGACCTATTCAGGTGGTGGGGATGTGGATCCAGGCGGCGAGATCCTTCAGCGGCGGAGCTTGGCAGGGGCGGCGGCGCTGGGAGGTGCAGCCGACGGGGAAGGCCAGGGTCGGCCGGATCCGCGGGTGCTGGTGATGAACGATGGCTGGATCGGGCGCTCGGCGACGCTCGATGGCGAGGAGTGGCCGGCGGCACGCGGTGAGGTGGGGCGGGGCAGGAGGTGGACGCACACTCATGGGATTGGGATGCAGGGTTGTGCGTGGCTGGGCTTTTCTTTTCTCTTCTCTCCTGCGTACCGCTTCGGGCTGACTTATGATGAGAGCCGCGGGTTGAATACATAAAATAAGAGGAGCTTTTTTGCAAAAGCGCGACGACGGTGAGCGGGCAGAAACAATAGCCGCTTTATTATTAGGGAAAGATGATGACAAGTTTCATGGTTATCATTATTCTTTATAGCACACATGTCATCACCATAATCATCATAGCTAGCAACTTTGTTGTCATAATCAATTGAAACCTCTTCCAAAATAGTGGATTCATCACTAAATAAAGTCATGACCTCTCCAAATCCACTTTCATAATTATCAAAATAAGATTCAACACCCTCCAAAATAGTGGGATCATTATTACCTAGAGTTTACACTCTTCCAAACCCATTTTCATCAATATAATCGTCATAAATAGGAGGCATGCTACCATTATAACAAATTTGCACATCCAAACTTGGGGGACTAAAAATATCATCTTCATCAAACATAGCATCCCCAAGCTTGTAGCTTTGCATAACATTAGCATCATGGATATTCAAAGAATTCATACCAACAACATTGTAATCATGCTCATCATTCAAAGATTTTTTTAAAACATTTTATAGAATTCTTCTTCTATCAATTGAGCACAAATTTCCTTTCCATCATTTTCACGAAAGACATTATAGAGATGAATAATATGATGCAACCTCAATTCCAATTTTTGGTAGTTTTCTATTATGAACCAAACTAGTGATAAAACAAGAAACTAAAAGATTCAATTGCAAGATCTAAAGATATACCTTCAAGCACTCACCTCCACGGCAACGGCGCCAGAAAAGAGCTTGATGTCTACTATGCAACTTTATTCTTGTAGACTCGCGTTGGGCCTCCAAGCGCAGAGTTTTGTAGGACAGTAGCAATTTTCCCTCAAGTGGATGACCTAAGGTTTATCAATCCGTGGGAGGCGTAGGATGAAGATGGTCTCTCTCAAACAACCCTGCAACCAAATAACAAAGAGTCTCTTGTGTCCCCAACACACCAAATACAATGGTAATTTGTATAGGTGCACTAGTTCGGCGAAGAGATGGTAATAAAAGCGTAGTAATGATAGTAGATATTGGTTTTTGTAATAGGAACAATAAAAACAGCAAGGTAATAATTGGTAAAACGGAGCACAAACGGTATTGCAATGCTTGAAAATGAGGCCTAGGGGCCGTACTTTCACTAGTGCAATCTCTCAACAATGCTAATCTAATTGGATCATATAACCATCCCTCAACATGCGATGAAGAATCACTCCAAAGTTCTTATCTAGCGGAGAACATAAGAAGAAATTGTTCGTAGCTATTCTTTCCGATCAATCTATCCAATAGTTCGTACTAAAATAACACCAAGTTATTCTTTCCGATCGATCTATCAAGAGTTCGTACTAAAATAACACTAAGTTATTATTTCCGATCGATCTATCAAGAGGTCGTACTAAAATAACACCAAAGCAAATTCAGATTCATAATACTCAATCCAACACAAAGAACCTCAAAGAGTGCCCCAAGATTTTTACCGGAGAAACAAAAGACGAGAACGTGCATCAACCCCTATGCATAGATTACCCCAATGTCACCTCGGGAATCTGCGAGTTGAGTACCAAAACATATCTCAAGTGAATCAATATAATACCCCATTGTCACCACGGGTATTCATATGCAAGACATACATCAAGTTTTCTCAAATCCATAAAAGTATTCAATCCGATAAAACGAAATCTCAATGGGAAAACTCAATTCACAACAAGATAGATAGGGGAAAACACCATATGATCCAACTATATTAACAAAGCCCGCGATACATCAAGATCGTAACATCTCAAGAACACAACAGAGAGAGAGAGAGATTAAACACATATCTCCTGGTACAAACCCTCAGCCCCGAGGGTGGACTACTCCCTCCTCATCATGGTGGCCTCCGGGATGATGAAGATGGACACCGGTGATGATTTCCCCCTCCGGCAGGGTGCCGAAACGGGGTCTAGATTGGTTTTTTGTGCCTACAGAGGCTTGCGGCGGTGGAACTTCTGATCTAGGGTTACCCCTAATGGTTTCTCTATTTATAAGATTTTTTGGCGTCGGTTTCACGCGAAGATGGGCCTCAAGGTGAGCACAACCCACCAGGGCGTGCCTGGGCCCCCTGGCGTGCCCCGGTGTCTTCTGCCCTACTCCTTCACCTTCCGGTCCTTCCACAAAGCTTCGGGGGTCTCTTTTGTTCCAAAAAAATTCGTCAAAAAGTTTCAACTCATTTGGAGAACTTTCATTTCTGCACAAAAAACAACACCACGGTAGTTTTGCTGAAAACAGCATCAGTCCGGGTTAGTTCCATGCAAATCATACCAAAACCATATAGAATTGTTGTAAACATGGCATGAATACTTCATAAATTATAGATACGTTGGAGACGTATCAGTGATCCTCAGTTTGCTACTGAAAGTGCGTTCTATCGACTAGAGGGGGGGTGAATAGGCGATTTTTACAAATTCGTCACTAAGGAATTTCTACTTGAGGAATTTGCTAAGTGACAAAATACAAGCAGCAGAATAAGTACTCGGGTGCATGCATAACAAGACTGTAACATAGTCATCATGATGAAATGAAACATAAATAGAGCACAGGTAGCGTGTAAACAGGATAAGTAGGCAGAAGACAAGATGACTGAAGAAATAGGATTGAGGAAATTGAGAAAGTCTTCAGTCAAAGTCTTCAAATAGTAATGATCAATTTCATCAACACATGAGCAAGGAAATGAAAGGGTTGAGGAAATAGAACCAGTAGCTCGGTGAAGACAATGATTTGGTAGACCAGTTCCAACTGCTGTGACAGTTGTACGTCTGGTTGGAGCGGCTTGGTATTTAAACCAAAGGACACACAGTCCCAGGACACACAGTCCTTACCGTATTCTCCTTGCGCTAAGGTCACACAAACCTCACCCAATCACTCGTGGTAAGTCTTCAAGGTGACTTCCAAACCTTCACAGACTTGGTCACCCGGCGATCCACAATTCCTCTTGGATGCTCTAGACCATGACGCCTAACCATCTGGAAGATGCACAGTCTTTAAAGGTAACAAGCATCGGTTCCACACAGGAACAATCTCTTCAGTGATGCTCAATCACTTTGGGTTGTAGGTGTTGGGGTTTTGGGTTTTTCCTCACTGATGATTTTCTCCCGAAGTCCTTGGAGGATGGGATGCTCTAAATGACAAGTGTTAGTTTCTCTCGGAGCAGCCAACCAGCTAGTGGTTGAGGGGGCGGCTATTTATAGCCAGGGAGTAGCCCGACATGATAAGACATAAATGCCCTTCAATCATATGACTGTTAGGTGGATAAGACATTTGGGACAGCTGGCACGTAGCACATCAACGGTCGGAACTTTGAGCTCTCAAATTACCTCAGGGCTATCATGTTCCTCACTTGTAGGCAATCCGCACTGGCGAATTCCTAACTCCTCAGTCAGAACAAATTCCTCAGAGACCAAAAGATCTTCGTCTCTGTCACTGAAGAAATTGACTGAACTGTATGAGATTTCGAAAGGCTTCACTCGAAGGATTGGGTATGTGTAGTCTTTGAAATGAGCATCACTTGGAAATTTTTCCTTAGTATTACCTCGACCCCCTTTAACAATACGGTCTTCCCTATGACCCAAGAAAGGAAAATGAAACTACGAAAACAAAAGTATTCACGCTTCATAGTCCTTGCATCAATATCAATATCTTCAAGGTCACACCAATTTCCTCATTTTCAAACTCTTCAAGAAAACCAAAGTCTTCATCTGAAGACATTCATTTTTAGGGGTCGACTTTCATCGGATATATCAAACTCCTCAGAGACTTATACGGCCTGTGTACACTCATAAACATATTAGTCCCTTAACCTATAAGTCTTCAATACACCAAAATCACTAAGGGGCACAAGATGCACTTACAGCTACCTCACATATCTTTGTTACTGATAAGGATTATGAATTCTCTGTCGACGCAGAGTTAACTACTCTGGTTGAATCTAATCCTTTCCGTGGTTATGAAACTGAAACTGTTGTGGCACATCTTACTAAGTTAAATGATATAGCCACCCTTTTTGCTCATGATGAGAAAATTCGCTACTATTATATTCTCAAGTTATTTTCGTTCTCATTAAAGGGTGATGCTAAGATATGGTACAATACTCTTGCTCCTAGTTGTGTGCGTAGTCCCCAGGATATGATTTACTATTTCTCTGAAAAATATTTTCCTGCTCATAAGAAACAAGCTGCCTTACAGGAAATATTTAACTTTGTGCAAATTGAAGAAGAGAGTCTCCCACAAGCCTGGGGGAGGCTTCTCCAATTACTTAATGCTTTGGCTGATCATCCACTTAAGAAAAATGAAATACTTGATATCTTCTATAATGGACTAACCGATGCTTCTAGGGCCTTCCTAGATAGTTGTGCTGGTTGTGTTTTCAGGGAACGAATTGTTGAACAAGCTGAGGAATTATTGAATAATATATTGAAAAATTATGATGATTGGACTCTTCCTGAACCACCACCTAAACCCACTCTGAAGAAGAGGGGTATCTTATATCTCAGTCCTGAAGATATGCAAGAGGCAAAGAAAAGTATGAAGGAAAAAGGTATTAAAGCAGAGGATGTTAAGAATTTACCACCTATTGAAGAAATACATGGACTTGATACACCACCACCACCGGTGGTAGAGGTAAACTCTTTAATGAAATTTGATGAAAGTGACATCCCTTACAATAAACATCCAAGTCAATGCCTTTATGAATTTGATAACTACATCAGAAAACAAGATCACTTCAATGCCAATGTTATGAAACAATTGAAATATAATTCTGATATGATTGCTCGCTGTAGTGACTTGTTATTTAGAATCTCCAATGATGTTAGAGGTGTAGGAAAACATGCCTCTATGGTTCAAACCTAGCTAGAACAAGTTGCTAAATCTCAAAGAGAATTGCTTGATGAAATGAATAATAATATGACTGATCATGCTATTAGAGTAGTGACTAGAGGAGGTAGAATGACTCAGAAACCACTTTATCCTGGAGGACACCCTAAAAGAATTGAACAAGATTCTCAAAGAATTAACACTGATGCACCTAGTCCTTCTAAAAATAAAAAGAAGAAGAAAAATGATAGGACTTTGCATACATCTAGTGAATCTGAGATAGAAAAACCTACTAAAGATAACAATGGTGTCTCTATTTCTGATGCTGAAACTCAATCTGGTAATGAACATTCATCTAGTGATAATGAAAAGGAAAATGATGATGTTCATGAAGACACTCAACCGGACAATGATAAACAACCGGATAATGATGTTGAAATAGAACCAGCTGTTGATCTTGATAACCCACAACCTAAAAATAAAAGATATGATAAAAGAGACTTTGTTGCTAGGAAACATGGAAGAGAAAGAGAACCATGGGTTCAGAAACCCATTCCCTTTCGACCTAAACCAACTAAGAAAAAAGATGATGAAGAATTTGAATGCTTTGCTGAAATGCTTAGGCCAGTCTTTTTGTGCACTCGCTTGACTGATATTTTAAAGATGGCCCCTTATGCAAAATACATGAAAGACATCATCACTAGTAAAAGAAAGATACCTGAAGCTGAAATCTCCACCATGCTTGCTAATTATTCTTTTAAGGATGGAGTACCTAGAAAACTTGGAGATCCAGGAATACCAACTATACCTTGCTCCATCAAAAGGAATTATGTTCAAACTGCTTTGTGTGATTTAGGAGCTGGTGTTAGTGTTATGCCTTTCTCTTTGTATAAAAGACTTGATTTGAATAAACTCACACCTACTGAAATATCTTTGCAAATGGCTGACAAATCAACTGCCATACCTATCCGTATTTGTGATGATGTGCCGTTGTAGTTGCAAATGTTACTATCTTAACAGACTTTGTTATACTTGAGATGCCCGAGGACGACAACATGTCGATTATCCTTGGTAGACCCTTTTTAAATACTGCAGGGGCTGTTATTGATTGCAATAAGAGAAAGGTCACTTTTCATATCAATGGTAATGAGCATACGGTGCACTTTCCGAAGAAGCAATTCCAAGTGAATGGTATTAATGTTATTGAAAAATCTCCGACACTCACTATTGGAAGTTTTCAAATACTTCTACCTACTGCGAAAAAGAAATATGAAATGCTTATTGTTGGGGACATGCATATCCCCGTTGAGGTAACTTAGTGTTTTACGAAAGTTCTTCGGTTTCATGCTAATCGGAAGTGGTTGTTAATAAGACTTGATCAACCTTATTAATGGATCATTTTTGAGAGGTATGAAGTTGATGAATTTAGTAGGCACAACCTTCTGCTCCTAACTTTTGTTTTATGTTTTTCTTAGTTAAATAAAATAAAATGTCATGTTTTGTCTGATTCTGAATTTCCCGTGCAATAAAAAAATGACCCAAAAAAAATTCTCACAATTCTCTAAAAATTTAATTAGATTTTTTTCTGAATATTTCTGAATTTCTGGTGCAAATAACATCAGAGAGTGGTGCACCTGGTGACCACAACACCCCCAGGCGCGCCAACACCCCCAGGCACGCCCTGGTGGGTTTTGGTCCCCACGTGGGTCCCCTGACTTATCTCTTCCATGTCATCTCTTACCTCCAGAAAAAAAAGTCACCATAGCTCTCTTTCTCGTGTTCTTGCTCTCAAACCCGCGGATTTCGATCTCTTTGCTTGAAGCTCCGTTTCCGAAACTGTTTTGGGGGATTAGTACTTGGTATGTGACTCCTCCTTGCTCCAATTAGTTTTTGCTTTAGTGGTTTATATTTTGAATAATTAGCTACTCTTGGTGTTGTTGTAGATGAGCTTGCATGTTGAATTCTTAGAGTTCTAAGTTGTTTGAATGCTTAATATAGCCTCTATGCATCCCTATGACTAGTTGCTATCAATATTAAGAAGTTTTGTTGACAAAAATTTTGTGTCCCAAATTTTTTCAGAAATTGTTTGCAAATATAAGTGCAATTCTTTAGGAGTTCTTTAAGAAGGAGGTATACGGAGGCATCATCTAGTAGTGGCTCAATACGTCGGTCTTATGTTGAACCAAGCGCAAGCGAAATGCGGGATGCGGCTATTAAATCATGCCTATGGCTATGTGTTGTGGGGGATCACGATCACCTATTGGGCCATGAGCCCCTTGTGGTTCAGCAAGGGGGAGATCACGTTGCGCAAAGAGCAGAAGTCATGGAACAACATGACGGTGGTGACACTGGTGGTTTTTACCTAGGTTCGGGCCGCTGGGTAGCGTAAAACCCTACTCCTGCTTTGGTGGATTAGGTGGAAGAACACTACTAGCGCACAACACTCAAGCCCGGCAAGGATGCCTCGAGGGGGGGGGGGGAGGGGAGAGCAGCTACGCGCGTACAAGTATGAGGAGGTCCGAATCTTTTTCTAGTTCGCCATGGCCCTCCTTTTATAGGCTAAGGGGTAACCACAGTGGCAAAACAGTCATTATCTAGTGATTAGATAGCTAACAGTGCTATCATACCTAACTCTGGCAGTTAGGACAAAGTGCATTAAATGCACTGCTAGGTGTCATGCTGAGGATGATGCCCGGCAAGCCTGCCGTGCCGCTTAATCATCCTCTGCTTATCTGCTTGACACGCCGCAGGACCGGTGTCATTTGGATAAACCTTGTCTTACAATGGGCCGCCACCTGCTTAGCAGAGGCCACTTAATCATCCCGAGGGTTCGACACCCCATTGATAGGTGACTTGGGTCACGGTGCGGTGGAGCGGTGGAGCTTTGGCGGGGAGATTTGCCCTTGGCGACCCCGGCAAGCCTGCCGGGGAAACCTTGGACTTGCCTTCGGGGTGGCCTCGACCTGACCAGGCTCTCCTGCCCGGCAAGGGAGTCTTTCCCAAAGTGATATCTTGCTGCCTTGGCTTGTCTTGGTCTTCTTGATCTGCTCTTTGATCTCTCAAAGAGCTGCTTCTCTGGCTTGGTCTTGACTTGGATGCTTGGTGCTATTGTTTTCTGGTTGAGCCTTGGCTGTCGGGGCGAAGGCTTATTGTCCGTGCACAAGTCAGGGCAAACATACACCCCTATTTGTGTACCCCGACAGAAGCCCCCGGGCCTGAGCCATATGTGTCGCCGGGCACGTTGGGTTAGGCCCCAAATAGTGCACAGACACATGTCGAAAGAGTGCTATACATGCAGCGGTTATCATGATGAACAGTCAATCCAACGTCCACTCCGCGTAATTACCGCAGGTCATGGGGTCGTGGGACTGTAGCAGTTAATGGGTAGTGCGTGTGTAAAACAGTAACTTCTTGAGAAAAAGATAACGAAGAGCCAGCCCCTGCGCCCGTCCTCAATAAAAGGAAAAACGCGAAGGAGCGCTGCTCATTCGCATATTTTCCCCCTTCCGTCATCTTCTTCCTCAAGCCAAGCAACTGCTCCCAAGCCAACACCTGCCTCCATTGCTCTGCCAACCCTCTTCCATCACCCAGCCGATCCCGAAGGATGGGGAAGAAAGCTACTGCCGCAAGGGGGAAGCGGGCGACCACCGCGAAGGAGGCCGCAGCGGAGGGGAATAAGAAGAGGGCGGTGCAGCTGGACAAGAAGCGGCAGGAAGACATGGTCTTCTTCCCATCGAGCTTGGACAGCGATGCCCTGGTCGCAAGGTATGCATATATGTGGGGGAGGGAGTCCCGAAGGGGCATGGAGCGCCTGTGGTCTTGCCGGAGGGGAAAGAGGATCCACTGAATTCGTACCGCTTCTTCTGTGCGTACTTCCTTTGCGGTCTCACCTCCCCCTTTTCTGATTTCTTCAAAGCAATGATGGTGGTATATGGATTCCACCTTCTGGATTTCACGCCCAATGCAATGGCATGCATGGCGATCTTCGCTCATCTGTGCGAAAATTTCGTTGGAGTTGCCCCCAATGTGGATTTGTTTAGGCACTTCTTCACCCCGCGAGTTGAAGACAAAACCCGCCGCTCAGGGAATATAAGTTGGATTCCTCGAGGGAAGAAGGAGACCTGGGATTACCTCCCCGGCCAGTAGCATGGTAGATGGGAGGAGTGGAGGGCAGATTGGTGCTGGATTCAGGATGCGGACGCTCCGGAGTACTGCAGGGCATGGACGGAATGTGTTGTGCACGGCAGTGAATGGGGCAAAACAGGCCTCATTGACGACAGGCTTCGCCTGGTGCTGAATAGAATCGCCCGTCTCAAAGCTGTCGGGCTGACCATCGAACATGTGGGGGCTGATTTCCTCTTGCGTTGCATTGCGCCACTGCAGAAGAGGGACATGTTTGCCTGGGAGTACGGGGATGCCACCAACAGGATGCGTCTGTACCCTGGCCTCGTCAACAACCTGGCAGTATACGGTCACGGCTGGCTGTGTGAGCAGTTGTTCGGCAGCCTCGGGCCATTCCTCCTGCCGGGAAGGGTTGTCGCACTGCACATTAACTCGGCCAGGGACCAAATTCTGAAGTGGATGCCTCACTGCAATGCTCACGGGGTTGAGGCCGATTGGCAAATGCCTGAGCTGGATGCAGAGATCGAGTAGGTCTCCAACCTAGAAGAAAGGGCTACTAGGGTGGAAGGTAACATGTTCAAGCGCACCTCCACGGCAGAGGCAGAATTTATCCGGAGACGGATTGATGAGGACAAAGCGCTCCAGGCTACCGGGAAGGTGAGACCCAGAGAAGAGGAGGAGGAGGGAGAAGTGGAGGCCGAAGGCGAAGGTTCTTCATATGAAAAGAGTGAGGAGCACGCCGCAGAGGAGGTTGCCGGGACCGAAACTGCCAGGGCTGAATTTCTTCAGGCCGGGGCAGCAGAGGTCCAAGGAGGAGGCGGGCCGAAGAAGTAGAGCAGCCTGAGGAGGAATGGCTTGCCGCGGGCCCACAAGCTTCAGAGCCGGACTTGGACCAGCGACCCCGCAGGCGGGCCAGCCAGGGGGCAGCAGCCCCTGGCCCCGCGCCAGCCACCAAGAGGGTGAAGAAGATCGCTTCCAAGGATGACAAGCCGGATGTGGTACGTTGCCATTCCTCCCGTCTTTCTAAGGCCAAAACCCCTCCCGCCAAGCGACGATCAGTCATCGGGGTTGACCCCAGCCCCCAGTCAAGTTCAGCTTCCTCGCGCAGCTCATCCCCGGTGGATCCTCTGGTTCCCCCAAAGAGCTCGAAGTTGCCGGGAAGCTCTGTTCCCCCGAACCTGAAGAGGAGCAGAGCAACCCCGCCACCCATGGGATACGCGCTGGGCTCCATGCTCATTGATCCAGAGTAAGGAGATCACTGACTTTTCTTGTTTTTGAAAAAATATGTACTTGACGCTTGTTTATCTCAATCTTGCTTGCTGACTTGCCAGAGACGAAGAACCCCTCATCCACCGAGCCAAGCAAACCAAACAGGTGGCGTCGCCGGGGCCTTTGGTGGGCACGGGCCTGACGGGAGATAACACAGAAGATCCTATGCCTAGCCCCCGGCCTAGTCCCCGGCGCAACAGCATGGAGCAAGTTTCGCCCGCTAGGAGGGACGTGGCAGAACATGCTTCGTCCCCCACCAAGGAAGGAGAGGAGACCCACCAGGGCGGGGCCCACCATGAGGGGTCCACCCCACCCCAAGTCCAAGTGGAGAAGTCACTGGCAAGGGCCTCCACCGAGGGGTCGACCCACGCCGAGGAGGTGGCCACTGGGGGAGTGGATACGAGCTGCATTCCAGCAACTGATGTTGCCGGGGAAACTTATATCCTCTCATAGCAAACACCACCAGGTAATCTGCTTGTCCTAGTATCTTTTCATCTAAATTGTTTTGCTTCCAAGTGCTGCGACTTAGCGGATCATAGCATTTCCCTATAACTATTTTGTTGTTCTCGTCCGCAGGCCTGACGGCCGAGGAACCTGAGTTGCTGGAAGAGGTGGCTAAAATTAGGAAGGATGCTGCCGAGGAGGCCACCAGAATCGCTGCCGCGGAAGGCCAAGGTCAGGCTGCCGGGGCCATACAAGAATTCCCCGGAGGGATGGAGAAAGCCCCCGGTAGCACGCCTGGCCGGGACACAGTCGTGGAGGAGAAGATTCCTCTGCAAACTATGGGACCCCTTCCTTCGTTCGGCACATTGGCTGCAGTCTCACAGCCACCCTCAAGCAAACTGGCGCTGGTCCTTGCCAATCCTGGGCTTGGAGCCCCTGGTTCATCTATTACAGCGGGCATGGACTTCGATGAAGAGATCTAGCGCCTCTTGGCACCGTTGTCCCAGCGAGCTGGAGAGACTGATGATTTTGCCGGTGCAGTCATGGACCTGTCCTTCCTGGAGTCTGTGGCGACAGGCATCAAAGATATGCAGAGCAGATATTGTAGGGGAACGTAGTATTTCAAAATTTTCCTACGATCACGCAAGATCTATCTAGGAGAAGTATAGCAATGAGCGGGGAGAGTGTGTCTACGTACCCTCGTAGACCGAAAGCGGAAGCGTTTAGTAACGCGGTTGATGTAGTCGAACGTCTTTGCGATCCAACCGATCAAGTACCAAACGCACGGCACCTCCGCGATCTGCACACGTACAGCTCAATGACGTCCCTCGAACTCTTGATCCAGCTGAGGCCGAGGGAGAGTTTTGTCAGCATGACGGCGTGGTGACGGTGATGATGAAGTTACCGGCGCAGGGCTTCACCTAAGCACTACGACGATATGACCGAGGTGTGTTTCTGCGGAGGGGGGCACCGCACATGGCTAAAAGGTCAACTTGTGTGTCTATGGGGTGCCCCCTGGCCACGTATATAAAGGAGGGGAGGGAAGAGGTGGCCAGCCCAAAGGGGGCGCACCCGGTGTGGGGAATCCTACTAGGACTCCCCAGTCCAACTAGGGTTCCCCTCCTCTTTCCTATTCCTAGTAGGAGAAGGAGGGAAGGAGGAAGAGGGGAGAAGGAAGGAGGGGGGCGTCGCCCCCTCCTAGTCCAATTCGGACCAGCCCATGGGGGGGCGCGCGGCCACCCCTTGAGGCCCTTCTCTCCTTTCCCGTATGGCCCATTAAGGCCCACTACTTCCCCCGGCGAATTCTTGTAACTCTCCGGTACTCCGAAAAATACCCGAATCACTCGGAACCTTTCCGATGTCCGAATATAGCCTTCCAATATATCAATCTTTACCTCTCAACCATTTCGATACTCCTCGTCATGTCCATGATCTCATCCGGGACTCCGAACTATCTTCGGTCATCAAATCACATAACTCATAATACAAATCGTCATCGAACGTTAAGCGTGCGGACCCTACGGGTTCGAGAACTATGTAGACATGACCGAGACACATCTCCGGTCAATAACCAATAGCGGAACCTGAATGCTCATATTGGCTCCTACATATTCTACAAAGATCTTTATCGGTCAAACCGCATAACAACATACGTTGTTCCCTTTGTCATCGGTATGTTACTTGCCCGAGATTCGATCGTCGGTATCCTCATACCTAGTTCAATCTCGTTATCGGCAAGTCTCTTTACTCGTTCCGTAATGCATCATCCCCCAACTAACTCATTAGTCACATTGCTTGCAAGGCTTATAGTGATGCGCATTACCGAGAGGGCCCAGAGATACCTCTCCGACAATCGGAGTGACAAATCCTAATCTCGATCTATGCCAACCCAACAAACACCATCGGAGACACCTGTAGAGCATCTTTATAATCACCCAGTTACATTGTGACGTTTGATAGCACACAAGGTGTTCCTCCGGTAACCGGGAGTTGCATAATCTCATAGTCAGAGGAACATGTATAAGTCATGAAGAAAGCAATAGCAATAAACTTAACGATCATTATGCTAAGTTAACGGATGTGATCCCGTTCATCAAATGACAACACATGTCTATGGTCAGGAAACATAACCATCTTTGATTAACGAGCTAGTCAAGTAGAGGCATACTAGGGACACTTTGTTTTATCTATGTATTCACACATGTATTAAGTTTCCGGTTAATACAATTCTAGCATGAATAATAAACAATTATCATGATATAAGGAAATATAAATAACAACTTTATTATTGCCTCTAGGGCATATTTCCTTCAGTCTCCCACTTGCACTAGAGTCAATAATCTAGTTTCACATCGCCATGTGATTTAACACGAATAGTTCACATCACCATGTGATTAACACCCATAGTTCACATCGCCATGTGACCAACACCCAAAGGGTTTACTAGAGTCAGTAATCTAGTTCACATCGCCATGTGATTAACACCCAAAGAGTACTAAGGTGTGATCATGTTTTGCTTGTGAGAGAAGTTTAGTCAACGGGTCTGCCACATACAGATCCGTATGTATTTTGCAAATTTCTATGTCTATAATGCTCTGCATGGAGCTACTCTAGCTAATTGCTCCCACTTTCAATATGTATCCAGATTGAGACTCTAAGTCATCTGGATCGGTGTAAAAGCTTGCATCAACGTAACCTTTTACGACGAACTCTTTTATCACCTCCATAACCGAGAAATATTTTCTTAGTCCTCTTAGGTAACTAAGGATAACTTTGACCGCTATCCAGTGATCCATTCCTGGATCACTATCGTACCTCCTTGCTAAACTCATAGCAAGGCACACAACTGGTCTGGTACATAGCATGGCATACTTTATAGAACCTATGACTGAGGCATAGGGAATGACTTTCATTCTCTTTCTATCTTCTGCCGTGGTCAGGTTTTGAGTCTTACTCAATTTTACACCTTGTAACACAGGCAAGAACTCCTTCTTTGACTGATCCATTTTGAACTTCTTCAAAATCTTGTCAAGGTATGTGCTTTGTGAAAGTCCTATTAAGCATCTCGATCTATCCCTATAGATCTTGATGCTCAATACTTAAGTAGCTTCACCGAGGTCTCTTTTTTTTTATTGAAAAATTCTTATTCAAGTATCCTTTTATGCTATCCAGAAATTCTATATCATTTCCAATCAGCAATATGTCATCCACATATAATATCAGAAATGCTACAGAGCTCCCACTCACTTTCTTGTAAATACAGGCTTCACCGTAAGTCTGTATGAAACCATATGCTTTGATCACCTTATCAAAGCATATATTCCAACTCCGAGATGCTTGCACCAGTCCATAGATGGATCGCTGGAGCTTGTACACTTTGTTAGCACCTTTAGGATCGACAAAACCTTCTGGTTGCATCATATACAACTCTTCTTTAATAAATCCATTAAGGAATGAAGTTTTGACATCCATTTGCCAGATTTCATAAAATGTGGCAATTGCTAACATGATTCGGACAAACTTAAGCATCGCTATGAGTGAGAAAATCTCATTGTAGTCAACACCTTGAACTTGTCGAAAACCTTTTGTGACAAGTCGAGCTTTGTAGATAGTAACACTACCACTAGCGTCCATCTTCCTCTTGAAGATCCATTTATTCTCTATGGCTTGCCGATCATCGGGCAAGTTAACCAAAGTCCACACTTTGTTCTCATACATGGATCCCATCTCAGATTTCATGGCCTCAAGCCATTTCGTGGAATCTGGGCTCATCATCGCTTCCTCATAGTTCGTAGGTTCGTCATGGTCTAGTAACATGACTTCCAGAACAGGATTACCGTACCACTTTGGTGCGGAACGTACTCTGGTTGACCTACGAGGTTCGGTAGTAACTTGATCCGAAGTTTCATGATTATCATCATTAACTTCCACACTAATTGGTGTAGGCATCACTGGAACTGGTTTTTGTGATGAACTACTTTCCAATTCGAGAGAAGGTCCAATTACCTCATCAAGTTTTACTTTCCTCCCACTCACTTCTTTCGAGAGAAACTCCTTCTCTAGACAGAATCCATTTTTAGCAACAAATATCTTGCCTTCGGATCTGTGATAGAGGGTGTACCCAACAGTTTCCTTTGGGTATCCTATGAAGACGCATTTCTCCGATTTGGGTTCGAGCTTATCAGGTTGAAACTTTTTCACATAAGCATTGCAACCCCAAACTTTAAGAAACGACAGCTTAGGTTTCTTGCCAAACCACAGTTCATATGGTGTCGTCTCAACGGATTTAGATGGTGCCCTATTTAATGTGAATGCAGCTGTCTCTAATGCATAACCCCAAAACGATAGTGGTAAATCGGTAAGAGACATCATAGATCACACCATATCTAATAAAGTACGGTTACGACGTTCGGACACACCATTACGTTGTGGTGTTCCAGGTGGCGTGAGTTGCGAAACTATTCCACATTGTTTTAAATGAAGACCAAACTCATAACTCAAATATTCACCTCCACGATCAGATCACAGAAACTTTATTTTCTTGTTACGATGATTTTCCACTTCACTCTGAAATTCTTTGAACTTTTCAAATGTTTCAGACTTATGTTTCATTAAGTAGATATACCCATATCTGCTCAAATCATCAGTGAAGGTCAGAAAATAACGATACCCGCCGCAAGCCTCAACACTCATCGGACCGCATACATCAGTATGTATTATTTCCAATAAGTCAGTTGCTCGTTCCATTGTTCCGGAGAACAGAGTTTTAGTCATCTTGCCTATGAGGCATGGTTCGCAAGTATCAAGTGATTCACAATCAAGTGATTCCAAAAGCCCATCAGCATGGAGTTTCTTCATGCGCTTTACACCAATATGACCTAAACGGCAGTGCCACAAATAAGTTGCACTATCATTATTAACTTTGCATCTTTTGGCTTCAATATTATGAATATGTGTATCACTATGATCGAGATTCAGTAAACCATTTATATTGAGTGTATGACCATAGAAGGTTTTATTCATTTAAACAGAACAACAATTATTCTCTGACTTAAATGAATAACCGTATTGCAATAAACATGATCCAATCATATTCATGCTCAACGCAAACACCAAATAACATTTATTTAGGTCCAACACTAATCTCGAAGGTAGAGGGAGTGTGCGATGGTGATCTTATCAACCTTGGAATCACTTCCAACACACATCGTCACCTCGTCATTAACTAGTCTCTGTTCATTTTGCAACTCCTGTTTCGAGTTACTAATGTTAGCAACTAAACCAGTATCAAATACCCAGGGGCTACTATGAACACTAGTAAAATACACATCAATAACATGTATATCAAATATACCTTTGTTCACTTTGCCATCCTTCTTATCCGCCAAATACTTGGGGCAGTTCCGCTTCCAGTGACCAGTCCCTTTGCAGTAGAAGCACTCAGTTTCAGGCTTAGGTCCAAACTTGGGCTTCTTCCCGGGAGTAGCAACTTGCTTGCTATTCTTCTTGAAGTTCCCCTTCTTCCCTTTGCCCTTTTTCTTGAAACTAGTGGTCTTGTTAACCATCAACACTTGATGCTCCTTTTTGATCTCTACCTCCGCAGCCTTTAGCATCACGAAGAGCTCGGGAATTGTCTTATTCATCCCTTGCATATTATAGTTCCTCACGAAGTTCTAGTAACTTGGTGATAGCGACTAGAGAACTCTGTCAATCACTATTTTATCTGGAAGATTAACTCCCACTTGATTCAAGCGATTGTAGTACCCAGACATTCTGAGCATATGCTCACTGGTTGAGCTATTCTCCTCCATCTTGTAGGCAAAGTATTTGTCAGAGGTCTCATACCTCTCGACACGGGCATGAGTCTGAAATACCGATTTCAGCTCTTGGAACATCTCATATGCTCCGTGTCGTTCAAAACATTTTTGAAGTCCCGGTTCTAAGCCGTAAATCATTGCGCACTAAACTATCAAGTAGTCATTAGATCAAGCTTGCTAAACATTCATAATGTTTGCATCTGCTCCTGCAATAGGTCTGTCACCTAGCGGTGCATCAAGGACATAATTCTTCTGTGCAGCAATGAGGATAATCCTCAGATCACGGAACCAGTCCGCATCATTGCTACTATCTTCTTTCAACTTAGTTTTCTCCAGGAACATATCAAAAATAAAATAGGGGAGCTATACGCGAGCTATCTATCTACAACATAATTTGCAAATACTACCAGGACTAAGTTCATGATAAATTAAAGTTCAATTAATCATATTACTTAAGAACTCCCACTTAGATAGACATCCCTCTAGTCATCTAAATGATCATGTGATCCATATCAACTAAGCCATGTCCGATCATCATGTGAGATGGAGTAGTTTTCAATGGTGAACATCTCTATGTTGATCATATCTACTATATGATTCACGTTCGACCTTTCGGTCTTAGTGTTCCGAGGCCATATCTGCATATGCTAGGCTCGTCAAGTTTAACCCGAGTATTCCGCATGTGCAAAACTGTCTTGCACCCGTTGTATTTGAACGTAGAGCCTATCACACCCGATCATCACATGGTGTCTCAGCACGAAGAACTTTCACAATGGTGCATACTCAGGGAGAACACTTATACCTTGAAATTTAGTGAGGGATCATCTTATAATGCTACCGCCGTACTAAGCAAAATAAGATGCATAAAAGATAAACATCACATGCAATCAAAATATGTGACATGATATGGCCATCATCATCTTGTGCTCATGATCTCCATCACCGAAGCATCGTCATGATCTCCATCGTCACCGGCGCGACACCTTGATCTCCATCGTAGCATCGTTGTCGTCTCGCCAACTTATTGCTTCTACGACTATCGCTACCGCTTAGTGATAAAGTAAAACAATTACATGGCGATTGCATTGCATACAATAAAGCGACAACCATATGGCTCCTGCCAGTTGCCGATAACTCTGTTACAAAACATGATCATCTCATACAACAAATTATATCACATCATGTCTTGACCATATCACATCACAGCAAGCCCTGCAAAAACAAGTTAGACGTCCTCTACTTTGTTGTTGCAAGTTTTACGTGGCTGCAACGGGCTTCAAGCAAGAACTGTTCTTACCTACGCATCAAAACCACAACGATTTTTCGTCAAGTGTGCTGTTTTAACCTTCAACAAGGACCGGGCATAGTCACACTCGATTCAACTAAAGTTGGAGAAACAGACACCCACTAGCCACCTGTGTGCGTAGCACGGCAGTAGAACCAGTCTCGTGAACACGGTCATGCAATGTCGGTCTGGTCCGCTTCATCCAACAATACCGCCGAATCAAAGTATGACATGCTGGTAAGCAGTATGACTATTATCGCCCACAACTCTTTGTGTTCTACTCGTGCATATAACATCTACGCATAGACCTGGCTCGGATGCCACTGTTGGGGAATGTAGTATTTCAAAATTTTCCTATGATCACGCAAGATCTATCTAGGAGAAGTATAGCAACGAGCGGGGAGAGTGTGTCTACGTACCCTCGTAGACCGAAAGCGGAAGCGTTTAGTAACACGGTTGATGTAGTCGAACGTCTTCGCGATCCAACCGATCAAGTACCGAACGCACGGCACCTCCGCGATTTGCACACGTCCAGCTCGATGACGTCCCTCGAACTCTTGATCCAGCTAAGGCCGAGGGAGATTTTCGTCAGCACGACGGCGTGCTGACGGTGATGATGAAGTTACCGGCGCAGGGCTTCGCCTAAGCACTACGACGATATGACCGAAGTGTGTTTCTGTGGAGGGGGGCACCGCACACGGCTAAAAGATCAACTTGTGTGTCTATGGGGTGCCCCCTGGCCACGTATATAAAGGAGGGGAGGGAAGAGGTGGCCGGCCCAAAGGGGGCGCGCCCGGTGTGGGGAATCCTACTAGGACTCCCCAGTCCAAGTAGGATTCCCCTCCTCTTTCCTATTCCTAGTAGGAGAAGGAGGGAAGGAGGAAGAGGGGAGACGGAAGGAGGGGGGCGCCGCCCCCTCCTAGTCCAATTCAGACCAGCCATGGGGGGGGGGGGGGGGGGCGGCGTGGCCATCCCTTGAGGCCCTTCTCTCCTTTCCCGTATGGCCAATTAAGGCCCACTACTTCCCCCGGCGAATTCCTGTAACTCTCCGGTACTCCGAAAAAATACCCGAATCACTCGGAACCTTTCCGATGTTCGAATATAGCCTTCCAATATATCGATCTTTACCTCTCGACCATTTCGAGACTCCTCGTCATGTCCGTGATCTCATCCGGGACTCCGAACTATCTTCGGTAATCAAATCACATAACTCATAATACAAATCGTCATCGAACATTAAGCGTGCGGACCCTACGGGTTCGAGAACTATGTAGACATGACCGAGACACATCTCCGGTCAATAACCAATAGCGGAACCTGGATGCTCATATTGGCTCCTACATATTCTACGAAGATCTTTATTGGTCAAACCGCATAACAACATACGTTGTTCCCTTTGTCATCGGTATGTTACTTGCCCGAGATTCGATCGTCGGTATCCTCATACCTAGTTCAATCTCGTTTTCGGCAAGTCTCTTTACTCGTTCCGTAATGCATCATCCCGCAACTAACTCATTAGTCACATTGCTTGCAAGGCTTATAGTGATGTGCATTACCGAGAGGGCCCAGAGATACCTCTCCGACAATCGGAGTGACAAATCCTAATCTCGATCTATGCCAACCCAACAAACACCATCGGAGACACCTGTAGAGCATCTTTATAATCACCCAGTTACGTTGTGACGTTTGGTAGCACACAAGGTGTTCCTCCGGTATTCGGGAGTTGTATAATCTCATAGTCAGAGGAACATGTATAAGTCATGACGAAAGCAATAGCAATAAACTTAACGATCATTATGCTAAGCTAACGGATGGGTCTTGTTCATCACATCATTCTTCTAATGATGTGATCCCGTTCATCAAATGACAACACATGTCTATGGTCAGGAAACTTAACCATCTTTGATTAACTAGCTAGTCAAGTAGAGGCATACTAGGGACACTTTGTTTTGTCTATGTATTCACACATGTATTAAGTTTCCGGTTAATACAATTCTAGCATGAATAATAAACATTTATCATGATATAAGGAAATATAAATAACAACTTTATTATTGCCTCTAGGGCATATTTCCTTCAGATACAGCTTGAAGTGGCAGGCGATCAAGAAGCAGCGCGACTCTGCCAGTCTCATGGATCAGAAGTTGAGGGACAAGGGTAGCGAACTGCATGAGTGGCACAACAAATAGTTTCATTCCCTTCAGCGGCAATAGGAGGTGATAACCATGGCTAAGGAGGATGTCACTGCCTGGGAGGTCCGCCTGGTGGAGCGCGAAGCGCTTCTAAACGCCAAGGAGAAAGACATCTCTTCCTGGGAAGGGAACCTGGAGGCCACCCTCTGCAACAAGGACGAAGAACTGGAGGCTCTTATCCAACAGCGCACCAAGGAGCTGGAGGACAAGAACAAGGAGGCTCTTGACACGCTCACCCTCGATTCTGCTGCCCAGCTGAAGAAGATTGCTGATGAGCTTGCCGCTGCATCTACTGCCAAGGCTGATCTTGACCAACAGGTGGCCAAGCTGACCAAGGACCTTGCCGGGATTGCCAAAGAAATCATGGCTCTCAAAGAGGAAGTGCAGAAAGCAGAGACCCTTCTGAAGGAGATGCAATCACAGCTTCCCTCCAAGAGCCAAGACCTTGACACTGCCAACGGTACTATTACTGACATGAAGGCGAGGCTTGGCACCTTAGAGAGTGAGATTGAGACTGCCGGAGTTCGTGAGCAGCTATTGATGAAGGACTTGGACAACGCGTGAACCATCCGAAAAGATGCGGAGGACAAGTTGTAAAACCAAGTTGAGCAGCACGACCTCTGGATCAAGAGCCAGGTTGATATCGCCGAGCGCCTCACTGCCTAGATCTCAAAGATGGACATGAAGAGATGGGCTTTCTCCGTCAACAACCACGAAGTCCGAAGCATCAAGCTGACGCTCTTCTTCGAAGGCTTGATTGAAGGGCTGGAGACATATGAGGACGAAAGAGCCGCTTGTTTTGCAAACAAGTCTCGGAAGCTTGCCCGTGATGCTCTCTTCATGGTTTTGAGCAACCTCGCTTATCGCCACCCAGACCCTGATCTTGCCGACGGCTTCAGGAGGCTGCCGCTAGGCGCCGATGTTTCTGCCACTGAGTAGAAGGCCGGTCCCTTTGCCGATAAGGTCCTCTCTATCCCCAGGGTTCCCGAAGGCCGCCAAGCTTAGCCCTAAATCATTCTTATTGCCGTGGTGCCCTGTAATAAAAACAATCGTGTGTCTTGTGCTTAGGCCCCATACTATTTATGATTTGCACTTGTTGGACTCATGTTTAATTATATCAGCGCATGCTATCCCTCTTTTGTTTACCCATTGTTGTTCGTATGGTTAGTTTCTTTTGCGTACTTTGATTGCCTGCCAGTAGCATACTGCCATGATTGCTGCGAGGAACAGGTCCTTAGCATTCAGCTGGCAAGGATATGCCCCGGTAGGTTTTTCCTTATCAGTCTCCGACGCTGCCGCCTACCTTCTTGAGCAGGCTCGAAACAAAGTAGGGGCGCGGTCAAATACAGTAAGGTACCATCATATGAAAAAGGCTTGTCATACGAAACTCTTGGTTGTCCAAGGGATAACGACGCAAAAAACTCCAGAGAAAAGTCGATGAGCATGTTAACTTAGCTTTCGTTCATGCTCCCCTTCTTCACTGGGCATACATTTGGTTACATATAATGCTTCCTTCTCCTCTTGTGACTGTTCCTCCTGCTCGTGTATACTCCCTTGTCCTGAGAAGACAAGAAACAAGGAGGTGCACAAGGGATAGACTTGGTGGTTTATTAGTTACACGCTCGTCCCCGACAAGAGCTAGTGGGGCAAATCGAATGCTTGCAGCTGTCGATGTATAATATGGAAGAAGGGTTGGCTCCTCCCCCCTTCTTTATACTTGTCAATGATCTCACGGCGGCAGGCATGAAGGCCGCCCTGGCGCGGAAGACCCTGCCGGAGCACGCTTGCCGGGGCGTCGACCAACGGATTCGCTCCAACGTTCTACTCAGGATTTACCCTTAGCGGGATAAATGCTGGACTGAGTTCCACGCGGGCTCATCGACGTTGACGATGCTACCACTGCATGGCTCGATCACTGACAAGTGAGAAGGGAGGAGGGGGCCGTCCACGTACCACTCTTCTCGTCGGTCCAAATGATACCTTTCGGTCATTGGATATGTTTGACATGAGCTCGCGAGGAGGGCGGTGTCGCCGCACGCCTCGCTTCTGTTTCCTAATGCAGGTAGTAGGGTGGCCATGACACTCGAGCTACCGGCGCTCACCGCATCGCCACCGCCTTCCATTCCCGTCATCGTCGCGGTTGCAGTGGAGATAAGTGACGGGATCCGGATAGGACAAGGCGAGGGAACGATGTTGTCCTTCCCCTCCATAACCGCCGGCGAAGAGGGCATCGACGGAGATTGCGATGTAGCCTGACGTGTTGCTCACAACATCCGATTTGCGCAAGCGCTGCGCCCCCTACCTGCCGCGCCAAAGATGTCATGGGGGATCACGATCACCTATGGGGCCATGAGCCCCTTGTGGTTCGGCAAGGGGGAGATCACATTGCGCAAAGAGCAGAAGTCATGGAACAACATGACGGTGGTGACACTGGTGGTTTTTACCCAGGTTTGGGCCACTGGGTAGCGTAAAACCCTACTCCTACTTTGGTGGATTAGGTGGAAGAACACTACTAGCGCGCAGCACTCAAGCCCGGCAAGGATTCCTCGAGGGGAGAGCAGCTACGCGCGTACAAGTATGAGGAGGTCCGAATCCTTTTCTAGTTCGCCATGGCCCTCCTTTTATAGGCTAAGGGGTAACCACAGTGGCAAAACAGTCATTATCTAGTGATTAGATAGCTAACAGTGCTATCATACCTAACTCTAGCAGTTAGGACAAAGTGCATTAAATGTACTGCTAGGTGTCACGCTGAGGATGAAGCCCGGCGAGCCTGCCGTGCCGCTTAATCATCCTCTGCTTATCTGCTTGACACGCCGCAGGACGGGTGTCATTTGGATAAACCTTGTCTTCCAATGGGCCACCACGTGCTTAGCAGTGGCCACTTAATCATCCCGAGGGGTCGACACCGCATTGATAGGTGACTTGGGTCACGGTGCGGTGGAGCGGTGGAGTTTTGGCGCGGAGATTTGCCCTTGGCGACCCCGGCAAGCCTGCCGGGGAAACCTTGGACTTGCCTTCGGGGTGGCCTCGACCTGACCAGGCTCTCCTGCCCGGCAAGGGAGGCTTTCCCAAAGTGATATCTTGCTGCCTTGGCTTGTCTTGGTCTTCTTGATCTGCTCTTTGATCTCTCAAAGAGCTGCTTCTCTGGCTTGGTCTTGACTTGGATGCTTGGTGCTGTTGTTTTCTTGTCGAGCCTTGGCTGTCAGGGCGGAGGCTTACTGTCCGTGCACAAGTCAGGGGAAACATACACCCCTGTTTGTGTACCCTGACACCATGTAACAATTTCATGGTGAGCGCATGTATTAAGGAAGAATTTGAGCAGTATGTTCACAACACCGAGCTCAGTCCCTACATCGAAGATAAGTGCATTCAGCATCTCAACCTCATAGAAACGTTCACTAAGAAATTTAAATTTCATCCTCGTGAGTCTAGAGTTTGATTTAGTCTTTATAATCATCCATTTACCATGTCTCTAGAGATGTTTTGTAATGACTGCAAAATTCCATTTTGGGGTTTGCTAGACGAATCACCCAAGGCTGAGTACGAGGCATTTCTGGTTAGTCTTTGTTACGGTGAGGATAGAGGAGTGACACAAGGTAGAATAAAAAGTATTCATTTCCTATCAATTCACTACTTTGCACTCTTTAATGGCAAATGCATAGTAGGCAAGCAAGATTGCAGCACACTATGTGCCCCTGACTTGAGCCTCATACACACCGCCCTGACCGGAATTAAACGCTATAATCTGGGAGCGATTGTTGCACTGAGATTGCAACACAACACTGGTAGTGGTCACTTTTATGGTGGGATTTATGCTTCTCGTTTAGCTAAAGAGGTTGGTGTGACACCTCTGCCTGATGATCCCATCCTACCCACTTAGTATTTAGATTTTGGGGCCATGAAACGTAATAAGTTCCTTATAGGCACAATCGATGATTATACTTATAACTTGAGATTTAATATAAAAAATATTGTACCTGTTGTGTTGCCAGCACCTACTCTTTTTGACTATGACAGTAAGAGAAGATACTACGTTCTTGAGAGCGAGGCCCGCGTGTACAATGCGGAGGTCGAGGCCGCCAGACGGGCTGAGGTGGTCGCACCAAGAGCTTCCATGAGCTATCACTCAAATTATTACCCAGGCTGCGGATGGTGATTACTAAGCTAGGCCAAAAGCCTAAGCTTGGGGGAGTACGTATTCCCACCGACATTATAATCATGCTCACACATTTCATTTCAGTTGTCGGTGTTCACACTTTTTCATTGTATTATCCATGCTAGATTTATTTTCTCGCTTTCTTCTTGTATGTTTAAAAAAAACTTTGAGAAAATCCAAAAAAATGTTTCTTGCTTCTTTTCGGTTTTTCTTTCTAGTTTAATTAGTTGTAGTAAAAGAAAATCCAAAAATATTTCTTGATTCTTCTTTTGTTTGTTGGGAGCTTTCCCGTGTAAATAGTTTTTCTTGTTTTTGTTTTTGTTTTCCTTTTATTTAATTTTCTTTCTTCAAGGAAAACTAAAAATTCCAAAAATATTTCAGTATGTTTCTCTGAATTTATTTTCTTTTTGTTGATTCTTACCAAGGAGAAGACCACGATGAAAATGTTGAGTGGCTCTCGTATGTATTATTGTTGATCTAACAAACAACCCAAATTACCTTGTCTTCTCCTTTTGAATAAAATGTTTGCAGATTCCAGCTTAGTCCACGACACTCTTGCACTATTATCATTTTCATATCATTCGGTCGTGCAAGTGAAAGGCAATAATGACGATATTTGATGAAGTGACTGTGGCAGATAGAAACGGGTATGAACTCAACTTGTTCTGTTTTGTAAATATGTTTAACCTAGTATCCATGATTCAGCATATTATGATCAAACATGTTTGCAATGACAATTAGAGATTACAAGAAGCTCTCAAAAAAAAATCAAAAGAACTGAAAGGGCAAATGTGAAGAAGGAACTCTCGCAGGTAAAAATATTGAATTAATATCAATTTATTCAGATTTTAGTTTATAGACTAACTAGCGTTGCAACCCGCGCATTTGCGCGGCTAGACTCCATAAATATTATTTAATTTAATATTTTTTCTCTTCAAGATTTTGCTTGAGTTGGTGCATATTGGTATTGTTTTCTCTTCAAGATATGTTGTGATTCAATGACCTACCATTCAAAAATCTACGGATAGGCAAATTATATGTATTGTGGAAACATGATTGCACTTTCATATATTGCAAGGCCCATAATAAAAATTTATGGATTAGGAGTTTCAGACTTGCCTTGTGAATGCATATACCTTCATACTGATCTACAACTTTCCCTCTTATGCTCCTCTTCACCTGGCAATATATCTCTCTCTAATAATATATCATTTTGCAAACTATTTCATCAAGAACTAATCTTAATATTCATACCATACATGATCCTAGTGATCTTTTCACCCACAATCACCTTCTTGAAATTCTATTTATGTTGCTTGATATACTACGCTCGCGGCATTTCGTAGATATTATTATTATGATACCTGTGTAGCTTGACCATCAATTTACGGCAATACAATTATTGATACAATCAGATTAGGCAAAATATTTTGTCTTTCTAATCTTATCTATGTTTCTTTTCGCATCGACATGTAACTTTTAGCAGTACTAAACCATGTTATTACATGCTTGAAATGCTTTTTTTGATTGCACCATGTGATGTGAACATTCTCTAAGTCACTCTCATTCATAGCTTGTTCATTTTTTAGGGTACCCATATTGTAAAGTTTGCCTATTTCGCTTGTCCATCTACAAAAATATAATTACCAGCAGTGGGATTAGCCTTTCTCACCAGGGGTGGTAAGTGGATGTATAGTGCCATTACCTTGTTTGAATATTTTATTGTACTATCAAGGCCCACTTCAAAGTTTCCTTAAAAATGAAATTATTACGTTGATTTAGCGCTTAAATAAGTGTGATATCATCGCATGCATCAGTTGCATTTAATGTAAGGGCTCATATTGAACAGACTGCTCTACTCTGTATTTTCGCTTTCAACCACTCCAAACGCGTATTTAGCTTGCTGATTTAAGAGAAGATGTCATAGGGGCTAGCGATGATATCATCATGTGTTTTGTCGTGTTCGTATCTTGAAGAAACCCGTACGCGTGTGTGTTTCTGAAGAAAATTGTTTGCCCCACACTCTTCTATACTATGTACGTGTACGTCTAATTTTTTGAATCTAGTTTTTGGAAGTTTTTTTTTTCTTGCCCATGGGTTTGTTGTCCCAACGTCAAGAGCTAATGTAGTAGTCCAGATAGATTTTCCGTTAAAAGAGTCTGGATTCATTCATTTGCTGAAAGCATCTTTTTTTTTAGAATCGTTGATGATATCATGGAATGAGATGTATTGTGATCGGACTCTTGCTTTTTTTAGGCGCTCGGTCTCCTTTCTAGTTGACAGCCGTGCTTTCCTTTCTACGTGCTGGCAGGCTTGGTGCTTTCCTTCTTTTTTTAATCAGCTGCCGCAGCAGCCGTACTTTGCAATTCCAAACGTTCATGTCCGATTAGCTTGAACACCCCTTTTCAATAGAAAATTCATATGACTTGGATGGAAGACGTGTCAAACTATTTTTGGGTGCCATGCCTAATTGCTTAAGTGACTATATTTGTATGTAACGCTACATCTTTTAAATCTTACCCGTTAAATTATAAAATCAACGATCTAGATAATTTAATACATGTGGATGAATGTGATGGCTTGTTTGTCTATTGTTTTAAGTATATAATAGATGTTATAAATCATTGTCAAACCTTATAATTCTGATTCAAATTTTGCAGTACTTATCTTGGAGATGCAGTCCAGAGAAGCTTTCAAAATGAATGAAGAATTTGTCAGATCTGCAGATGACTTGGGTTACTGAACTTGGTTTTAACTCACTTTCTCTCATTGACCCATCAAAGTCGTCAACCCGTGCTACTGCACGGGCTAGTAAATTTTTTAAATTTATAATATTGTACATAAAAAGTTCCAGTAATTATTTACTATAAATATCATATAAATCGGAAGTATTGGTGCATTAGGGTCCTCTTAAGCCTTGTTTCCTTCTTGATCTTACCTTTCCGTTGCTATCACTCGCTCTAGCCTCTCCTGGCCAGAGCTCCCTCTATCAACAACACCCTCACGCGATTGATTCCCTGGATAAGTATGGCTCATATAAGGTATCCTGATCATAGTAATTGTATCATATCTCCTTCTCCTATTGATCTTACCATCCCTCGAGTCCAAGTCTCGGGATGGTGCTTATTAAGGTCCTGTTTCCCCTTGACAGGATCTTCCAGTTCTGGTATCCCTGAAGAGCATTTCCTAGTATGTATTTACTAACCTTAAACGATAGGAGCCGTATTTAGATAGATATCCTATAAATCTATTGATTTTCATTAGCTTGTAAATTCCTTGTGTGAAATAACTCAGAAATTCATTGTGCTAAACTTGTATCTATGCAGTACTGTTTAATGTGGAAGAAGTGTTTTTGTTACTAACAACATAGAAACCATGATACCAGTGCATAAGCATGAAAAACTCACTTTGTGATCAGATTGATCAAGGTTGTAGTCATTCGAATTTACTACTTCGTTAAATGATGGCTGTTTAAAGGTGTCTACCATAGTTTGTTTGGACAATGTCCTTAGTAATCAGGTATGTGACCTTCTTATAACCCACGACATCGGCATGATAGGTGTTAAATACATCCAGTCATGGTGGAGCTAAATCAGCAGGTTTTATATATGGATCCCAAGGTATATACTTATACCAGACAGTACAAAATAACCCTGCGTATACTAGAAAAGCAAAATAACCGTACACATACGACTTAGAATTCTCATCAGAAAATGGTATTACTACTTCAAACAACTTGTTTATGATTTCACGTTTCAAAAGGGATTTCAAACCAAGACCGCTATGTGAGAATCGCTGAATAACGTCAAAAGTATCCCTTAAGTAAATATTATCGATAAAAAACAAACCTAGCGAATCATTTATTTCTTTAAACTTATCAAATATATACATTTATATTGTCGCCAGCCTACCTGAGCGTGGAACAAATATTTTATATATACATATTCCATAACTAGAGTTCCATAATTGTGAAACGTGGTATATGGTCGTACGCTAACTCCTATTTGAAAGTCGTGTGGCTCTCTAACAAACATGGAAAACAAACCTATCCTCGGCATCCAACTGTTATAAAAGAATGGAAGCACAATTGTTGTTGGACCTATAAACCCTATTATTTTGGCAATAAAACCATTTAGACCTCTTTGATCTAAATTGGGAAATGTTTTTCAATTTTTCACAAATCTATCAATAGGTGAATTAAAGTAGGAAGTCCAACCACTGTTGGAACTATCTCCACCGTTTGAACTACCACCACCCCATATAAAATGGTGGATTATACCATGATCGTCGTGCTTAGGTGCACTAGTTTTCACATTTGGATTTGTTCCATCATTAGTGGAACTAGAACCATCATTAGGGTTAGGGGAAGTAGAACTAGATGCATCATTACTGCCACTAGATGCATCATTGTTGATAGGTTCTTTAGCTCCTTCCTCATCCGTTATATCTTTTTTCTTGGATTTCTTATTATTGTGGAGTTTTTTTATCATCATCTTTTTCCCCGTCTCTATTGTATAACGAATTAAGTATCTTCTTAATGGATTGAAAGAATTTATTCATGATAACAGTATTTTCTATTACTCTCTTATTGGTGGATTTCCTCCGCTTAATTTCGAAATTTACCCAGCCTTTTGAGTACTAGGATCTCCCCCTTATCCTAGCAGATCGGTACCCAGACCATATCCTTGGGCAGCTCGGATGTATCTATCTTTTCGTTTAGATCACATCATCTCAAGCGCGGAATCTTATTAGTGGATCAGAAGACTATGGTGACCCGTAGATCTTCAGATGTTGATTTGCAGAGCAGGGCCGGAATGCGGGGATTGCATTCTTCGAAAAGTATCATAACTTCTTTCCCTAGGGAGAAAGCAGAAACCAGAAACGAGTGGAGGTTCGATCTCTCACCCAAAGCAATTGGGGCTGGTGGAATCTTCCCCTATAGACTCCGAAAAATCATCATGTACCTTTCCCCTATAGACTCCGAAAAAGCAGCGTGTACCTTTCCCTAAATCCTTCTCCCGTGCATGCTATTCTCATGTTCCGTGATTAGAAAAGACCTGTTTCTTGTTTTCTTTGAGGTAATAAACGAGCTGTATCCTGCTTTGCCTATCTTGATGTGGAATCTATCGTTGAGCACCCATGAATGCAGGTAGAAGGTGTTTTTTCTTAACTCTTTCCAGGCCTCAGCTTGATTGGACTTCGTCAGCTCTTGTCGTTCAGCTTCCTCTCTCCTCTCTCATCTTGTCTCTCCGTAGACGGCGTTAAAAAGTAAACATACTTAAAGCAAAGTAGGTTCGATCCTTGTGTTCTATTATATGAAGTAGAAGAAGAAAGAGCCGGGGGGATGGTCTTGGCACCCATGGGTTAATGGTGAAAGCGCTCAAGGAAATAGGGAATGGAATATTCAAATCGATCAGAAGTGTTATGCTTTATGTAGTCAGGCTGAAGGCTAACATCTCGCGAGTAGGCCGAGCTAGGATAAGAATTCCAATCAAAAAAGAAGTATGAATTGAGCCCAAAATCACTACTTTACTACCTATGTCGCGTGTCGCGCCACCTAGTACGATAGACTTTTTGCAGGAAAAGAGCAGGTTTTGCCCCAACTTGGACCCAGGGAAACCAAAGAAGAGCTAGTTTCGCCCTGTTTAGTTAGCGGTGGATGAGCTGATTTCTTTTCACTCCTGTCTCAGAGATACAAAACAAAAGTAAAGTGTAGAACGCAATGTTTGAGCTCCAGGCTTTTACGATTCTTTAGATTGACTTCTCTTCTCTGCTCCTAGCTCCGAATGCCAGTATGTAGAGAAGTGATGGAAAGGGTTGTGCTCTTTCATTTGAGAAACTTCCAACCAAAATAGGAATGTTAGAACAGAATATTTAGATACAGGTCCCTTATGAATACTGTACTGAGTAAGATTCATTGAAGAAATGCTTCTCCGAAGCAATAAGTTTGTGGCACAAGCATAGTCTTCTGCTAACCTAGCCTTTCCCATCTTTCTATTAAAACGAATGTAGCTAACGTGAACTAAAAGCAAGCTCTTGTTCGAGGAAGTAGAAATTGTTAGTTGTTGCTAGCTTGAACTGAGTTGTTCCTGTTGGTGCTAGGGTTGCCAAGGGAGTTGTAGCGAGATGCTGCTAATGCAGCTATTTCTGATGTTCGGACGATGCAGCGGAAGTGAAAAGAAAAAGATATGATGCTTAGACCATTCAGACAGGGATGATGGATTTCTAGATATAGGGTTTATTTGAATGTCTGGCCAAATGCTTACTTTCGTTATGCTTGTCCTGCAAAGCTGGATCTATGGTTCGGTTGCTTTGAATGTCTGTTCCGCCTCTGACCCAGCCCTTACCTCTTTCTTGACTCGGTTTTTCGCAGGGGCATCGAATTATTTTACAAAAGAAACGCCAGTTTCAAAAGGAATGGCACCGAAAGGTGTCAGATGATGATTGAACTGAACTATCTGAATCTGAAACCACCGACCCGACTCGTGCTTTTTTGGACTCCGCTTTTGCAGGATCCTGTGAGGCATCGAATTCTTTGGCAAGTCTCTTCTTGCTAGTGTTGTACGCGTTTTATTCCTTCGCCCGACATGCTTTCGTGATAAAAGAATCATAGCAACATAGCGTGAGGTTCCATAGGTTGATGAGCCTGATCAGTCGTGTAAGCTATTTACTACAGCCATCTTAGATGGCCCCAGGTATCCTCTTCGGCTTGATCTTTCCTTTTCTTCGATCGCCAACTTGCACTTCCTTATTCCACTATTGCGATATCTTTGTCCTGGACAAAGACCAAGAGCTGGTGCAGGTGAAAGAATAGCTTATGGGGCTGGAGTCAAAGGAGCTTTCATAGACATAGAAATCATAATAGAAAGAGCAGGCCTGCGAGCAGCGAGTGCCCTTTGTAAGTTGCGAGCCTGCCTTACCGCCCCCCCTTTCTTTTTTGAATTAGAAAGAAGGGGATGAATTAGAAAGAAAGAGATCAGGTTATTTATGATCGGAGAAAAGGAAGGGGCGTAGTTGATGTGTCACTGGGGAACCCGTAGGAAGGGGAGACGACCGGCCTCATTCACATCTGAAATCGCCAACATGAACACAAACGAAATCGTCTGAATTTCGTATAGAAAGAAAAAAAAGGAAACAAGTAAAAAAGCGTGGTCCCCGGGGATAGGTACTTCGTCCGGCGCAGTATCATTGCTGAGCGATCGCTCGCTATCTGGAAATGGAGTGTTAGTTTCAAATAGAGATTGTGTGGGTGTGAAGTGTACTGAAGATCGAGGTTTTTCTTCTTACTAACTTTGTCAAAGAGGCTAAAAAAACAATAAATGACCAACAAAACTTCGAGTGAGTAGGATAAGGAGGAGTAGTCGGAGGATCTGAGAAGGGAATTAGAGAAAAAAGAGCAGCAGCTCAGTAATAACACCTAGGCTTTTGAATTAACTCTGCGATTTGGAAGACGGAGGAAATGAAAGTAGAAGAAGTTATCGAAACTCGGAACCACATGTTCAATCTTTTTTTAGCGGTTTCCCCAGAGATCTTTATCATTAACACAACCTTCATTTTGCTCATTCATGGAGTTGTATTTAGTACCTCTAAGAAAGATGATTATCCACCGTTAGTTAGTAATGTGGGTTGGCTTGGATTACTTAGTGTTGCGCGCCTAGGAGGGCAGCACGCTTGGGATGCGGAGGAGCTATTATCGTCCAGCTCCCTAACCTAATGCGGCTGGACCGTAGGGAACCTTAGCATGGGGGGACGTCCTAATCCTTTTGCCGCCGCAAGGCCGGCTAATCGTACGTAGCAGGAGCAAGGGAACTCCCCTGGTTCAGGAAGGCACATGAGTCCGAACACTATTATGAATGTGCGACCGACACTACACTACGTAGGTACCTGTGCATGCAGGTGAGGCATCGGTCGGTCCTAGAAACGGCGGCAGCTAGCGAGGAGTTAACGACCGGACGTGCTGCAACCTAGGGATCACCAGGCAGCTCTTTCACTCTATAGGGATATCGGGGGGGGGGGGGGGGGCATAGCACAATTCTTCTTGGAGGAGGGTTTTGGTTTGCCCAGGTGACTGATCCTGCCATAATATACTCCCGCCAATTCTATTGCACCGGCAACCGATGTCGAACATACATACGACGATCTTCATGCATGAAGGGACGGGAGGAAAGAAAGGGTGGTAGATGATAATGCGAAAGGGCGCCGCGTCTGGCTTGATAGTAAAGCCAAAGAAAGACGCCCCAAGACAAGATACGACTGTTGGGAAGGGGACATGATCAATAGAACCTGGCTGGATCCGGGCTGGGATAGTGGCGCCCATTCCTAACCAGTTCTGAAAAGGTTCGCTCATGCTGGAGGTACTAACCACTTAGTGATCGGTCCGCTAGTTCACGCAAATCCGAAGAAGTTATCACGGACGAGCCACATGCAGGGAAACTTGCACGTGTGGTTCTAGCCGGGCTTTCCTTCGGTATCTAATAACCTTGCTTCTGCTCGCCGCTGGCGCACCTCTCCTAACTATTGCCCATTTATTCTGGAATAATTTTTTTAGGAGGGACAATTTTACATATTTCTGCCAAATCCTTCTATTATTAAGTACGGCTGGTACCATTTCGATGTGTTTCGATTTTTTCGAAAAAGAGAGGTTTGATGCTTCTGAATTCATTGTATTAATTCCACTTCCTACTCGCAGTATGCTCTTAATGATCCTAGCTCATGATTTAATTGCCATGTATTTAGCTATTAAGCTTCAAAGTTTATGTTTTTATGTGATCGCAGCATCAAAAAGAAAGTCTGAATTTTCCACGGAAGCCGGCTCGAAATATTTGATCTTAGGTGCATTTCCCTCTGGAATATTATTGTTAGGGTGCGACTGGACTACTACTGATCAGTTTTTTGGAACTTATTTATAGACTTGTAGAGACCCTCTACGTAGTTGTAATTCTAGGGCAATCGATCCACTTTCCCCATAGCCCTAAGGCTGTGTCTCGATCTCTTACGCGCGAAAGATAAGATACGGGAGACGGGGTCCTATGGTATGGGTCTTCGACCCTTGGTCTAATTCCACGACGGAGAGTCGGCGTGGCGTAAAGTGAAGATTGGGGGGAATAGAGTGAAATCCCCGTCTGGGGTATTCCGAAGGTGTAACCTAGGCAACGAAAAAGGGGCCCGATACTTCAACTAAAGGAGCGACCTGTTGGTTCACCAAACCCCGACCCAGTGTCACACGTTCTCCAGGTCCGAAGGGATCCAGTGCCCAACTACCGACTCCTCCTGGAATTGTGTTATCGGAGCCGAGCCAGGAATAGCCGTTAGTGGACACCTACCACTTTTCACCGGTTAGAGATGCCCTCTTTAATACATTAAGAAAATATGTTCACAGGGGCCAGAAAGACTCGGTCATAGGAACTTAGACCACCTACGCGCTGGTAAACGAAAACCACCTCGACCGGATCTACCGAACGAAGAAGGCCGCCCCGTCGAAAGAATTAACATGCCAAAAGGGCCACCAGCTTTCCCCCAAAAAGGGGAGATCCGCTGCTTACTGCTCACGGAAACATCCGACCTTATGGTCAAGTCGTCCGCCTATCTTTCTGATCTCATTCGTTTTCCGATCGCATAAAAAGTCATGAGATCAAAAAAGAAATGTGAGAATGTAGTTACAGATGTCAAAAAAGTCAATATCTCGTTCTCTTGTTCTTAAATCATGAATTAGATGATGTGCGTTTCATCAAGTATGAACATATTGCATTTTTTGCTATGCAATTTCAGTACCGGATCGACGTCCATTTATTTCTGTGTCCTCATCTGCGTGTATGTCTGTGTTAGATAGGCTCTGGAAGGCCTTACTTTACTAACAGGTAGGGCGCGTTACTTTTAGTCTTTTTTTGCTACTTACCCGCATGTTTAGATTATTTACTTGCCCTTTCACTTTTTCTTCGGCTGTCACCAACTTTGTTCAATGCTAGTCCCTAACCCATGAATAAGGGCTCCGCTGGCTACCGGGTTCATAGAAGTTTGTAAGCTCTTTCTCTTTTTTCATTTTTCGCCACCTCCTGTGTCTTTCCGTTTAAGGTCTTTAATTCGGCATTAGCTTCGTTAGAGAAAGCCATGCGTGAACTACAAAGCATGGGATCCTGAACACCATGAAAGAAAGCGTACTACTTTTCAATAAGGTCCGACTTCAGAGAGGAGAGACATGAACTTGTTTTAGGCGTAGAAAAGGCATACGGTATGAAAGATTGATTGAAAAGAGGTAGGGACTAGTCTCGCTGCTAAGGGAGAAGGAGACCTCTGTCGGAGCAAGCTAAAGAGCCCACTTTATATCATCGATTTCAGGTAAGGCACTCGATCAAGCCTATACATCCGGGAATTTAGCTCCAAAGCAAAGACGACTTGCTTTGCTGCATTTCTTGGGCCGGTGCTTTACTTGATTTTGGCGAAAGAAAGGCCATATGATCTACTTTCTGGTGCCGGTCCCTTCACAAAGATAGCCCCTTCTTGCTCTTATTCTTATTCTTATTCGGTGGAATACAAGAGTTCTGAAGCTCCTTTCTTTCAAGTGAAAGTTGCCTATCTTTCTTGGTTCGGAATCCAATCCAGTTGAAAACAAACAATTGCCCGATGGCAAAGTCAGATGAAAGGCAAGGAGTGTAAACCACGTACGAGCATGGCGCAGAAAGCGAAATGTTTTGCAGTGAGTCAAGCGTAATACGATCAAAAGGAAATGGGGTCGATGCTAAAACTCAAACAGTTCCCCAGAGGGGGCCCCGGGTTGAAAGAGCGAGCTACATTCTTTCATAGAAGACAGAAAATAAGAGGACTGATGCTTTCTTACTTCATCTTAATATAGGGATTATAGCATTGGAATTATGGAATTTGAATGGATTGAGTACATCAAGATGAAGAAATTAACGTAATAAGCGATATTCTCAAAAGATTCGGTCATGCCAGAAACCTCAGTGTGCATGGCACTAAAAAAGGGTACAAAGAACCTGAGATGCAAGTAATGGCTGAATAGCCGGGGAAACACTAAATAAAGACAAGTGTCATCCGGACTTACTTGATTGATTGAATCAAGAGATGGAAATGCCATTGAGAGATTAGAAGGGATAGAGAAAACGTCAGATAGAGGTCGTGCTTCTGCTCAGTCCAAAAGAACAATCTGAGTGAGGATAAGGTGGTTTATGTTAGGGTCCGAGAAAGCAACTTGACATGCCAATCCTAACAAGAATTCCACTCTTTCTGGTCATGTCAGAAACCACCTCTTGGGAAGCAGATCGAAAGCCAATCGTTTCAGAAGATGATGACCCTCTTGTGCTCCTACGTTCTTGCTAGTTGGTGGATGAAGAATAGGAGAGAGCTTGCTTGAGTAGAAGATAACCCGCGAGAAGGATATTTTGTAGCGCTTTCTCATACAAAAGGAAAAGGCGTCACGACCGAAGATAAGGAAAGATCCCAGCTTTTCATTGCTCTGTCGCGCCACCCCTCCTCCCAGAGCCAGTTCTTATCCATAGATTTTTCACCTAAAAAGATACGGTATATATATCAATGAAAGCTGGCGCCTTTGGTTCTTGGTACGACTGGTACTTTTTCTCATTTATCGGTCTAGTTGGAAAAAATTTCCCTCAAAGATCAAGTTTTTCTTATATATTATGTTGCGCCCTTCCCCTTAACCTTCCTTTCTCTTCTATAAAAAGGCTGGACGTCAAATGTAACTGATGCTTATATTCTAAATATGACAAGCAAGAAACCTACTATTGCCGTAAACAAAAACCCAAACATTAGTAACTAACAGAGCTTTCCTATTCTAACTATTTCCCTATAAACCATGATTGATATACCAATCAAAAAAGACTTCTGAAACTAAACTATTCTATTGATTTATGCCCGTGCTTCTTCTTCTGTTTTTGTACGTAGAAGGATGTCTAGGAGGAACAGATCACTGAGGTTAAGGATGAGAAGGTGAAAAGTGAAGATAGAGAATAGATGCCATGAACAAGTGTATCAATTCAAGAGTTAAGGAATACTATTGGGAAGATTGGGCATTGGGTTCATCTTGTTATTGACCATCCCTTTTCAACACATATCTTTTAGTATACGTCTTTTTTAGTTGCTTAAAGATTTCAGATATTGCTTTTTCTGTTATAGGAAGTGTTGCGTTCCCCTCTAGGGTGTTTGTCAGTGGCGTCACCCGATAGGGTGTGTGCCCGAAAGAGAGAAGAAAAACATGTTGCTTGCTATTTCTGGTTGAAGAGCTCTTTTTTCCTATCGAACAGGAATTCCGAGGGATGTTTTTTGTTGTCGATTTGTAGCAATAGAAAGATAATGGAAGTGATTGAATAAGTTGGGTCATGAGAATGGAAGTTGGGTCATGTTGATACTAGATCCATGTCTTGATTATTCGACTTTTCCATTCCAATGCACAATACTATGCATTCCATTCCAAAGAGCGGTTTCGGTGGGTTGATACGATTTCCACTTTGACGATCCTAAGTTGGCATTCTTTGCAGATAACTTCCATCTCGCCATAGATGAAAAGTACCCAATTTCATGCCAAGAGACCATGTAAGGGTTGTACGACCCATCCATATGATAAAAAGATTCACAAGCCTAAGAGCAATTCCTTCCTTCCCTATCATTAATTAAGGACTGGCTTGCTTCGAGAGAAAGGAAATCTGAATTCCATAGTCGTCTTCCTCATGAGCTAGAACAACTAAAGGTGTATGTTGGAAACATACTTTTTTTCTGTTGGATTGTGCTCCAGAGAATGGAATAGTAACACGCGCTCCTGAGAGGCGGCATTAGTTTATGTTTCGAAAGCACGAGTCACTCCATCCAGCTATACTTGCATTGATATAGACGATTTGAGCCTTTGAATTTACTTACTACAAAACAATCTATGTTCTCCTATATATTTCCTTGGGCTCGCTTTACAAAAGAAAAACAAACTACTCCTCTTGATGTGGTCAGAGCGAAGTACTAATAGGCACAGAAACAGCAGGAATATCTTTCATTCATTTCATCTGTATGGTATGACACGACCTCTTTTTGCTCCCCATTTCGTTGGAACTGAGGCCTCTGTCTATCGGCCCGAAAGGAGGGTCTCATGCTTGTAAACTAGCATATATCTTACACAGAATGAACCTTCCTTCAGTCACAACGAGAAGCACTATCGGGGTCTGAACGAATAGAAAACACAATCAACACTTCATATCAAAGTCAACCAACATTTATCATATAGAGCGGAATCTTCATTCTAATTTGATTAGCCAACCCTCCCTCGAGTCGTATGCTTTCTGATCACTCTCCTATGCTGGTTACTTTTCTTTCAAACGTTATGTCGTTGCAGGTCCTCGCCCTTCAGGTTGAAGGAGATGTGTACTCGACTTCCTTTAAGTAAGTGGTGGCCCATAATAGTAGAGATGTATAACAATAGTAGCTTAAGCAAAGGGATAGACTTGAACTCTTCCACACCCCCTTGCCAGAGGTTTTAAGAGAACAACCTTTTGGGGATACCAATTCCACCCATTCGCTGCAAAGGAACTAGCACTTTCTTAAGCTTTCCACCGTTCTTGCTTATTCCCCTTACTTACCCAATGAAAGATATAGATTGGAAATTGGAAGATGGTCGTCCATAGTTATCTTGTTGAAAATTCCCTCCCTTACTCATCAAAACGTTGGAAGCGACTTGAGATATCTTTTGGGAAGAGAGAATAACTATAGATGCTCGATATGCATATTGATCAATCGATCTCCGCGTCCTGCCAGTTCGCTAAGTAGACTCACTCTACCGAGGGGCAGAAGAAGATCAAGCCGATAAGGAGAAGCGCTGAGAAAAATCTCTCTCTTATCTAAATATAAGAGCACGCTTTATCTCTATGCACACAGAAAAAGGGGATCTTGTGATGATGGAAATGGTACGTATGTGGACCACTTTGGCTCCGCCCAAAAGCCCCTGAGCCGACTATCTCCTGGCACAGCCAAAGCATTTCCTCGCCCGAGGCCTGCTCAAAGCTAACTTGAATCCGAACAGCTTGCTGCTTCTCCGAAACCTTCACCAGCTTGTGTATCCTTGTAAGGTCGCGGACCCGGCGTAAGAACGAGAAACGTGAGTCTAGCATGACATAAACCCAAACCCCGGCACTTTTGATACTTCTCATCTCAGGACAAGTCACAGAAGAGGTAAGGCGCTATAGCCAGTGAAGGAACGGGAAAGAAGAATCAGTGGAATTGACCAATAATTTATACCATTACGACTTTGAATAATCGCTAATAGCTGATACCAATGGAATATTTTTGGACCCTAAGGCTCACATTGACTTCGTCCTTTATTGAATACCAAGTCATCGTGAGTAAGCGTACGATCCATCACACAAACGTCCCTAAACCTCAGTAAGCCTTTCTAGATGATGCATTTCCCTTCTTATCTATCGATGTATTCATCTGAGGCCACAGGCAGGTATATATCTACGAGTGGTTTATATAAAGGAGGGTCCTGATAAGAATGCTGTTCGGAAAAGGCGAAACAAGTTGTGTTGACTAAGGCTCAGAATACGTTCTTGCACCACTCCTTTCAAACACACATACCCTTTCTTCTCACAAATGTGAAATTCCGGAACTCTGTGTGTAATTGTTGCAACAACGATAGGGACTCTGCCGAGGGCTCCCTGGTAGGTTCTAGTCTCTCTTTATACTGCGACTGGAGCAAGGCGTAATGGGCTGTGTGGTATGTTGATCAAGGAGGTGCTGCATTGGCTGTAGCTGCAAGAGGTCTTGAGACAGAAATTATGCCATTATTGCTTCTTTCATTTAAAAGCTTGAGTCGGTTCTATCTAGCTAAGTTATTCAATAAAGTAGATCGAAGTGTGTGATGCTTGTGAGTTTGGCAACTACTATATACGATATTTAGAACAATACTTGATACTTGATTTATGACTTCCTCTACCTAGACCCACACCTACTTTGAATTGAACTTAACGGAGCGACGGATCCAATAAAAAGGGACTACATTCCAATCCTACTTACCAGAATAAATAGTTGTATGGCATTCGAACCCCACCTTCATGGTTGTATTCTAATTAGCTGGAAATGTATGACCTAAGCTTCTCAACAGGCATTCACTCAACAGAGCACTTAATGAGTTTTCTAATGGCTTGAAAGACTACTATGTTTCTTTTAAGCTTAGTTGCAAAAGAAAAGCAAAGGGGAATGCGGGTCCATTTCGTAACGCTTACGGTGATAAAGAAAAGTAACTCCCATCCGCGTGAGAGGTATCGCTACCGGGCCGGGCCTCGATTCCTTTCCTTGTCTCCATTCTGATTGATTCGCTTCTTCGCGCAAGCACTTGGTTCGCCCCTTACTATAACCATCCCACTCAATCTTTTACACCGATGTTTCGTACTCTCTCACGTTGCCGCGATATTGTTCTATGGAAGCGGGTGGGCTGCTTTTTAGAAGTTCGGCCCGGTTTTTCATTAAAAAAATCAAAAAGGGGGGAGGGATTGACCTTTCTAACGCATATTCTGTCGTACCGGCATGGCCCCACTGATTTGTTTTCGATCGGAGCATCAAGCAGCGCAACCCGGTTCTACTTGACTAAGCCCCGTGCTCGTCAAAGGAGGGAGTTTGCTTTACCCAACTCCCCTTTTTGATAACAAGGCAAAAACCTCCGACCCGACATTCATGAGTTTCGAATGAAGAATGAAGAGTGCCCTGCCCCTCTTTTTTTTTCCTAAATCTTGGATTTGGAAGTTGGTAAAGACCCACCCCTTATTTAAGTCAGAATGAGTCCCCGAGACATTGGCTTCCGCCAACAGTGAACTATTAAGGATCGCATCCCGCGCATATTCTACATTATAGCCTGCAACTAATTCAGCTTCCGCTTTTGGGAGATCAGACGGAGCTTGATTAGTTTCTGTTGACGAGGAATAAGGAACATAACCAATACGGGGAACAAGGGAATACCAGACCATATCTGCTTTTGCGCCATGACAATCTCACTCGAATTACAAGGACCTACACATATTAGTACAGTATACCGGGGTCCCCGGCCAGAACCACACGTGCAAGTTTCCCTGCATGTGGCTCGTCCGTGCTTTTATCCGAGGCGCTGCCTGCGACTCTGCATGGGAGAAGAGGGCTGAACTGCAAACTTTCGTGTTCAGAGCATTGCATTGTCTAAGGGAGTAGGGTGAGTAAACTGCGCCTACCAAGCTAAGCTTTCGTCGAAAAGGTGTCACTGCTTCCTTTTCGGCGCCCGCCCTTTATTTAGATGTTGGGGCAAGGCAAGCCCAAGGAAAGTCTAGGTTGGCACTCCATCTCGGCCGGCATCCTGCTCTTGAGAGGGTGTGGTCCTTGAGCGAACTAGTCATGTGCTGTGTTGCCCCAACGCAGGGGCATTTGGTGAGGAGCTACGGTCCGGTGGTTGACAAGCCACTGATCGGAGGCGACTGGACTGGAGTGCTTTCATCAAATGATGCATGTGGGCTGAGCCATTCCCATCCCAAGTGGTGGCCCGATTCGGCCTGGCCTGGTCGGAAAGAGATTCTAAATCTCGAATATGCGCACCGAGAATAGATATCTATGTTAGCTAGCGGGGGCGGGCTTTCCCCCGGTAGTCCCGCTGCGTCCTCTGACAGTCCGTCTCGTCTCATCTTTCTTTGGCTATACCTGTAGCCAGCCATATTAGCTCCACATTCCACCCTTTTGGATTTCTGACGAAAAAGGCAGTCATCAGTCGCCCCCTTTCCTATTTAGCTTTGCTTGCTACCTATTATGAGAATAGGTCACGGTTCAAGCGGCCCGCCTTTCATCATCATCTATACCAGCTGCCACGCACGATCCCATAGGAACGATTTCATCGCCCTAAGAAGCAGAACGCGCCATCACCTACAGCCCTTTCCTCTGCCGGGGACTTTCATGAAATGAAAACGGGCGGCATCATCGTATGCTCGACATTAGTTGCCCTGGTGTATATCCCAGAGTACTCCTATGGCCGATCTGTCACCCATACATGAAAGCCTTGGCCCCGTCCCATGTGGAGAATGCCCCCATTACGGCACGGCTTAGTCTGTTATTTTATTTTGTCAGAGTGGATTCGGACTGCCACTTCTTTGAAAGCATGGTTCTTGCCTCCCTCTCTCCTCCCTCCTTGGAGCTCGTCCATTCGTTGGGTGATCCCTTGCTTCACGTTCGAGTGTTTGCTCATCGTTTAGGCCGGTGAGTTACATTTTTGCTCATTGCAGTCGCCTCCGGGGTTCTTTGCACCTGGGTAGTACCAGGACCCTTGTGCCCCGGACTGCACTGCCCGCCCTATGACCCAAAACTCAAAATGAGCCTTGCGACGAGACGCGGACATTCCTCATGCTGCGGTTCTCTCCGGTCCGTTCCCGGGTTGGGTTAGGGGAAGATCCGAGCGATTGACTTCGCGGATCCAAACGTGCTCACAAGGTGCACAATAAGAATAAGACCAATAGAGACTTCATAAGGGACCATTTGAGCTGCAGATCGTAATGCTCCTAGAAAGGCATATTTCGAATATAGAGGATGTTCCCAACAATCCACGAGAATATCATACCCAACTATGAACCGTACGAGTACATCCTCTGTCACCCCCACCGCGCTTACGGCTCTATACCCCAACCCAACTTGCTCTGGCCCTGGATCCTCCCGCATCTCTTCCTCGGTAAGCGAACCATGGAAGCTGGGGAGTATCCTCTTGGGACTGATAGAAAACAGCATATCTTTTCCCTCCTGACCCCTATAAAAATCTAGTGGAAGTCCGGTCGCATCGGAGAGATCTTTATCTGATTTTGAGGCTTCATCGTCCAGCTCCTCCAAAATTATGTTAGGATCGGCTGGCTCATCCTCATCATCCGAAAAGAAAATAGAGACAAAACAGATTTGTTTCAATGACATATCTAATCTGACTAAAATTGATGTCAAAGACACGATCATTCACATCAATTGAAGCAGGCAGGAAGGGCGCGGAAGCTACCGTTTAACGAATGCAATGCAAGCAAGGTAGCTTGCTTACTCTCCATCTAGCGTGCGTTGGCGGCAAGGAAGGAGGCATTGGAAAGACTAGACCATACACATTAATTAGTACAAGAAAGAGGCATTCGGGAAGCGACTAGTCGCTTCTGGCGAAGCTTAACAAAGGCCGACTACTACATAGAGACAACTACTACCAGTCATGAGCGATAGTGAAGCCGTCAGAGGCAGAAGCTGTCGCTTGACGGACGAAGCCGAGCCGATACGATAGGCGAGCGAAGTGAGCGAGACCAAGACGGGCCAGACATGGAGTGGCGAAGGGGGCCTACTATACGTATACGTGATTAGTAAGCGGTTTAAGACATCGAACGAAAAATCAAGTGAACTAATGAACAGTGTGATTGATTAGACAAGTAACAAGGAGCAATAAAACGTATGCGCTTTAGCAAGGGATGAGCGCGAAATCCGTTGCTTGTTCTTTCATTAGCCTTCTTTCATTTCCAAATTTGCTTGCGAGCAGTCCTTGCATTAGTATGAGTTCGTTGACCGCGTAAGGACGATCCATCCTGATGATGAATTCCACGATAATGAGAAATAGAAATTAATCGTTCGATGTCTGCTCATTCTCCCCTCTTCAATTCCCAATGAACAACATGATCTTGAGCTATCATTTGTTCAATTTGGTCGATCTGATACTTAGTTAACTCATTCATCTTGATGTTCCCACTGATACCTAATCGATAACGAAGCTGAATGGCTTTTTTCGGTCCAATTCCATCCATTTTTGTTGAGGCAATTCTGACTTGTTCATCGGGAAGTGATCTAGCTCCTGAGATATATGACATTCTTTATCCTTATCTTTTCCTGGTCTTCTCGGCTGGAATCTACAATCTACACCTCTCCAAACACAAACACAATATCTTGAGTACCCGGAACCATGTTCAGTGCTGCAAAAGCACAGCTGTAGCCCCCTAGAATCTTCAGCTCCTCGTTTTTATTCAATTATGAAATGACTCATTTTGATGGAGATTTGTAGCATCATTCAAGTAAATACAAATTGAGATCGTAGAAACATGAGCTTGTGATATAGCTACACCTAATTCCAGACCGGTTAATGCTAGAACTATAAATAAGGGACCAAGATCTCCTATGAAATAGAAAATATTATTCAGAAATAGCATAGTCCAAGCAAACCCACTTAAAATCTTTACTAAACTATGACCGGCCATCATATTAGCAAATAAACGTATTCCTAAGCTTAATGCACGAAAACAATAAGAGATTAGCTCAAGGAGTACTAAAAAAGGTGCTAACGGCAGTAGGACTCTCGCAGGTAATAAGAAGCTAAAAAAAATGAAGCCCATGTCTTTGAAATCCAACGATCGTAATGCCTATAAAAATGGAAAATGAAAGAGCCAAAGTAATGAGAAAATGACTTGTCACTGTGAAGCTAAAGGGTATCATACCCTGGGGATTACAAAATAACGAAAAAGTAAAAGTGACCGAGATGCGAGGGAAAAACTTTTGTTTCACATTTCTGGAAAGACCACCTATTTGTTCGTTTAACAGGTTCAGCACGAAATCATAAATAAGCTCGACCAAGGATTGCCATGCATTTGGCAATGACTTTCCACCTCCCTTTTTCGTAACAACAAAAAACAGAAAAACGACCAAAACGAGAGTGAGCAGCATATACAAGACTTCATTTGTAAATGAAAAAAAAAGTTGCCCACATTCAGATCAATTATTGGGTAAATGGCAAATTGATCCAATGGGGTTGAAGGACCGCTAAAATTATTAAAATTATCCGCGACCTCTTCCCCAAAATTATCCGCGATCTCTTCAATTCTCCCATTCACCTCCAAAACCCGATTATTAGTCCTAATGCTGTCGAAAAAAGTCGTGACCTCCTGATCCAGTTCAGGACTTATTTCGTATTCATTCCTCTCTGCATTGAATCTCCTAACGTGGGCAGTACTGTCCCGGACAGGGTGGGCCTTATGGTGCATCCAAGCGTGTCTATAAATCTCCCCTCTTTCCCAGAGGGCCTCGGGGGATACTGGAAGAGACCAATCATACAGGTTTGGATGGGGCATGAATCTATCACGTAACTGTCGATGAATATTAGAATTTGCGAATTGTTCTAAGTCAGTCCACTTGAAGAATAAATACCTCATCTTAGGGGAAAAAAATCTTTATCAGCTCTGCTCGCTCACTTTTGAAAGGAAAGGAGACTGATCTTGACGTCGGCGTTGGTTTTTCCAACGAAATGAATCAGTTTTGGATTGAGGTTTCACATAAGCATTGCACAATGATCCGCATTAGGTGGGGAGTAGCAATGATACCGCTGGCCAGGAATAAGTACTTATCCCTCTTATACTTAAGAAAAGAGAATAGAAGTGGTTCCTTTTCTTTCTATACGAAATTCGACGATTTCATTTGTGTTCATGTTGGCATAGGAGAACTACTAACTTCTGCCATCTGCATTAGTTATGTTAGCGTAGGTAGGCGGTTCTCATGCCAAAGGGGAAGATCTCGCTCAGCCAAGTGCACAACTTGAGTAAGTACACTTATCGAGGAGTGATAGGGCAGCAGAGTTTGAGGCAAAAAAAAGATTTGGGTGGCTATGGGTGATATGGGGAATCTAACAATTAATTGACAACGATTTCACCGTGATGTGCATTGGTAGCTTCAAGACGAAGGCATTTTCCATATGTAAGCCACAATTTCATTATCTTATTCTTCTGAACCGGGAAAAGCGTTCTGGTAAGGAGGATGAAAGAAGAGTATGAAAAAGGAAGTCAAAAGTAGTAGTCTTTAACAAGGCTTTCCTTCATCAGCATAAATATCTAAAGTAGAGGCTTTGGTATAAACATAAATCCCATAATAGAGGGATCGATCATCACATTCTGCTTTGTTAAGAAAGAAGGATAACCTAGATAGATAAAGGTGGAATGGACTACGTGCAATCCCATCCATGGAAATATTTTATTTACTGTAGAAATATGTATGATGTGCTGCTAGGAAATCCGCCATCGCTTGCCCTCTAATGGCCTTCTGCGGCGCGTACACAATGTCGAACTCAGTAAGGATGATGGCCCCATCTTGCCAATCTTCCTGTAAGCATTGGTCTTGTCATGAGATATTTAAGTGGGTGAACTTTGGAGATGAGGGTGACCCGATGTGCTATCATGTAGTGCCGTAGCTTCTTGACAGCGAACACCAGTGCAAGGCAATGTTTTTCGATAGGAGAGTACGCATGTTCAGCTCCTACGAGCACACGACTGAGGTAATAGAGGGCATTCTCTTTCCCGTTTTCATTTTCTTGTGCCAATAGAGCCCCAAGAGATTCATCCAAGGCCGTGGTGTAGAGTATAAGCTCCTTCCCTGGTATCGGCGCAGCCAGGACTGGCGGATTGAGGAGATAGCTTTTGATGCCATCTAGGGCTTGTTGGCAGTTTTCATCCCAAAAGAATGGAATGTCTTTTTTGGTTTTTCTTGTAAAAGGTTGGATTCTTCCGGCAAAATTGGCTATGAATCGCCTGATGTATGCCAGGCGCCCTTGAAGCGAATGCAGCTCCTTGAGGTTTTGAGGAGGAGGCATTTCGAGTATGGCCTTGATTTTACTCGGGTCGATTTCTATTCCCCGATGTCAAATGACAAACCCTAGGAATTTGCCTGACGAGACCATGAAGGCGCACTTCAACAGGTTTAACTTGAGTGCATGTTGCCTTAGGCGGTCGAATACGATTCTGAGATGTTGAAGATGTTCTTCATAGGATACCGCCTTTACAACGAGATCATCTACATAGCACTCGACAATCTTATGTATTATCTCATCGAAGATCTTAGTCATGGCGCGTTGATATGTAGCACCGGCGTTTTTGAGACCTTTGGGCATAACCTTGTAACAATATATGCCTATTGGAGTGCGAAAGGCTGTGCTTTATCAAGGCAATCTTCTCTTTCTTTCGCCAATGAAGTTCATATAAGTGTATAGAAAGCCTTCTTTTAACAACCATGCACAAACCAAAGTGCTGCTGAAACTTGAAATCCATGCACCAACAAGTTCGAGTTCATAAGCAATAAAAAAGCAGAGTATATGGGAGGATAGTGGCTAAACTGTTCACTTGAGGAGAGTGGGAAGTGACTAGTCCGATAGGAGAAGAGCGGAAGTGCGATCTTTCGATCCAATCTACGTCGACTAAAATCCATGTCTCATGGCACGAGGGCCATTGCGAGTTGATGTTGTTGCTTTACCGTCACAGTCTATCCTCAAGAGAGGCATCCATTCCTCGCCAGACAAAGTTCCTATTAGTTCTCTTATAGGAAGCTAGTATACCTGAATGGCCTCTGGTAGCTATCCCATGCAGTTCTTGCGCTATCCTGGCTCTTGCATTTCCAGCGGTCCCCACATAAAGCCTCCCTTTTTTCCTTAATACCCCTTCCTCCTCTTCCCAACCATCTTGTCCTCCTCTCGCTTCACTAATGCTCTTCTTAACTTCTTCAGCTAATTTTTATCCTTCGTAGCTTTGTTTCACTTCTCCTATCCAATCCGGCAAAAACTTGCTCACAAGGGTGCAACCACTGAATTTGTAACGACACAATGATTTGAAAAACAATCAAAAGATATGTAAAGAACATAGACAGTAAAGGTAGAAGATCATTTCCGGGTAGATAGGAGAGCTATTAAAATCCACAAACATGAATCAGAGTTTCGACTGGGTTCTCTAGATTTAACCAAAAGAAGACTTTTCTACAAATAAGAGAATTTCTCATTTTTTTGTTTATACCGAGCCAAAACATAGAATTTCCATTGAAGAAGGAAGTAAGGATGCTAGCCGGAGAATCAAGAAATAAATACTTCCAATTCCGATTCTTTTTTAGTTCCCAAGATAGAATTTCTTTGTTTTTGGCAAGAGCGGTGGGTGACAACGTGCAAGACTAGATAGGTTTGGCTTTGATCTGATCAATAGGAATAGGAGGAAGCGTTGGAGAGGTACCAAATGACTAAAGAGGCGAACCCATCTGACCACATGTAGAGCCAGCCCATAAGTAAATTCAAGAGAATTTCTTCATCTTCCAAAGTATGCGAGTGAGGTAAAAATTTCATGGATCAATCTCATCACTCACATCCAACAACTAGTGAAAGATGTAATGATGAAGCTATAGGAGAAGAAAAAGCGTTGGTTTTGATTGGTAATCTTGAGTTGTCATCTTTTGAAAGAGAGTAACTTGCTGGATGGAGAGCAGCTAGGAGAATAAAGTTCATCTTTACCCCATCTTTCATTCCAACTCTATTTTCTTGTATGCGATCCTTCTTTCTGGTTTGGAATCCAAGAAGCTCAATGGGCTAGTTTCAAGTTCAATCAGACACAAAATCTGGTATAGCCACAAGCCTAGATAGAACGGGCGGGGGAAGAAAAACTAGGAGCGAGCCACATTTAAGAGGGTTGTCAAAGGCCCTCTCAATAGAGCTATTTTGTCATTGAATCGATGGAGGGAAGACTCCTTCGGTAGGTGCCCCCGACTCTTCCAGTTTCTGGGTGGGATCTTATGGCTTAATCTTTGATTGCGCAGGATTCATCTTTGTTTGGTAACCTCAGACCCTAAACCAGGAGTTGGAAGCGCCTTTGCTAGACTTTCCAATTGAACACGATGCGGGCGATGCAACTCGGCAAGGAGAAGGCTGAACCCTGGTGCTACACTACAGCAGAAGCTTTGGCAGTTTACCATGGCTTGATGTTCTAGTTGTCATGCTAAAGCCATTGATAGCTACTTCGCTTGACGAGCTAAGTAGAAAGACTTTGTGGATGAATCCACAACTGATGGTGCTTTAGGTTGATCTGATCCCTAGAAGGAAGAGTTTTGGGCTTAAGGCATAATTGCTCTATTGCGGCTACCCTGGCTATGTCATCCGATGCTGTTCACAAAGCGGCTCTTACTATAGACTCGGCTATCTCCGAGTTGAAATCGAACCCAGCCCCGGGTTTCCGTCCATCAATCCAGAGCTCAAGACAACCGCGATACTTAAATCGCTCAAATAGCCACCTTAGACGGACACAGCCATTAGAAGAAGAAACTGAAACTCGATGGAGTACCCTAAACCAGAGATCCTTGACAAAGAAAGTCTCGATTCGAGGAACGAAATATCAATAGAGGAACGAAAACCGCAGGGTATGAAATTTGGGTAGGGTTGGCAGGGAAAGTCCAACTGAAACTTTCTTTGATTACCTTTTTTCTCCAACTGGCTCAGAGATTGCATTTGCCCTTAACCGGTAACCTCCTTTGAATCCTTCGTTTAGACCCTCTCTATTGGTATTGGCATTGGCTCGAGAGCAAGGACCTTATTTGATCACTTAGAACTTGATGGAGGGAAACTCACTTGCTCGAGATATGCTTAAGCTAGCTCAGGAAGAGTACTAATTTTATATGCCTTAAAGAGGGGATTCAAAGAGTAGCCTTTTACTAGGGCTTAAGTGACTCGTTTCATATTGCTTACTATGATCTGGACAGTGAGGAAGGTGAGTTGGAAGATATACCTAATGTCAAATGAGACTTTCTCCTCACCAAATTGAAGCATGAGCTTAGCATCTTTCACATCGATGACAGCCCCTACAGTAGCTAGAAAAGGTCTCCCAAAAAAAATAGGAAAGCTCTTATCCTACATCTCCAAGACAACAAAATCAACTAGAAATGCGAAGTTACCAACTATCGCAGGGATATCACCCAAAATGTCTGCCGGATCCTGATCAGCAAGGTGGAGAGTGATGCTAGTCGGCTGTACATCACCCAATGGTAGTGGCTCGTAGACAGTGAAGGGAATCACAGTAGACCCAAGACCACATAAAGCATGGAAAGTTTGACTTCCTATCAAGCATGGAATACTGAAACTGGCAGGCTCATCTAAGTTGAGAGGTAGTTTATTTGAACGAGTGCACTACATTCCTTAGTAAGAGTAACCAGTTCTGGCTCGTTAATGTTTCACTTCTTTGCGAGCTGGTCCTTAAAGAACTGTGTATACATCGGCACCTGTAAGACACCATCAAGGATGGGGGTGGTAATCTGCATATCTGTCATCATATCCAGAAACTTTGCAATATGCTTGTCTTCAGTTGACTTCACAAACCATTCTGGAAATGGCAGCTTCGGGTTGACAGGTGAAGCAGATTGATGATGGATCATTAGGAGCAATAGCTGCTGGTGTAGAAGAACTAGGTTGTGCAGCAGAAGTAGTGGACTGTTGAGGTCCCTGCGGAGAAGGTATTGGGCCGGCTAGGGTAGAAGGCAGGTGGTACATACAACGCTGGCATTGGGGAAGAGGATCGGTTGTAGTCTTACCACTCCGACTAGTAAAGGCTCCACGTGGGTGAACTTCAGGTTGAGGTGGAAGTCTCCCTTGTAGATGGTTGTGAGGCTACCATATGAGTGGTCAATGTTTGCATAGAAGAATCCTTACACCCAATATTGTCACTCCTTTTAGAATACCTGTCTACACCTACATCAGCAAGATGTAGTTTTATTAAGTCAGCTTCCATTCCTTATTCGGAAGGCGTTGGATACTTGATATATGCTATGCTATGTACTCGGCCCACCATTGCGCATGCTGTTTTAGGAAGCATATTTTGATCCTTATTCAGGGAAAGCTCATATCCATCAAAAACCAATCGAAGTCCAGCTTTATCCCGAGCATCCGTTGTTTGCCCCGATTGAAGATCCGAAACGACACCCTCTCTTCCATCTCCGGCTTCCTAACCAGATCCGTTTACCCCTGCTTGAAAAAGTGTTTCCATTCGTAGTTCGGGGTTTCCTAGTCCCAGGTTTATTCGTAACCGGCTCCCTATCCAGGTCTTCCTCCTCAACAGCTATCTTTGTTTGACGGTGTTCGTTGCCAATGCAATAGTAATATATGCTTTCTTTCTTCCTGTTCGCATATCCATATCGAAAACTCTTCTTTCGTACGCACATTTACTTCAATTCAACTACTTCATTGATGAATCAATTTGAGGAAATTCAAAAATACCTTGCTCGCCTTCGCAACTGCCTTCTTTTCTGTGCCTTCCTAGTTTGCCAACCCTATGTTTGATTGCGAGTTCCGGCGGGGTGAGTACCTGGACGAACAAGGGGTTCCTTTTCGATTTCCATTTTAGAGCTTCTCTCTAGTTCGAATATATAGAACTTCCTTCTTAGAAATGGAATACCTTCACCTTAGAAGGGTGTTCTTCCTACTAGTGAAACCAGATCTGCCTTTTTCGGCTAAGCCAATTCCAATGATCGGACGGACAATACTTGCTTAAACCTAGCACCCTGTTGCCTTGCTTTTCCTCCAGCCGTACCTGCCTCACCGCTGGTGATACCCAGGAAGGGCATCCCTCACTTCCCAGATCGTCTCGCACTTCTTTTGTCACTGGCACACACGCTCTCGTGGGTCTATCACTGAGAAATCCATTTTCGCCGGGCGGTGCGGTAAGTAAGACTAGTCGATGGACAACTGCTGACTGAATAGGGAGAAGATGCATTTTCCTAGGCTCTTTCTACTTTGCTCATTGGGTATAGCCGTCAGTGATCCACAAATACGGTGCTTTTGGATTCCTAAAGGGATAGGATAGTTCCTTCTGGGCTTTAGAGGTCTCCCCTTTAACCTAGTACTCTTAGGAAGGCCGGGTTAACCTTCTACTAGAACTGTTCTATCTACGAAATTGGAAAGTAGGGTCAACTTGCCATAATATATAGCCCAACTTGATCCGCCTTAGAGCAGCCGCCTATGGAACCGCCCCTGAGTCAACAATGCACCCGATCGCGAGCCTTATATGAGTTTCATAGTCAGCCTGCTCTTTCAATAATGTGCCTTCTAAACTCGTTGTTCCGCTTGCAGATTGGAGTTTCCTACTAACTATCCGGGTTCTTGATACCGCCGGCCGGGAATAAGTACCTATCCCTTACGGGAATCGAACCCGTGTCTTCGACATGAAAAGACGATGTCCTAACCTCTGGACGAAAGGGACCAAAAAGCTATTTTTCATATACTTAAGAGAAGAGAAGTGATTCCTTTTCTTTCTATACGAAATAATTGATGCACTTATTGAATGGAAACTTGAATTGAGAGAAAAGGTGTGCTACGATTCTTCATTCTCATAACTCAATCAATATCAAGAACATAAAGAGTTTGTATAGAGATGGATTTCTCTTCAGTTCCAAGACTTTTTTTTTTGAATGGCTCGTGTTGCGCTAGTGACACGAGGGTAAAACGCTCGAGTTGGCTTGCTGACTCGAGGAGGGAAAGGCTCCATTTGCTTTAGTGAATGGAGGAAGAAACAACCATAGTAACTATCTATGAAATTGATTGATGGATATGAGAGTGGTGCAAGACCGGGACAGAGGAACCATAGGAATGTTATGTCAGGTTCCTTGCTCACTTCTCAAGCCCAATATCATTCCTCCAACTCGGACTTTCATGCTATAATTAAGAACCCCCCTAAACAATGACAGCGTACCGAGCACGGCCCTACGTCTATCGGGGAGCTCAAATCCTCACTAGAGTGAGGCACGTCTCGATCAATACATCTCGAATCTAAAGAGAGAATGTTATTGTTATGCTGTCCCCACTCTGGAGTCTGATTGACCATATCATCCAGCAAGTGGTCTTAAGTGCTCAGTGCATCCATACTGAACTCGAATGTGCGCACTTCGGAAGAGAAAGTAATGCGAACTACTAACTGTTATGCCGGCTTGGCCCGATCAAGACTTCTATCCCTTAGAAACTTTCTCGCGTCTTATCCGTGTGCGCGGTTGAGGAAATTGGACTTCGTATTCTTCCTGGGTCTGGCTCGTGGGCCGACGTCGTCTTGTGTTGTAATCGGGGCACGAGTATTCGTAGTAGAAGCGCTAACATTCCCCCTTCCTTGAGAAAGTGCTTGACCCCAAGCCGGTGCATAAGGAAAACGAGTCTTCAGGTCGATGAGGTCCTCCCAAGTATTGTCCAGTGCCATCGACTCAGAGCAGTGAATCAAGCCTTGTTCCAGGACTTGATCTCCCTTTATTACTTATACCAACGACTCACTAAAACTTGCATAGGGACAGAGGGATTGTCAATCTCAGATGGTAAACGAGAGGATACCTGAGACAGTGGGCGGGGGAACAACACGTCGAAGCTTAGAGACGTGAAAAATACAGGGTGCACTTGAGAAGTTGAAGGTAGCTCCCGGTGTTAATATGGAACAGCACCAACACGTGCTAGAATCTTGTAAGGCCCAAAGTATCGGAAGGAAGGGTTGTGGCATTCTTCCCCTAAAAGGTGCACATCCATCGATTCCCTCATCTAGTGTAGTGCTCTGTTCAGAGACCAAGGAAGCTATTAGTTTGAGTTCCTGATTTCCCTGTTGCCGACTAGATTGCTTACCGACTTCCATGATGGAAGAAGATAGCGACTTGAGGGAAGGCAGTACAGAGCAGCAGCCTAGGGATAAGCAGGAAATCAGGTTAGCTCTTCTGTTTTCCGAATCTTACCCACCTGAGAGTCCTAGTCTCGAAAGGGCGCCTTGGCCATCCAGCCTTATCGCAGAATTGATCCAAAAGTTGTGAGCCGATAGAAGTGGAAAGATAGCAGGTTTCAGAAAGGAAATATTCCAATGGTTAGATTACCTCCATCTCGGTCAACGATGGGGATTTGTGAAGGTATCAAACTTATATAAGCTATCTATAGAATGACAATTTTTGATGTAGCTTCACGTCTACCTATACCAAAGGGTTTCTATAGTATGCCGAACTAGTGACAGTACCAAATGGTCAATGCCTACCTCAAAGGTTTGCATCTATAGAGTTACGAATTGCCTACGGTGAGTGTTCCTTCTGCCCTAATGGTCTACCAAAACGGAAATGCCTTCCATAAGATGATGAAATCATTTTTCTACCTTCTGCCTCTGAGGTTTCCCTTCTCTTCCAGCATTCTTGAAACCTGACAATCAAACTATCGCATATCGAGGACAAGTCAAAAGTAGATTCATTCCATCGTCAAAACTAGAAAGGTAAACAATTGCATCGAAGGTCAAGTATTGGGAAAGGTACAAGGTGTTTTGGCCACCCCTCAATTCAAGAGAAGAGTACCGATTGGATCAAGAAGAAAATCCCTATTCCTATCTTTTTATCCAACTTGAATGATTAAAGGGAAAGTAGTGGCATCCTATTACCCTAAAGGGTAAGTTGTGTTGAAGTCAATCAAAGGCTGAACTGCAGTTGCCCTTTCATTCACCTAGAATTTTGGCTTGCTCTTAGGGTGGACCACATCAGAGGTATTGGAACTACGTTTCGCGTATTCTTTTTTCTTAGGAAATACTACGATCCAGTAGCTATAAATAGAAAGCAGAACCTCCTTATGTCTATACATAGAAAGGAGTCCCAGGAACGAGTCATAGACTGTGCTAACTCCATGCGTAGCGTAGGAGATGGATGGGGGAAAAGGCGTCACAGGAAGGAATGATCCAATAAATCCGGATAGCCAAGAAAAGACACTTCTATCGATCGGTCTCCACCCTCCCATACCTCCTAAAACAATGGTAGTTTGCTTCTTTTCATTCAATTGTACCTGGCCCAAGCGCCTATCTATTTAGTACTTTCGAGTAAGAAAGCAACTTGACATTATGATCCCCGAGAAGAGGATTCGTATTATAGTAGGTTTGTTTTCCATTTCCAGGTCCCATCCTTTTTTTCGGGAAATTCTTTTTTCATTTTCCCATCGGCCTAGAATTGCCTTTCCTTCTCCTTTTGATTTTCGTATCATTATTATTACTTTGGTTTCTTAATAGGGGGATGATTCATCGTGTAACCCATTCCCCCAACGAATTGCATTTTCTTTTTCTTTGATTTTTGTTTACCCATGGATTTCGTTTTGAAACTATTTTATTAGATGACAGAGAGAAAGTTTTACCAAATCCTGCAGGGGGTCAGGCTCAACCCGCAGACGCACCGCCAGTTCTGCCAGATCCAGCGGGGGATCAGGCTCAACCCGCGGATGCGCCCCCCGCTCTGCCTGCTCCACCAGTTGAAGTCCCTGCCATTTTGAACCCGCCCCAGGTTCCGTCATCCTTGGATCCAGGAAGAAGGCCGGAGGATCGAGTGCAAGATGGCGCAGAGGCAGTAGCCATGGGGACTGCCAAGGGCTGTTGCTCGTCTTTTGTCGAGTGTCTCTGCACCATGTGGTGCGATAGCTTTTAGCAGGGCGCAAATGAAGGAAGGCTCTTCTGAACAGCGTCCCTTTCACTTCATGTGAAAGTAGCACAAATTACATAAATAATAATAAGAATAAGAAAGAGAAGCGTAATGTTACCGTGTTGTCGGCTTTATATGTAAAGCCTCCTGATCCGGAGAAACTCGATAGATTCGAAAACTACGAATCGATAGCTCCGGAAAACTCTGTTTTGAACTCGTACTTGATTGGAAAGAATTTGGACCTGGGGACCCTGGATCTATCAGCCTATCATACTAATTTTCCTATGTGAGGACCCGGTATTTCAGCTCATGCTTGAGTGCTTGCCTGTTTTTCCTTCAATTCTTATTCGGGATTGCCCCTATTTAAAAGTGGCACCCCGTCTCCGTTCACACTCTCACCATGCAACGCAGGACAAAGGTGTATTTCACTATTCGAAAAAATGCTAACTAAGGCCGAGGAACAAGGAACAAAGGTTTGAACCAGCTTTTGTAAGGAGTCTTCTTCCTCATACAGGAACAACTGGAACAACAGTTTCGAACATTGCATCGGGCCTCCTCACCGGGAACCTTTGGGTCCCCGTCTCGTCATCCCTTTCTTTCCTCAGCCGGACAAGGACAACTTTCAGTTAAGACCAGCCCAGCCCCTCTTTTTCTTCTATGCTTGGCAGGATTCATGTAAGGTTAGCACTCGTCACTAGACGAGATAGTGATTGTCAACATCCCACACAACTCTCACTCTCACTCTGGCAAAAGGAAATGAATGTATCTACTCCTTCAAACAACAGGAAAGCAGACACGCATCCTACCCGCATCAATGCCTCTGCCCTCTTGTATCTACATATCATGATATGGATACACTTGGTCATTAATAAAGGGAAGATGATTTTAGCCGAGGTGATCAGACTAACACTGAGTGCATTTGTCCCGGCTAGGCTTATTACGTTCTTAGCGTTCTAAAGTGGGACATGCGCTAGCTCTAGTAACCATTCTCCATTGATTGGAAAGGGCGGGTGTCTGCACGAACTAGCTAGACATGGCACTCCCCGAGCACGAACTCGATCATCGTGCCGTCCCCTTTGAGCAGCTTTTCTTGCCTGCCTCTGCTATCATTGATCCAAATATTTCTCAATGGTGTGGAGACAGCTCACAAGATCTAGGATTTCATAGCAAGTGTACTAGTAGCTGAAAAACCAAATTAACCATTCCATCTCATTTGTGGTTTGAAACAGCATTTCTTCCCGAAGTGATACCTTGGCTTTGCCCAAATAAAGAATCGCAATGCTGCTGATAGTCCGCCTGCTTTCAATGTTCTTATGCTCAGTGAGCAAGCTTGATTTCAGTTACTCCCTTCTATTGGGAGCTCCCTATCTGTAGGTTTCAGGGGGGTACGATCCACCACGTTCCTGTGCTTTACATGAAATGGAAAGATCAGAACGAACAAGCAGAGCAACTTGACGACAGAACTACATTGGTTAGACAGGCGTGTAGGTTGCTACAATATCCAGAGACTTTTAACAATTGCTGTTTGAATCGATCCTTTCTTGTATCGGATCTGTGAAGTTCATTTTGGTCATGCCAGAAACCTATTCTCTATATGCCAATTCGTTTCGCAGAAATTCAGAGATTGGAGAAAATGAGCCTTTAACGGAGGTACGATGCATTACATTGTATACGAAATCTAACGAAATTCTCATTCATTCCTAAAATGATTTTTGAGATAGAACAACTTGTTTATGGAATTAGCCCCCAGTGGAGAAGCAAGGCTTCCAGGCTCGCCATCAATCGAGGCAAAGCAGTCTTCCCAAACTAACTAATTGTTGAATTAATACTTGCTATACTAATAGCTCTTCAATCTGTTTATTGCTACTTCATTGTCCTTTCCCTTTGCTCTAGCGTTAGTCGCAGGAATCCCTCTTGCGTTAGTCGCAGTCATCTATTTGTAGAAATCGTAGGAAAGATCGTGGGAACCTACACCGTACCTTTCGTAGTCAATACAATGAAACCAAAGCCTTAGCAGAGGAAGGAACCGATCTGATTCCCGGAAACGAAACAGGTATTTCCACTACTGTCGTTACTGAACCGAGGACAAGGACAGCTGCCCCGCTGGGCGTAGATTTCATCCCGTTAGTGTGCATTGTTGAACCCAAAGACAAGTAGGGATTTTTATATTGATAGCTAAGGGTAGGTGTACTAATAACACCAGGGCGATCTCTATATCTATAGGGACAACTATGATAGGGGGGGTCTGTCGTAAATCCAACAAAGTATGGTAGCTCAAGTGGGGATCAATCTGCATTTGAGAATGCTATGCTAGCGGTGAACCTAAATCTGACGATGAAGGGGGCCAGCACTTAATGAGTACGGAATTTCATAACCGGGGTGTGAAAGGAATGCACCCGAATAAATCAATGAATGAAGCTCAGGCCACGAATTCTGGAATCTAAGAGCGGGTGGTGAAGTTGGGCACTCTCGAAACCTCTGTTATGACTTATTTTGTTCACCTTTTGGTTGGTTTTAGACTGGTCTCCCGGAGAAGTAGGCGACGGTAGAAAGCATTTTTATTACTCCTGTTGAAGGAGGCAGTGGTCCAATTGGCTATTGAAGTCGGTGGATTCTGCCCAGAGTAATCTCTAAAATAGTGAAGCCAGTAGCAATGACTTCATTTTCAAGCTACTGAAATGCACTTAAATGTTGAATTTTGATTAGCAAATTACACGAGCGATGCGGCGGCCATTAATATTTATCCCTTGAAATTCTTGTTTCTATTCGTTGAACCAAGTTGGATCTGTGATACCAGGGTGGTGGCTTTAACAAATAAGCTCCAATTGATCCATTATTTGAGGTGGCCACCGGTGGTAGCCCTTAGGAAGTTCTTAACTGTGCTAATTCACCTCTTATTTCTCTTACAAACCCGCCTCCGTAGGGGCTTCAAGCGAGCGCGTTTTGATGTCAACGAAGGTACGCCCAATTAGGGATTGAATTCTCTTATAATTCAATCAAAAGAGCATAACATCTTAGCTAAATGTCTGACATAGCGTCTGATCCCGGTGAATTGGGTTAGTTAACCGCACCCTTTGGTGAAGAAGGGGGTATTCCTAGGCACTAGTTATTTTCTTATGTGTGGACTTCGACCTAACAAAGTATGAGTCCGTGCCTTCCTAAGTTGGTCCTGAATTTCCAATGAAGTTTTGATTTTCTCGAGGGACGTAGCAAACTATTTGGTTGGCTCCGAGCATTCTAAAAATAGAGTCCTGCCTGGACAATGTTGATAACGGGAAATCTCTAACCTCCTTGGTGGGTGTGAAGAAGGGTACAGCTAGAAAGCGAGAGAATATCTTTATGGATATGTGTCTGAGGCAGAAGTCTCTGAATGCGGGCCTGACGAACCTTTTGTACCAGGATCATCACGAGACTCTGTTTCTGTGGTAGATGACTCAATAGGCAGGGCCTAGAACCTCTAAAGAGGGTGTGACCGATCACCAGATCACGATCAAGAAGAGTCAAAGCTGTCTTACTAGTGCGAGCAATCATCCAACTATGGTGGTTTCTCAACCGGTGGGTACATTTCTGTTGCACATTGTGAGTTCATATTTTCTTTTCTAAGAAACAAAAGTTCGAGCAGATGCCGTTCTAGTAGGTACAAGAACTCCCGTTTGGTAGGCGTCTGCTTTAGCAATGTCTTTGATCCTCGATCAACAATTTGAGGAATACGAGACAGAACCATTTGGATGAAACCAATGAATCTTCCGATCCGAAAGACTAAGGGGCTAGGCGCTCACCTACTATCTACACATTTCCTCTTTGGCGTTGGCTCAACCAGTTTTGACTGCGAGTCGCTTTAGTTATCTCAAATCTTTGGCAGGAAGGGGCCAAGCCAAATAGTGCTCTTTAGAACCGTAATCCGTGCTTGAAACTCCTTCGCTAGGATCCAGAAACCTATGCTTCCGCTCTTCCTCACCAGGCAATGCTTACTCTTCTCGATCAAGATTTTGGAGACTTTGAAGCTCAAGGACACGACAGCGCTTGAAACAAATGCTTTGTTTTGGCACCTTCGTCTTCCTTTCTAACATTAGTAAATTTGAGCTAATGGGACCAGTTTTGAATTGCCTAGAGGGTGGAGAAGTCACATCATCTGAGGTTTGTTGTGGGTTCAATTATGACCCCGGTCTAGAAGACGGAGTGGTTGCACGTGTAAGTACATCATGTTACATATCTATTTTAAGCTAAGCTAAATGCCTAAACTAAACAATTTTCTATTAAGCGCGGCATCCTCTCTTCGGGGCAAGCCCTATCGATGATTTCATTCTGTACAATGTGAAACCTGAAATACCAACGGTACTTTCCAAGTGACATCTCTATTCGACTCCCATGCTTATTCTTGAACGCTTGAAGGGGAAGTCCGGGCTGGGTCAGCTAAAGGCGGAGCCAGGCGGGATATGGTATTAGCTCTCTATGTGCTATTAGCTTAAGCTTATCACTCCAGCTTATTACCCTAGGCAGAGGGGGGTAGGGGAGCATCACTAGAGAGTCTCCGTACCCGGTACAAGATCCTGGCTTATATAAATTCATTCAAGGTTATGGCTGAACTGGTCTCACCGCTTCCTTCCTCAATGCTAGCGGGACCCTTGCTTTCCATTGCCTTTCGAAGGGGACCGACCATATGCATACTTCTTTTTGTACAACTTTGCTCTATTGGAGCCTTTGCAATAAGAAAGTGGATTAGGAGAGAGAGCTCGTAGACGATGTTCCCTTCCTTCTATATATCCATATATCTATCGCCCTCGGGCACTCCAGAGCTAGTGTGACATTCTATCCGAAATGCATGCATCTCACATTAGGTAGCCATCCATGACCCCGTGTGTGTTTCCCAATTGCTCATCCAAACCATCATTTCTTTCTTCCATCCCGGAACGGAGATCTGACCAAAGGAAGGAATTGCCTTCTTTCTCATGCCAACCAGATGTATGTGGCCCAGAGCTGAGTGAATTCCCTCTGGGTGAGCGCTATGGAGATAGGCCAGGATCAATGAAAATAACCGAGATCGATCGGTATCCATCGCTCAGAGAGCTGCTTTCTCCCCGATATCTGTATCTGCTTTCGGACGGCCAAACAAGCAAGAAGAAGGAAACTTCCATTTCGCATAGCTGCTAAAGTAGTAGTTTTTGTCAAATCATACTTCTGACCAATAGTATCAGTGGCTTTATGCGTCCGCAACCTTGTTTTGTATCTGCATAGTGAAGGAAAGAAAGAAGCATGTTAAGGTGACTTGAGGGAAAGACTGATCCTGATAGACAACAATGGTATGGTTGGATTGCCAGTGAATAAGCAGCAAGGCTAAAGCAGGGATTGGATTTACTTCTTCTATTGTCAGTAGCATCATTTGCCTTCCACCCTCTCAAGAACTTCCTGAAGCCCTGAGACACTTGTTGCCAATAGTCTAGAATGGAACATTTGCAACAGTTCTTGTAGGCCATTTCTGTAACAGCATATCTCTAAACCCTTCTTGCGGATGGTTCAAAACGAAACTTAGTGGCAGCCCCTATCTTCCCCATTTTCTAGAAGTAAAGGACAATGATCTGACCCAGCTTGCAAGAGGGATAGTAAAACTTAGGAAATAAATCCTCATAAGTTGAAGAAACCAGAACTCTATCCAAAACTTCTCTCACTGGCCTGTCTTGTTTGTTAGTCCAGGCCACCAACCCTTCTCAGTTCCTGTAGTTCAGTTTCAGATATGAAAGCATTAAAAGCTTCCATCCTATTAATATGTATTCTGCCATTCTTCCATGAGCAAATCGGATCATGTCCCGCAAAGGTAGATCAACACTCTGCACAAAGTTAGTGAGCTCTGACAAAAACATAGCTCTTAAATTTGGTTGGACCATAAACATCCACCCAAGCACAATTATCACAAAGCCTCTATACTCAAACACCATGGAGAAATTGACCCTCCCCAATGAGGTCTGCATCCATGACATCCAGATTGACTCCAATAAGCATTCCACCTTTACTACCACTGGCTGGCTTGCAAAACCACTTGAAAAGCTTTCTGCCACCAATTGCCATTAACTCTTTATCTGAGAACTGTTCTCTCTTAGTTTCTTGCACACAAACTATGTCCACCCACTCTATCACTTCAGAAGGTTGCCCCCTTCTACCTGGCCAGGCCCCTCACATTCAAGATTAGTGTCTTCATGGCGGTATCTGTTTTTTGTTATGCCTCCTCTTAGCTCTGCTCATAGTGTTCTTGTCACCAACTGGTATACAAGTACTATGATTATCTAACTCTTCAACAATCTGAGTAATATCCTCATTCTCTGAATCAGAGCTTAACTCGACACTGGAAGACTGCTCCTTCTCATGAGCAGCTAATTTCTTTTTCTGAGCAGCTTCATAAAGCAATGCTTGAGCAAGTTCTCTTGCTTTAATAGAATTTATAGACCTGTCAATTTCCTCCTGTGTACTGCCCAACACTAGACCACTATCTACAGTAGATTTTACTAGACTAGCAGAATCAATGGAATTGCAAATAGCATATTTGTTAGTAGAAGACATACCTGGTTCATCAAGATTCTTGCGTGAAGCCATCCTTTCTGCACATTGCTGAATAGGCATGCCATCCTTCGGGATCCTATCCTAGCACTTGTCCTCGTTGCTTTAATTCTTGCGTTTGCACCTCATTGAACTTCTCTTGTTCTTTGGTCCTTCCAGAAAAAACCTCCATACCTTAATAATAGGGGCTTGTGTATAAAGGAAAGCAGCAAACCGGTCAAAGGCGAAGCTGTTCTATCTCAACTCTCTGACTTGAAGGAAGATGTGGCGGATCTCAAGGCTGGCTCTATTCCAAGTACAAGTTCCGAGGTGAAATGCGTTGATGTGGCCAATTGATATATAGTATAGTTGAATGGTTCGACAAGTTCACATGCCGGAGCTACCTGTTCTCCGCGATTCAATTGGTTCTTCTGCCTTGCCTTCTTATCTATCGGTCCCAAGGTCAAAGAAATAGGTTCAGTGGTTCGACCTCCCAAAGGTTAAAGAAAGACATCGGTATTAAGACCACTCCCTCTGGATGATGATATGTCCCAACCATCTATAGCCCATGGTTCGTTACTCGGGAATTCAGAGAGGTCAGATGAGATAGATGGGTGTGTTCAAAATGGAATGATCCCCTTTTCTCATGTTTGCATTTTTGTTGTCCACAAACAAATAAAGAGTCCGAAAAGACGTACGCATAACAGACTCGGTACCTAGGTCAATGGGTTCAGTGGAGAATTGCGTTACTATAATAGCGAAGGTATCTATGAAATGCAGTACCAAGGCCAATGAAATTGAAAGGCACCTCTGACAACAGAATCAAAAGGGATTTGGCGGCTATAGACGACTCAGAGGGGTTTTCATAAAGAGAAGCTTTCGTGCAGTACGCCTATTTTTCTATAGAAGTGAATGGCCCCTTAGTTGGCTAGTCTGATCAATCGGCAGGCTCAGCCTGTACGTCATATTCTGATATAGAAAGAAAAGAACCGAACTCCTGGAGGGTGAAAGAAGAATCTCAAGTTGATACTCTGCCAAGGGATCTGTCCACAACTGGTACTTCACATGCCTTAGAAGTAGATTTGAATGAGAATGAATGAAATGAGCAAACGTTACTGGGAAGGTGAACTCGCTATCAAACTACTGCCTGCGCTAGGGGAAGCGCGAAAGAAAAACCAGTTTCAAGCAAGATCTGATACCCTTGAAGGACTCGCAGGAATGAGAGAGCAAGTACAAGGACAATCTTATTTCCTAAGGATAGGCGGTATTCCATAATTAACATAGTTCAGTTAGAGTGGATTTGAAAAGCTACAGCAGATCGATAAGTTGCTAATTTAGCTAAGTCAACTCCACTACAGAATCGAGCTCTCCATAAGAGGGTATTCCCAATGAGACAAGTAGTTTATCAAAGGGACCCTCTGTCTGAAGATTGTAGTCCGGATTTCTCGGAATAGAATAATTGAATGAGCAGGTGCAGATGGTCAATCTCCATCTTGAAGCCGAGTCTCTCTGTCTTCTTATTTTATATAAAGATATAGAGAATAACTCGATCGATCGTAGAATGATTTCGTGATCTGATCTTCATTTGGGCGGCTTTCGCTCAATCCGTAGCTGTAGTGATAAGGCAAATCAAAGGGGTCAAAAAAGAAGATATAGAATTGTAGCTAGCGGGGTTCGCTCGCCCTCGCCTATCACTATAGCGTGTCAAGTTTCTCTCTTTCCAATCGGGATTTTTTAGGTGTGAAGTGAAGTTCACCAGAAACGCTAGCTATATGCTTAACACAGGGTAGGGGAATGCTATTTCTGTAAGATTTTCGTAATTTGTTTTATAGAAGGACTCACTTGACCAACGCTTGCACTTGTTTGTGTTAATGGATCCAGCAAGACTCTAATATGATTTCTAAGGATTTGAAGAACGACGTGTACATGTTTCATTTCACCTAATCCATCATTTGAGGAGTGGGTTTCGCGATTGGGCTCAGATAGTGGTAAAGAGGGGGAACGGAGGCAGAGTTGATAATTGTACGGTTTCCCACTAAGCGCGAGCATAAAACTTGATCCTTCCTCACCGTAACCATGGTGTCAAGTTGATTCGCACCGAATATCGATACCTTTAGCCAAGACCCATTCTTAAGTACAAGCCAGTGGTGGTGTCCGGTCGAAGGAAGTTAGTGCTAAGCACTATTAATATCGTATCGAACCTGATGAGTATTTTAGAGTATCTTTGGACCCCAAAGAGTTGTATAAGTAGTCAAGAAATACTCCATTTTGAGTTATGGTTGTGCAACCGATCGTACCCATCTTTAGAACGTTATTGCCCTTGCGGACAAGAAGAATCGATCTATCAAAAATATGTTATGTAATGTATTCAGTTGAGTTGAATCCTGCGCATGACCAAAAGAAAGGAAAGATCCGTGTGTATGAAAGCCGTCTGGACCCCAACTGGAACAGGAACGTTGTCTCTTGATTTCTTCTTTGAATTCAGGTATCAATTCAATTATGATATCAAGAAAAGAGAGAAAGAATTAGTTCCACCAAAGGAACCCCAGTGAAATGCCTTCCTGGCTATCAAGCATTTTGCATTGCTTAAAGCCTAGAATCTTGTATCTGGGAACTGGGAAGAAGATAGACGGTCAACGGCTGTTGCCAATAGTCCTGAATCTGCAAAGCTACTGCAAACACATGCAACACAGGCTACAAGAATGAAGAAACCATGCAACCAACGTAAAATCACTGCCAGCACTTAGTTAGTTAAAGCCCAGGAACCACTTGTGTTACACCGGTGAAGCAGAAGCTCCGAAAGCTGTCCGAGGAGCCAGCCATAGGTGGGTTCTTTACTGGCCATAGGTAGGTCCCTTACTGCTGGATCCTCTAAGCAGGGAAAGATCGTAGCTAGTATGAATTGGAAGAACGATCATACCGAACCCAGGATCCTGCAACTATTCTTCCTTCGTTCAAGACTCGCTTTTCTCACGGGTTGAATGAGTGAGCCTTGGACATACATACTGAGATTCAATAGTCAACTTTGGAGTCCGTCCTAAAGCCCCACCAATCTACATAGGTGATACCAGGGTAGGTACTTGAAAGACGAGAATAGAACCCATGCTGATGTACCTTAGCTTTTCCGCTCTTCCAATCCTAAACAAGATCATAAATCAAAGTCCCAGGCTGCTTAATGCCCTCTTAGCACATATGATAGGAGCTGGCATACAGAATTACAAGAAGTTGGTACTTTTTCCAATCCTTTCTGCTTTCTCACCAGCAAAATAGGATCGATCGCGAAATCAAAGAAATCTTTCACCTCACTTCTAAGATGAGCTAGCGCTCGCATCACCTTTCGATATCCTATATTTTTTATATTCAACAAGTAGCATTTCCACGGCATTCTTTAGATGGATTTCACTGCCCCTCATCTACTCCTCAGCTGGGTATCTATTTCTCAATACGATGCTTTAGTGACGGATTCTGGCATCGCATGGATCTCTTAATCAAATAGGGTCTCCCGGATAGGTCAAAATGAATGTGACACCCGTGATAGGACCACTACTGATTAAACTAAGCCCTTTAAGGAAGGCGTACGGCAAACACTTGGGCTGAAGCATGAGCTGGTTCAAACCACTATACCTGATATATCACGAAATCTATACTGGATTTTCAGCGCTGCGCTCAAGGTCAGGAAGAAGAAGAAGTGTGTGAGATTGTAATAAGTGTGATTGGAGAAGCTTTTAAAGAAGTGGAGGAAGTAGAATGGATAAATTCTATCAATTTCTAGTTCTCATAGCTGAATGAAGAAATAGATAATGGGATGCATTAATAGTTTCATCCAATTCCTAGCAAGTCAAGTACATAATAGTATAATTGAGTATTTAGAAAAGCCTGTCTAAGACGAGTCGGTGTTGTATGCTGAGTGTGGTTTCTTCCTGTTTCCGGAGTAGCCTCTATATATTGAGTTTATAGGATGGAGTCCATATCCCTCCTTTTTACTTCATGGATCTTGTCAGCATACAGGATACTGTCGTAAAGAAAGCGGGTATCTTAGAATATGGATCAGCAGCGGATACCAGTTTGGTAAAAACCTGCTCAAAAAGCTAGAGTTGATGGTTTCGGGAAAGCTAAGCTAAAGCAAGCAGTAAACTAGTGGGTGCAAGCATGTTAATGAAAAAAAACGTGATAGAAAATCCTACCGTTAGCAGCGACTGCAACACTTCGTAATAGCTCCTTAGAGATCAATGTCTTATTGGTATTTGCTCGATTGCAGGCAATAACGTTAGTAAATTAGGTGAATGTACGTAAATCGAGGTACACGAGTCTAGCCAGGTATAGGTAGAAAAGGGGTATAGTAGGTCTCATGGAAAGGGAGATAGTGGGACGAATAGTTCATCGTGCAAGTGTTACGAATAGATAGGAGTCTCGACTCCATCCTTTGAAAAGAAGATGGTTCGCGCTAAGGGTGACTAAAGGCAGAGAATTCTGTATGCCAAGAAGAAAAGAAAGTTTGTACGGGTGAGAATGAACTTTCAAACCCTTTTCTTGCCCCTATCCTTTTTGCTTTCGATAACTTCTATCGCTTCCTAATCATATGAGTCTAGTGCAACATACTACTACTAATATGGAGTCATATTCTTCTTAAGCCTCCTTTCCCAGATCCAAGTTCTGAATCCCAGGGAGAGATCAAGACAATGCAGCAGGGTTGGCAAGCATACCTGTATCACTGAGCAAATCCAAAGCATACTTTCCCTCTAAAGAGTGAAGAAAAAGACTTGGTACAGCTAGAATACCGAGTGGATGTGGAATCCTACTTGAATTCCAGTCAGAAAAGGAAACTCGAATCCAGAACTTGCTTACTTCGGCTTGATCAGATACTGGAATCCAATCGGGGAACTTGGTTATTGACCCACTAATCTTTCCCTCTTTCGAGTCCAAGTCTCAAGAGGGCGCTTAGGCCAGGCCCTTCTCCAGAGTTCCGATACTGATATCACTATTTCAATTAGTTGATTGATTTCCCTTAGAATTTCATTCCTCCTCAAGTCCCAGTTTCGGTCAAGTAGTGGCAAGTATCATCTGTATCTGGCAGATAAGCTTTCACATGCATGAATTGAACTACCGAGATCTTTTCTTACTTGTCAACTAGAGCCTCCCCTTCGGGATTCGAGATTGAAGAAGAGGAAAACTGCTTCTAAAGGGAACTGATCCGAAGCAACAAGTCCTAGACCTAGAATGCAGGTACCCTAGTCTTGAAATATGCCATGAAGAATGAAATCTCTTGTTTTCATTCATATCATCAAAACAGTTCTTCTTTCACGGCCACCCCTCAATTCAAGAGTTCCGATTGGATCAACAAGAATCCAATCTATATGCCAAGAAGAAAAGAAAGGGATTTCATCAAGTGCAGACAAGAAAGATACCGAAATCAGGAACCATGGAAAGCAGATACCGGATTATATATATATATATAAAAGGGATATAAGTGCTGGATCTGAACTATTGAAATGAGTGAATTGGCGAAAAAGCAGGAATGAAGGTTGGGACAGAAAGGGGAGAGGAGAGCCCGGACGAGGAAAACAAGCACCCCTTTTAGGATTCTAGGAAACAAGCAATACTTTCCCATCTTGAACTGAACTGAATAGAGCACATAGACTAGAATCAGAACTGGAATTCCCTTCTCTTAATTCGAAAGCCCACCCGGACTTGGTTTGAGAAGTAGCTTGTTTAATTTGTCCTCAGCAAAAGCGAAACCTGTTGCCAAGAGATCGAAATTCCAATCAGAAAATAAGTACTTTGAATCAAGAAATGACATTGCGTAGAAGTGAAGTGAACTAGAGAATTCCAGTCAGAAAAGCAATGGGATACTGAAATCTCTTCTCTGAAAGCTAAAGCTTTATAGATTATAGGAAAGCAAGCACCACGAAGGGCAGTACCCAAACTATAGGTTATCTTGTGTCTGGGCAAGCAAGGTCAAGTAGTGGCATCCTATTACCCTAAATGGAAAGCAAACTAGGTTATTCAGCCATCCCTCGCGAATAATCAGAAGTCCCAGTTTCCTTAACTAATCTCGCCAATTTATCACTTGACCGACCCAGAGACTAATCTATCGTTGGCCCAGGCAAAGAGTGAGAAAAAGCAGCAAAAGGAGTAGCTTGCAGTGAGGAATGAAAGCTGGTGTTTTACCACCATTCAGCAAGAGAAACCCACTGGAACCTTTTCATAGGACCATAGAAAACATGCTGCTTCCTGTTTAGAGATGACTGCTTCTTTAATGAAGTTGATCGTCTATCTCAAATGGTGGTGATCGACTCCACGAATAGCCTGAACCTGAGAAATGTAGATCTGCAAACGGGAACTTCCTGTTGTCTCGAATCAGGTCTGCTATTTCTATTCATAACTCTCTGGCTGGAATCGACCAAAATAGCCCTTGACGGCAATAAGAGGATCCTAACCACTACACGGTTCGAAATATCAATCGAATGATACCTCAATTGAACCTGCTGAGTCAGTTATTGGAAAGATATCACTATCAGCCTCACAGCAATCTTTAGGAAAATGCAGACACAGTAGTTTTTTCGAAACTTGTTCAGACACCGCAAGCAACTACCAGTATCGATCTTCTAAAGAAATGACCTTCGTTGCCGAAGTGATAGACAAACAATTCTATAGCGGACTTGGACTAGCGACACATTTCTCCATATATGAAATTCAATTCACCCGACATCAAAGAGAAGCTCAAGCTCGGGATCAAAGATCAGCTACAGATCGGGCTGGCATTCATCATAGTTGGCAGCTTACTTTTAACTGAAACATTTACTTTGCACTACATTCATAAGAATCTGATGGAAAATGACTGCAACGCGATCAATTTCTCCCTTCCTCATGCGCGCGTATCATATATAGTTCAATGAGAAACAATGCTTTCTGATATTCACGAATTGGATTCAAACCAATGTCCCCCGACTCCTCTACCGAATAAGGATCGTGATTCACATTTCCTCGTTCTTTTTCTAGCTGTCCATATGGGTGGCTGCTATCATCCCCTTTTGATAGCTTCTTATCCGCATCCGCGAGCATAAGCGGAATAGCCTGAACACTCATAGCGATTACCTCAACCCTTGTCTTTCCTTTGGCTTCGCTCGGTGGGGGGAACCCAATGTACCAATTCTTTCACTTGACCCTGCTCCTTCTTCTTTCTCATTTGCCTCTTTCCCTCTCTCCTGCTCCCCCCCAACTGTCACTCTATGGCAAAGCTAAAGCTTTCCTGGCGCTTGGTGAATAATCTTTCTATAGGGACAAATAAAAGCCCAGTTTTGACCTTGCTGCATATAACATCTAGCATTTCATGTGTCTGAATGTAACAGCCAATAATCTGGTTTGCAAACCTATCTTTGCCCTCCTCGACTGCGGGAGCCCTCCATCGTTGCAGTACAATAGATGTTAATTTCAAGCGTAGCTTACTGGACATACGGTCAAGAACTTCTTGCAGCCTTTGAAAGAAGACTTTAGACAAGACGCCAACACCTACGATAGGAATGCCGAATAGTATATCATCTGCGTAGCGAGCGAAATAGACGTACTTGGTAGAATCCCCATTCTCCTCTTAGGCCATAGCATCGAATTGCCAGTCGAGTTGATGCAGGAATGATTGAATCAAAAAAGGAGAGATCGGTGATCCTTGTGGAAGGCCGACTTCACTGTTTGAGTAGTCATTCCCTTTCTTAGAAAGTATCGGTGTCTTGAGAAAGCAATTGATGAGGTCAATGAGAGGAGCATTATCTGTACCTAAGAGCTTAGACAAATGTTCAAGTAGTAACCGATGGTCCATGCTATCGAAACACTTGACCACGTCCACCTGAACCATATAATCCATAGACGACCATTGAGTTAATGCATGGAAGAAGGGCCGAGAACCTTGCGGAAGCCCTGCGCAGATGGGGAAATTCGTGGATCTAATGAGTCATTGAGTAGCTCTGCCAACGCGGTTAGTATAAGTCGATCGGCTGCCGCCGGTTGAGTGATAGGCCTACCTAAATGCTCCCGGCCTTTTCTTTGGTCTAAAGGACCTAAACGACTCACTTGCCAAACTGCCTATTCATATGCCCTTTCCTAAACCACTTTGCTAGTTCTATACACCTGCCAGGATGCTTCTATTGCTTGTTACGTATTTGATACTGCTCACTATAATGGAATAGCTTTGTACTCAGTACATGATTGCTTTATAGCACCTGTAGCTTATGCAAACAAATTCCCTCAGAGTGGCAGCTTTTCAATGTCTCGCTAATCCACGGCATCTTATAAATTGTATAGTTATTCAGAATCTCTTCCTTTGAGCTCCTATGGAAGACCTTAGCCGCATGCGCCTTAGGTGATTTCTATTTTATTTAGTTTAGAATTAGTCTTTAATTTAGGCCGCAGGTTTCTACAAATTAGGTTAGGCCAAGATATTTGAACTTGTGCAAACCAACCAGTTCTCCCATTTTTTCCCTGTGGATCGACACCCGAAGTACTACATGATAAGTCATGCTTTGCCTTTTGCAGATGCTAGTACAGTCCTATTTCAATCAAAAAGTAGAGTCCTATTTTCAAGTACAGACCACCGCTTTCTTTTTCTTTGGACTAAAGACCCGCCTGAGTTGATAGTGCTGACTTCCCACCCGAGACTAACTTGCTTACCTCTGCACCAACAGCTTAAATAGTAGAATTTATAACACTCCATTCTTCTATAGATAGCCTAGAATCAGAACTAGAATATGTGCCCGACTTACCTATTTCCAAGACAGTTACTCAACTTCCATCGCCGCTTGACACTCTCGTAGTAGATCATAAGAGAACTATTCTTTAAAGAAATTCGTATAGAAAGATGGACTAGCTCGAGACCTTGGCTTCAAACAATCGATTGAATCTGGATTCCTTTGCTTATCCTTCCTAGCTATAGTCTCTCTTGTGCCTTCGGCAGTAAAAGTGAAAGATTTCTGTATCAGCAGTTTGTTTCCCCATTTGCTCAAAGAAAGCATAAAACCTGTTCCCTCACCGTATCAAAAGATCAAGTAGAAGAGTCCTCTTCTTCAAGAAGAGTTTTTCATTTCACTCTTCCGCAGCAATGCCCGGGCAATAAAACAATATGAGCAAAACAATATCATAGCAAACGGTATGTGCTGGTTGGATAGAGCAATCAGTAGTTGACGTTCGAGCCAATCTTCTCTCTAGTAGACTTTAGATTCAGTCGTCCGCTTGTTTTGTTTTGAATTGACATAGAGAAATCTTTCTCGCGTTCCCTTAATTCAGGAATAGGTGGCGAAGGCTACTTGTTCCTTGTATATATATATAAAGGAAAGGGGTTATTTTTCCTTTACGGCAATAAGAGTTGATTCCCTTGCTTGTAGTTTTGGATCGATTCCGTGTATTTCACATATTTAAGAGTGGTTAGGAGAGAGAATCAATGTTTATGGGAAGAGGGAAAGAAAGATCAGGGGAAGAAGCGGGGTAGAGGAATTGGTCGTCTCATCAGGCTCATGACCTGAAGACTGCAGGTTCGAATCCTATCCCCGCCTAATCACATCAGATACTTGTATGAGTCCTGATCTCCTGGGATCAGCAGACAGTCTTACTAGCGATGAGTAAACAAAGTCGCTAGGAAAGCTATAGATAGGTATCAAGGCACAACCGAACTGACAAGTAAGTTTCGAAGACTTCCACCAATTAATGTTCTTTGTATTTTTTTGCTGCTCGTCTCGCCGTAAGTTATTGACCAGTACCAAATGTGAAAACCTTCAATTCAAGTTACAAAACCTTGAATTTGAAACAGAAGTTAGGGTGCTTGATGTACAAGGTTATGATCTTATTTTAGGCATTGACTGGTTGTCAAGTTTTGGTCAAATGACAGTTGACTGGAGTAAAGGAATGTTGAAACTCAAGCATAAAGGCAATCAGGATCTTACAAGCAGGGAAACTACCTCGCATTGGGGCCAGCATAGTATCCGGTAAGCCTTCTCGAAAGAAAAGGCCCCTATGAATACTAGTCCACTTGTCATTCTTGGGTCCCTACTTCTCAAGAAAAGTCAACTATCGCTTTCCCTGCTTTCAGGAACTTCCAACTAGTCACTTCAATCGCTTTTGATCTCTTCCGTTTCTCTTTGCTTTCCAGTTTCCTTTTATGATCATCATCTCATTCACTGAAACATGCTTCAAACCACTCATGTTTTGGAAAATCGAATGTACAATCTATCTTCTTATCCCGTAAGGAGCCAATGGAGTTCGAGGTCAGGTGTTACAGACTTCTAGAACAGAGCACTGAATACCAAGTCAAGGTGGATACTGCAGAGAATGCAAATATCTAAAGGCCGAAGCAAGTAGATATAGGTTAGGGTCCACTCGATATATAGCACAAGGTGCAGCAAAGGGAAGAGAATTGCCACTACTTCTTGGGTATTGCGATGGACCTTGTTTCAAGTTCTAAGAAGAAGAATACTAGATTAACTCTAGAAGAGAGAGAAGGATAGATAGTATAGATGATATATGCGGCTTGTATGTATCAATTGACGGGTTTATGTTAGAGGAGAAAAAAGTATCAAGAAGTTCTTCCACTGCTTCCAGTCGGATAAAAAGAAAGGAATAGGGATCCATTCCTTTTTCTCATGACCTGAGGGCTTCTTGTTGTTGGTTGCATTCCACTAGCTTGCTTTCCGTCTTGCCTTTGCCGGAGGCATAGGTTGAGCTTTAGCAATAGCAGACAGTTAGGGAACCCAAGAAAGGAGGAGCGAGCTAAAGAAGGACTATTACTACCACCGAACCCAAGGCAAAGCGAAAGAAGGTAAACCGAACCACAGCTACCTATGAGTTTAGAGTGGCCAAGAGGATGAATAGGTTATTCTAATGACCATAGGAATAAGGAAGACTCGTTCGCTTTAAAGCAGCAAGACCGGAAAAAGTTCCTTCGCTAACCTGTTGGCTTAGTGAATAGTTCTACCTTCATTGAAGAAGAGACCTATTTTCCACTTTCAAAGTAGATTCTAGAAAAGCGGCCTTAATAAACAACTGTTCTTTCCAAGGAAAGAGAGAAAGAAGTCAAAAAGCGGGGGATCGCTTAATAATAAATTCTAACTATTGTTCAAAACTCAAAGTACCACAGATTCAATAGAATGAAATGGTTCACTAAGAATGAGAGAGTGAAAAAGCGGAGTAATAAACAAGCAGTGGCTTGCTATTTTTGATGATGAAGAGCTGGTACAAGCCACCTTCAGGAATGACCCTGCGATGAAAGCAATCTACATCTACATGATTCCAAGATGGTAAAAGATATAAAGTCAAAGTGCTATGGAACGCATGGTGAACAACCTGCGGGAGCACGGTAATCCCGACGAGTAGGATCCAGAGGAACTCAGGCAGAAGTACTGCCTCCTTGATTGGATCGCACATGTCAACTGGCTTTTCAGAAACCTAAAAAGACGAAGCCCCTCTCCTCCCTCTGTAACTAGAGAGGTAGGCAAACCTGAGTTTAGAGCCACCTCGATTCGGGATGTCGGAACACCAACCGGATCGGAAACCTCATCCTAAACTTACTTCGGAATAGGTTCGAGAGCTTCCATTTCAATGTGTCTTTCCAAAAATCTTTGGTATGCCTTTTCCTGGTCAAAAGGTTTGTTTGGGAAAGCTTCTAAATCTAGGGTTCAATGTCTCCGAAAAACCCCCTGTGGCAAGATAGTAAAGAGCTGATTCTAGGGAAAGCTAGGATTTCACTTTTCTCTCAGCCATCGAGTTGGTGTAGTTAACCTTCTATATGCCGTGGAAGAATACGCATAAGCATTAGTTCTTGCCCTTCCTGTGTAAGTGGCAGATCAAACTTGATCTAGTTCCACACATTGCCTTTTCCCTTATATTTCGTGGCAGGCGAGCTCCCTTCTGGTAAAAAGGATTTGAGAGGAAGGTTGAGCGCCCCTTAACGTTTAGAAGTATCCTTTTCAACGGTTAGAAACCTTTCTATTCTATGACGGCTAAGTCGAGGGCAGACACAACAGGAAAACATCCATCGCCTGGCTGGCCATTGGATGCGTGCGGGATGGCCGTCCGATCTGCCCATCAACATGCGCCACCGCCTTTGCAACAAGAGCGGTGTTGCAGAAACATTTGTGACATAAGTCGTGTTGCAGAAACCTTTCAACAGATGTGATGCTGTAGAATTTTTTTGCAACAAAGATCATGTTGCAAAAACGTCTGTAGAAAATTTTGCAACAAAGCTAAAGTTACAGAAATATTTTTGTCTTCACTTTTATATAGGTGTTTTGGAAGAAAATTTTGCAACATCATTGATGTTACAGGAATCTTTCTTGCAACACGGAAGATGTTGCAAGAAATAAATCACAGTCCACCGTTCGCCGCACACTCCCGTCGAACAAGGTGATGAAGGAGCGACGCTGGACCTCCAACCAGGTCGGCTCGCCGTTATCCTCCTCCCCGGCGAGGTGGGTGCGCCGCGCGCGGCCGACGGTCACGATGGAAGCCGGTGGCAACGGCGGCGACCACGCCTGACCCCGGCTACAACCGCGCCCCCATCCTCCTCTCTGGTGAGGTGGGCGGCTGCCGGCAAGGGCATCAGCAGTGGTGACTTTTGGCGACAACTATCATGCAGCGGTTGGTGTTGGATAGAAGAAAGTAATGGAGATTTCCAGGGAAGAAGACTCATGGAGGAAAAAGTCACCGCCTCTGTTGGGATAAGGTTGGGTGTGACAGCAGTGGTGGACATCCACTAGACACGCATCACGCAAATGAGGTGGCGGAAGAAGTCCCTGTTATCAGTCGGTTGACGGTAAGTATTTCCCGAATATTTTTCATTATATTTACTACTTATTTTCATAGCGTATAAAATATTATATTTTCATACGCCCTATACTTAAAACATAGCGGTTTATCATATATCTTTGAAATTTTCAGATTAATCTTTGTGCCAGAACAAAATATGGTAACAACATTACACATATTTAATGTATACTAAATTTAGCAATGACCAAATGCATATGAAGACGTGCTATGTTTTTAATATTGGTCGGTTACCCATGTTTCGCTCTCTATGACTTACTATTGGTCGGTTACCCATGTTTCCGAATGCATACATGTGATTTAAATATATTTTTTCAAAACATGTGAGACAAACAACCATTCTCTCTCAGTAGTTAGTTATGCCAATCACTCTCAGCCCCATCCATGCGTCCTCCCGATGTTGTGTGTGTTACACACGCACACGCGTAGACACACACACATAGCCCTATCTAATTCATCATCACACCTACCAGTCAATTGCTCATCAGTTTCGCACACGTCACTACGGTCTGTGGCTCATTTCAAGCGCATTCTTTTATTTTTAAATGTTTGGAAGATCCCTAAACTTCTTGAAATTCTCTTTTAAATTCATGGAAGCCTTATATGTATTTTTAATAATTCACTATGCACTCACAATGATTAGTGATTTCTTGAATATAATCTGCTATTTTTTATTAAATATATTTCTGACCAAGATTTAGAACTTTTTCTAAACTAATTTCTTTATATTTTCTGAAAACACTATGTGCATGCCAAGTACAAATTTGGGAATATATAGTTAAGTGTGATTTATGGACATTACGTATAGTACATACTTCTAGATTTTGTCGCCAAAAGTGTGATTGAGAAATCCCTGGAAATCCCATTTCCATCACGTACATGACGTATAGTATCATGCAGCGGTTGTAGTTGTGTGCGTGGTGATTTCTCAATGAGAAAAATTAGTTTACGTACCTAGATCTATGCAGAGTACACTAAAATAGTGTACGCAGATATTAGGGAAGAAGAACAACGTCCATCCATGATGTTCGTATATTCTTTTTTCCTAGTGGAATGACATGGGGCTGGAGTGAAGGGTAACGTGGCTATGTGAAAAGGAAAGACTACGTACGTGATGGAAAGGCTGGGCACAATCTTGTGATAATAAATTCTAGATTTTCCCTAGCATCCATCGGATGGCTGTAGTTGTTAAAACTCTTAGGGTTTTTTTTGACAGCTAGGAGTGCATCGGTTGAATAGATCTCTAGAGAGGATGTGGGACATTGGGTGGGGACTCATGTGTAAATGTATGTTTCCAAAAAAAACTCTATAGCTTGTTAGCTGATTTAGTTTGCATGTTTCCTTAGTTTTGGAGAATTGCACGCTTCCTCTTTTTTTTATAGCACATGTTTCTTTGCCAGCGTAGTAGCTATGGACTCTTGGGTGGAATGGGTCTCTTTGAACGAATGGACTTCTAAACATTATGGAATAGAGTTTCCTTATCTCGTTTAATTCTAGACGTAGGATTAAGATCTAATGGTTATTTATCATTAGTTTTTGAGGATTAACGTGGAGGCTCATATGGTGCTTTCAATTAGTAAATATAAGATAAGATAGTTTCTCATGCCATGTTTAAGTAGCTAGGAGTGGATAATGATTTATCTTGGATGTCAACATGCAACAAAATGATTGCGATGTAGTATGATGATATGGTATCCTTCTCTGAATGTTTCAAGTGGCTTGACTTGGCACATGTTCATGCATGTAGTTGAATCAAAACCAACATAGCCTCTACGATATTTATGTTCATGGTGTTCATATCCTACTCATGCTAGTATTCAATGTTTATTATGTATAATGCATGTTCATGACGGTTTTCGCTCTTTAGCTGGCCGCTTCTTAACCTATTTGCTAGCCTTCGCCTGTACTAAGCAAAATTACTGCTTGTGCATCAAAATCCTAAAACCCAAAGTTATTCCAGATGAGTCTACCATATCTACCTATATGTAGTATTACCCTGCCGTTCTAAGTAATTTTGCATGTGCCACCTCTAAAATTTCAAATGAACATATGTTTTTGTGTGCCGGGATTGTTCATGGAGCGATAGGGGGTAGTCAGTATCTTCCATGCTAAGCGGGTTATTCTCATGATGAGTGTTTATTCACTCGCCCCTGCACGAGAGGGGCGGTAATAGGGATTCCCAGTCCCGAAATCAAAAACTGCAAATAATTAAACAAAACTCCCCCGGGATTGTTGTTGGTATGGACGGTACCGGTGGATTCGGCTAGCCGTGGAGTGTGTTTGGTGGTGGAGGGGGAGTAAACCTTTACTTTTATCGCTTGGGAACCGCCACTAATGTGTTCAGCATGGAAGATATTGATAACTATTGGTCGTGACGTAAACAGGAAGGGTGCATTTCCCAAAAATTCATTTATCTCTGATTTAAGCTTCGAGCTCTGGCACTGCGAAGGGACTATATATTTAATTTTATGTTGCGTCATCACCTTGTCAAACAAGTGCCAGATCTGAGAGCAGTATTGTCATCCTCATGCATTGTGCATAGTTAATGTTGAATGCATCATGACATGATCTTTTCTACCATGAATTACAATGTTTAGTCGCTGCTTGAACTTTGGAGGTGCTCTGCATTTATGTTTTGCGATCTCAGAAAGGGCTAGCGAGATACCATTATTGTCATATTATATCATGGTTGTTTTGACGAAGTGTTGTCATTTGAGATATCTTATTATTGCTCGCTAGTTTCTTATGCTATTGATATGAGTTAATATAATTTTTAAGAGTTATTGTTGACATGGTTAGTCATGATCTTTGCTGAAAACCTGGGTGCTACTTAAGCTTATTTATGTAAACAAGAACAAAAGAGTTCGTAAAAGTTTTTCT